>CM031857.1:106962033-107435288 GCA_018697195.1 Certhia americana
CATTTCTCCTTCATGGATATTTTTATTTTGTCATTCAATATTCTGGACTGAAGTGAATCTCTTCATTAAGTTTGTTTTCTCCGTACACAAACCTTGCAGTCAATGAACTGAATTATTATTTCAAAATAATGAATGCCTTATCGAAACATATTTTGACACCAAAATTAGTAAAAGAAGGAGCTCAAACACAATAGATTATCTTTCAGAATACATAAATAAAGTTCCTGAAATGACAACACAAAACAAATAACCGACTAAAACTTGTTAGAATGTGACTATTTACTTGTTTGTGAACATCTGCAAATACAAAATGTATTAAAATTCGGTAATGCAGAGTAAAAAATAGTTTTCATATGAGTTTATACCCACTGCTTTTATTTCACTATCTTCTTTTACAAGACAGTGGTTCCCGTGTGCCTAAGTCCTCATAATGCAGGCTTACCAGACTTACCAGCTCACAGTTTGCAACATAAAGCTATAATTTTCATAATGGGTAGTCTCACTGAATTCATGTAATGCTAAACATAAGCGGACTGCAAAAGCTCCAGTTACATGTATTGAGGTGAAGAGGAGCTTTCCATTTTTCATTACAATGCCTCTTTCTGATTACAAGTCTTGCTATTTTTAAAAGAGGTGGTGTGAACCAATTTGCTTGTATCAGCAGAGGGATACAGGACACTAAAGGTTCAGTACAGTATTTAGCACTATAAAGTTATAACTTTGCCCTGGCATCTGGGGAGATCCTAAAAGCAAAAGGATGGAGAGATAAACTCAAGTATGTCTTGAGATTAAGATTAAATTAAACTAGTGCCCCCAGACTGAAAAGGCTCCCTGATGTGGTTTAAAACTGTCTGAGAAACTTGATATTAATTTAGGCTTAGAGGGCCCCTCACCAGGTGTAAAGCAAGTACCTTCGAGTGCAGCTTCCAGCATGTTCCACAATGAAATCAACTTTAAATTCCCCAAACCCACTATTTGAGCTCAACCAACAAACAGTAAATAAGAAGCTCAAAGGAGATCTTTAAAATAAT
Source organism: Certhia americana (assembly GCA_018697195.1). Taxonomy (NCBI): domain Eukaryota; kingdom Metazoa; phylum Chordata; class Aves; order Passeriformes; family Certhiidae; genus Certhia; species Certhia americana. Next base: position 106,963,065 of record CM031857.1, read on the forward strand.
ATTGCTGCTCCAAAGCAAAACACTAATGAAGATGTAGACACACCTGGTTGTAATCCTGCTACCCAAATGCTCAATGATTCCTTCAAAGAATTTGAACAGAGTAATGAGGTATGGCTTCCTTCTGCTAAAACTGTATTCCCTTCTATAATCATATATTTCCATTAATTTACCAGCTCAAGCTTTTGGTACAGTTTCTAATATTTTTTTAGCAGTCTGAAAAGTACTATGTTCCTTTTTATTTCACACTTGGAGCCATTTCAAAAAAACAGCTTAACATCTCATTTACCATCCCATGGTCAATTTAAGCTGTACATTGTGTAGTAAAGCCAGAAGTCAGTAATTTCATGATTGAGTTCCTTGAGAATTTTGGGGTGAATACCAATGATCTGGACTGTGAAGATTAGATGGGCCATTGCTGATTTATTACTATTAATTTTATCAATTTTGCTATGAAATGTCCTGGTGTTTCTTATTAGAGAAATCCTCACTTATGTACCATATAGAGAAAGGTGCTACCAAGCTTTTCATGGAAAAATTCAGAATGGTTCATTAAACATAATCAACTTTCAAGATTCAAGCATGACAGACAAAATCACTGTCTCAGCCCAGCACTGTAGACTTAGCTTCTCTTCTCAGACTTTCCTTCACTGCTTTCTAAAGCATTTATCAAAGTTTATGAAAACCATATTTTCATCAAGCTAACTTTCAAATAGCACAAAGGCAAGCATGCAGATATTTTATTACTAAAGAGAGGCAGAAAACTGGTCCAAATATTGCTGGTATACAAAATCAAGTTTCTTTTACTACACAGTGGTTTAAAAATGCATGAGTTCTTAATTTATCAAAATATGAAAGAGCTTTCACTGTGGGCCAGATGGGCACATCCCATGCACATGCAGGAGACATGGGAATTCTGCCTTTCTCACCTCAAAACTCTCTTTTCATCTAGGTCTGATCCAGAGGACCCTTCTCAAGAGAGTTAATGGAACTGGCTAAGCTCCAGCAAAATATATGCTCCTACATTTCTCCTGTTTCAGAATAGGTTCACATTTTAGACAATTACTCATTTTACTGCAAGTCACTTGCACTAATAAACAAGATATTCTTATCAATTCCATCATTATAAGAAATTTATGTCTTCTCTTATTCATAAACCCAACATTTGATCATTCTTTTTTTTTCTCATCTTTATTTTCTTACTACTTTAATCCATGTCTCTGTGCCACCACTGCTTGCTGACACCTGCCCACCTCCTTTCCTCTCCTGTTGGTGTGAAAGGTGTTTCACAGAAATAGTAAAGCGTCTTATGATCCTCATTAAAAGTGAATTACTGAGTTATATAAATAGTTCAACCTCTTACAGGAAATAAAATGAAATGTTTTTAAATTAGCCTTGTGTTTCTGTTGATATACTTCAGAGCAATAATGGCCTTGAGATCCCTTAATGCTTTTTAATAAAGCATACAAGATGAAATAAGAAAAATTAAAAGTCAATTTAAATACACTTAAAAGATTCCAATTTGTACATGTTAGTGGAGTAAATTACAGTTAATGTGTTAAAGTTCTGGGGTTTGTTATTTCTAAAATGATGCAATTAGCCTCCAGGTTCAAACTCAATGTTACAGTATAGCTATTTTTAGCAAGTAAAAAATCACTTTACATCTGCAGTTAATTGCAGTTAATTTGACCTTTGAGATATACCAGTTCGAAAGCAATAATGATTTTTAATGACAATGACAATAGCAAATGCATAAACTACTGAAAGTAAAAATGAAACATCCATAGAGTCCAAGAGTGTCCCTCTACTTTTTTTGCCTTTCTTATCAAATTACACTGCAAAGATGTTTCAGATTGATGTGTGAAGTAAAGGTGAAAACATAAAAAGGAACATTTCAAGCACTTCAACTTCTCATAATTACTCTTATTGCATCAGTGAAGTATGTGTCAAAATCAAAACCGTTTTTAACACTAAAAATCTTGTTTGGTAACTAGTGAGGTCAACCAGTCAGTCATCGTTCTCCCCAAGCACACACAGCCCTGAAGTGACACTGCTACACATGCACCAAGATGACCTCTGGAGTCTCTTCCAGACTCAGCCGCTCTGGCCTGTCCAGCCTGAATCGCACTTTTACCTTTCACAGAGTTCATTTCTCTTCTTGCTTCACTTCCAAGAAAACAGGGATGTATTCATAAGGACTAATATGCCTTAGAAGAAGGAATAAAAAGTACTCCTTCTACATAAAGAGAAAATACCTGGTTTTGCAGCTTCACTTATTACAAGTTTTGCAAAGTATTTCATAAGTGAAATATTTAAGCAAATATTTAAACAGATCATCAGAAGTGGTAATGTAATCACCATCATTCAAATATCACCAAAATTATAATGACTCTTAAAAAAAGAACAATAGCAAATATTTTAAACAAGGCTTTGGTACAAATCACAGCCTAGAAGTACAGTAGGACACAAATGAGATGTTTGCCCTTTTATCCTTACATTCTTATCATCCCTTTCAAAAATTCTTTTCAAGAGCAATGGAAGTGTAGGATTCCCATTTCTGTCATCAACGTGGCCATGAAGTGAACTACTCTCTGCAAAACTGTATTCAGATCTCCTGTCATGTGGCTTCAGAAAAAAATCTGAATATGATAGGATTTTCATACCCTTCCATTCCAACACACCATATGCACATAAATAAGTATTCCAGACTTGGGAAGCAGGAATATATGTATATGTATATATAAGCAACAAGACATTTACAAACATTTGTTGAATCCTTGCAGGATCTAGGAAAGAAATTATGAATCTGAAATGTATATGCGCATTTTATGCACAAAGTTTAGTGATCAGGAGTGGCAAAGCTGACACAATGGAAACGCATGAGAAGCTAATCACAGAAATTTCTTAGATGATATCGAATTGAATAATTATACTGTAGATTTATGTATTTTATATGAATAATCTGTTGCAGCTATATAATGAAGAGTAACCCAAGGCAGAAGACAGAGTAAGCAGAATTCCCATGCTAGCTAGAGTTTCAAGGGAAAATATCATTGATGTGGGTCCAGATTCATAACATTTTCACAATTTTTAAGAAAATTACACAAAAGAAATTTTTCAAATCAATCACTAGTTGTGAGATGTAAAAGGACAAACATAGAAATATTTTTCTAAACAATTTGCTCAGAAAAATACAAAAATATGACAGTATAAAAATTCATTAATGTGCAAAATATCTTGAAAACCTCCTTCTTTTCTATGGTAAATACTGATTGTCATCAATTGCTAAATTAAAGTGTCAAAATATGAATTATGATAATCATTTTTATAAATAAAACACGGTACAACAGATGAATAAATAAAACACACTGAAAAAAAAAAAAAAAGAAAAAAAGTTGTCTGCTTCACTGAAGTAATTTCCTGAAAATTTTGCCAGCAGTTTCCAGTTGTATATCCCACTACATGAATCTTTCCCCCTCACATCAGCATTGAGAATAATAATTTTATATTTAACTTGTATTTTTGCTCAGTATAGGAACCTATATATTCTTACAGAAGTAAATTTGTCATAAAACACCCTTTGACCTGGTTCTGTTGCACCCTGGAGTAATCCAGTTCAAGAATTTCTGGGGTAAAAAAAAAAAAAAAAAGTAACCAAAATTAAAGTAATTTTACCTGCAAGTGATTTTCATTGTAAGACTAAAGCCAAAGAGCAGAAAAAACCCTCAAAACAAAAACAAACTCCTTAGGTCCTATTTGCCCGAGGCTTAAAACTATGTACTTTCAAAGATTCTTTTGTTTTGTTTTTTGTTTTTGTGTGAGGGGTGATGGGAGGAGGGTGGGGGTTTTGTCCTGTTTTTTCTTATCTCCTTTGGGTATTCCCTAGTCAGCAGGATGGCAGAGTGCCTTACGTTTTTTTTACTGCAGCATACTCCAGTCTAGTTTCATCATTAGTACAGAAGACTTCAATTTAATTTTGTACTCAATGTTTAGATTGCTGTAGGCTAAACTGGGTCTGTTATGTATATGCGTAAAGTTGTTTTAAGTCAATGGTTAAATATTTGAAAAGGTGTTTCATGTAGGTGATCAGTTTACAGCGTGACAGTCAGTTAGTATTATGTCACTGCCTATACTTATTACTCGTCTTCCTTTGCATTTTCTACATCAGTATATTTCACTAACAACTGTGATACTACTTAAATGAATTTCCCATAGCAAGGAAGTAGTTTATGGTCATTTCTTCACAGCTGAGACAGTTGAGAGAATGACCTCTACTGAACTTGTTAAAAATGGTAACCTGTATGCTTAGCTGCTATAGAATCGTAGAACAGGCTGAGCTGGAAGGGACCCATCAGGATCAACAACTCCAACTGCTGGTCATGCATAGGACACCCAAGAGTCACACCATGTGCCTGAGAGTGTTGTCCAAACCCTTCTTGAGCTCTGTTGGAATTGGTGACCACTGCCTTGGGGAGCCTGTTCCAGTGCCCAACCACCCTCTGGGGGAAGAACTTTTTACTGATATTCAACCCACACTTCCCTTTCATGCCATTTCCTTGAGTCCTGTCACTGACCCCTTGCCTCTCCTCTTCCCCTCCTGAGGAAGCTGTGACTGCAGTGAGGGCTCCCCTCAGTCTCCTCCAGCCTGAACAAACCCAGTGCCCTCAGCCCCTCCTCACATGGCCTCCCCTCAAGGCCTTTCACCATTCTCGTTGCCCTCTCTGGAAGCTCTCTGATAGTTTCACATCTTTTTTATACCGTGGCACCCAAAGCTGCCCCCAGCACTGGAGGTGAGGCTGTCCCAGCCCAGAGCACAGTGGGACAATGCCCTCCCTTGCCCCGCTGCCCATGCTGGGCCTGATGCCCCCAGGACACGCTTGGCCCTCCTGGCTGCCAGGGCACACTTTTGCCTCAATTGTTTTGCAAAACTTAAAAAAATTTAGAAAAAAAAAACCCACATGTAAGTGATGAATTCATTTTGCCCTTATTTTATCAACTAAAGGCACTGCTGGAATTGAATAATTACTGGAAATAATAAAACCAAACTGAACTAGCTAATATTGAGACACTGTTTTCATGTCAAATTGCTGAAATATATTTCCAGAAATACAGATATTATTTTAAAGAAATTTCAAACATACAAACAACTACTTAATAAGCATTTTTAGATATGTACTAGCTCTCCTACTGCTAATTAATATACTTTATCTTCTAAAGCAAATTTTCTTTTACCAAATACTACAGCTTTCCACATGGAATATCAGGAAGTGCTACATTCTAAAAAAATTAAATGGTATCTTATGATACTTATGATACTTATAGTATGATAATAATATGTAATTTGTAGGACGTAATCCCAATTTTGAAGGGCCCAGATCCAGGGAAAAATGTACTTTAAATCATTATTTATTCTAAGAAATCATACCACTTGTGTTTTATGGCTAAAAGTCAATTAAATCTATAACATATGTCCCTTTATAGTTCATCAAGTCCTTTTTCTGATATTATTGCAGTTTCAGAAACAGAAAAAAACCCTTGCTACTGAAAGAACAAATGAGTGGGTGGACAGGAGATACTGAGCAACTAATTGGATGGTTTTAGAAAATGTTTTGATCATTTTATATCATTAACGTGGACAAAACTTCTGTTCTTTCCAGCCTACACCCATCAGCTGTCTTATATTTCTAGAAAATCATTAGAGCTTTATTTATTTCTGTGATGTTTTTTCAGAATAGTAGATCATTAAATAAAAAAAAACTTGTTTTTTTAAAAAATAAGATGTTTTAAGGGATAAACAGTATCCACTGCCAAGAGATTGAGACATAGCAACTACACAGGCATTTTGCATCCAAGTAATTGGCTTCAAAGCCAGATAAACTTTCCTTAAGAAACAATCCATTACAAGAAAAGTGCACACAAAACAATACCTATTCTTTTCTCTCCTATTATCAACACCATCAAAAGTCACTTTTCCCTCTATTCTGGGGAGGCTAGAAAGACCTAAGACTATAAGAGTGGTCATTTTCCATTCCCAGTTTTAGAATGTGAGAATACACATTTTTGATGGGCATGGGGATCATCACATACATGTGCTCATGAGTTTCCATGTGGCTGGCACCCAGATCGGCACCAAGACAAAGAGCAGAATCTTTTCTAGCACATACACACAGCTAACACTCCTGTAAACATGAAGCACAGGTGGCACAATACAGTTCTTCCTCTCTGACCAAGAATGTTTTGGATTTAAGATGAGAATAATGTTGATAACACACTGATGTTTTAGTTGTTACTAAGAATAATTTTTGTGAAGTCAAGGACTTTTCAATTTCCCATGTTCTACCAGTGAGCAGGTGTACAAGAAGACAAAGTAGGAAGGAGCTTAGCCAGGACAGCCAACCCAGACTGCCCAAAGGGACATTCTATATCATAGAACATAATGCCCCATATATAAACTGTGGGGAGTTGACAGGGACAGGCAGATCACTGCTTGGAGACAGATGGGTATTCAGCATAACTTGTCTTGAGTTTTCTTTCTCTCTTGCACTCTCTCTCTCCCATTTTGCTTTATTATGTATTATAATTACTATTCTTATAATTAATAATTTATCATCTTAATTATTATCATTACTACTTTTTTTTTTTTTAATTTATTTTTCAAATACTAAGATGTTCTTATCAAAATCTACTTTTTCCTTTCCTTTTCTGATTCTCCTCTCCATTTCACCCAGGGAGAAGAGGTGTGAGCCAGTGGCTGTGTGGTATTTAGTTGCTGGCTGAGGTTAAATCACAATTCTGTCTTCACTGTTGTGTGCACAACGACAATGGAAAGACTGGCAACACATATGAGTAAATATTGTCAAAGAGAAAATAAAAGTGGAGTTGTGCATTCCTTCTACTGCCTCCTCCAGATCATATTAAGGAGTAATGGGCAAATACACTGTAGGAGCTGTTGCATCCCTGTGCTTCACCAGAAAGGTCTTCAGTGTGCATCCTTTCTGTGCTTCACCAGAAAGGTCTTTAAGCCTGCCTAAAACACCAGCAGAGGTCTTAAACTGAAAATAAGTTGACTTCCCCTTTAACATTCTCCAGAGAAAGCTGCCATTTCATTTTCCCCCTAAGGGGAACCTCTTAAATACTTTATGACAATCTTTTTTATTAATAAGATTCCTAGATAATTTGAAAAATCTTATTATTCATTGTTGCAACCTTTATCTGACAACTGCCTTGTTGTATCTTCCATTAGTTTTCAGAACTTGTAGTAAATTCATCGTTATAAGGCTGAAGAATTGCAAATTAACTATCTAATCCTTTTTATAAAATTTAGCAATTTTTGAGCATTAATGAAAATGAATTTTCATTAAAGTCTTAAAGTTTCATAAAATAGAAAGCATTAAGGCTGTTTCACCCATCGAATTATCTGGTTCATGAACACTATACACAAAAGTCATATTAAGTAGGAAGGCAGCAAGTCTGCAAAGGCCTTGTACATATTCCTCTGTAAATAACAATGTTCTTTAAAGGCAAAACTAATTTAACAAATGCTGAAGAACAGGTGGGGAACATTTGTAATATCTTAGGACTGCCATTAAAGCATGACAACACTCTATTATTACTTGACATCTGTTTGCAATTCCAATATAAAGTAATTAATGAAAAAAAAATCCTTTCCTAGGTCATTATATATTTATTATAGTATTATTTATTCAGTCTAATGTTGATATAAGTGAAAGGGAACTGTGGTGCTAATTACTACTCAGGTTTCAGAGTCTAACAGTAGAATATTTGACAACAAGTGGAGAGAATTCATGCTTAAATGGCAAAGTAATAACTGTTTTCCTTGTGCCAGGAAAGAGGAACTTGAGAATTCTGGGGTGATGACAAAGTAAATTGCACAAATAAAAACCAACATAAAATGTAAAGTAGGTTGTGTGAACTCTGGAAGACAAAGCATGAGGAAAGAGGCATCTCTGTTGACAAGGAAGGATATTAATTTTGCTGTCAGATGTGATGTTATTGCAACTCAGGGAACAACTGACAAAGAATGAGAAGGTAAAGTATCTAATTCTATCAAGGATGACTCTCTGCAAGTAATCACAAACTGCAGTAAGGAACAGTCAATCAAAATCATTGCTGTATATGTCTGGAGATTGTTCACACAAAACACAAGATTAGTGAATTTGTAACAGTCCAGGCTACACAAGGTTCTTAATAAAAATGGCTCAAGTTTGGAACCGTAAGACAGAGACAGAAAACTTATAAATAGATAAAACATGTTCACACAAAACACCTTGAAGTTTTTCCAGCAATTTCATACAAATACAATGTGTAGATTCCTCCTGTGTGATCAAAAGAAGAATGCAAAGGAAAGCTTGATGGGGTGTCACAAAAGAGGTCAGAAGACAGCTCAGGTATAGTGAAAAAATCTTATAGGCATCAGTTAAACTTAGCATTTAAAAGCACTCTAGCGAACCTAAAGACAGCTCTGGAACAGTGCTGAGAGACTAAGAAATGCAACTTATCAGCTCCTTCCATCTAGAAATACAACCAGAAATTTGTTAAGCTAGTTGCCTTGGTAACAGTACTACAAATTAAATGCTGCAAATACTTGAGCAATAACTAAGGTTGTAGCCTGGCAACATGTTGCATGTGAGAAGCTCCTGACCTCAACCTCATTGGCATAATGACCTCAGAGCAAATGGTCACATTTCCAAGGTTTAGGCTAAATAAACACTTCCATCAAAAAAACAATCTAAAAGATTTCTCAGCAATCACATGATACAGTATTAAAATTTATACACTGCAGTGTCTGAAATAGACTTTCAAGACACAGGTCTGCGTACACCAGGGGATTCTCTGACCCAGTCTTCACATGGCATAGTGATGAGTTAAGAATACAGTGGTTAACAAAAGTGTAAGGTGATAATGCCTGATTTATGACCTCTGATGTCAAGTCCTGTGGTCATTACCCTGAACTAAACCAGTACTCAACAGATCCATGCTGATTATATACATAATAAGCACAGAAGTAACAAAGCAAATAAACCAGCAATTGCTATAAATATAGTTGAGTATATGTAATGTGTGCATTGGTAATAAGAGAAGTGCTCGGGAGGAAGCAGAGAATTCCATTGCTTCAGGGAAGTATTTCAGCGTTACTGCAAATTTTATACTGCTTTATTTGTATACATACAAACTTATGTCTGTACCTCTGGTTTGTGTATAGCCTATCCTTGCCTCTTCAAAAGCACCAAGTTTTTCACCCAATGCTGTGAAAACTGAAAAACCCAAGAGGGAAAATCCAAAAGAAAAACTTTCATATACACCCCTGTAAAATAAAAAGTCTCCACAGACAGAGACACCCAAACTAACTAAATAAATATCTGCTACAAATAAAGAAAAGGAGATAAAGGTCTCCTGCAATCCCACCAAGAATCCAGCTCCTGGTCAGTAATGGATCCTGACAGCTGAACTGGTAAGCCATTTTACTAAACTCTAACAAGAGCTATCAAGCCTTTGAAAGTTTCCTGTACTTGCAATAACTTTAGAGTATTACAGATATTAATGAGTCACACTTTTCTCACCTCTGTTGCTGTCTATCTCAGTCCTCTAGCAGGGAGACTTGTGTTTGTAATACCACATCCAGAGCTGGTATGGAAACAGTGATGGTGTCATATCTTCATCATTATGATTAGTTTCCAAAAAGGGGGGAAAAAAAACCCCAAAACTTGTCTGCCTGAAAACCTGTTTTAAAGACTGTTACTTTTTGCTTTTCACAACAGTAGTATAAAAACTCTTTGAAAGATACAATAGTCAGAATAACCATGTCAAACTATAGCTGATACATGTCCCTAAAAGTTCTCCTTTGATGCTTTTTTCTAGGAATGACACCCCTCTGCAGTGAAGCAGAGTACATCAGCTGTGTGCTCCTTGTACAGAGAAACAGAAAACCCATTGACCCTGTTAACATCTGCCTAGAGAGTACAGAAGACAGCATCACTTCTGTAAACTGCTATTTTGAGACTGTAAAAGCTTGCAAGCTATAATTTCAATGTTTAGTGAGAGGTGATAAAAGTGGTTAGGTAGAATTTATGGAGTTTGTTCTGACAATCTCTGTGCGATTTCCCATTCACATTACTTTCAATTATTTCCTAATTCATCTTATGAATTGTACAAATTTATGGGAGCAGACAGAGTACAAAGCTGTCTTTGCTTCAGATCACAAGGTCGTATTCCATAATTACTTAATTCTACTGCTTCTGGAATGACCTATCTAGAGTTTGTGTAAGAAGTAAATCTTACTCCATTTTTTCCTCAATAGAGAAAAATCAGAGATCTAATTCTTACTGACTGTCCACAAAAAGCTCACAGAAAGTAATGTTTTATTCCAATAAACTACAATAAACTAGAGATTCTATGCAAAACTCAGTAAAAGACAGGGTTTTTTTTTTTCTTTTTCTTAATGTTGTATTTTTGCAAAGAAAATGCAATATTGCAATCTTTTTAAATCAGGTGAGATTACTAATGACCATACCTTGAAAGAATCAGATAAGGTAGATGTATGAAATGGAAAGAAAGTAATCTGCACATTTATTCAATTAAACACAAAATACTATACAGATAATACTCATATATATACCTCTGACTCTTTGAAATCAGCACCTATAGATTGGTTGCCTAGGTATTTACATATACCAGTAAATTATCACTTATTTTAAGCTGATACTTCACTATCAATCCTGCTTAAGTAAACAGAACTTCAAAAACAACAAAAAACCCACAAAAACACCTCTAAGACTAACACCAGTGCTATTTATCCTGATTTTTGTCAACATAATCATGGATTACCTTATGCTAATTTCTTTTGAATGTTTACCTCCTACATCCCTAACATTTAGCTGTCTGAATTCTGCTTAAAAAAGATTTTAGAAACTATGCCTGGAAAACAAAGAAACATGAAAAGAAATTTTCATGCTACAAATAGAAAAGATGAGATAGAAGGTAAGGAATTGATTTGTCCCTTATTTATGCCAATAGCCAGTAGGAGCTCACATCCTGAAACTGAAAACTGCCATTCCACATTGGACTGCAGAGGCATGCAAAAACAAAACCCATGTTTTTTTGAGTTTAGGGGTTTTTTTGTTTGTTTGGGTTTTTTTTGTTTGTTTTTTGTTTGTTTGCTTTGGTTTTTGTTTTGGGTTTTTTTATGTTTTTTTTGTTTTGTTTTTAACGTATAGATTTTCTAAAAGTCATTAATATTTAAATAGCAATGTGAACCATAGAAGCCATCACATGTACTTTGACAGATAGCTGAGTCAGAGTATTCTTTCATCATCCTCACACATGAATTGTTTTCTTCTTAGAGTAGCTTTAGAGAAGCTGAACTTTTGAATGAAATGTAGCATTTCCATGCAACACATGAAACCAAAGTAAATGAAAAGTTGCCAATTAATTGCATAGAACATCTGCCCTCAATGGTGATGTACAATGATGTTGATAGTAAAGTCTCACTTGCTGAGTCTCAGCACTAATTTACAGTGTATTCCTTTAGAATCCATATTACTAGTAATGTCAGATATTCCTGTTGAAAAACACCCTTTAAAAGTCCTCAAAAGTGACTGTGGAGGCTAAGAAAGCTATCTGGGACCAAACTGACTAAAACACAGATTCCATCTTAAGTCGACACTCAGCCCCATCATCAGGTTAATTTAATTTGTGTTGTTTTCTTTACAGCTGACTGGGGAACAATGAATTTAAATTGTTCTAATTTGTTTGTATCTCAAAGTAATTTGAAAACAAAATCAAGGGAGATCAACCTAGTCTGCCTGTTTAGTGAAAAGTTTTACTGCATATAGCACATTTTTAATAAAAAACATTTATTAGTTGAAGCATTGCACAGACACTGACAATGTGTTTTAGGGGAATGAAGGAAAATTATTTCACCCTAAAGGTGAAATAATGGATCAAAGTTAAGCTGTACATACAGCTACTCTTGACAGTAAGCTCAATATTTGCTAAAACCCAGTTATTTTATTTTGGATCCCCATATTCTCTGTTGGCCCAGAAGCTGAGTAGTTCCCGGTTATCATATTCTTCCAATCCTCATCCTAAACTATGTGTATCTATGCAGTTACAGTCATTTGGCATAAAATGCAAGCTTTCATTTAGAAATTTAAAGAAAAAGAAAAAAAAAAAAAGAATATAAATGTCAAGGTGACCCACATCTATAGTCTTTGATGTATCAGCATTCAGCACAATAAAATCTGTTCTTCTGACTACACTTCAAGGCATTGCTTATTGCTAACGTAACTGGAGATGCAGTTCTTTTGTAAAGCACTAATTGGATGCTACTTCTGACCAGACTTTTGGTTGCACATAAATTACCAAGTAACCTTGTACATTCACACCTCAGACATGCATAATTTTCTGTTTGAAATGTTTTATATCTCCAAGCATAGGTCAATTGCTTATGCTTTACTCTCACTGCTTGTTTCAAATGTAGACATTTCTTTACCCAACTGCTTACCATTTCATAGAAACGGGTAAGGATTCCCAATAATACTGTGAATTTCAACAATGACTCATTGTAAACTTTTAAATTACTCCTTTCCATTTTGCCAAAATTTAACATTCTATTCCTGTATCTGACAGTCTTTTTCAACTGGAACTAAACACATTGAAACATTGATTAACAGTGTCTTCTAAATTTTATCAGAAAGTATTAAACTACAGGACACATTTTGCAGTGCAGAGATAAAACAGACATATGTCATACATGCAGTAAAAATTAATATTTTAAGTGATCATTTATTTCCAGTTAAACTGAAGAAACTTTTCAGAAAAAACCCAACCATTGCTTAGAGAATAAAAGTATTCATCAATCAGTATGTAACTACATCATCATAAGAACCTTTACTTTTATTTTGAAATACATTACAGTGTACTAAGATCCTACTCCAAATAATGCTGGACTTTTCACAGGAAAATCTGTTCAAGAATATGATAGGCCTACTTTGCAAATTGAATCTTTTTTTCATGGTAAAGAAGATTACTACATGGATAATCACCTCAAATATTCAATTACTTTAATTTTTGCAACAGAACAGAAATGGCAGGTATTTTGGTCTAATTTATTGCTACTCGCAGATTTTCAGACATCTCTTCAGAAAACTGTGGATAAATAATCATTGAAGGAGGACGTAAAAAGAATTAATTGTTTAGAATTTTCAAGCATGGATGTTATGTCTCCCAAGAAAATTTTCAAACATGACTGCATGAAAATAAATGCTTAAGTTTTTTTCCTCAATAAACAATAGGATTTGGTTTTCAAGTTATTGACTCATCAAGAAACTTCCCAGTTATTCAGGAGGAGGAAAAGAGCTAAAAGGAAGCATGATTTTTTTCTTTTTTTTTTTAGAGAGAGCAACAAGAAAAATATAATGAACACCATTAGAACTTTTACATGACTCCACATATATCCAGTATTCCAAGCCAAATGTACAATGTTTGTTGTGAAGAAAATTAAAAAACAAACAAACAAACAAACTCAAAAAACCCAGACAACCCAAAACTCACATTGTAGTTAGTCTGACTGCCTAAATATTCCTTCCAAAACAATTTTGTTAAAACTTCTGTAATAGATGCACATACTTACTGAAACATTCAGCATAAGAGTGGTCAAGACAATATATTCCTACTTTTAATCTGAAAATATGAAATGTTAAGGATCAAAACTTGAGGAAAGAAATGAAACTGTCTTTCAACATTTAGCTTTGTTTCAAAGGGACTCTGTTAATCTCCATTAATCTCAATACTTAGGCCTAGCCATATCAGTTTCCCACTCACATTCTAGTCAATTTTTCCAGTGCCTATATCACCAGTCTATTTTCACAGAGGAATCTATGGCAAAAACCTTGCTAAAAGTTAAAATAAATTCTATTTACCACTCCAATTTTTGTTGCTTTCATATGGGTTCATGAACCAATTAATAATCTTAGACTTCAAGACAGAGATAAAAAAGCCAGATTAAAAAAAAAGGTTAGAAGATAACTTGCTAGGAAGAAAAATTTCTAAAAAAACCAATTTTGAGAGCATTCAATGTTTTGGACAATGTAATTTTACCCAGACTTATATGATGAATAGCAACAAAAATACAATAGAAGGAAGTGTAGAACATACATAGAAAAAAATCTATTCAAGGCTGTGAAGATGCAAAGAATGAGTCTTGAATTTATTCTAAATCCACAAGCTTAGCATATAGTTTTGTGGTTTAATGGAAATACATGCTCAGACACTGCAGTGAAAGGTCATGAGCTATATGTATTTTGAATAAAAGACATCTTGGCAGCAAGACATGCTGGAGTCTCAGAAATCCAAGTATTAAAGTCACTCATGACATAGTGAAGACATAAAAATCCTTTGTCCTTCTTGCTAAGCATCAAGGGTTTTTCTAATAGGTTTTTTAACTGATAAAACTAAGTATAGGAGACAACGTACCACTGCAATTACAAGCAAAAAATGCAAAAGATAGTTAGATAAAAATAGATCATATTTTAAGAGGCCAATGATATTTATTGGGAAATTAATTGAAAATGTTGAAATCTTTTATGTACCTTCTTCAATAAACTAATAAATAGTGTATGGTGATAACTGAGCTAAATTAAGACCTGTATTAGTCATTGAACTACCTGCTGTTCATTTGCTGTGGTTTAGAAAAATGGAAAGGCAAAATTAAACTTCTTTTCATTACTGGTTTTGACATTAAATTAGCAAATGCTTGCTATTAAATGCAGCAGATATTCAGCAGATTCATTATTTTATTCAGCCTCAGCATTTTTTTAATTGTTCATGGAATTAAACAAATTATAAATCAGTAAATGCATTTTCTGTGAAACTTTTAACTACAAGTTAAGGCCTTTTGCTGCTATTTCAGCTGACTGCTAAAATTATACTGTCCAACGTGTTGAAGCAGAGATAATTTCACTTTTAGCTTTTATATAAAAACTGACCACAACTGCAGTAACTGCAGCTCATTACTTCTGCATTTTTTGTTTAACTTGCAGTCATCAAATTAAATCTAATCAAACCTTTGCCTAGGGTGATTCTACTAGAAACTAGAATAAAAAAATTATACCTTCTTGCAGACTTGACTGTCTTAAGAAATTATCTGTCCAAGAACTCACAAAAATTTCCACAGAAAGAAAATCAGCAAAAAAAGAAAAAAAAAAAGAACAATAAAAAGTATGACTAAAGCAAAATTTATCCTTGGAAAGTAAAGAAGGAAATTCCATTAAAAATTCTTTGTATATTCAAAACTTTGATGGTTGTGACCCCAAGCAGCATGATCCAACTTTGAAGTAAGATCCAACTTTGAGGTAGGTCCTGCTGTGAGCAGGAGGTTGGACAGGCTGACCTCCAGAAGAAGTTTCCAACGTAAATTATTCTGATTCTAGACTTGGAAAGGAGTACACAGGAAATTTTAAAAAAAAAAAAAAAAAAAAAAAAGCAGAACTAAATAAGAGGAGCAAGTGTATCCTTATCAAGCTTTCTACCAGAATATAACACGAATTTGTATCAATTTCAGGAAATAGAACAGAAGTTTATATACTATGGGCTTAAAGAGACTGATGTTAGAAATTAATTTTCAACAATATTTCCCATTAAATATGGATTTCTTAACATTAACCTTACTAATTATCAAGCTTCTATTATCAAGCTCTTTTCTGCAATGTATGACTGATTAAAATCTTCTGTCCAGGCTAAATAAAAGTCGGTGGATCATGAGTCCTTGCCCAGGTCATGCTTTTATTTTTACGTACAGACAGAGTATTTCTGTCAAAATGGTTAATTTAAAATTTTCACACATGGAGAGAGGAAGCAAAGTTCTGTGAAATGGAAATCACTTTGATATCATGAAAATGGAGAAAACTCAAACTGAGAGCTCAAACTTCCAGCCACTGCTGTTACTGAGAGCATTGTAAATTCAATTAAAATGCGAGAAAAAAAAAGTCAATAAAAACTTGAAATGTAGATTAAAAAAGAAGAATATTTTAAAATTATATAACTTATAGCAAATTTACATAATAAAAAATATCCAAATGCTCTAAAAACTTTTTAAAGCCTGCAAGAAAGCCTAATATAATAAATCCTCAATATTAATTAATTAGAAAACTTTTAAAATTAAGTAATTCGATTTTGGAATTCAACTGTTTTAGTCAACATGTGAAAGGCCTCTGCTGGTTACAATACAGGATACTAATTTCAATTGTAGAGAAAGTTGATAACTATCACAAAATAAAGACTGGATGTCCAGGATATTTTTGTGTGTTGTAAAGGGTCATAATACTGATGCATTCAATTTTTGTTCTCTTCAGGCATGGTTTGCAAAAAGCCTTTGAACATGACAACAGCTGCACTTGGGTTGCAGAAATTCACCAAAACCAGAGATAGTGGAGAGGTTTTGTCATCGCTTTTCTGTAAACAGCAAAGAGTGTTTATCTTATTGTGTAGCTTGTTCAGCACACACGAGTTTATTTGGCTCCAGAATCACATAACTTGTTGCTTTTCCCAAATATTCCTGAAATAATAGCAAGTACTTTGCTTTTATTCCATAATATTCACAGGAACATCTTAGTAGGAATAAGAATGGTTTCTTTTAAAATTTGTGATCTGCTCATGAAAATGCTCATCAGCATTGTAATGATTATGACTAATGTCCTTTTATATAGACAAGACTCCTATGTGTAGTACAAAGACGGTACTACAAAAAAAATGCTTCCTACTCCAGTTCACCTGGTCCTAATACATGGTGAGAGAACCCTTTTTGTTGTTTTAGTTCTCATTACAGAGTGATAGCCACACTGCTTTGTTCTCCTTGTATCCTGAAAAACTTTAGCGATATAATCTCAGGTATTATAGCTGGGTTGAATTTAAATTATTTAAACCAACTTAGTTCCTCCTCTTAGCACAGCAGACTCTGGCAAATACCCCCTTTGGTGGGGGAGAAGCCTTAAATCTGCTGTGATCATTCTGGGCTTTTCCACATTTTCTAACATATCAGTAACCCTTCCATCTCTGCGGTTGGGTGACTCTTTATCCCCTCCATCCACGGAGATGGGACATCAAAGCCCCTCACTTGTATGCCATAAACATCATTGTGCTGCTCTCAGGCTTTTCTCTAGTGAGCCTGCTTTATCCTTTTCCCCATTCAAAACCCATTTAAAGCTCTTTCATTGAGTCCTGATAACTTTTGCACAAAGATCCTTTTTCCCACTTTAGACGGGTGTATCCATCTCTTGCCAGCAGGCTCAGTGTTGTGTAAACTGACACATGATCAAAAATCCAAAATTCTGCTGGTGACACCCAGCTTGGAGCCAGGTATTGATCTGCAGTTTCTTTCTCTCATCATTCCCTGTGCCTGAAAGGATAGAGAAAAACATTTCTTGTTCTCCTGATCCCCTACTTAGTCATCTCATGACCTGAAGTGTCTCTTGATTGCCCTCGGACTTTTTGTTTCAGTTTTATCACTGCCTACCTGAAGCATCAATCATGGATAGTAATCTGAGGGCTGTTCCAGGGTAGGAAGTGCTCTTCTTCACATCTGTAACCCAGGCCCTAGAGAGGCAATAGATTTCCCCACAAAGTAGGTGGTCTGCATTTTGGACCTTCTCTTCCCCATCAGAAGTGAGTTTCCAATGACAAGTAACCCTCTCTTTTCCTTTATGGAAGAAGTTTGGACACAGGACACAGACTGACTTAACCTCAATGACACCTCCAAGCATTGTTCTGATAATCACTCACTTTCCTTTGCAGAGCCTTATAATGATTATGCCAGGGCCCCTCAGGAGATGGGACAGTCACCAGGGTGTTCTGCTGTGGATTGTGTCAGCTCCAGAGCTGCTCACCTTTGTGACTGATTTTTTTTTTTTTTTTTAATAAGGTTCCTATTACTATACCACTTGCTGAGTTTCATTTGCAAACCACAATTTTTAATGGGAAGCCAAATTAGTAGGACTGATGCAGCCACTTGGAATAAAAAAACATTTGATCAAAGACACTGAATTCTGTCTCACTTAAAGACATAGAGGGATATCCAGAAGTCTTAATAAAGTTATTTCAAACTACTAACAAAACTAACTACTAATTCCTTTAATGTTAACTCATGAAGTGAACATCTCACTCTCATCTATTGCTCCTGTTAAGAGATATTTTGGTGGAAACACAGCTCAGATACAGGCCCTGTTTATACTCTTCTATGGTTACATGAGAGTTAGTGCAAAAAAACTCAGTAATAAAAAAATCTGTCATATTTATTGTGATTACATTTTGAAAATGTTATAAGCAAGTTTGTCATAGTCTCACGACTCATTATAGGTCAAAACAGCAACACATACAGACTCACTGTCTGACAACACATATGAGGGTTTGTGTTCTGTATAGGGATTTTATTTCTGTTCTGGAGGTTGTGCTGGTGAGAATTTACATCTCATATGTTATTCTACCAAAAGTATTTTGAGGGAGTATGATCCCTAAATTCATATGTTCAATTCAACAATTCTCAGTTGTTCTTGTGAGAATTATCAAGAATAACAGGGGTTGTTTTAAACTTTTCAAATATGAGATGCCAGAGGGTTTTTTTTTCAGGTCTTAGATACTAAATTTGCACTTACATGACTAATGTTATTGTTATTACTATCATAGCTCTTCAGTCAGCATATCAAAATACTCCTAAGACCCAGAGCTACTTCCCATAAGAACAAGAGCTCAGAAGCAGAATGTGGGAGGTGTTTTTTCAGAACCCTATGACTGTGTTAGGTCAGGTATAACCTGTTTTCCAGGTCACACAGTGACACCAGTCTGACACCTGTTTAAGCCAGCTATCCAAATTATGTACCAGCTGTGCACTCTGCTACATGACATCACTGGAGTAGAGAAAACACATTTATTTATCTCCAAGCTGACCACCCCTTCGTCATTCAAAATTTACCTAAGTATTCAGTTTACAGATGACTTTCATTATGTATGTTATTTATGAACACTTTTTAATATTAAACTCCAATTACTTCACATAACTACTGCATGGTAGTTAATTTCCACACACAAAACCTCTCTGTGCATCCCAAAGGTTTATTGCACTGTTTGATATTGTAAACTCAAAAACCCCTAAATTTACAAATCCAACAGCTTAAAAAGCATCTAATTAAAAAAAAAAAAAAAAAAAAAAAAAAAAAAAAAAAAAGAAAAAAAAAAGTCTATTGTTAAAAGACTGGGGGGGGATACACTCAATTTTTTTCTGTTTGATTTTTGTTTAAGGGAAAACTAACATGACACATCAATATGATAACATTCAAGGTTAATAATATATTATGTGCCTTGTAAACAGCTAAATGAAATTGGTTGTTTTCAGAAAATAGCCAATAGATACCAAGGTTGCAGAAGAAAGCAACTGCAATCTCAGGATTATAGTACACTCTCTAAAATGTATTATAGCCTTGCACTCAGTGATATTTTTATGGCTTCTCACAATTCAGAATTACGGTGAGTAACCCAAGTATTGTATATTTTTTTTAGAATTATGAGTTAGTACTTCTATCATTTTTTTCAATCTTAAAAAAAAAAACATCTGGTCAGAGTCACTAAGTCACGTCTGAGATAATGGCAGAAAGACCATAAATCTTACTGTACCCACAAATCTGCTAAACTCTTCATAATTGCTAAACACTCTGAGAAAATATACAGATTTTATAAAGGTCACAGAAGTGAAAGCAGCAGCCCTTGCTGATCACTATTTAAGACAACTTATTCAAATATTATCTTTGTAAAGTTTTGAACAGAGTGGCAACTAAGAGCATATGCTATTGAATATTAATTAATTAATTACTCAAGAAGCTGGAAAGCGGGTATTTCTCCTGATGTCAAGTTCTTAAAAATTGATTCAGTTTTTCATTAAGCCCACTTAAAAGACAAAAACTGAGTTCCAACTACAGTATTTCAAACCATTATGACACTGTGAATCAATCTCAACTTTTAACTACAATTGAATGATTTAATTTGTATTGTACTATTCTGTCTAATATTACATAAGATATAATAAAAGATATTATTCAGGAGTGATCATGTCCTGAAAAAAAATAATTAAAAAAAATAGACATAGAATGTGTTTTCTATGTATATTTATTTTTGCATTTCTTTGGAGTTGTCTTTTTACTTCAGTGGAATACACTGGATATATCATGTTCTCAAATGAGAAGTTTAGTCCTTTCACGTAGAGCTGTTAGTGAATTAGTCTGAATCTGTTGTAGTGGCCCACTTACTCATTCTTTACCATGAGGAGAATTCAGCCTGAGAATGCAACAAAATATAACTGCCATTGCTGGTAACTTTCATTTCACCTGAATGTGTTTGAATGGGCCTAAAGAAGGAACATCAAGGGATGATGACAACTTGCAGCTGAGGGGGACATGGAACTCATGTTTGGAAGGCACATCAGAAGGGCGAAGGGAGAGAAAAAGCTCTTACAAAGGACAAAACAGTTTCATGGATACTAAAATGTTTTTAAAAACATAAAAAAATAATTTAGCAAATAGAAACAGTAATTTTTTTATGACTATATAGCAATTTTAAATATCAGTACTGAAAATGTCAAGTCTTAAGAGAAATGTAAGTTTTCTGGAAAACAATTCATACTGCAGCTGGTGTTATTATGGTCTCTGAATTGAGCCACTGATAACAAAAGAACATATCCCTAAAAAGCTTCAAGCTTCAACTGAAAGACTTCAGTTTGGAAGAGAAGTGGAAGGAGTCATAAAAAGGGGCTGCTATAGAGGATGAACCAGCAGAGGACATGAATTTTAGGTACTTTGTTGACCATGGAACAATCTTCTAGTGTACTCTCTAGATCCCAGATGGTCAATCCAAAAAATTTCCCCATCTTCATTAATTCTAAAAGCAAAGCTTACTTTCACCACCTTCCCATCAGACTTAAGTAGGTGCTGCCTTGGGTGCTGTGCCACTGAGTTATAGTGTTAATTTCCTCTCTGTGGATCAGTTTCTCACACAACACACCTTCCCTAAACTTCTCTCTCCCACCCACCTTCCCAGTCTCTTCATTATGCTAGTAAGAGATAATTTCACATCTTTGTGCTACAATCTGCTGAGCTCTCAGCTCAGATTTCCCACATCTGAAGCAACCAATTTACAATTTCTCCCTAAATCCCAGTTCCAGTCTACATCAACAGTACTTCAGCTGGCTTCCAAATCCTTCTACTCCCTTTGTTACAGCACTTTCTGGTCCATCTCCAATCTTTTTACTAACAGAAACAGTTATTTTTTTAGATGACGGTTGGATTCACCATAAGCACAGAAAAGATATATATACACACTGACAGTTTGTAGCAGTAGAGAGCTGTTATCACAAGCAAACAGCTACTGAAAAAGAAGGAAAAAAAAAAAAAAAAAACCCAAGATGAACAACAACAACAAGAACAACAAAACAAAAAGAAAATGTCTTTTGTACCTGGAAAAAATTGTGTTTACCACCACAGTTTTTGCAGAGCCATTCTCTGTTATTTCAGGTGTTAAAACAGTAAAAAACCTCACTTTAAGTATCTGAAAGAATGTCCTTAGATTTCCATAATGTTCTTAGATTTCCATAACTATCAATTCCATAAGAATAAGTGGTAGAGCTTTTTTGGGTATGGAGTTCTTTGGTCCATTTTTTCAACACTGCACTACATACACAACTTCCCTGCTTGCTTTTTTTTTCTTTTTTTTTTTTTTCTATTTTCCATTCTCTTTATCATTTTCTGTCCTCATAAACAATCTGTTGTTTAGCTAAGTGAGGCAGTCCCGCCAGATGATTGTATGTGCAAGCTTTTTGATGATGGTTACAAGTCGCAAGCAGTGTTCAGTTGCTACCTAATTAGCAGAGCTCTTAACTCTGCCCTACGTTCATTTTGAAACCCATGCAGAAACCAGCTGCATTTCCGTTTTTCACACTGCACCTGACATAGACCACAACCTGTCTTTTTCTTTCTTATCCCTATAAAGGGTACAGAAATTTTAGTTTTCAGTTGGGAACCTGCTCCTTTTTCATAAGATTCTCAATACAAGGTGCATTTCAATAAGGAACTTCAACAAAAGCTTTGTAGCTTCCTGCATCCAACTGAAAGTCAAATGCTCATTTATGGCAAAGCATGATGTGCAAAGGACATATAGAGATCACTCCATGCCAACCATAATTATTATAGAGAAGACAAAAATATAAATTATTTAAAAGGAATAAATTGAAAATAAACTGAGAACTTTATTGCTCACTGCCTAGTGAATATTTGGCAATATCCATACCTAACTTCAGGTATGTCCATGTCACTGAATTTTTCTTCCTCAGATCTCAGGAAAGCACCATGGCGTTTCCATGGTGTCCACTAGAACAAGAAAGGCCAGGAAATCTGGCACTGGCAGACCATGCAATAAAGACAGAGGCAATTTTATATCTGTCAAAACCACTACTGCAGGAAGCTTGCCAGTGAACTATATGGGAAAACAAAAATTAGAAAAAAAAAAGGAAAAACTGTTTTCCTCAGATCATTAGTTAGATTGTGTTTTGGCCAGCTGCAAGAGAAAATCTGTTGCTATGGATCTCTCAACTGTTTTCACCTTTTTTCCTTTATTTCCTAAATCGAGAGCATATTACCACTTTACAGATAAACTTTCAATAATTTGGAAATGGATTCTGTAGTTATGGGATAAGGATTCAAATCAAGCTGAGTCTCAGGGCTGCAGTTAAAAGCTGAGCTAGCTGAGCTAAGTTCAAATTTCAGGACATAAAGATTTCATAAAACTGAAACCCAGACATCAGGGTTTGTGCTCTAATCTTCTATCTTTTCCTTCTAATTCCAAGGCAGCAAACTCCCAAAAATTAGATAAATTCAAAGTAAAAGTGTCAGTTTACTGAATCCCTGGTAAATCTTAATCCAAATGTGTTTTGGTTGATATAAAACTAATCTTTTAAATTCTAAAGCATCTCAAGGTATAGTTAAACGTGTTTAAATAATGCAAGAAATGTTTTACAGGTACTAAAAGCAAGGCAAGCAAACTAAGGAAAACCAACTGATGTCAATTCTTCAGCTTACATAGAAGTAGAATAAAAAGAGCAATATGTTTTCCCACACTGTTAAAATGGTTGTATGTCACCTTAACTACAATGTACAGTGGGATAGAGAAGGAGCTCTGAAGTGTACTCAACAATTTTGTTGGAAATACTTTACAAAAAACCCCTCAAACCAAAACCCAAACTAGAAATCATTTGCATTTTCCACTGTAACATTAAAGGTAGAAAGACCAATTAGACAGAATAGAATGACATACTTTCAACTTGTATTTCCTGCACTCCTTGGATCTGGCATATAAGGACACATTTTCCCTTTCCCCTTCAGCCTTCACCAACTCCAGGCACCCTGATATGGTGAATGTAATTTAAGAATGTGGTATAGCAAGAAAAAGCACTACTATACAGCTGCATGGAAACACTACTGCACCTATTGGAGCTATGATTTTGTTTGCTTTTGGTTTTTTTTGGGTTTTTTTTGTTTTTTTTTGTTTTTTTTTTTGTTTGTTTGTTTGTTTTTTTTTTTTTTGTTTTGTTTTTTGTTTGTTTGTTTTTAAGGGGAAAAGTACCTGTATTACTAATAGAAAATTGTCCACATCTTGTAATGCTTCAGTATCCTATGTGTTATTACACTGTATATGGTTAACATAATCTTAGATAAAAACCTCATTAGTAGTATATATAGAGAGAAATGGTTATTTCTTAAAGATATTTTTGACATTTTACATCTTAACCCATTTTTTACTGCAGCTAATTATTTTTTTTCCTATCTTTGACATCCAAGGTGGAGAATGTGTGGGGTTTTATGGTTTCATTTGTTTGGGTCTTTTTTTACAGTAAAGGACTTTCTTTGAACAGGGCAAAATGAAAGGGTAATTATTCTGCCAAACAGTTTTCCTGGTCTTGAGAAATATCTGGCACATGTTAAAAAGTGTCTGGCAAACTGCTCTGCTATTTCACTGATCTGGAGCAGGGAGATTAGGCAGGAGGGAATTGCACACCTTTGTAGAACAGATGTGGCTTTTCACATACCTATGAAAATTGTTCAAATTTCCAAAACAGAGGTTCAAATTTATAAATTTTAAAGGCTTATCACATTTTTTAAGACAAGAGAAGACAAACAGCTAGACTTCTCAAAAGCTCGTTAACACCCTACCATCCTGCAACATAAAGAAACTAATTGCTTATTGGCTTAAGACTCCATAAGCTTAACAAGGCTTTTCTTGGCATTTGTTTGCCCTTCCTGGCAGCTCTGAGCCAGACTAGAACTAGGTGGAAAGCTGTGAGCAGAAAGTGTGCTTCCCAACCATCTTCCAACACCCAGGTGAACTGAGAAGGATGCTTTATTTCAATTGGCTGAGTAGACAAAGACAGCGGGGAAATGAGATGTGGTTGAGGAACACGGTGAAACACAAATTTGGAACACGAGGAAAGAACTGACTACTACTTTAGAGAGAACAGAAAAGAGTCAACAGACCAGTGAGTCTTTGGAAGACAGGAATGAACTGCTGATGGGTACAGACAATCAGAGATCACTCCAGTATCCTCAGTTTCATGTAACTTTGCTGTTTAACTACTGCAAGTCTACTTTCCCTCACACACAGTCACACTCTCTTCTTCCCCCTTTCAAATAAGGAGACTTTATTAAGACTTGTCAGGCTTTAGCTTTCTTTCGTGTGTGTGTGTGTGTGTGTGTGTGTGTGTGTTTTTCCCACTCTGCAGTCAGAGAAGAATGTTTACTGCAGCAAGCTGTCAGAGCAGTCATGCATCATGATACAACTCTAAACTGAATTTATTTTTTACCCCATGCTATTTCCCCAATCAGTGAACAGAATAGATCTCTTGGCATCCAGCTGAACACAAAACTCAGTTTACACAGTAAAGCTGTTTTCCATAGTGCCCTTGTCTGAACTGTTGCTGAGAGTGGAAACCGTGTGGCAAATGTGAAATGAACCAATAATTCTACAGATAGTGCTGCCATGAGGGTTTGGCTTCTATCTCTTCACTTCCTGCACATTATATCATTTAAACCAGCCCCCTGAGATTACTATTATGTGCTCTTGATCTTCTGGGTTCTGAATTTGAAGAAGTGTTGAAAACTCATTGCTTCTGTTAGAATCAAAGAGGATTTCTGTCTGGAGCAGATAAAGTGCTGTGCCATAAAAAATCCTCTGAACTATGAGGCACAATGCATGACAGCCATAGAACCCAGAATCAGCAAACACATTTTATGTTTGCTCTTTAGTACTTCAGTTTCTCATCTGAAATATTGCCTCCACAATGAAAACTGGGCACTGCAAAGATGATGACTAATAATATTTGGGAACTACTCAAATATAAAGTGGTAAAACCCATAGAAAATGCCAAGGGAAATTAAAATTTTTGTCATCAGAGCATGCTTTGATTAGGATGCAGTAAATAAAGCCTATGGCTACACACAGAACAGTGAGTATGAAAATGATGAAGGCAGCAATCATCAAGTAAGCATTATCCATCCTGTGCATGAAATGAAGTTTAAATCCAAGGGAGGGGGGGGTGTGGGTGGGGAAGTATGATTCTCTAATTAAAAACTGTGCCATTGTGCATAAGCATAGGGAAGACAAAATTAAGATTATACAAGCAACTCTGGTTCTTCATTTTCACAACTTTTAAGCACTTCATTTCTCTAACAGAACTCTTAAGCTTTTCATATGTAATTTAGAAACCTACCCATGAAAACAGCCCTCCCAAAATAAACCAGACGATAATAAAATCAGAAACTAAAAACATTTTAATTCTGTGACACAGTTTGTGTGAATGTTGCATCTAAGAAAACAAGATTCTTTTTATTATAAACAATACAAGTGATAAACTGGTATTATAGCACTGAAATGTAGGAGATGTAGAAAGATGAGTTTCTTACTTGTGTTTTGGTGGTATGGGTGTTTGACCTTCCTAAGCAAAGAGCAGTAAATTGGATTTTCAGCACTGTGACTTCTGTTACTCTGTATAGTGAGCTAGAATCTGACAATAAAAATACACAGGAGCAAGGATATACAATTACAGGAACACCTTTCTCTATTAAAACTCTCTGTTTAAAGCATTAAAGAACATTTATTTAGGGAAGCATGCCTGTGGCTCTCCAGAATCAAGATTTTTGCATTTTTTAGGACTTTCAGAATTGGTGTGTATACACAAAACAAAAAACAAACAAAAAAACCCAACTAACCAAACAAACAAACAAACAAAAAAATTCCATATAAACAGGCTAAAGAGAGACCTGTTATACTAATACTAGTTTGTTCTTCTCATCACAAATGCAATTCATATAATTCTACAGGTAAGGTAAACTAAAGAGTTTTTTCCTTTATGTCAAAACACTAATTAACTTTTTTTTTTTTAATATTTATTTACTTTTGTGTAACATCTTAGCATATTACAGAAACACAGTAACATTCATCGAAAGTAACTGAAATACAGTGTTACCTAAAGTTTCAAATTAAAGCTGAGACAGTCCTCTAAATCTACACGTTAAACCAGTTCAGGTTCTGTAGAATTTTATTCAAAACCTCATGTTTGTAGAGACTTTAGGGCCTTGCTCACTACAGCTCGTTTACATAAGGTTCATTAAATTATTAAAGAAGTTACTCCATAGCTTGTTGCGCAGAGTTTATGATCTTTCATCAGATGATGCTCATTTATATAATGCTGGTAAGTTCTATATATTGAAAATTTCTTACATAAAGTTATTCATAGTCATTATGGTCAGCTCATGAAATTTTTTTTTTTTTTTTTTTTTTTTTTTTTTCTGCCTTATGATTTCTCCTTTGGATCTTTTTCAATAGTATCTGTATTTGAATATTAACACAAAGCTAATTGCTATTCACATAACATTAATCAAAGAAATGGGCATTTTTGAATAACACGCCAGGCTTTTCCTCCCAAGCTGAATGTTTTATTCCACTATTAGTTTCAGCCTAACTTTTCTCAGTTTAATCTTAGGAGTGTTTATGGAGTTGCAGAGTGAGGTGTTGTGCAAAACAATTAAAAAAAAACCCCCAAAAAACAGTGTAATGATAAAGCACCATTGTTTCCCAGCACACAATCTACAGATGTTCAGCTGCTGGTACAAACAATTCTTCTGGTGTTTTTAGAGCTGAGAGTCTGCACAGGAACTTGCACTCAGGTCAGTTCCTCTTAAAGTAAAAGTTCCCCTGTGTAAAACTCTCAGAGACAAGAAACACAATACCCTAATAACAGAGAGTACTGCACTTGTTTGTCTCAGTGTAATTGATTACTGGAGGAAGACTCAGAACTCTCTTTAAAAGTAGTCTCAGCATCCTGATGTTGTCTTGCTTTAAAGGTATCTTGCTGGCCAGAATGATCCTACCTTGTTTCAAGTATTGTGACAATCACAAGAGTCAGCCTTTGTGAAGTATGGTATGAGTGCTCTCTTTTCTGTAATTACATGACAATTATCTACTACTTCTCCCAAAAATAGACATATAATGATCCAAACCCTAGCCTTTGACAAACATTAGAATATATTCAGCACTGCAAAATTCCATTTTTCAAGCTTAAATAAGTATATTAAATTACTAAGTTATTCTTTTAAATCTTTTTATAAGCTTTCTGTGCTAGATTAGCAGACTAGTAACAGCATTTCTACATTTGTTATTAGGAAAGACATGATGAGACAGGAAAGAAAACTGTGTACATTCAACTGTGTCAATCTCATTCATTTGCTTAATGCATATGCATTATGACAATGCATTAAATGCATTATGACAATACCAGTTTTCTTTGTTATTCAAGTGGAATAATCTAAATATTAGCTGAGGCACCACAGAAGCAGATTATTAGGAAATGACAGTCCTGGAAAAGAAGGCTACTTAAAAAAAAAAAAAAAAAAAAAAAAAAAAAATCGTCAGAAGCAATAAATTAAACAAACAGCCCTTCCCTTCAAAGAAGCTATGCAATTGCAAGCACCACTACAAGTGTTTTTACGACTTTTAAAAATAGCAATTTCATCATCTGTCAGATCAGGACAGAAATTTCTAAACACTAAGTGTATGTCCTCTTAAGTTCAAGCTGGCCAGCATTTCCTCAATATATATCCTCCATTCAATTCCATGGTGTTATATTTGTGTATAATCACTGAGCCAAACAAACTTTCAAAGCTCCTGACCTTGGGCTGTTAATGACATTTGGGGATCTCTAGGAATTGGTCATCATGGAACTACATGGAATATCAACAAAAAAACCCCAACCAAACAAACAAACAAACAAACAAACCCCTAAGTCTGAAATCCTTTACACCTTACATAATTTGAAAATTCAACTTTTATTCAAATTCAAATTTTAACTATAATGGACAGTAAACATTCATGACTTGACTATGTCATCTTGCATTTTAAAAAGAACATATTTTAGTCCATTTTGAAAAGTATTTAGTGAGATCATAAAAATATTAGCAATCTAATTATTTTTAAATAGAAAGGAAACTATTAATAATCTAAACAGCTGCAATGTCAGTGAATTTAATTAACAGTTAAAAACATGAACAACAGGGAGCAAGGCAACATGCTGTTTCTAAAGATGTGCAAAATGAAAGTATCCTCTCCTTGGACCTGGAATATTGATGACCCAAATTTGCTCTAGCTCACTGCACAGGCACAAGCCTATTTCAAATTACTGAAAGGATACAAAGAAATTTTCCTGAACTTTCTCTTCTAAACCAATTCAGAAGGAAGAAGCCAATGTTTGTTCTTACCTTCCTGAACCTACCTAAACCCAGCTGACAGCCTGCCCTTCCTGAAGTTTCTCAGGACGACTGAGAAAAGCTAGACCAGACCTGAGGAAGCAAGCTGTGTCATGAGCCTCCTCAAAGGAAAAGAACTTGGCTTAGATTTCCCCAGTCAAGATCTGAAAGTCATCTTTCATTTCACTAAGGCAACCAAGTGTTGCAAAGATTTTCACTGTAAGACACAGCAGTTACTGATTGTATTTTTCATAAACAGCCAGCATTGGGAGTTACTCCTACCCAATCTCCTGACCATTTTGATTAAAAGCACGTATATACTATAGAAAAATTAAAGAATTCAATAGATTTTTCAGGTGCTGTTCTTCCTGGAAGATATATCTGTAAAACAGTTATTCAAGCTGAATCTTGAAGGTCTATCAAAAATACCTCTGCCCCTTTGCCCCTTCATCTCCACAAATTTTTATCTTTTTTCTTCTTTCTAAAACCATAAGATGAAAAAAAAAAAAAAAAAAAAGCCTTTTTATCCATTTTGTTTTCTAAAAACTGAGACTAGACAAATACATCCTGCTTTATTTTTCAAAAGAAGGAAACAAAAAACCCAAACAAATGCTGACATTCGTCATCTGTATAACATTGTTAAAACTTTCTTCCTATCATGTTTAAGAACCTGTGGAAAATTGGAATCAAAAGAGTTTCTGCTGAAGAGCTCAGTTTTCTACAGTGGGCAATCAGAAAGCACCATATTTGCTTTTGTTCTGTGCCTTAGCAAATCCTAAGCCTACCTGCCAAGTTTCGTGGTTTTAAGCAAAGCACATTTTTCATGAGGTTCAGAACGATCAGTCCCCCAGCTAAGTCATTATTACTTATTGCTTTTATGTGCCCTACCCTTCTTGAAACAACAGCCAGTTTGGACAGTCTGCTCTGCCTTCCTGTGTCTGATGATACTGGGAACAGATGAATGGGGGGCACTCCTGGCTGTTCGAGCTGCCTATCAACATGAGTAAAAACCACAGGGCCTGATGATTATTTAGTACTGACAGTTTTGGTTTGGAGAGAAATACACTCCAGACAAATAAGGAAGAAAATTATATTTTTAGGATATTTCCCAGGTAACTTCTGCATAAAATGGGTCTTTCTCAAAACAAGAACTTTCTGTACTCATTACTCATCTTAAACAGTTTAAGCTAGTGTGTCAGGCAGCACAGACCTACTGGCTACTCAATTGTTAGATATCCTGATGGGTGAACCTAAGTTCTGCATTCTGTATTTTAAAACCCAAGGTTGGCAATCAACAAAAAGGAAAAGCAGTTTGAAATTCTTGACTTTTATTTAACTGAGGCCCTTGACTTGGTAAATCACCAATTAATATTAACTTTGTTAGCCTGAAACTGAATTAGGTTGACTGCAGTACATTGCTTCTTTGGCTCTTTCTCTGGTCAATGCAAGCAGTTACTTCTAATGGTGTTAAAGCTCAGATGAAAATGTTAAATAGAAGAGTCAATTGCAAGGTCATTACTTCTTTTTCCAAAGTAATGAAAACAAAGTACTTCATGCAATATACAATTATAGGTTAATGATACAGCCCTCCAGAGTGGCTCTAAGGCCTTGTTCAATTTTAAATACTGATTAAAACAATTCCAAAGTAACATTGTGTAAATAAAAAATGTTAGTCACAGTTTAAATATTACATCAAAGCTATATATGATTAAAGAAAAAATGAATAGGCAACACTTTTACCTATTTTATTGCATCTTACATCTTATATTGCAATATTTTAATGCAAATATTTCTATGAGAAAATGTTCTAAGCCAGTATGAAAACAACATTCACTAAAACCAGCTATTACAAAGGCAAAATGAGAATCAATCTCATAAAGCATCATTTGACTACTCATTTTCCTTGGAATTTCTGCAGAATGAAATAACATTCCCATAAGACAAAACCCAACAAATTGGGAAATTTTGCTGGTACTTTCTTTACAATTATATGTTTCAACGCTATATGAAAATAACCCATAACCACACTGGTTTTCCAAAACAATTTTTTTCTCACACTATACGACTCAGTTCCATCATAAAGAACCACACTAATGTCTCCTTCCAGTATTTCTACAGCAAGAGAGAAGATGGAACAATATATTTCATGGTGTTTTTGATTCTCATGAAATCAAAAATTAAAACTAATTTCTTTCATGTCAGTACATTTGCATTTTTCTGACAGAAAAATACCCCAAACAATCATTAAAAATTAAAATACCAGAGTATCAACTTTCAGAGTAGCAGCCAGCTATAAACAATACAAACACAAAAATAATAGATAGATATTTACACTGTTGAAATTCACACCCTTCAAACTCTGCCTGGAGTTCTGAATTAAAATAGGAAGGCAAGAAAATGAAAGAATGGGATTCAGGATCTCCCTGGGACAAGACCAAGTTGTGCTGCACAAGTATTTTTTCATGAGAAACAGGAATAAACTTGACCTGAGTATTTCATGCAGCATATTTAGAATAAACTTATATTTTAAGAGCCAAGAAAAAAGATTTTTTATGTACATCATGTTCTTAAAGTCTACCTTAAGACTCTGAAAATTATGGATAAGAATGGGAAGCACACTTGGTGTCAGGAACAGTACCACAGACCTTTTTTTACTGACATGCAGCAATAAACATTCAGCATTCTGGACATCCTTGCATACTTGTGCTTCAGAAGGATCCTGTCATGATACAGAAGATTCTGGAAATCTCAAAACCAAACCAAGGAACAGTGGAGAACTAAAACCTTTCATGCTGCCATTCTGTGCCCCCTCTACTTTAAGGTTTTTTCACAGACAGTGTCTGCTCAGAGAGGATTTAGTAGCTGAAGGATTTGAAAGAGACACCTCTGACAGAGAAACATACAAAATACCACAGGAGAAAACCTGCTGGAGTCAGGCTGGAACTGGTCAAGTTCAACTGGTCAGAACTGGTCAAGTGCAGCTCTCACAGTCACCCATGCTCAGGGGAAGACAGAAATGCAGCCACTTTGAGAAGCCACCTCTGGGAGCCACTGGAGAGGATTTTTCCTCACCTAAATGTGTCTGCCAGGCCATCCCAGACTCTTCTGGGGCCTTTCCAGTGGTGCCTCTGCTTAGCCGAACGAACCCTGTGTGCTAAGCAATACACAGCTTTTTAATGTGTTTCATATTCTGCTTTGCAGAGCCCCAATGGAAGATGCTTGAACAAAACAGAAAGTGTGGCCTCTGCACTGTCTTCTGTAGAGAAACACCTCATTCAAGCAAAATCTGCCCATAAACATGCCCCAACCTCACACTCTCACTCACAGGAGTCATCCTGAGACCATGGTAGTAGAACTGAACTTAGGGAAGACACTAATCTGAAGGAAAATTGCTGAAACAGGAGAACTGTTAGAAAAAATATTGGTCACTGACAAACTGGGCAGCTGCCCATCCCCATGGGACTAAAACAAAGGGAGATGTGTCTGTCAAAGCTTTCACAGAATCCTGTTCACAGCAGAAAAACACCTGGATGACTGAAGGATGCAAGTACCATGGGGATATACTTTTACAAATGAGAGAGATTAGCCTGCAAGACAGATAAAAGTGGCTGTGATAAAGGCAAAATAGTTGTACTTGTCACTGTAAGCCAATAGCTGTAAAATGTAATAATACTTCTATCCACATATTTCATTCATTCACAGCAAAGTAGATGTCATCAGGTTTATGAGTGACAACATTGACTTTTAGTCAAAACTGTAACATGGTTAAGCCCTTACATTTGGGAAGAATGTGAGTTTTTACCTCAAGTAATTACACAACTTCTACAGTTTCTTCATGGCCACTTTTCTAGTCTCTTTGGTGACTATCAGAAAGAAGTGCTGCACTGCCATTCCCCTGCCCCCCAACTTTCTGTGACACAAAAAAAAAGGGAGGAAAGGGGTTAGAAGCACACTGGAATACAAAGACTCTTTTCTAGCCTTCTGTCTCTCTCTTTTTTTTTTTTTTTTTTTTTTTTTTTTGTCTCCTTCTGTAATGCAAACCTCAAGATGGTGTCTGGAAGCATAGAAACTACTGGAAAACTGCAATTCAGAGCAGGAGAATGAAGACAACATTAATCAATAAACAGAGAACCAGAAACTTTTTTAAAATAACTACAAATTTACTCCTTAATATATACACAGTAACTATGACTGAAGTACTAGAAGCTCCAGGTCCAGCCCATACTTTTCACCACTGACAAGAAAAATGCAGTCTAAAAGATAATCACAATTTTGAACAAAGATATACCTATTTTTGATACTTCCCTGTCAGAACAGATTGAAAGTAAATATGAAACACTTAGGTTTCTGCAATAGAATAATGAAACAATCTCTGCTACAAAAAACTATAGTACCTAATTTGCTAAAAGAGCTTGACAAAAATTCAAATCATCCTTTCTTACGCAGTGCTCCTGCAAGTTAAAACAGACTGATACATCATGGTATTATTTACTATTTCTTTTGATGCATGAAGTTTCTAAGTTTTTGCAAAAGTAACTTACTTTTCACAGCAGTTTTCCATGCTGATGTTCTATATATCTGTCCTTTCCCTTTCAAATAGCTAACCAAAACAATTGGTTTAGACAAGACTTATTTAGGATGCCCTTTCCTCGCTTAGCCTGTTTGCTGAAGAAAATGTGTAAGAATTTGATTCCCAAGAAAAAACATTTCTGCTGATGTAAAAAACCAAAAAGGCATCACTCAACTATGCACACGCTTCACATTTTTCACATGCAGGAAGAGCTCATGAGGGAAGGCCCAGAGGCAATCACCCACTAATTCTGTGTTGGGGGCACCTCAATGCATGTTGAACAGGCAGAACACTCCTGCCACACTGGAAAGCTGCTGGCGAAGCTGGCTCTGTCCAGCCCTGTGTTCAAGCACTCACAGAACCAGAAAATCACAGAGAATAAACTGAGTTAGAAGGAACCTTCAAGGATCACCAAGTCAAATACCTGGCCCTGCACAGGAAAGGCTCAAGAATCACCCCATGTGCCTGAGAGTATTGTACAAACTCCTTGAGCTCTGTCAGGCTGGTGCTGTGACCACTTCCCTGGGGAGCCTGTTCCAGTGCCAGCTACCCTCTGGGGGAAGAACTTTTTACTGATATTCAACCTAAACCTCCCCTGACAGCTTCAGGCCATTCCCTCAGGTCCCGTCAGTGTCCCCACAGAGCACAGATCAGTGCCTGCCCCTCCTCTTCCTCTCCTGAGGAAGCTGTGACTGCAGTGAGGGCTCCCCTCAGTCTCCTCCAGCCTGAACAAACCCAGTGCCCTCAGCCCCTCCTCACATGGCCTCCCCTCAAGGCCTTTCACCATTCTCATTGCCTTCTCTGGAAGCTCTCTGATAGTTTCATGTCTTGCTTATACCATGGCACCCAAGGCTGCCCCAACCCAGAGCAGAGTGGGAAAATGCCCTCCATGCTGGACCTGATGCCCCCAGGACACGCTTGGCCCTCCTGGTTGCCAGGGCCGCATTAGGGCTTTGCTTACAGTACATGACCTGCTTTAACAATGCTAGCTTTATAACTGGCTCTTCAGAGAAAATAATTTTACCTATGCCTCACAAAAAAACCTAACAAATTTGGGTTTTTACCTGAAACATGGCATCTCATCTATCACTCTCAGTTGACATCAGAAAGTATGATTTCCATATTATGCCTGCATGCATGTCCCAGGAAAGTTTGGCAAATTATTTTGGGCTTTTTCCATCTCCTTTTAACTAAATATGTACAGGAAGGCACAGAAACCTTACCACTGAGTATACACAGCAAGGCACACAGAACGTGGGAACAAACACAGCTTTACAGAATATTTTTCACTCCACATTCAAGGCTAGAAGGGCATTACAAGGAGGAAATGATTGCCGTAAAAAAATGCGAGGGAAGTACCTTGCCACGTATTTGCAGCCTGGTTTTATTTACAGTAACTGAATGGTACCTATAATCACATATAGATTAATAGTATCTATAAGCCTCCCTGTTCAGGATCAACACTGATACCATTGACACACAAAACACAGTTCCCACCCTGGCTTTGCATATCCTCTTGTGTCCTGGCACAGCTTCCCTCCCATCAGAAATGTCACAGTCCATCACGAAGGGCTGGTAGAGCCCTCCAAGACAATCCCCGATGCATATTTTCCACCACCTTCTCCCTCCTTATAACAGGGACACAGGCTCTAAGCCATTTCTCAAGAGGCTCCAGGAGCAGCTGCAGCCACTGTGCCAACCTCACTTTGTCCCTCCCTGGCACAAAACAGGGCTGACAAGGTGTCTTAGAGCTCAGGAGAACACAGTATTCCGAACGCAATATTCCAGAACACTGGAACCTTTGTCTCAGTACAGCTTCCAGTGACAGCCTTACTTAATGTGTGGGGGAATGTTGCCTTGTGATTGTTTTGTGATACAAGCTGCAAATAAAATTGTGATCCATTCCACAACCTGTGTTTGGTTATTCCTAGTTAATTGTGGTATTTTATACTAGTTTTCATTCAACCTATTTTATTTCTGGTCATTGTTTCAACTGGGAAAAATATATTTCCTTCAAAATCTTATCGTCCATTCAAAATTGCTAGTTGCCATAATCTCCATAAATTTGGTGTCATTTAATGGTGTATTCTCTTTGTCTGCTGTTCAAAATGCTGATGAAAATAATGGAAAAAATCCATGAAATACTCATTCAGTGCATCTCTTCTAACCCAACTCTGCCACTCACCTGGGCTTATTTTTGCTTCAGCTAGCCCATATTTTCATAGCTTAGTGAGGAGAATGTTAGTTGAGACAAACTTAAGCAGGATACAAAGGTTAATATTTAAAACATCTACTGCAAGTCACATAACTCATATGAGTTATATGAATATTATCAACTCATACCAAATTCAAAATTATAATTTACATTACCATAGTACTTAAGAATCAATCTTGAACCAGAAGCCCACTGGGATAGGCACTGGATAAACATAAAAAACCACCAGGGGTTTGCTGACCTATAGAGCTCACTACCCGAGTATTAATAAAGACAGAACAGTGCACGAAGATGCAATAGAGCAA
Organism: Certhia americana; assembly: GCA_018697195.1. Taxonomy (NCBI): domain Eukaryota; kingdom Metazoa; phylum Chordata; class Aves; order Passeriformes; family Certhiidae; genus Certhia; species Certhia americana. Next base: position 106,998,996 of record CM031857.1, read on the forward strand.
AAGGTGAAAATAAGATGAGTAAGAACACATCCCAAAGCTTTGGACTGCATACCTGAAAATAATTGCACAAGAAGAAAAAAGAACAAATACTAAATTCCCAAACACTGGAAGATGTTCTTAAGAAAGAATTCAATGTATGACAGACAAATAGATTTGTAAAAATGTGTGTGGAGCTTTTCTGGTGTAAGAGGCAAAACAGGTGGAGAACAGAAATGTATTAAATTGCTAGTAAAACCTCTTTATAAGAGGTTCACTCTATTTCACTCTTATTATTTAGAGGTCAGAAAGGGCAGAAAGAAGGTGAAATGGATCTCGCAAGCTGAGACCTGCATTTATACTGTATCTGATGCAGCTAGGAAGAGTCACTAAAAGTGTACACAGAGCTTTCAAATAATTAGGAAACATCTAATTTTGCACAAGACTAGGCTGTTCTTCAATTTTTTTAGTCTTTTTGAAGTGCTTCACATCATTTCTCACTACTTCATTCTTTTATTCTGACCTTGTGCCATGTTTTGTTCAAATTACAATGCTGTTAGGACCCAAATATTGACTTCTTCTGTAACTGGCAGAAAAATGCACCTGACTTTGTCCACATCATCTGAGCATAAGACAGCTAATTTTGCTTTCCAATCCAACATTCCTCCTTAAAACCAACCCCCCCCCCAAAAAAAAAAAAAAAAACCCAAAAAACAAACACAAAACCACAAACAAACAAATAGACAAACAAACAAGCAAGCAAACCCCACAGAACAAAACACATCTGTTATTTTTCTCTAGGAGCCTCAATCCCCACTATTGCCCTGTCGCTGCAAGGTGTAGAAGCATTAGTGGTGCCTCATTCACTACTAATTTCCTAAGAAAATAGGGGTTAAGTTCATTTGAGATCTTTTATAAACTGGACAAAAAAAAGCCAGACACAATATTAACCCAAATTTTAAAATTATATTTATCACTAAGACTTGTCAGGTTCTCCAGTATTTCAACCAGTATTTCAACCATATAAAGGGACGTACATATGTTTTCATATTTAATGGACATGCCAAGAAATTTTCACTCTGTGATTGTTCATTTTTTTGTTTTAGAAGGTATTTCTGTGCACTCAACTCTTAAACTCACTCTTAAACTTTCGTCTTTTTTGTCAGTTCCTGAACACTTTCAAATAGAATTCTTCACATCTTTCTGATGAGAATCTAATTTGGTTTCTCATAGCCTGAAGAGAAATTAAGTTCAGCAGCTACTTTCATAAGGAAGTTTGGAATATCTCACCAATAAGTTTCACAATGAATGGCAGGTCTCAGTGTGCCAGCTCATCATAGGCAAAAAGCACTATCAACATAAATGAGAAGCATTTGCACATGTGAGAGTGAATATAACCTGAGAGATCTAATTAATGGAACTAAAGGGAAAAACACAAATAAATATTGTAATACACTTTAAAATCCTAAACCACATGTATCCTGCCTTCCATTACGTGCAAAGACCTCTTAGAAAGCAAGCACACTTGCAGGACCAGTATTACAATCAAGTTATATCTGATTATAGTCTCAGCTTTTCCCTTCTTCTCCTACAAAATTTTCCTTTTCTTCCTTTCAGTAGCAGAAGTTATTTAATATATTTATGAATATTTAACCTAAAACAAGATAACAAAATCTGACTCTTTCTATGTTGGGATTTCTTTTCGTCAGGCATCAGATTTAAAATTTATCTGTATTATATTATAGCTCACATAATAAGGTTACATGAAACAACTGTTTGAAACAGTGACCCACTATATTTTTTCATGAGCTGCTTTGTACCTTGAATTATATCAAGCTTCTTAAAATTGTTTGGAACAGAATATGTCAACGTAAAAGCAATCACAAAATACTAAATCATCCTCTTTTCCAAAACGTGAAATGTGCTATTATCCTTGGAATTTATTGATCCTACAGAGGGAAGAAAAGTTATTTAACATTATTATGGGTGAAACTAGTAAATACAGAGACAACTGTTGATAGATTTCCACTTATTTTGTGAGGTTTATATATAGTTCACATATATATATGTACCTACATATATGTACATATATTTATTTGTATCTGGAGAGATGATGATAGATAGATAGATAGATAGATAGATAGATAGATAGATAGATAGATAGATCTCTCATTCATCAGCTGCAGAGCAAACCATACATGCAATACATTCTTTCTCTTCTGATATTTTCCAAGTGTGATTTCAGATTATGGTATTGTTTTTCAAATGGGATAAAATTGCATATATGCATACTGTTAAAATTGCAATTACTTTCACAAATTGTCCCAGTGTCATTTGCAGGTAAGAGATGTAACAATGAATGACAGTTTTTCATGTAGATGACGCAAGTGATGCCAATGAAAGTATTAATATTTATGGAACATTTTTATAGAGAAAATAATGTTAAATTACATTGCTCATACATTCTTTCTGTTTATAATTAAAGGTAAATTCATGGATATACAAGATCATATTCTGCCACCAGTGTATTCATTAGCAATAAAAACCATTTAGATAATTACATAATAATGCATTCTTCACTGGCAGTTAGTAGCAGAAGAGAAGATTCCTACTTTAATTTCCTTATATTGCTGTAGTTATCATAAGCTTTCAGAATAACAATTCCCTCCACAATGCTACATTCATCTAACTCCTCTGCTCCTCTGTATGGAAATCTGAGGAAGACCAGCTTGCTCATTTCTGCCTAGCTATGCAATGTCACACACCCAAGGCTGGGTGCCATGCATGTGCTCAACACGGACACGAAAGCCATATTCAAAAATTATAACCAAAGCTTGGTGCCAGTTGTTCTTGGCTCTGTCTGTGCAACTAGAAAAATGTATTACCACCCCCCAACACCACATTCCAGGAGTGCAACTGTGGGCACAGTTATGTTGAGCCATATGGTGCCTTACGGCTCGATTGCACATGAAGAAGCTACACAGCTTTGATTTCTATCTTTACTCTGACCAAGCTCAGAAGTTTCTTAATTGTGCCTCACTGATCAATTCACCAAAGTCCACACTTGGAGACAGCAAACCTGTTTTTGCAACTCACGCAAGAAGCAGACATGTTGTTAGAAAGGAAAATACATACACACAGGTTCATCATAATCCGTCTAAATGTGTACCAGGGGAGACCTGTGTATCTGTATTTCACATCAAACAGGGGTACTTCTCCTTATCAGAAGCTGTGCTCTCAAATTCTTCTTCCAGAAAACAAACAAACAAACAAACAAACAACAAAACCCAAAACCCTCACCAAAGAAAAAATCTCAAGAAAAATTATAGGTTGCTGTAAATATGGACCTTTCAGTGACCTATGTTACTTTCTGCTGGTAAACTTCAAATATGCACAGTCTATTGAGAGGGAAAAAAAAAGTGTCAGGAAATTTAATTGCCAACAGGATGATGATTCTCCAGAAGTAAGAGACAACTAGCAAGCTAAAAATAGCTAAATGTAAGTGGGCCTAAGTGACCTAGATAATTTGAAGAGGATATTGCAGCTAAGTGAAAGAGGGTATTAAATGTTTTTCTTCTTTAGAGGTGAAGGAATGACATAAAGAAAATGCATTTTTTCTATTAAGTGATTTTGCTCATAGTCTTATAGAACTGGGAAACATAAGATTTAAAAGATATTTGTAACCTGCTTGACCTTCTACACACATTTCTTGCCAATCCACAAACAGAATACATCTTCAGTCAACTATAAAAACATAATGTTAAAAAAAAAGCCTGTTTAACACCAGTTTCCTCCCTTTGGCTAATGGGGAAAATTAATCGAATAGCTTTGTGTGGTATAGAAGGTCACAATATAGCTTAGGGCTCTGAAATGTGGAGGTTTTCAAGTGTATTTCCATTATTTCATGAGCTGTTAATAAAAAGCATCCACTGTAACAACAAACAAAATACAAGTTAGTGTTTCACAGTCAACTTTTTTTTTTTTTTTTCTTTAAATCACATTCAACATAGGATTTTTATGTGCAAATGACAAAATTGATTTCAAAAAGACAACTTCACCATCCCAGATTCTCAAGGAGAACAGTTTGGTACATTTTCATGCAGAAAGTAATGTCTGCTTTGATGGCTTGACTTTACTCCCTACAACCATTTTTTTTTCCTTTTCTCTCCACAGATTGATTTTAAGCAAGCATTTGGGCATATTTAGTCGAAGTTTATACAGTAGTTCTTCATCTTTTTTCTCTGAAGGAGACAATGTTTTTTATATATTTTTGGGCTGGATATCAAAGTGTGGGGAGGTTGCCAGAAATGAGGTGGTGTGCAAACAGCTTTGGGGTTGGGCCAATTGAAGGAGATAAATCACCACACAGCAGTTCCTGGCCCAGCCACTTGGTAGCTAGAGATAATTGTATCTGTCCTCCAGGGTCTTCATTCACTCCTCCCTCCTAACACACTGAATTCCCTCACAGCCCAAAAATGCTGTGGGTGGGTGTGTTCATTCCTCTGTCACAGATGGAGTCTCAACATAGCCTCCAGCTTCTGGATTACTATTTCTGTAATGAGGGCCATTTTTATGTTATGCTAAATGTGGTGCCATTAACATCTCACTATGGGAAGTGATTGTCATTTCCTGGAAAAAAATAATCTTGAATATTCTAATGCATAATTAGCATGAAATTAATATGAGAGTAAAATAAGAATTGCTATTCTGGGCAAACCAAGGGCTCTTCTAGGTTCATCCAACTCTGATAGTGGCCTGTTCTCCTTAAGAAAAGAGTATAAGGATAGCACAAGTGTAAAATCACATGGTGCTTCTGAATAATGCCCTGATTTCTATGAGATTATGGTTAGAAATTTCCCAAGGAAGGCTCTGCTCCTTAATGTTCAGAAAATTCAGGACTTAGATTTCTTGCTGATGTGATCTGAATAAAAAAACAAAGCAAATATTTTTTAAACTTCGTGGAATAATAAATGAGAGTCACCTTAAACAAGTCTGTGTGGTGAAATCTTATTCAAGGCATACAATATGCACAAAGGAAGGAGTAATATAAACTTTATCTATTAAAGTGTTTTTTCTTTATGCAAACAAATATTAAATTTCAACTGTCATTCAATCACCTTGCCATTCAGTGTAATGAAATCCCTGTTCAAGCTTTTGGTTGTTTCTGTCTGACCTGAATGATTCTGAACCATTAGTAGTTTTGCCACATCCCTTTACCCGATAATCATCAGCTTAATAGAAATTTGCATGCAACCCCACTGCCAGCTCCCCTCTGTTGTGTAAAATGACCTCATTTCTGTCCTCTTGTTTCTTGTCTTATAGCAGCTTTGTGAAACATAAGATCTTTCTCATTTCATCTTTTTGAAGGGAAAAAAAAATTTAAAAATTACAGATACTTGTTTTGTGTTTCAGTCATACTTTTGTATTCATACAGATTCTTTTGAAGAAGTAATGCAATTATGATGCACGGCATCTTTGAAAACTCTATTGACTCTTCTTCATTATATCAGATGGATCCACATGTCCAATAATTTGAACCATTTCTGGCAGAAAGAGAAATAGACAAAGTAGTGTAAAATATTACCAATGTTATCATCCTCCTCTTGATACATATTTGAAATCAAAGATTAGAAAATGATTGATGATTTACAGTTTTATAGTTAAGTTTCTTCTGAACTATTGCTTACTGCAATATTGTTTCTATTATAAGGGGTGACTTCTAGTGCCACTGAAATCAAGAGAGATGCTCAGAATCACACTATGTGAAGAAAAGTAACACAGAGCATTTCCTAGGTTCCCTGGCAGTAAGCAAAGCAGGAAAACAAAAAGGGTTTGGCTAGTAAGCCATTGCCTAAATTTCCATGAATTCTCCTGTGGAGAATTGCACAGCCTTCCCTTTCCACTTCCTGAGACAATCCCGCAAACCAGAACTCAATGTCAAGGGACAAAACAAAAACTGCTGGTGGCTTTTGAGGTGATTTGTTTATTTTGGAAACACATGGTCTGGTGAAAACCAATGACAACTTGATAAAAGAAGATAAAAGAAGAAATATTTGATTTGGCATCCCTAGACCAGAGATCATCACAATAAGGACAAGATGAGGCAGACCATTTGGAGAGGGTGAAGACAGGCTCCAAAGAGAAATGCATATGTGCCCCTCTGGCTTGGTTAGAGAGAATCTTGGATCACCGATTCTCCAAACATCACCCACACCAACAACCTCATCCTATTCTGTTGGGCCCCACGGGAGACGCTGAACCCCTGACTGCTCACTGTCCCTGATGGCTGAACATGCTGTGGGTCTGTGGTAACAGGTCAGCACAGGAATGTGCCAGCGTGATTTGTGCTTCCATGACTATGAAGGCAGTCATCATATTAGGCAAGATGGATGTTTTGTATGATTAAGACATTAGTAGTAAAAAAACCTGCAACATTGTTCAATGTGATAAAGGATAATGTAACTCCAGATGGCTTTTATTAGTTATTATGCAATTAATCCATCAACTTCTCTGCAAAGTAGTTAAAGGTGCAGTATTTTATTGCCCTGCAATACACACCTTTTACCACATGATCCTCTAACAGCCAGCTATCATCGAGATCCCTGATCCCAAATATTTTCTGCTAGGGACCTAGGGAACAATGCTTCACTGACTGTTTTAATTGCAACTTTCTAGAGACAGTTTCCCTTGTTTTCCATATTTTTATACAATTCTCACTTCATGAACATATTTTTCAGTTCTAACTGCTGCTAGAAGATGATCTTTTAAATCATCACTTAAACTTTACCCTTTTAATACAGTATACTGTAGTAAATATGCATATTTGTATACAATAGTGTGGCCAGCAGGACCAGGGCAGGGATGGTGCCTCTGTACTTGACACTGGTGAGGTCACATCTCAAGTCCCACATCCAGTTCTGGGCCCCTCACTATAAGAAAGACATTGAGGTGCTGGAGCCCAGAGAAGGGCAATGGAGCTGAAGGAAGGTTGAAGGGAGCTGGGGGTGTTCATCCTGGTGAAATAGAGGCTCAGGGAAGACCTTACTCTCTGCAACTTTTTTCACTGAATGAGTTGTCAAGTGCTGTAACAAGCTGCCCAAGGAGAAAGTGAAGTCACCATCCTTGGAAGTGTTCAGGAAATGACTGGACATGGCACTAAGTGCTATGGTTTAGTTTACACAGTGGTGTTCAGTCAAAAGTTGGGCTTTTCCAGCCTTAATGATTCTACGATTTCTTACAGAAATAGGTGAGAATGCAAATACTAACTTATCCTCAGTGAATAACTGAATAATCAGTACAGACTGCATAGAACAACTCAATCCCTTGCTGATTTAAGTAGAAATTAAAAGATCAAAAAATGTCAAAAAGAAACATGTACTGGGTCTTTCCCACAGCAAAAATACAAGAAGGGGCTGTTTGGATGCTGCTTCCCTTTTCAAAAGCATGAGATGAGATGGTAAACAGCACATCTGATAACCTTATGTAAGCAGATTGTGATACACCTTGATAGGTGCATTCACTTCTTCTTTTGATTTCCTTCTTCATCTTCTTTTCAGCATAGCTCCTATATCTGACCTTAAATATTCTCATTTGAATTCAATCTTGATTTGTTCTATGAGGACACTGCTTTTCAAGGCATATTAGTCAGAATTATAGAAAACCTTACTGTCTACAAGCCCTGTGTATTGCCCATAACTGAATCAAGACTTGCTTTTCCTCCCTCTGTGCACTCTGACTAGTTGCATTAAGAATGGCTACTTTTAGGTTTTATATCTTATGCAAACACAGCATTTAAAAATTCTGTGAGAAAGTGACTCAGATTTTTCAATGCATTTGCCCTGAACTTCCTTAGTTCTGTAGTCATTGCTATCAGGGTGGCAAGATGACCATTTTTTTAAGTAGGGAATTTTAATGTTCCATGCAGTAATTGAATACAATCCTGTAATGGAACCCTGTTTCTACCTGTGTGATAAATTGTGCTGCTTATATCTGATTGCATTGTGTCTCATGCCTGACTTCCTTGTACCAAAAGGCAAATTGGCCTTTGGATGATCTTTTTTCCAAAGAAAAAACAGTTCTTGACTTAAAATGTCAATTTACATATGATTGTTGACTACAGAGAAAAGGAAAAGAAAAAATTGACACATTTGAAAATTGCCATTTTCTTTTTTTCAATCTAGGACTCAGTAGCTCTGCTATAAGATAGAATATACAGAACATACATAGATTGTTTCATGCACAAATAGAACCTCATAGATTGTTTCATCCTGCAGCCAAAATCTAGGCCAAAAAAAAAAAATAATTAAAAATTAAAGAAATAAAAATGAGAACAGTCTCATTTAATATGTTTTTTAGAACAGTGCTTACCTGTGTCTTGGTCAATACTTATAGCTTTCAACAGAATTCCAAGTGGAATTACATCTTATTAAATTTTTTTTTTACTGTTCTCAGGGAGTTATGTCAGAGTTTGTTTGCTAGATTTTTTTTTTTTTTAATGTAAAGGATGATATTGTTACGAATAGTATAGGGTATAGAATAAACACACACACACAAACACACATATATATTATACACCTACACACACACACACACATATATATATTTTATATGAACTTATTTTTATATACATTGAAAACTGTACCAGACTGAATATAAGAAATTGCTTCTTTCATCCTGTTCCCAAATCTTAGTTTCAATAGGACCAACACCTAAGCACTTGGGCACATAAAAAGCATCCTGTTTTTAAGTCAGCAATATATGCTCTCACATTTATATTGGCAGGAATTAAATGTGATGGGCTTAAACTGGCAAATCAATCAAACACACTATGAAAAGCAGGCAGAAGAGAAAAATGGCTATTCTGTTCAATAACTCCTGTCATGTAGATCATTGAAAAAAAGTGGAAGTATTAGAAAAGTCAGTGATATGAGCATCAATTTTTAATAAGACTGGGATACAAAAATATCAGGGGAAAAAAAAAAAAAAAAAAAAGATGTACTAGAGTGCAGAAAAAAAGGATTTTTTTCTTAATAACTTTAATAGTAATAAAGCTGCTTTAATAATTCTCTAAGCAAAAGCCTAATAGAGTGTGTATGCCAACTTTGCCACTGTTGTCAAGAAATAACTGCAGCTATCATGTGCAGGGTAACAGGTTTTCCCCTTCAGAACTCCCAAACATAAGATCAGAGAAAGAATGAAGTAAAGCAGCAATAAAAATCACAGATATTCTTGAAGTGTTGGTCCAGAAACACACACAAAATCTGATGGAGCCACTTCCTATGTAAAAGACAGATATGAAAGCTCCTGTATAAATACAGTTTTTTTCAACCATTTAAAAATAAGATTGTTTTTTCTTAGTAAGACCATCTTTCATTATGTTAAATCTTTGTCGTGGTAAGTAGGACCTAAAATATAGGAAATGGCTTAAAGAAATTAACATCAAGAGAAGTACCTTTGATCAAGTTGTCATATCAGCAGATTCTTTGAAGGAACTGGAAGTCTTCATACACTATACAGATACCTCAAAGCATATTAAAAAAAGTAATACACAAAATACAAGTGCTTACTGAACTGGGGTGGGTCATTTCATCATCACCAATACTGATACATCAACACTCAGGAATGCAGTCTGTAACAGTGATGTGGTCTGCCCAAAACTAATTACTTTGTGGTTTAAAGGGTTTTCTGTGTTTTGGGTTGCCTGGTGCTTTTGTTACCTGTAGGTGTACTTTTAAAAAATGTTTTATGCATTTAAAGACATTGGAGGAATTGCCTTCCTGATGTCAAAGATGGACTATAAAAAAAGGATATATGTGTGACAGGAACAAATTGCACCCACTGTCTCAGCTAGAGGAGGTTTAGGGATGCTACAAAGCAGCAGGGGCCCACTGGAGGTCCTACCCGAGGGTGCAAGAGAGGAGCTGGGCTGGTAACAAGTTTCTCCCTTGTTTTCAGCTTCACTAACTAACAGGATGTGACACTGACACAAGGACAGATGCTGGATCTGTTTAAGTGATGCAGAATGACTAAGAGAGAGAGATTCCTCCAGTCCTAAATGTACAAGTTTGCACCTGCTCTTCTACTCTCTTCATTGATCCTGGGAGATGTGATTATTCTTTTTCAATTAGGGAGAATGGTCCATATTATTTGCTTGAGAATCATTAAGTTTCCATAACATTCAGATAAATGTGGACAATAGCTCAAAAAGTGCTTGTTACTCCTTGTTTTATTCTGAACTTCCAATGTATCATGTAAATCTACTAAAGTCTTATTTTTCTGCATGAAAAGTTTTGCTTTGGAGATTCTGAAGATGATTAGATGTAATAGTGATGAATTCTGAGCACGGAAATGATGATGTCTACTGCCAGCAACAATCATGCACATTTGTAAATGTTTACAAATTCACAAGCTAGACATATGCACCATTGAGACGAATATTGTAGTGCTATATTTAGCTTGTTCCTATTCCCCCTCAAAAAAAAATATACAATAATAACTTCAAGTGAACAATTTTATTTAGATTAATCTATTTTACTTAAACTGCAAAAAAAAAAAAAAAAAAAGGATGAGAGTTTGAATATAAATCTAGAGGTGTAAGGCCAAGTGTGAGGAGGAAAAAGAGAAAGATCTCAATAGACATAACTTGATTATTTTTTCCCGTAGTCAAACATTACAAATGAAAGTCCAGTGCCCTCTATTGCCAGCAGTAGCAATTACTTTGCTTACTTGGCATGTCTGATAGATTTCAAGGATGCTCTTGATATTCTACAAGTCTATTAAAACAAGGACACAAAGACAAATTATTTTAACATAATAAAAATGCATTTGTTTCAGTCATCCTAATTTTATTAATTCACTCAGAAATTTCAGATTAAAAGCCTGTGATACTGCACCATCATAGAAATCTCTAAGATGTAGTCTCTATTCACTCAGACTTTTCTAATGGTGAAAGTGTTTTGTCATGCAGATGCTCATTGTTTCAGATAATACACTTGCCCAGGTGTCAGAAGGAGAGTCATTTTTGTGGAAAACATTTTAAGCCTTAAAATTTGATTTGGAGAAGTAACATAACCTTTGCCGATGCAAAAAACCAAAGGATACTGAGAATATCTTCACAATCTTTAGTGTCCCTACAGCAGCAGTGGCAGCTTTAATTCTCTCTGACTAATGGGGATTTCCTCCAAGGGCTGCTGGATTCACGGGCAGGACCAGATCAGAAGCACCACAGCTCAGGAATGGGATCAGGCTTGGAGATGGGTACAGTTCTGCTGGAGAAAGAGCTCATTTTCCTCATGGAGAGGCTGCTCCAGAACTGTAGCTAGTTTTGAACTTATGCCCACTAAGGCAAAGCAGAGGAAACAAGTCAGTGCTTGTGCAGTCATGGGAGCAGACAGAAGCCAGCCTCACTTGCAAGAAAAAAGTCTTTTGAGATACACAGCCAGCAGCCTCAGCTCCACCAAAAGATTTGCAGATAATGAGGTGGAAGGAGAAGTTTCACTTATCATCAAAGTGAAAATTAATCTGCTTGCCAAAAGCTGTCTTGTTTAACTGCAGTCATTTAGACATTTTGGGGAAAAAAACAAAAAACAAAAAAAACCCAAACAAACAAAAAAAAAAGCCTGCAACAGGCAAAGCTGCAAAGTCTTGGTATGGTAATGGGAGAATGTTCTGAAGGAGAAATATTAGAAAATCCCTTTATTTCATGCACACACAAAAAAAATCTTCACTGTCTGAGCAATAATTAAAAAAAACCCAAACAAAACATAAAATGCAACCCCCAATATAGAGACATTTTGATATGCTTTTTTCTTAATGTCAAACCTCCTTCTTTGTGACTTTGAAGTGAAACCAAAAACAATTTTTCTCCACTCTAGGTTTTTAGTGAAAAGGTTCTTTTCTGTACTGAAAATTTGCAAAGCATCTCCAGCTGTGTGACAGCCGCAGTGGGTCATGAGGCTCAGGCTTCTGATGTTACCAAGAATAGGAAAAAAAGAGAAACTCTCCCTCTTAAACACTATTTTGGTTTTGTTATACTGCATTGTGACACCACACAGCTTCTCGTGCTCCTTGCTCTCACGATAAGTGATGGCAGAAAATCTCTATCTCCAGTACTCAGGCCTTTACACTAGGTAAAAGTAAATATTTATAAATAATAAATGGATTATTTAGGGAGATATTAGGTATTTTACCAAGAGTAAGCTTAAAAATATCTTTTAAAAAAAATATAAAAAGTCAACAAGTCAGTAAAACTGAAAGCTTGCATACGGTGTTGATGCTATTTGCAAAATTCAATGCATGAGGATCTTTATCTTTAAACTGTGCCTATTTCAGTTCTCAGTAATGTTCTGTTCATGATAACTTATTTAGTGATTAAAAAAAATCTATAAAAATATATTAATAGATCATATAAGTCCCAGAATGAAATTCTAAGTAGAATAAATAGCAATACTGCCATTGATATTACCTTAAAATGTACAGTGAAAATAATTTTTAAGTTATTTTTCATTCCAAAGGAAATTTTTACTGCATCATAAGAAAAGGTGCAGAATATAGAGCAGTAATAGCTTTATTTATGCATATATATATATAAAGATATAGATATGTGTCAATGCAAATAATTCTGAGCACATGTATTTCCTGATACTTCCTTATGTATTCTGAAGGTATCCAAAAAAATAAAAAATCTTAGCAATGCAAATGTGTTTTCAACAACACGTTTAAACATCATTTGGTTTCAAAAGATTTTTCTTTAATGATACAGAATTGATAAGATAGGCCTTTAGTGTGCTCTTTCAAGATGGATTATAAAAAGGTCACTGGCACAAGAAAACCTGGGATTTTAAAACAGGATGCGTCCCAAGGGTAGTGTTGATCACACAGAGCTGCAACTCAAAGTTAAGAACTGTTAATCTTCAATGAGAGTTCTGGTTATTTGTCCCACTGTAGCAAATAATTGGGCTCCCACATTAGAAAGCTGTTCTTTCTCATCACTTTTACTGTAGCACTTAGAAAAGCTGACAACAGACATCAAACAAAGTAATTAGGTGTTTAGGATGAATAAATATCAGTCATGGTCTCCAATAACAAATATTTTTTTTTCAGATTTATCATAAATAATATATTTTTAAGACCATTAGGTTTTCTGAGAGTTTTCTTTCAAAAGCAAAAATAAATTCTAAGGGTGCTCAAAAGGTATTATTCACGTTAAATTAATGAACTGAGCTAACATCTACCATAGTCACTTTTAACATGTGAACTTTAAAGAACTGATAGAAGTTTTAGCACAGACACAATTTCAAAATTTTCTAAATAGTCCTTTTTTTTTCTTTTTTTTTTACCCTTGGAATCAATGTTCTTACATGCAATACCTGATCCTCCTTTATATGTATATCCAAATTAGTGCTCCTCAGATGAACAGAGCACAAGTTTCTTTCTGGTGAAACTCAGCAGAACTCTAATATTCTAATGGCAATCTGGAGCTCAGCAAATTTTTATTTATCTTGTTTCTACAACAGGCTTTTGTGCAGGTAACTTCTCTGTAAATGGCTAAAACACCACAGCTATCCAAATGTACTTCTTTGAACTTGTTTACAATGACACTAAAGTTTTGTTCTGCAAAGCCAGCGCTGATGCGCTCTCTGGAACTCAATTCTAAACCTGAAATCCTACAATCTTAGAATACCAGCACACCTTACTGATAGCTTCTATTACCTGAAACAACTAGGGATCTCTTCTAGTTTCTTAGACATGCATATGCAACTACTATTCTGATTTCAGAACATACAACATACCATCAGACATCAGTGCAGCCTGAGAACACTGATCAGAATCTCAAAGTACAGGATTTAATTCTAATTTTCCTACCAGTCACCCACTCATCTAAGCAGCTGTCTTCATTTGACATATAGGTTAGCTGTCAAGAAAACAGTTTGGAGAGAGCTAATATTGAACATTTTAATCTGTGTTTTTGTGATTTGTTGTCAAACTCTATCCCTCCCTTCAGATCCTCTTCTTGGTTATTAACTGCTGTCCAGAAGTATGGTTAAAGACATAAATTATTCACAGGGGTAAAAACATTTCAATGGAAGCAGAATCTTGAAGAAAGTTGACAAATGAGACTATTCTTGCCTTCTCCACAGAACTGCAACCAATTCCTCCCATACACATTGAAATCACTTTTGTGCGAGTCACTTCTAAAATTTATTTTAATTTGAGGTCATTGTGAGTGGTATCACAAAAAATAACTGAGCAAGTGTGTCAGCAAATGCTCACTGTGAGTTTCCCTATTGGATGGCAGACTTATGGCAGTGCTGTCTCTCTGGACCTCAACTATTTGACACAATTCCTCAAAAGACCAATAAACTCTTCATGTGTGTCAGTCATTCCTGTTGGCTGATATGCAGAAGGCACTTAATCTACAATCACAAGAGACGACTAAAGACTCTTGAATAATTACAGCTTGTCCATGAGCTCCAGAAGGTGAAAAGGACCAAGAACATCACCACACCTGTCATGATATAAGCCAACTTATAGACCCTGAATAATTGTTTTAACTGCTGTGCAGTTTGACCAAAGCTGTAAGCAATGCCCTCTTGTGTGTTCCCTTTATTCCTGCATATAACACTTGACTGAACAATTTAGTCGCTATTCTAAACAATTTCATTAGTAAAAGGTGTATTTAATTTTGCAGACTGTTATTCTACAAACCACATATATTTTAAATGAAGCTGTCAACCTTACTTTCTTTGGCACAGGTTGCATCATTATTGTGTTTCTTCGCATGATCACACAAGAATGGAATCTAATTCCACAGTCGCCACACAAATAAGTACATCTTAATGTTTCCATCTGCCCATAAAAAGGTGACACTTTTTAACAACTTAAATTCTCCACAAAAAGGAGAACTATCAAATGTTCTTGGTTTTCTGTAAAGCTAAGTAATATAACATTTGGTATCCTTTCATCTATTTTCATATTCCAATTCTTCAATAACAAAAGGAAAAAAATCCAAGCATGAGGTAAAGAAAAAAATTTTTAAAATACCCACTCTTTTTCCTCCCCAAACCTAGCTTTATTTTCTGATACTTGTTCCTATATAGTGAGAGATTAATAATTACATTGTTTACATGAAAATGTTTACTGTCATAGACAGTGTCTTCCTTGACTATGTCGGGGAACTTTCTATTCTTTTGCAGCAGAAATTTGGAAAACCTACTTAAATCTCTGAATTTGCAACTGATTTTATGAATATGTGTTATTTGAGATCGTGGACTAAAACATTGAAAGCTCCTTCACAAACTACCATTCTTTTATGAAACACACTTAAAGGTTAAATTTAGACTTCAAGCTAGCCATAAGGCTATACCTTAAAATTCAAGCTGCCAAATAAAGTTTACAATTATTAGCTCATGTCCTCCTCTGTACTAATAAAAAAATAATTCTACTGCTGACATTAAAATTTGTCAGTAATTTGAGACACTCGCTCTATAATGAGGGAACAAAAAATTGTCTATATTTCTTTTGTAAAAGAAATTTACTGTTTCCTTTTTAGTGTTGAGTGTTTTTGTTTCTGTATGTTTCGGTTTTTGTCTTTTTTTTTTTTTTTTTTTTTTTTTTTGTTGTTGTTGTTTTACTGGAATTTTCATGTTTTCCTCATAGAATTAATTGGCATATACAAGCTCTTTTCTATATGCACTTAAAGAGTATTTCCATCTCCCGCAGCACTTTCTGTTTTGAAGCCTATTATGTAATGAATGAGGCAAAATTTTAACCAGTGAAGCAACATAAAATCATTTATAATGGGGTACAGGCACTGCTAAGGTAAATGCTGTGTCTGTTTCCAAGTACCAGCTGTGAGCTGCTACACTTGCAGTACTGTGACAAATTTGCATTCTCCCAAAATACATAGTTCAGGATTTCAGTTATAACCAATTTTAAAAGTTTGTATCTGAGTGAAAAATGTCATACCCAGGACTAGAAATATCTCTAGTGAGAGTTCTAATTACAGTTCTATTATTAAAAACTAGGTTATAATACTTTCCTTTAATATCATTATGTGCGCCCTGTAGAACTTCATTATTTTATAAATAAACTTAATTTGAGGTCAAAGAAAACTTCTTTCTGAATAAAATGATATTATATTAATATGTTCCACATTTAAAACATTGTTTTAAGTTTCAACTTATTGCATGCCATTTAGATGGCAAACCAAGAAGGAATCACTCAAGAAAATCACACTCCATGTCTATGACTGCAACAGGGAAAAGAGAGGTCTCTTGGATTACCTTCTCCCATTTCTCTTATACTTTAAATTTACTATTTTATCTCACAAACATTGAAAGCCAAATTTTGTCCTTTCCTACTGAAACTTGATTTTCTTATAGATGAGACACCTTCTGTAGTTTTCAAGGCCCAGATTTTATGCATATTCCATTTTCTGGCTAACAAAAGAAGTAAGAATTAGAAAGAAACCTGCTCTTTTGAGCAGCTCTAAGAGGGGACCTGCAAAATTTATTTTCTCCACTTTTTTGATTTAGAGCACCCTACTCAACTTGCTAAAAAAATCTGAAGAGAGATACAGCCTCACTCACAGCAACTGAAATATTGCTGACATTTCTGCTATCTTTTCCTAGATACCTCTTCATAGACTTCTGGGTTACACTCCAGAGGTTTTAGGTTCTGCACGTCTCAGACAGAGAACTGTCAAGATTGTGTGGCTGAAAGTTTGTTATGGATTTCATGTTACAGACTTGACTCCACAGCTAAGAGGTACCAGTGTTCACTGCTAAGCTGGAGGCACCTGAGTGAAGTAGCTACAAATGATCCAACTGAATCACTGCAGGCATGGCCAGAGGAGGGACAACTCTCTTCCCCACAGGTAAAAATTATATGTGGGTTCTCAAGTTATGCTGGTGGAACATAAATTACAAAATTATTTTTTCAATTCTTTACAGCTTCTCACATTCAAAAAGCATTATTTACACCACAAGTCAAGTGAAACAACTTGCAAATCTGAGTATTTTGAAAGCTTAGTCCAAGAATGAATGCACTGAGGCACAGGCTTTAAACATTGAATTTTTAAGAAAGTAATGCAGATCTTTGGAGAGAAATGCACTATACACCTAACACAAATGAAGATTTAGAGTATTTAGAAGTAAGTTTTAGATTGACTGTATAAGAATGTGGGGGAGGGAGATTGTATAGGGAAGGCAGTGGATTGGTGAGAATTATCTAACATAATTTCATTTAACCTTAAATATTTTACAGTTAAATAGTGACCTGGATTTCACTTTTTGCAAGTAAGAAAAATGAATGATATAATACATTTCTCTGTCTTAATTCCAGCCCTGTAGGCTAATCTACTCAAGACAACAACTCTAGAACTACATAGGATTGAATAAAAAACTATTTTGCAATGAAAGTAATTAATTTAGCACTTTTACAAAACTGACAATGATGAGAAATCACTAACAAGGAATAGCCTGCTAACTGAAATCGATTCCACAGCTAGAAACAGATGGATTTGAACCACTGCAAGCAAGTCAGGAGAAGAGAGATAAATTGTAGATTTCACTTGGAAATCTGCTTTCTTGTTTTGAAGACAGCCCTCTAAGCTGTTAGAAGAGGGGGAAACACTGTTCTGGGACTATATAGCAAGACCTCCTGTATTTCTGTCATAAAAACTAAAAAAAAAATTAATTTCTGCAAGATTTGATGTAATTTCTGCAAGATTTAAAGATCAATAGTTTTTTTGATAGTTGAAATAAGAAGACCCTGTCCAAAAAACCTGGGTCATTCTTCAGGCAAATTGTATCATAATGTTTCGGAGGTTTTCCTCAGAACACAAATGAAGTAGAGGGAGACTGGTACTTTTACAAATACATGCTTGCAAATGCATTTTCACATGCAACTAAAAATACTGTTATAAAACTCAAGTAAAAGTAGCTAAAACACCATTAAATTACACTTAGTAGAACTAGAATTGGAGGAAAGGCCTCTAGATCATTCAGATGAATGAGTCAAACCTAACAATAAAAGCATGGGTTGATAGGTATTTTCTAAACACTTCATAATTCTTGTTATTCTTCTGCAGACTTGGTCCAAGTTTCCTCAGTAATTGCAGCTTTGCTATCCCATAAAACAATCATTTCTGAGAAAATAATGCTCTAGGAGCATTACATTTTCTTCAGATATAGAAGCAAAACAGTTACTCTTGATTTTGCACAACTATTTCTGTGATCATAAAAAGGCCTAACTGGTAATACATTTCAAATTAGGCTGTATCAGATGATTGTTGCTGTGGCTACTTATTCATACATGGAAAAGCAAGATTACAAATTACTCATGCTAAAATCTCACTTTTGCCAAGAAAAAGAAAATAATTACATCTTTCACTCTCTGTGAAGCACTTCCATTATGAGAACCATATTAAAGTTGCTTTTTTTCCCCTGCAATAGTGCCATGTTGCAGATTCATTTTTTTTGTGATTGAACACAGCTCCCAGAGCTTTCTTTCACTTTGTTATTGACAGCCCAGCTATCCCCCCCTTCTGCATGCATATGTTTAACTGCTGTCCTAAACATAATACTTCACAGTTGTCATGTAATTCATCATTTGTTCAAGACTGTGTTTCTTCCTGATCCAGTTCTCCAAATGGCTGGATATCTCTGATGCAAAGATGCTGAGCACAAATGTGTGCTGTCTAAATCAGTTGAATCATTATTAGAAAATGTTCTAGACCAGGGAAAAGCCCTGTGGGACTCCCTGATGGACTAAACCACTGCTGAGCATGTTTTTCAACATTATGGTGGTTGTATTCAGATGATCTCACTCCACTTCTTTTAATGAGTAGAATCAGATGGGACACAATCAAAAACCAGACTAAACAGAAGATACAACACTAAGCTACTGTAAGCTACTGTTACATTGCTGTCTATTGCCTGGTAAAATGAAAAATTATGGGATTGAATTGTTTTATTAGTACTGGCAAATAAATTTGAGTCATTATCCTCCAGGAATAAATAAAAAAAAAATTAAAAAAAAGAGCTTCAACAAATTAATAGCTCAAGCAGAATTATTCCTGAGTATTACAGATAAAATCATTTTATACTGCCAGAAGGGCATGTTTTAAATAAATTAGTTATTTGGCCTTATTTTCCCCACTCCATTTGTGGTCTCCCATTCTCAAAAATAACTATTTCAAAATAGATTATAATTTACTTCTATAATTTGTTAACTGGATCTCACCTCTTATCTCTGACCTGATTGTTCTCCGATTCATCCAGTTTTATTAAAGATGCAATTGCAATTAGAAACAAAAGACAAGTCTAATAGAGGAAATTCCTTTGTACATTAGAAACATAACAAAGAAATCCAACAAAGAGTAATAAAGATGCATCACTAATTTAAGAAAAGGCAAAGTAATTTGCTGCAGAAAACATCTTAAGAGAAGGACAGCTTCTTACATTTCAATCATTGATGAAATCAAAGAAATAAAGCCTGAACCTTTTTTTCTAATGAATCCATCAATTGCCTTCAGCAATATCTGAGACTGTTGTCTTGAAAACTAAGCCTCAGTGTAGAAATATCATGTTTCTTTGTTTTGTTTTGGGTTTTTTTAATATATAAAAAGATATTTTGGTATATAAATAAATTACCTTAGCAAACTGTGCATTTATCCATTTTGTGAAAGTTTTCTTTTGAACATCTTCCCGTTCATCTGCCAGAGAAAAGAAAAGCACTTCATTAGAATTATTCAATGAAATAATGCAATATTACTGATTAATGTTTCAGTTTTGGATTATTATAAACTACTAATAATACTTCAAACACAGGCAGAAAATTTGTTTGGATCTATTTTTTGACAATTGCATCAACACTTTCTGAAGGTCAACAGGTCCCCTTCATACTCATAGTCTATATCCCTAGTTCAGCTGACCTATCCTGTGGTTTCTTTTCATCTGAAAGAGAATATGTTGCACTAGAATCTGAAACATCCCATGCTAATTTTTCATTTCAGATTGGTATAAAAAACCTAAAACATGTCATCTGATGGTTTTGGCATCAGGAAATGCTTCTACTGTGGAAAAGTACTTGAAATAACATTATATGCACCTCCTCAAATTGCTTGAGCAAGTGAAACCTTCTGGACCCCAACAATAGTTCTCCATTGGCAGCCCCTGATGTACCTTATGCTTTTGTTAACTTGTGACTACTTACCTGTCACAAATTGTTATATTTTTAACTCCAGTGGAAAAAGAAAAAAAAAAAAAAAAGAAAAAAAAAAAAAAAAAAAAAAAAAAAAAAAAAAAAAAAAAAAAAGAAAAAGAAAAACCAAACTCACACATATATTTGTTCAGTCATACATGAAATTCTTTTTCAATTCTTTAATATGAAATCTTTGTAGAGGGAGATGATTTATTTAGCCCTTGATTTCTGTATCTAAGTACAGTCTTGATAATGAATAAAACTGAAAAAACAAAGGTACAATTCTGCTCTATTTTATATAGGTTGAAGGAGAAAAATTATTTAAAATTAGAACTTTATAAGTATTTTCTCAAAGGGATCTATTAGGCATCATCCCAGAAATATAAAGGACAGATTTATTTGCCTGGCAAAGTAAAATCAACCCCAACTAAAACTGAAGGGCATATGTGGCAAAGGGAGCAGAATGCTAATACTAAAATAAAGTTCACTTAATGCAGCCTTCTAGTTTGCAGTAAAATTCTCTACACTTCTTAAATAAAAAGGGATGTTAAATTCCCTTCTGAAATGTTCAGCCATTAATAACATAAATAGATCTGGCTAAATTTGAAAGGCAGGTATAGACAAGATAGAAGAGAAATGCATGACATTAATAAGGTACTTTGCCTTCCCTCCCTCCACCTGTCCAAGGATCCAAGACAAGCCAAATCTTTTTGATACAAATATATATTTTGTTCTTAAAACCTCAACTCAATATCACTTTAAACATACATTTTTCCACCAGAATGTCTTCCAGTTTCAAACACACAATATACTCATAAAAAATACCAGTTTGAAAAGTTACTATTGCATTATAAAGAAGTACTGCATAGTTGAAGGAGCATATTCTGAGTTCAAATGAACAAAAAAGAAATGACAACACAATAGGACAACTGGAAACTTGCCACAGAAGACATGCATTATATACACTCTGACGCTAATACGTATATATATATATATATATATGTGAGTATTTGCTGCAATAAGCTTCCCAGAATTCTATTGCTATCTATCCCAAATAATGCTGTCAGCATCATCCTTCGGCTGAAAGCAATACTTGAATAATTAAGAGACTCCTCTAAAAGCAACAGCATGTGAAGGAGATGCATGATTCTGGTAATACATGATGCTAAAGCTGTTAAAATTTTTATTTTTCCCCACAAGCAACACTTCCCTCTGTGTTGACTGTAAGTTGTTTATGATATGAGTTTTGTTTCATTTCAACCATATGCAGTACACAGAAGATGAGAGAAGAAAGATATATTTTGTTGTTACAAGATCGATATTTGATCTGATGTTATATTATAAACTTCTTCAGCAACTTCATATAAAATATTATACATAAATAGCTGCTTATGTTTAATCATCTCTGCTAAAACTGCCAAATGCAAATGAGTTTGAAGAATAATGTGGCATTTAGCAAGGGAAAGGAAAAAGAGACAAAATCACCTTTTTTCAAATTATCGAACAATATTATGAGATATTTAGACGGGAAAAGGGAAGAGAAAAATAACCATTTAAACTGTTCAAACTTCTGATTTTCTACCCCAGGCAGCTGTAATAGCATATTTAGGAAGAGAGTGGGTTGTTTGGTTTAGGTTTTTTGTTTGATTATTTGGGGTTTTTTCACTCAAAGACATATGCAAGTTTAACTGCTAGTTATCAATTATTTCATGTCCACTGTGCTAATAAAAACCAGGGTCTCCTGAGAAAAATGAGAGTCAACTCCACAATTTGAATGTTTGAAACTTATTCAAAGTCCAGGCAATGCTCTGTTACTTTGTAAACACCAATCTATTCCACTGCTATCTTCATACAGAGATCATTGCAAGCACTTTTATCTCTCGGTGCTTGCTCTGACAAGTTTATACCACAACAATTTGTTAGTGACAGCCTCCCAACCTAAAAATGAATCAATCTTTTGGCTATGCATGGCATGATTTCCCCATTGTAAACATGATCTTTTACAAAGAGATGTTCTCTTAGGCCAGATTTATGGATTGAATGCTAGATGTGGAAGCTGAATGACATTTATCTAGGTGCTGCAGAAATGTGCCAAGAACTCTGCCACTTTCATAATGCTGTGTTTATAAGAGATCCTTCAGGAGTGAGCCAAAATGTCCTTGCAGGTGCTTTTACTGTGAGTCAAGAATAATCAAATGGCCAGGCAGGTAATTCCTTCACCTGTTCAAGAGTAATATGATATGTTTATTTCTTTTCTTTCTAGCTGAAAGAATTGTAGAATAGTGTACTGTCTCTCTTCAGGTTAGATTTAAAACACTGCATGGACCTGGAATTCCTTTATTTCAACAAAGGGATCCCTTCCCACAGCAAAAATGCTTTTCTCAAATTGATGGACATTGAGTGGAATGGCTTAACCTCATTTTCTGTAGGTTAGCAACTCAGAAAATGAACACTCTAAGGTCTACAAAAAGCCTTCCAGAAAAAAAGAGATACTGAGTAGTAAGATTTACCTGATTTTCATGCCCTAGAACCTCTAGTACCACTGAACAGATCTTGTTTCAACTACAACATATTCACAAATGTGTTCCAATGAGCATCCAGCTTTGCAGCTATGAATGCTAACCTCTCAGATTAGTTAACTGCACATTTGACTTTCGAAGTATTATTCCAGGTTAGGCCTTATAATAAATAATGACCCAGAGAGAAAGTGCAGTGTTAATGAAGCTAATCATCTGACAAAGGACAATTCTGACACTTAATCAGGCAGCAAGGCTAATAGAGATAAGTGGCACACTGAAGGATGCTTAGGAGCAATCATGATTCAACAGAGCAAGATGCTATTAATAATGGAAAGTGGTCACCATACAACTTTTCTAGATACTTAATAACTCATGTTTGCAACCTACCACTCCAAAGCAATTCCCATCTGTTTTTTACAAGAAAACCTCCAACATTATATTGTCGTCTCTTAGTAAACTACACTTTTTTACTACCCTTATTTTTCCACATCACCCTACCCCCTCAAATACCACCAAAAATATTAAATAAAATATATTTTAAATACTCTAGATGCTATTCTGAAAGCAAATCACTAAAAAATAATACTTTTAAAAAATTTGAGCTGACAAATAACAAACAGATTGCAAAATGAATCAAGGTTCAGAAACATACACTATGTATGTCATACACCTTACATCATTCCATTTATATCATGAAAGCCACTTTCCCACAGAAAACATGGGGAGAAGGAAATTTCCACACTTTGGTGAATACTTCCCTTTTTTTCTGGAGGATCTTCAACCTCTCAACTCTTGACACGCCTGAATAAATATTTCTTTCACTAACTCAGAGAATGGCTGAGGCTGTAAGACACCTCTGGACATCATCTGGTCCAACTGCTCCAATCAAGCAGGGCCACCTAGAGCAGATTTTACAGGACTCAGTTGAGTGTGGGTTTTTGTTATCTCCAAGGATGGAGACTCCACAGTGTCTCTTCCTACTACCATATGAAGACTGCATCTTTAGCTTTCCACAGATTTGGCTCATGTTTTCCAATGCTTAGAAAATTCTTCTCTAAATACACCGCAATTTCTAAAATTAGAAGACATTCAACAAAATTGTGCTGGTACACAAGGAGTATGGGAATCTATCATTTTCCTTGGATTATGAATTTTCATTTTAAGCAAACAAACAAAAAATCATTGTCATTATGTCAGTGCAGATGTGACATTTGTAGTGTTTGAATCACTCAGAGACAGGCAGAGATAGGAGGCTCAGTTGTGTGAAAGATTTTATTGCAGCAAGCAATTCCTTCCCAGGTGTGGGAACACAAACAGAGAAGAAGGAGACATTCTGTTACCCAGTGTTGCCCTGAGTTAAGTAAACAATAAGTGAATAGTTATGTTTTGTCTAGAGCCAGAACCTATAAGCAAGAAAGGAGGAAAACAACAAGAAAAAAGGAAATGGAAGAAAAGAAAGAAAAGAATTCCCATATACTGCTGAAAACTTTGAAACAATGGTCTTAAGGCAAGTGTCAATTCCCTCATTCATGGCAACTGCAGATTCATTGGAACACTGCACTTCAGAGAAGAAAACCATCAAAATTGCTATTTGATTTTCTAGCAGCCAAACAATGCAGATTGAGAAAAGGTCAGGTTTTTCTTCAGTGAGTGGGAGTGAGTACCAGAGATGGTGGGAGCACTAGGAACAAAAGAGGCCACAGATAGTCACATTATTGATACTCTGGCTCCATCGATTCCCTATTCTTAGAGATTTTCAGTACATTGTTGCAATATTCTGCCAGTAACTACAGCTGCTGAGAAATGTTCCCTTCCTATTCTTTCTTATCTGAGGGGGGAAGAAGAAATCAATGCAATAGAATGACTGAATGATATTTGAGTGGACTAGCTTTGATTTTTAGTCATTGAGGTCATCCAAGACATTCACAAGCTGACAGGAAATACAATAGGCTGCTTTGACAGACAGACAAGGAATTTAAGTCTATTGCTCATGTAAGGTAATACAGAACTTGCTATTCTTTGTCCATCTTCTATAAATATACTGATGAGCAGTGTGTTGACTTAATCTGAATATTGTTAAAACTCCCTGTTCCCTGTGCTAGCCTCTTGAGACTTTACTGTGGAACCAGAGTCAAATCACCATAATCAAACCATCTCAGGCTTTTCAAAACACTGATGAACCTATTCAAATGCTCAGCAGAAATGGAACACTGAAAGCCCTTGTTAATATAGATTTAAAGAAAAAAAGAAAGAAAACTACAACTAAACACCATGAAAAATAGAATAGTAAAATTTTCTGAGAAAGGTTTGGTAGAATTTAAAGGAAATTTAAGAAATGAACAGGTCTATTCCTAACAAAAAGGCTTTGCTCTCCCTGTTTCCTTCAAATAGAGGAACTCAGAGAGAGGGAAGCCATTTACTGATCAGAGGACAAAAAAAGAGGATATCTGTAAGACCTAACCTACAAGATTTTTACTGACAGATTGGTGTAGCAGATTGAACTACTGAACTACCTTGCCTAGACTGAATGTCAGGCTGAGAAAACCTTTTATTTTTCTCATTTTGTTATGTTAGTTTGAATTGTTTTCTCATTATAAATGTTTTAGGGAATGTGCTTCCTGACTTTTCCTATTTTTTTAATTCTTTAAGATACTCCAAGTGTTTATACAAGGTCTCACTCTTCGAATAGAACTATAGCTAATTAGCTATTTAGAGTCAGAGTACTGAGTGCTTTAAGGACCAATATGGATGTCATGTGTAAAAAAGGAGCAGCACAAAGGATAGAGAACATGACAGCCTGCCATCCTGGAACAGATGGAAAGATTAAAAAAGGAAGAAAAACAAAAACAACAGCAACTATAACAAAAAGAAAAGAAGAAAAAAAGAAAAAAAAAAAGCAAAAAATGAGGAAGGGGTGAGGAGAAGACAGAAGAGGAAGTAAACACCTTTACACTGGCTTGATGATTACAAAAAAAGGGGAAAAAGACATATGGAAAAGAAAGAATGGGATGGGGAAAAGCAGAGATTAACAATTTCTTTTCTGTAAAGAAAAAAGGATATCTGGTAGATAAAAGATCATATGCAGGGAAGCAGTGAATTTGAATAGAACTACTGAAGCATGTGCAGCTTAGTCAAAAAGATTTGACTAGCATCCAGAAGTACCAGAATAATGCAAACAAGCTACATATGATTCCTAAAACAATAATGGGCAGCTGTGAAATGTACACAGAGATCTATGTTTGAACAAATTCATGTAATTTGTTCATGTTTGTTAACCGCCTCCCTGCCCTTCTTCCCCTCCACCATTTCTCAACCTTTTTCCCTAAATAAATTGTAGCATATGGAACTCCCAAGACAAAAGCAGAATCACAATTCCAATGAAATTTAAAAAGTAAAGAAACAGAATGTCAGCTCACATTTCCAGAACATTTTATGTATACAAAACAAGGGGTGTTCAGCTCCAGTTCATACACTGATACGTGTATCCCCAGCTGTTGATCTAGTCCTCTGGTCCACCACAGACAAATATACGTTGGGAACACTACCTACTTCTCCATGTCCATGGATTTGACCTGAGGACCTGTAACACAACACCAGAGTGTCAGGACATCTGCCTCAAGTGCTGGTGACGCACCCCCGCCTTACCCTTTCAAGAGTTTTGAACCACACTCTACCAAAAATACCCTGTTCTAGTCATTTACAGCTTTGTAAACACAAGCTTAACTGTTTTTGTCTATTGGGGCTTTTTATTATGTTCTAACCAGCAATTACTTTGGATCTAGTAAAATTTTTCCCAAAGGGAAATCATTAGTAAAATGCAAACTACAAAGACCCAGTGCTCCAATTCACATTGCAGATTTCTCTGTACAAGATAAGTAACTGCTCAAACTTAAAGAACTAACCTATCTCTACCTGAGAAGATGGTGCTTCAAAAGGAGTTCAGTTTATGCCTTTTCTTTACATGGAAATATATAATTAGTCATTTGGATATTCACCTGTGTAAAAGTAGTGTCCTCTTTATAAACTATTTTTCAACGTCACATACATATATTGACAAATGAAAAGAGTCCTTGCTAACATTTCAACAGATGCCAATGCTATTTTAGCATCATACCATTGCTGGGACAGTATTTTCTGAATACTGCAGAAGACACATTGTACCTTTAAATGAGGTAATATATTTGTCTTCACTTAAACCTACATGTTAGTTAGAAGGGCTGTACCAGCTGAAACCACTGCTTCTTTCTGGAACTTGCATAATGTTTGATTTAATAGTATTATCAACTTTTTGCAGTCAGACCCAATGAAATCATGTTGCCAGTACAGCCAAGTACCTTGGAAAAATACCAATAATGATTTAAATCAGCCTCTTGATGTTGTAGTTTGTTTGTTTTGTTTGTCAGTTTTTGTTTGGCTTTGGAGGTTTTGAGTATTTTGTTTGGTACGTTTTGGGGGGTTCTTTTTGGTTTTGTTGTTGAAAGCATCAAAATTCACTTGCAGGATAAGTCTTCCTACTGCTACAAAATGGACTAAATTAATGGGTAAGGATACTGGTATTATCAAATTGTGAAAGAAAAGTGGGATTTGGTCAATGTTAACTTCATCTTGTCAAATGAGTATTTATGGGGAAAAAAAACTTAATATTCCTTGATGGATTCATTTGAACAGGACATTTTTTTTTTTTTTCTTTTTTACAGATTAGGGAAGTACAAGTTAAATGCTGCCAATACATCATGTGATGCTATATAAAAATAACAGAAACACTTTTTGCCATATAGATTTACTACTACTATTATTATTGCTATATATAAAATTTATTGCAATGCCACAGCCCAAACCTGCAATTTTTACCACAGCTGCTGAGATACTTTGATTCTTTCATCTTACTAAAACAACTAATCACTTGTAAGGTTGATTAGCAGAAATCACCATGTGCTCAGAATAAGGACACAATGTTTGCTGCTCAGCCCCCTTGCTGGTTGTTGGGCTCACTAGAACAAAAGAACCTGACTAACATTTTAGGAAAAAACCCAAGACATTATTTTTTTGAAAGAGTGACTAGACCTGGTAAACAGATTAAATACATCTTGACTCTAGCAACTCCGGTTTCAGAGTTTCTTGCTTTTAATCCATTTTTGTTCTCTCCCAAAGAAAATGGGAATTATTGACTGAAGACAGAGAGAATGTGTATCAACTGTTTTTCTCCCCACTGAGCTCATGGGTATTCCCACATTGCCCAAGAAGGACAGTGGCATTAGGACAGATGGACAGGCACAGCTGTGGCCTGGCAGCAGCCATCCCTCTGCGAGCCCCATTGAACAGCCAGCAGCAGAAAATCCTCCTCGGTTAGACACTAATAAAATTGGTTTGTGTGCACTGCACCCTCAGTGACAACCTGTAATAAGCATTGTTACTCCTCTGCACCAAGGATCTGAGAATTGCTGAAACTAACTCAAAGTGAAAGCGAGCGCTCTCACCTCAGTCGGTGTTTAACCATCCAGCTCAAAGAGAGCCCAGCACTATAAATGTCCCTGTCACTGCTGTGGGAAAAGTTACAGGCCAGAAATGAGCAGCACTGGCAGCTCCTGTATTTCAGCAGCGTCACAAAAAACCCCAAAACCAACAAAAAAAATCACAAACAAACAAACAAACAAAAATACCCCCCCCCAAATAAATTAAAAAAAAAAAAAATTAAAAAAAACCCAAAAAACAAAAAATCACCTAAAGTAAGAAACTTGTTGTGAAAAAAACTTTAAACAGCTCTAGGCTTTATGGTTTTCATGAGGAGAGTTCCATGCACTGGGAAGAAAATTGTGATAAAGGAGCTGTGGCCAACACTGAAGCTGGCTTGTCAGGACAGAGGGGCTGTAGGTTCTTGATGGTTTTGTTTATGTTTTTTAAACCTTGGAAGAGATGTCAGCATGTAGCTGATCAGCAGGCCCTCTCAGAGTAAGCTATGACAGAGGCACAGCATGGGAAGTATTACTAGAACAGAAGTTAATTACTAGAAATGAAGTCAAGGTTATGTAACTAGATAAAATTACCCACAATTTTCATATTTATAGCCTTTATGAAAACTACACAGTTATTTTTGTTTTGTTCAGAAAACAGCAGATAAATGCTTACTTTTAGACTGTGTCTTTCCTTAGCTGGAGATTCTTACCATATAGGTTACTGATTTTGTTCAGTTATGAGCAATAGAGGACAGGAGACTAAGGACAGTAATGTTAATTCATGAGCCAGCCAGAGAAGAACACATCAAACATAAGAAATAGGAGCCCACAAACTTTCTGAATTATAAATTTTCAACTAATAACAAATGAAGCTGAATGAAGCACCAGGGTTTAAAATAGGTAATCAGAGTCTAAAACATGACATTAGTATCTAGTGTTTCACACAACCCTCTGATGTGAAAATGAAATTGCTGTTCTGTTTTCAGCAAATGCCACCTAGTGATGCATAGTTGCAAAGCTTTGAACCGCTTTGGGTTTTATGTGTATTGTCCCAGATTTTCTAATTTGCTCCTATGGAAAAAAAATATCAGGCAAATGCTTTATATGGTCGCAGATTCTCAAAATTCTCATCACACACATGCAGAACATAGAGGAGGATGGGTTAACCATATGTGAAGGGCCTACATTTGTTGCAGTTTGTATTAAAATATTCATAAACAACCATGCTAAGTACACTGTGGTAGCTAGCACTATTCTGTAATATTTCAAGTTCTTTTTTTGTTCCTGTGTCAAAAGCAGTTAGAGAACAGGCTGTTCTAGTCTGCTTGACTGACTGCTGTCTACTTTATTTCATCTGACCCAATTAGTGTCTGAGTTAATTAGGAGGAGCTGCCACTGCGACATCAGAAAATGTACCAGAGAAGTTTGCAATTAATGAGACCAAGGTGTTAATATGCAATTGTTTACAATACACACACCCTGTTCACAGGGTGAAGATGCTGTCATTATAAAGCTAACAGCGTTGGCTGGTCCACAGCTAGAATTCATCTTATTATACAACATTTGAGAAACTGTGAAAGAAAAGAACATGTGCCTCTAAGAGCAGCTGTGTAAATGAAAGGTAAGTGAACAGTGTTTTCCACTCCTGTTTCACCTCACCTGAAATAGACAAAGTAATGATGAATGTATTTACACTATAGCTGTGATTTATTTAGTTCAGAAAGACCCATTGCAGATTTCATGTTGTCTGGTCTCTTGTCATCCTTTTACCACTCCTAAGCATCCTCCACTTTCTGAGGGTAGAAAAGAAAAGACAATCAAAGAGTAAAGTCCTTGTTGATAGTGATAATTGTGGGGGGGAAGCCAATAGAATAGAATTTAATTCCCCTATACACTTTCCCATTTCACAGCTACTTTGTTCTGTTTGCAGTGGTTCAATTATACAAGTGACTAAAGGATCTTAAATTTTGAGAAATACACATTAGGACCTGAGTGTTTGGCAAACTGAACGTTTACCCCATATTTGGAAAAACTCCAGCTTTATAGGTGAAGATGTACAGGTGAAGGATAATTTAAATTAGATAAAAGTCTAAATACCAGCACTTCACAGAAAACCTGGATTATAAAGAATGTTAATGTGTATCCCCTACACCCTACAACGTCAAACATTCCTGAAAAGAAAAAGAAAGTAACTGACTTTCTAGACAGCTCATAAGCAACACCTTGCAAACAGCCGCAATGTTTACCGCAGACTGTTCTTCCTTCAGCTTTTCTGAGGCTTTTATTTTTCATTTAACAGCTTTATTTGGGAAGCAACTGTTCAGTTCTTGCACAAAGAAAAAACATTCAAACTGGAAGAATGGGGGAGGTGTTTGTTTCTTTTGCCTCTAAGGTGGTGAAAAATCAGAGCGCAATGGAAATGAGTTTTAGACATCATCACAAAGATGGTGACAACTGTTACAAAGAATATGCATTTTTTTAGAATTTTTAAGACAAAATGTCTTAAAGTTAGAACTCAGCAATGTGCCCAGAGCCATCAATAGTTCAAACTGTGTTTTTACCCAGCAACCATTGGGGAAAAAACTATCATTATAGAGAACAGGCATTATAAGCTGTAGAAATCCCACTGCTGAAGACAAGAGAGGCTTTTAAAGTGAGGTACCACCCTTGTCTACCAAATTACACAGCCACATTAGTTTCTGGTCCAGTCTCTGCCTCTCCTGCTCCACACTGAGAGGGGGCAGGCTGTGACACACAGAGGAAGTGCAGGATGTGTTTCTTCTTAAGCAGACAGGCGTAGATCCATGCTTATGAATATTTTATTATCTATGGTCCATACTTTGCTATTTGTTGCTAAACATATGTTTACAAATTTTCATAAGGTTCTCAGATTATTTTTAAGTTGTCTGCAGAACTAACTGAATGTAGGTAGAAATCCTATCCAAAATTCATCTGCCTGACATTAGTGCACCGGCGTTTGTTAAAACTGAGTACTCAGTTTGGGGCTGAGCATATTTTTCATCCATACATAGGCACATCTTAAACATGGTTCAAGATCTTAAATTTATCTTGGGAGACTGGAGTAGAAAGAATTGGTAAAAATAAAATGGACAGCGAACACTAAGATAACATGGAAGAAAGAGGATATGCATCCATATTTTGAGGTACTTTTTCCATTCTGGGGTAGGGAGAAAAGTAAAGGGAGGAGCGATTTTTAGAACGATAACATCATTGCATTTTGTAGCATGTCCTTGAAATTTTTACTCCAATTCAGAATATTTGAAGCACTAATGAAATATTTATTAAAATTAGATTTAATATAAGTACTGTTCATCTTCTCATTTAAGTGGGCATTGTCTGAGCAAGTCGCAGGAATATTTGCAATAAAAAATTGTAATTAAATCCTGGCAGATTTTATGCTGTCCTGAAAGTTAGATATTCTGGCTGTACCAGACATGAACATTTAGATAAAAAATATATCTACTGTCTGTATGTATTCTGTGCATTGATCAGTGGTTTTTTGAGGGTTTTTTTGGTTTTTGGGGTTTTTTTATTGCATACATCATTCAGAACTGCTTGCAATGAAGGATTTCATATCTATAACATTAAGTGAAGATTAAGAAATATTAGTATTGATGCTAAGACAGTTACCTATTATAAACATCGATTTTTATTTCAACTCAGTGCCAACTCATCAGCTCTACTGAGACGAGCTATGTTTCCTCAATATAGATTCAGTACAGAAAAAGAAGAAAACATCTATTTGTCATTCTTTTTACAGCTGTTCTTTACCAGTCTAGACAACTCAAGGCAAGTGTGACATTTCACAAGATCATAAACTACACTAAAGAAACATACTGTCATTCTATTCCAGTGTTTTTGCAACAGTAAAAAAGAGTAATGTTCTTTGTAGCCTAATGCTTTTTAGAGGCACCTTAATCAATCTGCATAGATATTTTGATCACATTAATCCTAATAGAGAAACAGAGTGAACAGATATTGGAATTTCAGTTTGGGCTTCTATCTTGGAGAATGTACAAAAGACCAATTGAAAATATTCAGCATAGAAAACTCATAAACCAGCAGAGGAAGGGAAGGAAGAAAAAATACATTAAACAAATGTTAAATTGTATAGATAACTTATTGGGAGAGGAAAGAGTGAAGAAATGAGGATTCAGCTAAAAAGACTGATAAAATCTCACCCAACAAAGCTGAAACTACTACACTGTGGCTTTGACAGCTGCTAAAAACCTGTACATGAACCAAGGGAAATGCACTGAAATTAGAGCATGATGGTTTAGAATGAATCAAAAAATTGTTACACCCATTAATTCTCAGGAAGTTCAGATAGCACTATACAAAACAGTTCAATGTGAACACAATAGAGAATGTGCACCCCATTTCCTTGCTTAAATCAGGTATAAGTCTTATTTTCTTCATACTCCTCCTTTAATTTATTAATAATACATTTTCTTTGCACACTCTTTAGCTTTAATGTTTTCACTCTCCAAAATTTGATCTAGTTACTTGCTCACTCTATGGTTCACAGTTACACTGTAGAAATCCCGAGTATATAAAATTCTTGGGATTAATGTGCAAAAGGACAAAAGGGGATTTATAAAGATTAATGGTGGGAAGGTATTCAGGTGAATCTGAGCACAAGCACCCTGAGGCAGTGTTTAGCTTCAGTAACAACTAATTACTGATATGCAGATGCTGATATGAGCTCAGTTGGTCAGGGTGTGGTGCTAATAACATCCAACATTGTGGGTTAAGTCTCTGTGTGAGGTATTTCCTTAAGAGCTGGACTCAATGATCCTTGTGGGCCCCTTCCAACTCAAGATATTGTGTGAGTCTTATGCTGGCATCTACCATGTACTGTGCAAGGGATCTTTAGGCTAATTCAGTGAAGAAAACCAGAATGACTACAGTATTCTGCTCCTTTTACTCAGTTCACAAATCAAATATCCTTTGGCCAACACATGAACCAAAAAGAAATCTATTTCTGAGAATTTTGAGAAGTGAGGAATGAGTTGGCTACTCCTCTAATATTTGCAACACCTAACAACTAACTTAGCAACCACATAAATATTGTCTATGTTATTTTGTATTTGTACATCACTAATTGTCAGGCATTCTTCATCAGCATCATCAGCTTGATGACAATGACATACAGAGGTTAAATCATTTGGCTATCTGATTAGCTGTCAGAAACAATGATTCCATGACATTCAAGCCCTACCTAACATCACAGCAGGATCCAGAGGGTTTGTAACCAAATACCAGTTTTGGAAATTGAAAATACTGCCATTCTTATAATGAAAGAACTTGAAAATCATGCAGCAGGCAGCTACATAAAAGTAGCTACATAAAAGCTAATAAAAGTAACCTGGAAACGATTTACAATTAATGCCAAGCAACTTACAAGGGTCAAATTGGCATGACTGTGACATTTCAAGCAATGTAAATGGAAGTCTTAAAATTTTCCACACTTCTATTATATTATTTCAGTAATAAGGAAATTGAATGAATTTCAGATCTTTGAAGTGTTTCCTCTGTTGACAATTAGGTTTTGAATAGAAAATAACTTTGGTAATACAGAATTCTCCATATTAAATTGCTTAACAGCTAAGGAGATCACCATGCATAAAAAAATCATTCTTTTTAAATTATTTCTGTTCCAACTGTAGTCAAACATGATACTCAAGGACATGAACAAAGCTTAAGATAGCTTCTAAACTCTGTTTGTTCAGGCATGCAGACAGTATTTAATAGAATATAATGCAGATATTTGCCCCTGCTAGGTTTTACATATGGTAAGGAACTATCCGGAACACAGACTGATTGGACTCTGACTTTTTAGACTAAGCACAGTTAGCCTGACTACAAATTTAAACAGAGGGAGAATTTAATTAACATTTCCTATTTCACCATGAAGCTAGGTGTGGTCATGAGAAAACAATTTTTTAGTGCTAACAGCACATATATAGAAAGAACTACTCAGTGAGATAGGGAAAGAACCAATACGAAGACAAAATTTTAAAACAGACTATGATGTGGCTTAAGTTGTCTTCAAGAAGAAGCAAATATTTATACAGTAAAAAAATCTACATTAGTAAATGGAAATAGGACAATTTTTTTTTATAGATGTGCATTTTCACTGTAAGACAGCTGTAAATATACTATAAGGATACAAGTCAGATAAACCCATGCTCTTTGCTACATTTTTTGAGTATTTTTTGCTGCCATCCTTGGCTTGTACAATATAAACCTCACACAAAATATGTAACATTCAGCCAGCCAATAAGACAGGTCATCATCAGAACTTATCTATTTAAAAAATTGAAAAAGGTTATAGTCTCATAAATAGAAACAGTTAAGTCATCTTCCTTTTGGATGTTGTTTTATTTAAATGCACTCGATTTGAGGTGAGCATTTAAGGGTCCACTGTTTTTTATTTTAAAATGGAACAGATGTACACCTACTTTTCAATGTACTGCACTGCAAGACATTCCCCACAGCACTCCTTGCAGTTCAGGATTCTGCTAGAACACAGAGGAACCTATTTTACATTTCAATTTTGAAAAATACAAATAATATAATACTACACCTACAAAAAAAAAAAATAAAAAAAAAAAGTAATTTCCTATTTCACAGGTATTGAGTGGACAAGTCTCCATCCTGGCTGAAAGGAGGTGAAAAATCAGTGTCATTGCTTGAAATGATTCATGTTACTGGATTACTCTCATTAGTGAGGATTACAGTCTTGGCAGTCAAAGCAATATAGATTGAAATAACTGCAACAAGTATAAACACAACACTAAGAAATAAGTAAATTATGGAATTATAGTCCTTTATCAGTCTGTAAAGCTTAATAGCTTTCCCAAGCTTTTATTCCTTTTAATTTATGTTTTCCATAGAACTTCACATCTTTGAAAATGTTTCTATTCTAAGGAACACACAGTTACTATGCTTGCAGTGAAAGTAACAGATGAAAACCCTCTAAAGTTGGCTTTGATTTATCCTACAAGCCTTGTCAGAAATGTAAGCATTCTAAAAGTTTAAGAGTTGAGATTAGATATTACTTTGCAGAATTAATTATTTTAATATTAAATGCTGCTTTGGAGAATTAATTACTACTGCAAAATCATTTAAAGTATTAAAATTCTGTGTACTTACATGGTACAGTTATAAAAAGATGAATTAATATTTATTCTAGAACATTGAAATTTAGCTAGAAATCTGATCAGTAGACTTTCTATGCACATTCAGAGGACTATAAAAACAAAGATATCAATGGAGTGATTCAGAAGCAACTTGCAAACAGCAAAAAACATAAAAATCATCATGTGGTACTTTTCAAATGCATCCATATTTGAATTCTGCAGTATTTCTATTGAAGTGAAATGTATCTTAAGACTACCCAAAGCACCAATTCAAACACACAGGCATACACACATGTACACAAGGGCATACATGGTTAAAGTACTGAAGGTTTTGCAGTGGGTTCTGACCTTCAGATAAATCAGAGGTCCGCAACTGCTTGGCTGTGATAAAAGCAAAATATTCACCCATATAATGATGTTTACTTGTGCAAGTGTTCAAGCAGCCACATCTCTATAGCACTGATACATTAACACAGCTTTCCAAGTAATTCTGAAAGATGGCATGTACGTTTTTGATGACGTTTATTAAAACTGTTCAAGCAAGTGTTCACCTCACTTCTAATTATTACTGGAGATCATTTTCAGTTCTAAAGGCACTAAAGTGAGCAATAAATCTGGTTCTTGTTCCTTAATTCGTTATTTATTCCAGGAACATGAACTTTAACCTATATGTGTAAGCAGCTCTTTTTAAGTTCTATAGTGTGTATTTGACTGCAGCTGGGTTTTTCTTTTCAATGCTATTACTAGCTGTCATCTTCACTTTACAAACTGCAATTAGGCCTGGTGATTAAAATGCATTAACTACATTTCTGAGAGCTGCTATATGTAACAATTACATTAGACTGTGTGTGTTCTTCCTACCTCTGACTATTTTTTGGCAAACTATTATCATCAACTCATGAGATTAAGTATTGCCTCTACATTTCTCTGCAAGATGTATACACAAGGCATAGGAGACCCATAACAAAATAGTCATCTCCCAACAAATATTTAAAGTAACAAGTCCACCCAATCAGAACTTTTGGGTTACTTCGCAAATGTAATTTGCTGTAATTACAGTAGAAATTCTTTGAAAAATCTGACCATTTATCTGAAGACTGAAAATACCTGAGAGTGTTAAGCATATATTGTGTTAATATATTTTATGTATTTAACCTTCACCACCTTTAACACTTCAAGACAGTGCCTCTTGCCCTGTATTTTTCATCTTACTAAAAATTCACTCTTCTTGTGAGAAGCCAGGTAAGCACTGCCACCTCTGCCACTTCTGTGTCTGCAAACACAGCGGTACAAAAAGTTTCAGCAGCCAAAAGCTGTTCCAGATATATTCTGCACCACACCTAACACTCAATTACCCAAAACAAGTCCACCCAACTTTTCCTGTACAAGGTGGGCTGGCATGCTGAACTCTCTGCTGCCCTACTCCCATAAACCTGCACCTAACCAGATGCCAGTAGAATACAGAGTGCTCCAAAATAACACCAATGATAGCACGGAGATTTCCAAGCAAGCTGTTAAATGAAGATAATATGGAGAGAAATATGCTAAGCACTCTTCAGAATGCATTTACATGCAAGTCAAGCTAACAGAACTGCTTGAGGAAGGCCTAGGCTCTATATTAGGTATGATGCCCCTCCTCCCAAATTAAAATTAGTAAGGTCTTCTCGCTTACTACTGCAGATGAAGCAGGGAGCAGCCTGGCTGTCAGCCCCAGAGCTTCATCACAGCCTCTTATTCCCATCTGAAGAAGTGAAAAATGCTGCTGCATTGATGAGAGACATACATAAATCAAGTAGTTTTTTATTTGTAGTCCCTTTTTGCTGTCATTTTGGTTTTGTTTTTTATAACTTATAATAATAGGTAAGGAAGAGACATTTTATTCTTAATTTACACAAAGAGTCATTAACAGAGCTGTTAAAAAGACTGTGTAAGGCTGTAGTTGTTCAGTAATTATAAGGACTGAAATACCTTGAGTCAAAGGGCAAATCCATCTATAGAATTACTATCAAGGAGAGAATTGCTGAAAATACAATTTGTTCCTTTATAACAAGTAAGAAAACCATATATTGATTCAAATGTTATCTCATCTGGATAGACTACCATTGTTACATTTAATTAATACAATAAAATTTTCCACTCTATTCTGTTAGTTGCTTAGTACATATAGAACAAAGTTAAATAAGTGCTTTCACTCCTTACAAAATTTAAAATGAAAACTGAGCAGTAAAGGCATTTCTTGACATCACAAAGTATGTTTTCATTTATTTTAAATGCTTCATTTTTCTGTAATATTTCCCTTCCTAACTAGCAGAGAAGCAGCATACTTAATTCTGATATACCTCATATACTAATAATATACTAATATACATATACTAGTAGTTACCAAAGGCAGCCATTATTATTTCTTGATCTCACTAAAAGACACAACTAAACTTCCAATATCACTGTACTAGTCTCCCTACTAACAAACACATAAAAGAGCACAAGCTTTTCTAATAAGGTATCAGCACTCTTTCGCTGCAAGAAGCTGCAAAAAACTGGTAAGACTCAAGAGTCACTGCCCAACAGAACAAAAATAACTTCTGTATTTTAAGCATATACAGACATGTATTATCTACTACTAAATGAAAAATTACATATTATTACCATCAAAGGCCCTTTTCTCAAATTCTACATGAAGAAATGGTATCAAAACTACTTAAAACATGCTGGTTTACTCACTGATGAGATGAGCAAGACAGCAAATTCTTTTTTTTTTTTGTGTGTGTGTATATATGCAGATGTATATTTCAGGGCAGATAGAAAGCAGAGCTCATGGTGTGATCCAGTTTGCCACATCCATTTCACCAACTAGATGCCCTCTAAGCTGTGTGTGCCAGATTTCAGTCCAGCTTAGTCAAGTTCATTCCTACATGCATTAAAGGTGCTGGTGAGACAAAACTCTGTTCACGGGAGGATTTTCCTGCAGCACAGTCAAGACAAAAGCAAGGAGAGCAGGGGGACAAAAGCTGTGACTGACCTCTTCCTTTGCTCTCCAAGGATTTCTTTTATCCCCTAAGGTGGTTGGAAGGAAGACATCATTCCCTAAACAACCAGGAGTGACTTTGGTTCACAACAGTTTGTTTTGCAACATCAGTGGAAAAGAATATCCTGGCTCACATTTCATAATCAATCAACGAATAGAAAACTGCACAAGATCTGTAAGTGGTCTAATACCACTCTGAAATGCCACTAGATAACATATCAATCTAATGCTAATTGCTGAGGTATCAGTCATATGAAAACAAGTCCTGTCACTATTCATTCCACTTCAAAACTCCAATTTGATGAAACAGTTGTACTGTCAGTATTTAGGCACTCAAGCTTTACCGTTGCAAATGCTCCTGATGGAGAGCAAGGTAAACCCCTCAGTTTTGTTTATTCTGTCTGTTTATTCCAACTGAATTCTGCAGCTTAAAATGTAGCCCTGAAAACATAATTGAAAATACATATTAATGCTGGATAATTCAAAATTTACTTTGAGATGAGGAATTAGTACTTGTAATTTCAAAATACAAATTGAGAACTACGAATATTTGTAAATCCTCAATGCGTTAATATTCACTGAAATTTCAGTAATTGTGGATGATGACTGTGTTGAAAAATTTTCTAGTCTGTTCATGAACAAAGGCCTCCAAAAGCCAAGTACAGCATTTTAAGCAGATTTGTACAATTTAACAGTGCCAAAAATAGTAACCTTTTAACTAATCACTTACTGAATAGCTACTTTTCATAAACATAAAGAAATCCCATTACTTCAGCCAATATAAACCTCATTTTTGAAGTAGATACAGACTTTACTGCAGCCTTATTTTGTCTAACTTTGTTTTCAACATATCTGAAACCATCTCAGGGAACCTACGTGAAGAAATTTAGTTCATATCTGTACAGAAAGACAATAGAATGTGGCTTCACATGTTGGAACCTGTCATACAATACCTTCATAAATTAAGAACTATTATGGTGCTTAATTTGTTACACTGATTTACAACAGAAAATATGTTGATATAATCTGTGAGTATCACTTACATACTGCATCATCAATTAACAAAATGACATTAAAAAAAAAAAAAAAGACTGAGAATTATGAAGTTACTCAGCCATCTGTGCTGTTAGGACTGCAGGCTTTCAACAATATTTAAAACAGGCCAGCTAATACACATTCCTCTACATAATGAAAAGTGGTGCTTGTGGGGTTTCTTTGCTAAAGTATGTTATTTTATTAAAGAATTTTTTGCATGAGAAACAACTGTTCTACTAAATTACATATACAAAATTAAACCATTTTACCAAAGTAATCTAAGTTTACATATGAGATAAACATTGAAAGGAAAATGCTTAGAATAAAATCTTGGTTGGAACATCTCTGAAAAACTTCTAATTTATTGAGCTGGTTTGTATTTCCTATCAGCATCTATTGTACCTCTCAGACTGATGTCTTTCAGCTTCAAGAATTTGAGGCTAGCTTAATTTCTGTGTCTATTCAATCTCTTTTCATAACTGAGATCATTATTAGCATAAAAGCGTAAGAATTAGGGTCAAACTTTCTTCATATAATTTCAATACTTATGAGTTGGTTTATTTGACAGAATGTCAGGGTTTAGATAACTTTAGAAGTCTGCAGTTAAAATTGAATGAATAATTTAGAGTATTAAAAATATAAATAAATATAAGATACAGAAGTTTTTAATGTCACTGGCATCTCTTTGAAAATCATACTCTTTTGGACATATTTCCAAGAAGATTTAAATTTTTAAAGTTTTTTTCCCACTTAATGATTGTAATTCAGACTTGTTATGCTAAGTCTCTAGCTGACATGGATTTCTCATCAGTGTTTTAAAATTACAGTAAAAATAGTTTATTATGTGGACTTTTGGGGTTCCTTAGAAAATACACAGGGAGAGCTATTCTGAGAGCTCTCAGCTGGTCTCAAGCTCCAGGTGCCTGCAGAAATCCAGACTCAGAAAAAAAAAGAGTTCAAAAGGGAAACCAGCAAAAGGGCCCAGATTTATTGCGGCCTCATCTTGGTGTTACTTGTACTCCACAAATCAGGTCTGATGATCATTACAGGAGCCAGGGAATGCTCTCTGTTCACTTCAAATCAATAGTGCTCTTGTACAGGAGGAAACCAGAGGGGCTGAAGGGAAAGCTGGAGCTCAGCCAATACTCAAGTGCCTCCAGATCAGCCCACCTGGACCAATGGCACAGACACCTCCCTCCAGCCCCAGGAGAAGACCCTGAGTCAGCTGCTTTCTCAAAGCAAAGCCAGTTTTTAAAGAACTGCTCCCTAATAAAACATGTGCTTGGCTCAAGAAGAACATAAGCCCATGTACACCATCCATATTTCTGCCAGGATGTTTTTGTGCATTCTCATAAATTCTTTCTTAAAGTCTTTTCTAGGGCAAACCCATGATTTTTCAAAAGCCTTGGCTTGGTACTAACCAAGATTAGGGGGAGCTACATTTCCACACACAATTTAATATAATTTCATAAATCTGTAATTTTCAATATAATAATTGCCCATCTTGTGTTATCCCCCAATAGAGAAACACAAAGGGAACCCTCAGAAATGAAGAGCAACCAGGCAGGAAGATTTCATAGATGTCCTCTGTTGCTCATTATACTAAAACTTAGAATGCTCATATGTCATAGGTCAAGAAACGGAAAATATTTAAAAGGAGCAGAAAAAAGGCATTGAAAACCAGATTGCCTTTCCTGTCTGTAATCCTTTTTCCCAGCAATTCATGGCTACACATGCTAAAATTATGCATGTTTAGCATGTGTATTACCATTGCATCCTCTCTCTGGCTCTTAGCTTTCTTTTGCAGGGCTCTGTCGGAGTACACTAAATAATTATGGTCTCTTTTTTACACCATTCCTAAAGTGCTTCCTTTTCCAGGCTTAATTACTTCTGATATTCAATGTAATTAGTTGAATTTAGAATTTTTCTATGAGAAAAGGTTGTTCTACAGCTTCTCATCAGCTTATATCATAGAAAAAAAAATCCACTGATGGTTAAATATCAACAATATATTTGACGTTTTCCCAAGCTACTTCTAAAAAATCAAAAAAAAAGTAAAATTAAACAACCACATGGAATATAATTTATTTCTATTGGAAAGAGGAAGAACCTCCCAAAAAGCTGGGTTAAAGGCCTGTAAAATCCAACTTTTCCAAGAGGGTAAAACATCAGATATGAAGTCATAATAAAAGCATTCATTTGTGTAAAGTGACATATTCCTATATAAGTAAATAGATTAAAAAGCTACACCTGTCAGATTTCAAGGATAAGACCAAATTTCTCGTAATGGGAAAAAAAAAAAAACAAAAAAAAAAAAAAAAAACCAAAAAAAACTTGCGTCTTTGGCTTGCCTTTTTTTTGTTGTTGTTTGGGGTTTTTTTTGTATTGTGGGTTTTTTTTTTAAGGCAAATTTAATTTATTTATGTGTTAATCAAGTTTCCAGTGCCTTTATACAACTGAGAATTTTACACTGAAATATGAGCTCTGAAGCTGAGAAAGTTAATTGGTTTCACTGATGAAAATTAGCCACTACCTCTGTGACCAGCCTGACCTGGTTTGGAGTTCATCCTTGTAATAAAAGAACTTGTAGCAATAGAAATTAGCTTTGTTATCCACTCAAAGTCTCCAAACAAAACATGACATCCTAATGGCCAATTACAGCTCCTGTTGGGAGGAGGACCTCATTAATACTTAATTTGAAGAACAGCCACTTTAATGTTTTCAGAAAAATAAGGAATAGCTGAGTAGCCACCTCATCAAGATGGATCACCCATGGAAGCCTTTTCTAGGACTCACCACAGAAGTCAGAGAAATAGGAATGATCATTTTGTCATCTACGTAAAGATGCCTAAGATCCAACTTTTTGTATCTTTTACACAAATCCAGAAGTAGCAGTTTCAGCATCTCTTCCCTCTAGCAGAATATGCCCAGCCTAAAGACTCTCTCTCAAAATTCTTATTCTCTGCATGTTAATAGACACATTAAGAAAGAAATGAAGACAAAACCCAACATAAATAGAGTATTTATGTAGGCTATTGATTTAATGAGCTTTTATTTCCAGTAAGTTTTGCCCAGGATAAAGTAACACTAACTATAAAACCAGACTGAACAAAATTGGTTTCTTGAAAAAAACAGACTGAAGAACAGGAAGGGATGCACAGCAAAGTCACACAACACTGGAGAGCCTAGGATAATGTCACCAGCATGATGCCTTACTAACCACTTGAAGGTGAATTAGTTGTATAAATAATAAAGAAGCTTCACCACATACAAGTATTTTTTGTCAAAGAGTGCATGAAATATAAAGAAAGATAAGGCTGAAAGTGCTTGTAATATTTCAGATAGAGCAGCTGTTTACAACTCATGTTTTAACATCTATCAGTAAACTTGACTACAGAAGATACAAATGTTATCTACCTGTCCCACTGCATGAGATATAACAGATGTCTCCAGTTCAAAGATCTTTTTGCACTCACTCTCTTCAATATCCTGCATGACAATGCACTTCTTCTGCTGGAAGTGATCACGGGGTGATAAAGAGTGATACAAAAGACTAAAAAGACCAAAAGTATGGATATAATAATTTGCACCAAAAGGCAGCCTAAAGAATGGCTTACAAAAATCCTCCCAACTGGTGTGAAACTGAGAATAACTGTAATAGAATATTATTATATGATAAAAACTGAAAAAAAGTAGCCATAACATCTGAATTCTTCCTGCCACAATAGAGTACAAGTTAAGCCATTTAATTTCTGCATTTCAGCTGCTGTATCCAACCCAAAGCCAATGGTTTTAGTCTTGATTTATTAGTCGTTTTCAAGAAGATTGAGATTCTCCTTTTTAAATCCATAAAGGCATCCAAATTATGACTGATTTGAACAGGGTTGATTATATAAGACCTATTAGAAGCCAGTGACACTGTCTTGAGG
This sequence comes from Certhia americana, assembly GCA_018697195.1. Taxonomy (NCBI): domain Eukaryota; kingdom Metazoa; phylum Chordata; class Aves; order Passeriformes; family Certhiidae; genus Certhia; species Certhia americana. Next base: position 107,042,304 of record CM031857.1, read on the forward strand.
TTTCCATTCTACCCTTTTATCAAATACAGTCCTGTCAGGCTAAAATTCCTATAATTGTGTTTTTACTTCTACTATTAAAAATTATACTTAAGAATAGCTTTGAGAGTTAGGCTAGAGAAAATATATTCTCCTATCAAAAATATTAATTATATAGCTATTTTCTTGGGTGGTATTTCAATGTGTCCTTGGAGTTGCAGGCAAATTTAGTATTCCTGGTTTGGAACATATCCATTCTAGTCCCTGTGAGAGGAGTGAGAGAAAGAAAATACCTGTAATGGGAGAAGCTGCAGTCATTAGAAGAAGCTGGCAACTGTATTTCAGTACTATGCATGTGGCAGTGCACTAGTGAGAGGTCAGAAAAGAAATTTTCCCTTTTTCTTAACTTTTACTGACTTCTATTGCAGTGAACATAAAAAGTGCAGCCTCTGTCCTTGTGCTATGTCTCTCACCCAGAATTTCCTTCAGTAAGCGTGGAATAAGAAGTAAGAATGGTACTGGAAAGTGAGCTAAAAATAAAAATATCATGAAAACCAGTGAAGAACTGAAGAACAAATGGCTTGCCACAGAGCCCAGGCCACTCTCCCCCACAAAAACAAACACACAAACGAACAAACAAAAAACTCAAAACTAAACTCTTCCCACAGTACCAAACAAGTTTTCATGAAAATTAATTGGATTTATATTTGATGAAAATCCATGGAGGAGAAATTAGATGTCCTAGAGCAAGAACTTGAAGAGCACGACGCAGACTGGTGAGCTGTTGGACATGAAGAGAGACCACCAGGAGGGGCTTGAGGGTGGAATGGGAAAGCAAAGTAAAATCAGAGAGAGAAGCAAGGTCAGGCACAGATCACAGATCTCCTTATGCCCCAAACTTCACTGTTCTTGCATTGTCAAATGTCTGCAAAAAATCACCCTCAGGGCTATCTTGAGCCCATTAGTCTATTGAGAGAATGCCAAATTATTCTGAATTCAACCCCACTGGCAAAGACTACATGCACTAATGATAACACACAAAGACACATACCCGCACCACATCTACCACAAAATTATGCCCTAAAAGCATTCAAAGTCACAGCAGTAATTGGTCTGAAAAATTGATTACAGCTGCCTTTCAGATGGATCTCAAATTTAACATGTAATTCTAACTTTGGTAGTTCTGTGCTGTGGCTTCTTATTTGTCAAATGGAGATGTTAATGCCTTGTAGGCAGCAGGAAAACAGGCTGCCCAATGTTTGTGAAACACTGAGATTACATGGGAATGAGAACCAGGATGTCACTGTGCACTTAAAAGCCACATAGAAAGGCACAACACCAACGGTGAAAATGAACAGTTGCATGAGTATCATCAAATTGAGCATTTCCTAGCTGTTGACACCACAACAAGATAATTTTGTGCCCATTTCTATAAGAAATACCAGATGTCTCACAATACATTGTAGACTTTACACTTGGAGTATCTTCCTAATTTAACCTCAGCTATTCAAGTATAGATTTTCTTGACTTTTCACATTGAGGAGAGACTTTACTGAAGATAAAGTTGCCATAGAGATGCATACACTCCTTTCCAATCATTTCAAATATAGTTAGACACAATTAATAATTCAGCTCACCACAGAACATTTTTACTTTTACATTAAATATTCCAGGGTGAGAGATATTTTTCAAGTCTGTTAAAAAAGAACTTCAAATAGGAGTAAATGGTCTAAGAAAAAAAAAATTAAAAAAGTTAAAATCACGAACAGAAATAATTCTGTTCAAAACTTAGGTAAAATATCAAGCAGTTAGGACTCCTTTCCAGGTAATTTGCTATGTCCTTCTCACTATCACAGATGCAGAAGATTTTGGAAGAAAAGAAGTTGTTTGTCATTTACTTTGCATGTCTACAAGAAACAAAACCCTGTGGAGGTTCACGTGTATGCTTACTGAAAGGTGATTATACTAATTTCTCTTTAAGAAATAATATAAAAGTAAAGACTCATATTGTAATACTTTTCAATGGGAGTGAAAGCAACCAAATATTGATGGAGAGAATCTGGAGCTGTCATGCAGAATGCAATCCTCTTGACTGGCAGCTGTGGTTTGCCAGTACTGAGACCTTGTGCTATTTGATTAAAACAACATCAAGATGAAAAGATGTCTTCAAATTAGAGGTCAGAAACATCAGTCTGTTTTTCTGCAGTTGTCAGAAGTGATACAGGGTAATTAAGTCTGGAATAATGTCAGACAGGTGGCACTTTTCTTTTGAAGCAATTCATTAGGGAAGGCTTGTCACTTGTGACATTCCCACATAAATCCTGGTGCTTGGTCTCTTCTCCAAATGAGTTTAAATTCTGTTGAATATGAAAATACTTCAAAAGGGACTATGTAGTCTTGATCTTATATAGCCGCTTAAAATTTCATTTGGGAAACATTAACAAAAAACAAAGACAATCCTAACAAAAAAGAAAAACAAAAAACCCAACCAACCAAACAAAAAGCAAAACAAAACAAAACAAAGAAAAGCCATGCCAGTTTCCAAACCTTACATCTAAGCAATTTGCAAAGTGAGAAGACATACAGGACATGGATAAGCTGCTATTACCTAAGAAACCAGAATAAGCATTGCCAGGACAAACAGCAGATTTGGGCAGTGAACAACTGCCATTTGAACATCTCCATTTTATCAACTCAACTTGCTTGCCTATTCTCACTATAGCTGTAATAACACACCAAAAAAGTTCAACATTGAGCAAAAATTATTACCTTAGTCCATAACATGTGGCATAAATTTCTACTTTTATTGCTGTATTAGTGACTTCAAATAAGACCTCTAAAAAAATTGAAGATCACCTATAAAACCAACAATGCAATTTAAACAAGTATCAGGCGCTCAATTTGAAAGACTCAAATGTGAAAATCTTCCAGCAAGCTGGAAGGAGAAAGGACAGTGTCAAAGTAACTACATCTTTCACTTTTAACTGGGTATCCTCAAAGAAAAACAGGTTATATTTTTCCAAAATTTGGTTAATTTGTTTGAAACTGATAGGGAAGAACAAAGGCTAAAATCCAACTCCAAACCCCAACAAAATATATTTCTCTTAAGGTATACTTAAAATAAATTGCAGAAATCTTGCTTACAGTCAATATAGTCTTTTTTAGGCTACAGGAGTCCACCTGAGGGAGCTCATTAAAAGCATAAGCAGTGCTAAGGTGTTCTAAATAATTGATTGTCTATAGTACCTATACTGACCTGTCTTGCAATTAGGCATATTGAAGGTCCCAGAGAATTATGGACTTGTTAGTTGGAAAGGCCAAATTTTAAAAGCTTTTACATGATGAATAAGCATTTTAAAACATTCAATTTTATTTCATAGGGTCAGGTACAGACCAAGGCACTCTACTAGACTTCTCAGCAGTATTCCACAGAAATTTACTCATGTTGCTGCAAATTCGTGTGGGAATTAAGATCATGATATTAACTCCATCTGGAGTTTTCAGCAATATCCATTATAGCTTGGAAATATAATTTCCTTTGATTTGCAATGTTCATATTCATTTTGGAGGAGCAGGTATTTGATTTATAAGCAAAAGTCTTGATACCTTACCTGAAGGTGTGTCAATTACTTAGTGTTGATTTATCTGGCAACTTTCAAGGAAGAAAAATGTCAAAGATTTAGAAGCACTTATTTAGTAGATGTTGTGGTTTTATTCATTTAAAAGAAAAAACAAAAAAAAAAATCCCCAAAACACTGTTCATGATTTTCCACACATTTTCACTACATATAAATCTGTTTGACACTAAATTACTACCATGTTATTCAGGAAAGTCAAAGCTTTTATTTGCTCTGTGTAAATGAGTTTTGCTTAGAGAAGTCACTTATTCTATGTAGTAGCCTTCTCTTCTTGAACTGACACTCATACATGCCATTATTCCCTCTAGGAGAAACTTCTTTCTGCATGTCACATCTTTTGGATTTAAAAAGGCCATTAAATGTTTACCTTTAAGAATGCCAATCATATTCTAGTGACATGAGGGTGGATTTAATGCTAATTAGCACTGTAAACTGCAAAGATACTGACAAGAATCACTGCAGAAAAACAGCTTAATTCATTTAGTAATCAAAAAAGGAATTATTGATCAAATACTGATCAAATACTGTAAACAGAATTTACATGGCATGTAAGCTATTTAAGAAATAGTTACTTATCTTGCATTACACTAACTGTTGGTTTCCATGACAAATGAAAGACTGCAGTAGCAAAGGTGACATATTTGCTTAGCTCTTAAACCACAATATTAGGGTGCCTGCTGAGAGAGATTCATTAAAGCCAGCTATATGAAGTCAAGCCTATTTTCAAGCATAAGCAGCAGTGTCTGAAGTCTTGTATTTGCTTTCTTTGGAATTACAATTTGAATTTTACTATCTTCTTGGAGACTATAAACTGCTCATCCTAACAAGCAAATTATTTTCAAAGGCTAGGGTCACTGTAGATGATGCCATTTCTCTTGCTGGATTCAAACATTTTGGATCTCTTCCCATTATATGTTTGCCTGTTTATATTCTTTTGGGCTTAATTTACTCCATAGCCTCTTTTATAAAAGGTTAACTTGACAGAGGTCTAATCCAGAATGCTTCTCACATAAAGTGATCAAATTGTTTGAATAATATTACATAATCACAAAGCTATTCAGGTTGGAAAAGACCTTTAAGATCATTGAGCCCAACCACTAACCTAACACTGACAGGTCCACCACTAAAGCATGTGCACATTTTCTTTACATCTGCACATTTTCTTTACACTATCTTATCCGCAATTAAAAGCTGATTAAAATGGAAGGGCATAGCACCAATCCAGTGCTTAAAATGGTCATTTGCCTTATGCTCAAGTGTAATATCCTTGTCCTTACAAGAATTTCCACTAAAAACAGGGAAGAAAAAGAGCAAAAAAAACCCAAAAACAAACAAATCATTTCAGGCTGGACAATTCTATGACGTTTTAAGTCCAAGTTGAGACATTGCAGACTTCCAAATACAGATGTGCCAGCACAAAAGTGAATGATGGCTCTGATATCCCTTGCACAGCAAAATACATCACGGGCAGCTGCACACACAGCAATTTCATGGGAGACACCGACAGCTTCTTCCAAGATAGATTATACTTACAACATCTTGATTTCCTCACTACACGGTCTGCAAGTCAGGCCAGTCTCCCAGCAAATCTGCTACAGGTGTCAACTCCCTTTAGGCAGCACACGTCAGGCATCTCCTGCTCTCCACATCAGTCTGCCTGTGTCTGCTCCCACAGACATCAAGATGAGCCCCAACATCACTCAGCTGTGCAACAGGCTTGCATCAGCTTGAGAGTAAGAACTTTTTTTCTCAAATCTTTGTAACCAGCTTTTTGACCTGTGGCCTTCAACACTACCTCCATGGAATATGAGGGATAGGCAGGAGAAGGATGTCTCCCAGTAGTACGCAAAACAAAATCCCATGTCAGTGATACCACAGGAGTAAGACCCACTGCTGAAGCTTTCACCTGAAGCTAAGCAACCACCTGTCTCAAGACTTGGGTAATATGGGAGTTTTTCCTGCCTGAAATTCCAAATAGAGGCATTTACCTACTTTTTAAATATATTTGCATTCTCTTGATAAATTTCTTCAAGCCCTACAATACTTCAGCTTTTGAGACACTAGAGCACTCTGTTAAGGTTAAGCCAAGAGTCTTCAGCTCTGAAGCAACACTTAGCTACTGCCTCTAGATTTTGTGACATTTTGATTTCTAATTCTTTCTTCTGATACAAAATAATTCCTTTTTCTAGATGTCTGCAATATATAAAGCTATATAATTCCTGAATGTAAAATAGAGTTTTGTGAGCTTTCATAGTGCACCTTGTATTTTAACATATCCTACATAACCATTCCTACAGATGACAGAATTAGTATAATCCACTGCTTCTTTTCAAAATTACTGAAGAACTTGAATAATAAATGAGCCACAGCTGTCCTTGTTCTTCCCATTCTAAGCATGGCTGTCTCACTCTTCTCAGTGAGCTTTTCCTACCTGCAGTTCACAGAATGCATTTCTAGTTCTGAATGTTTTAACAGAAGCGCTGTGTTGAGCACACCTGAAACGCGTCCCCAACTCTTAACTCTAGATATGACACACTTTGTGCTACAGTGCATCAAACTGTTCAGCTGCAATTAACACCTTGGCAGGTTGCACACACAAACGGTTGGATACAGTTTATACTGTGTGTGTTAAGCCTGAATTCTTGTAGTAAAGTAGAAATGAGAAGCAGAATGAAAAGATGCATGTTTGGTTAAAAGAATGGAGACACAAAAGCATGAACTGTCCCACCTGAAGGCAGAAGCACCACCTGTATTAAAGTCAGGAAAGGGATGTTTCCATCATGAACCTCAATCTTACTCCAAATCCAGAGCCCTGTGAGTACTATTAATGCATTCAAAGGATGAAGCAGAATACAGGTTATCCAATCTGCAACAGAGATCTGCAGTGTTGTTCCTTACATGGCTAGGAATCATGGCTGGAATCATGGCTGGAATCACAGCACAGTTTAAGTTGAAGGGATGCTTAAAGGTAATTTAATCCAATCCCAGGCAATTAAAAAAGACATCTCTGACTAGATCAGGTTGCTTAGAGTCCCATCCAACCTGACCTTGAGTGTTTCTGCAGATAGGGTATCCACCACAAATAGTTTTTTATCAAGTAACCCACAAAAAATAAAAAAATCATCTTAGGCATGGTTTTGCCTACTCAAAACCATGCCATTAATCAAATCAAACACAAATAATAAAAATCATATAATTTTAAAATCTAATTGTGAACAGTTTGCCACTTACATACAAAATGCATCTACTTATGTTTCTATAAACTCATTCCAGAAACAAAACAACTATTCTGCTTAAAAAAACAGCTTAGCTTCCCTACCTGTCCCCACACAAAAGTGTGCCGCAAGCTAATAATTACTGCTGACAAAAAAAGGATTTATGATTAAACAGCTCATTTTCTTTCTTTAAAGATTCCTGAAATACCCTGATGTTCTCACAGTAAACAGCTGCCATTCACAACTGCCTGCTAAAAATAAAAACAAAATAGCCAATTTGGACAGATAATGGAATTTAAAGCAAAAAGAAAAGTAAGTTCAGTTTGTGGCTACAATTACTCCCCCACCCCAAAACACACTATAATGCAATCGATGGAGTTTTGGCACATGCTAAATACATTTTTAGATAATGTAAGCAAAATACACCCCAGTAAATCAGATGAATAAGCAGCATTCTGTGTGGCTGGCACAGAAGCAGTCGATGCATTTAGGGCAAGGACTAGGAAGCTGTCGCGCCAACAGCAGCCCACAAAGCCTCCTTTGGAGCCACAGTAGGGCTCTCTCACTTCTTCCCCTGCATCCTTGTCAGCTTGAAATATCCAGCACAAAAGACAGAAATTTCCTATTAAATTGTTATACACTTTTGAAACAGAAGTAAAATAAAACTCTCCTTATTCTTGTTCCAGGAAAATTATTGGGTCAGTTTCAATATACAGCTTTGTATAAGGCAACCTCTATCATACACTTCAGTGGTGTACAGTGGAAAGTGTAGGGATATTTTAAGCAAAAATGGTCTTGACAGCTCCTTATAAACCCTTCTTTTCCTCTACCACAACAACAAATTGCTGCCCAGAGCTAATGCTGTCCAAAATAAGAACATGTTCAAATTTGCCTTAAAATATTCATGTATCAAATTAAATTTTGAATTTCACATGGCTTTGCCTCACTCCTGTCAGTTCTAATTACTGACATATTTTTGGTACCAACAGCTTATATTTATACAGCCTTCTCAATCACAAATTCTTCAAAGTAATCTGATAAGAGATCTCTCGCCCATCACTACGACGTAGACCCTACAGGGACTGAACTTTATTCTGGGCCAATAATGTTATAATTTTACAAAGATATGAGAAACTTGTGAAAAATCCAATGGAGAAAATTTAAACAGACAGTACAGTTACCACAACAGGAATTTTTGCCAGGCTGTTGAGGCTAACATCCCTAACTCCTGCCAAAAAGCAGTAGAACATTTGAAGGCAGGAAGTGATCTTGGTTACATTCTAGCAATTTCTTATTCTAAATGCTGTAATAAAATTTAACTTAGGACATTCAGCATGCATCTAAAGTTTACAAGTATAAACTGCTGACTTTATAGAGTATTAATATTTGCATGTACACACACATTCAGTGACTTTACGTCTGCTTCCATTTAAAAAATAAATCCTTGAAAATCATTTAGTCTGTTCAGAGTCATTGAGGATAAAAGAACAGATAATTTGATACATACAGATAATTTGAATAATATAAATACTAGAATTTGGTTGCAATGCCTTATGTGAATGACTAAGAAGCCACTAAAACAATTACTTTTATTCCCAACTGCAGCTTTATCAAAAATACAAAGAGATAAAGCTGAGGAACTTTGTAGATGGATTATACTTATAGTCAAATTGCTAACCTGCATCAAGTCATGTGAAATGTAGGTAAAAATTACTGAGGAAAGTGGCATCACACTATTTTCCCCTAATAATTTAGGACAGAAAATCAGGATGGAAAGGGGAAGCGGCTACTGAAATATAACACATATCCTTATGCTTTTTACAATCAAGATGAATTTAAGCATGATGTTTCTAAGCCACACTGGAATACTTGCATATTTTTCCTCCATATACCTCCATATTTTTCACCCTCAGACTCCTAATTCATGCAGAAATTCCATTTTACATACACTCTTACTTTCAGAGAAAGATATGGCAATAGTGAAGGGATCAGAAACTGCACCAGTCCGTATCTATGCAGTTAGCAGCATCTTCTTAAATTTGATCAAACAAAAAAATCCAAAACTGACACATGCAGACCCCACAACAACAAACCACTGATCTGAACTCAGCAAAACTGGCACATCCACACAATATTCATGATGATAAATAGCATAAAAATGATAAGGCACATGGACTTTTAGGAAACATAAAAGCAAACTTAGCATATAAATTATATTTTAAAGAGCAGCAAAGCTACTATTTAAGGTATCTTGGGAAAGCTGAAGTGGCTGTGCAGTACTTGAAAACAAGGAGAAAAGTTTTCTTTCCACAAAACAACTCGCAATGAATATCTTGGAAGCAAAAGCAGTAAAATCTAACACTAAGTATAAACCAAATAAATACAAAAGTCTTAGGCCTGGTCACACTGCCTGACTCCTTCACAGGTAATTACAAGATATAAACCAATATGTAAGGAAGTATTCATTCATAACTAACTTATTCTTTCAGTACATGCTGCTGAAGAATGTCAACCATTATTCTAAAAGAGCCAATAAATACAGCTAATCAGTCTATGTTTAAAGTTCATTTTCTGCTGTATAAGTGATTTTCCAAACCAGAGATAATATACAGCCAGGTAATACACACGCCTTATCCCCTCTGACTGCCCATTGGCTTTTCTGATAAAGAAATAAAGTAGATAATATGAAGAAAAGGTCTATTTCAACATGTATAAAATCTTCTCATGCCTCACACCATTTCCTCTTACATTTCCTTTCTTTGCTTGCTACCTCAGGGTAAGAGGTAACAAACACCACCTTGTTTCAGGGAACTGACAGAATCCACCACTCTTCCCCACGCTGGCGCGACCAAACCATGCCACCACCTGAACATGCAGAACAGATAGTACATGGCAATCAGAGAATCATGGAATATTCTGCACTGGAATGCACTCACAAAGATCATTGAATTCAGCTCTTGGCCCTGAACAACACAAGTCCAAGAGTCACACCATGTGCCTGAGAGCATTGTTCAAACGCTTCTTGAACTCTGTCAGGTTTCATGCTGTGACCACGATCCTGTGGACCCTATTCTAGTGCCCAAACACTGTTTAGATGAAGACTCTTTTCTCCTGATAGCCAACCTAAACCTCCCCTGACCAAGGTTCAGGCCATTCCCTCAAGTCTTGTCACTGTCACCACAGAGCACAGATCAGTGCCTGCCCTTCTCTTCCCCTCATGAGGAAGTTGTGACTGCAGTGAGGGCTCCCCTCAGTCTCCTCCAGGCTGAACAGACCAAGGGACCTCCCTATAAGACTAATAAAATGTAGGCACCTACTCCAGGTACCCTTGACAGTGACTGATGTTTATTGCAACAAAGCCTTGTTCTGATTTGCTATTTTAAAGCAGCAGTTCTCTTCTGCTAATTGAAATTCAAACCATTAATAGATATGTGTTATAAAGGTCACATTAAAGCAGGATTTAGTATTAAGACATGAAAAAGCTAAGCATTTGTCAAAAGTGAACAGCAATTCCTATGTCTGTGTTTTCACTGCAGGATCCTGCTTTTCTGGAAAGGAAAGGCTATGCTTTGGCGATCTCCTTTGCCCAATGCACTTTTCCTTTCTCAGCAGTCACCAGCTCCCACTTGCATCCCACCTCACATCTTTTCCACCAAAACAGCTGTCAGTTCTTCCATCACATGGACTGCAGCTGAGGGATTTGCAGGAGAAACCCTCATTTTCTACCTAGAGACAGCACCACAGCAGTGTCTGCTGCTACAAAACAGTGACAAGGAAAGCACAGCCTGACTCCTGCAGCCCAAATCATTGGTGAATACTAACAAATCCTTACTGAGTAGATGCAGACTTCCAACACCAAACCGATTCTCCATAGCACTACATTTTCTCAGGGAGTGCTAGAACTTGACTGAGAAGAGTTTTTGTCACCAAGGGAAAAGGACGGCATGAAAATATGAATAAGTCTTTCTTCATCACAATATTCTGTGAAATGGCTCAGATATTTTAGATGCAGAACTTTAGACCCTTGAAAATAAGCAAGCAGAACTCATCAGCCTGAAGTATTCAAACAGTCTAGAAATGTTTCCTTGACTGGCGCTGTTTTGAAAACATCAACATAGAAATTGGAAATTCATACAATCAACCAAGGTGAAAGTGTACTTATCAATATATGAAAAGCAATCAGAATCTGACACAAATATGGTAATATTGTCCAACCAATGATACAAGGAGCAGTATTAAAGTTAATATAAGACATTGAAATCACATTAAAAAAGGGTGAAACACAGACAAGAAGGTGGGTTTCCACCTTCCATCTAAAACATTAACAGCTTTTCTCAAAAGAACCAACATTCAACTGTTAGTATAATTATGTAATTCACTCATTAAGTGGACTGAGAGTTTTAAGCCAGATGTGACCATTTGATCATTTAATACGACCTGCAAGAAGGTCATTAGGTTTCAACAACTTACCCACTAAATGAGCCAAGTAATTCATGCTTGGCTAAAATATAACATTAAGAAAAGAGGTGTTAATAAAATAACAGTTAATAAAGGTAAAAAAAAATAATAAAGTAACTCTTCATCATTTTTTCAGTGGTTAATTATCTTTTTTGTTGCATAATAAAATAAAAATCTTTTACATATCCAGTGCTTAAAATTTATTTCTGTCCGTCCTTTTATGCTAATGTTTTAAAGGCAAAAATCCAATTATTGCTCCAAATCTCCCTTTGTGTTGTAAGAACTATCTAGAGCCTCTCCCACACTGAAATGAAAGTAACCAGGGAACTCGTCTGAAGTTTCTTCAGTTCATTATTTTTGCTCTTTGCCTTCTCTAACATCCCTTGGAAACCTGTCAGGCAGCGTGTGCTCCATGCCAACCTCACCGAAGACCAGGATGAGATGTACTGGCAGAGCAGACGATGGGTGATTTCCCTCATCCCTGTTATTCACAGCAGCAGCCATCTCCCATCCTCTTCTGACAACTTCACCGTCTGTACAAACGGGGATTACGCTTTCAACCTACAGGACTGCACTGACAGCTTGTGTTTAATTGCTGATTCACTGTGATCCCTGTCTGGAGCCAATTAGAAACCTAAGCCCACAGTTTTGATGTTTGCATGTCAGAACACAACGATTTACTCACTTACAGATATGCTCTAGGGCTAGATGGATTTGACAGCATTTTTATTATGAGAAGGTAATTCTGTGCTTGAGGACAGGGCCATCAAGACTATCCTATGGATTCTTCTGGGCAGGCACCTGAACCTCAGCCAACCTTGTCTCTCAGGAGATTCTCCAGCTTTGGGCAAGACAGCCTGTCTTTCTCTCACTCTGACTGAGAAAATGTTTGTTTTCTTTTCCTAGGAGATAATGTTCCCAATTGCCCAGACAAGGCTGAGGCATGAGACTGTGGTTCAGATGAGGCAAAGCTGGGAAGTGAAGATGGATGAGCTAACAGGAAGTCTTCACAAAGTAGAGCTCCCTCTCAGTTATAAAATAAAGTTCCAGAAATCCATAGCTCTGTCCTTATGAGAAATGAACAAAATACAAATTATAATAACTTTTTTAGTGAGAAAAGCGAATTGCATTCTGAATATTGCTATATCCAAATTCTTATGCGTTCTCTTTTAGGGGATTTCCCCAGTCTGAATTTCTTTATTGATTCCATTTCATAAAACATATATCTAATAGTTTCTACTATAAAGAAAAGAATTCCTATTCATACTAATTAATGCATCCTAATGTGATTCAAACACCTTTTAAAAAAATTACATGTACTCTGAAGAATTACTGTTTAAATAAGACAAATACCAGCATTCCATATGGAATGTTTTTAAGACAATGAATCACTATAAAGTACACATAGTTAACTATTTGTGCTTTTAGAAAACAAATAGTAATTTCTAACTTGACTCTAAATGTGTAGTGAACAGCTGTAACAGATGTTGCAGTATCAGTTTATGCTACAATATTTTATTAATGCAATTCCATCTCAAACTAGAGGCACAGTAGTGTAGAAGTAATGCTAAATTTATTAATAATTATTGAAATTTCTTCTATATGCATGCTTCTAATCACCCACTGTTTGGGGGCAGAAGGAGAAGACAAAAGCAATTGGTATCCAAATAAAACAATATGCCTATTCTACCTCACTATTTAAGGTCACTTTTAAATCTAATCAGCTTCAGTGAAATCTCATTACTTATCTGTGTTTTACACTCATGATTGTTTTTTAACGAGTAACTCTAGTGTAAACTGGTCTGTCTTTACTTACAAATGAAATAGCAACCAAAAATTAGAAATAGGAATATCTTTATGCTTTATCACATAGTTTTCTAATTTTTCTTGGTGACAACTGAGCATTAAATTAAATTTTCTATTAATTTACCTATAGGAAAAGAAGAAAGACTAACTCTACTTCTTTTTAATATTATAGCATTATAGAAGTATAAAAATATATATAAATATAGTTATAGAAACACATAATAATAGCTACCCGGAAGAGACCCATGGGAAACAATTAAACTTTTAATATGCCATTAGAATGAAAAAAAAAAAATATTAAGGAGAGAAAAGTTACTAGAAATTGTACATATGTATATGAAACAGCACAGGAACGTTCAAAAATCAGACTGGTTAGAAATTCTTAGTTAGTAGAAGGAACAGAAACATGAAGAGGTGATTTGGGTAATGATTTCTGGGAAATTTATTTTGACACCAAGGAAGTAATTTGACTTTTGTGCACCGAGTAATAAAACAATAAATCTTTAGCTGTATTAACTTGCTAGAATAGACTAGATGATGGAAGTGTTTTGGCACTGGGTTATGAGATAGGTTAATAGGACATTTTTGAAGCTGTTCTGCTCTAGTACTGAACTGACAACTATAATAACCCTGAGTCATCACATCTCGCCAAGACATGAAGTTGCAATGATGAAAGTGATAGCAGATTTCTAACAAGACTTTACTTCCACAGTTTAGGAGAAATGTCACCTCTTGGTTCCTGTTAAAGTAACTTCTGACTTCACATTTTTTTTACATCAATTCAAAGCTCACAGTAGCAGCAAGTGTTAAAAGAGCAACAATAACTTCAGCTTAAACATACGATTAATATACAAATTTGAACATATTTTAGATACTAAGGGGATTCAAAGGATCCTTGAGAAAATAAGGACAATTTCTAAACGGTATTGTAAAACACCTCCCACAATTTAAACTATATGGGCAATACCATATTAAAAAATATGCCTCTTCAGGTATCACTACCTTGCAATTACAATAAAGAAGTATCTCTAAAAAGGTACTTCCAAATGTCCCGCGTGTTGTTAAATAGTGCATCAATACACAGCCAACACCAAGCATTGTTAAAAACCTGTACCCTAAAGAAAAGGTTTAGATGGTCTAAACATCTAAAAAACAGCCATGTTCTATCTGACTCACTGATAGAAATTTTGAAGTGCAGCTGGTTTCAACAGTTTTCAGCTCATAAACAATGCAACCAAAAAAGAGAAGGAAAAAAGAAAAAAAACACAACAAAAAACCCCCAAGAAAAATCCCTCCATCAGACACAATCAGATTATATCTACAAGCCAGAACATCTGAATTCTCAGTGCATTAACCCAACAGTAATTTCTCTCTTCCCTAAATAAAGAGGAAAAGTTCAGCAGATTTCAAACAACACCATGAGGGACTTTTGGGCTATTTTGTTATGTGTGTATTCATTATATTATGGCACTGGAAATGGACAAACAACACTGATTTTGGAAAAACCTCAGGACACACAGAAATTCTCCAGATGGTGAAGACCAGGCCTATTTTCAATGGTTGAAGTGTTTCCAAGCATTGTAGTTTAGTCCTGATTGGACAATTTTGTAATATTGACACCTGATTAAACTAATGAAAAGGGTGGATATGCCTCTAGTGAATACACATTTTGAGGTGAGAGTCCGAAAATAGCTCTTCTGGTTTCCCGTGGGGTGAGTTGAGAACCTTGGCCCAGCTGTTCCCCATGGCTGGGCTGGGCCATGGTTCCCCTGCCCTCCCCTGCACCCCTGGCAGGCAAAGGGGAAGGAGAGACAGTGATGGGTAGGGAGGAAGGCTCACTCCAGTCCTGGCTGCTGAGATTTGCTAATCCAGGACAGCCCCACAGAGAAAAACAGGGGCTGAGCCTGGCCCAGTGTCTGCTGGGCAGAGAAAAGCGAGGTTATAAGCCCTGGAGTGAGACATCTGGAGCCTGACTGGGCTGGAAAAAAAGATCCTAACCTCCTTCTCTCAGCACAGCTGGAATTGAAGGCAGCAGACAGGCCTTGAGACCTTGGCATAAATCCAGCACAACTACAATACACCAAGTAACTGCCCTAACCTCGCTGCTGCCCTACTGTTGACTCTTTTCTAACCAGATGAAACTTCTAAAACATAAATCTTACCCAGTGAAAAAAGGAGGAGACTGGATGAAATGTAGAAAGACACAGCATGAGACTTAATGTCAGAGAAAGTGAGAAGAGAGTCTTAAATGGAAAGGAAGATTGAAGGAGTGGCCTGGTTAGGCTGGACTTTTCTTGTGAGGCCATAGAGAATGGACTAAACACCCTGTAACCTATGGAGTGTGTTTTAGGGGGGTGTAAAGTTCTAGTCATAGCTGTGAGTTGATGTATTTGTGATTTACTGGAGAAACTGAACAGAGGAAGACTGAGAAAGTGAGAGACAATGCCCTGCCCATTGAGAGATCACTTCTGTTCCTTGAGATGAAGAGAACTTTTGTTTTATACTAGAAGAGGCATCCTTAAACTGTACCCTAATAAACTGATATGGCCCATGAGCAGCTGTGGCAGGCTGTTCCATGGGAGGGACTTCACAAATGGCAACATTTCTTGTCTCGGGTGGGCCAATTGTGGAGTGCGAAAGCAAGAGAACTGGTATCTTGTGGAAAATTTCTATGGTATTCAAGAGAGACTCCTTTCTCCTTGATGAATTGAGAAATGATTATTTTAAGGGTGATAACTAACTGAGAATCCCAAGTTTTGTCTTTTTATATTGGAGTAAGAAAGTGAATAGTTGGTGGGGGAGGAGAAGTGTTTTGAAGGTTTCATTCTGATTCTTGTGTGTTTTTTTCCTTTTAATATTAGTTAATAAAGTTTTATTCCTTTTAAGTTTAAGCCTGCTTTGCTCTTGATTGAGAAATTTCAAACTGGCAAACCAAAACTACAACACAAATTGGTGCATTGGCCAGGAAACAAACTAAACCCATGACACCAGGTAAGCCAGATACTGTGATGCCCTTGATATCCTATTTCTGTAGCAGTCACATATTTTCAATTACTGATGATCCAAAACACTATAACCAGCTGAGAACACATGTTGTGAAGAGCTGGCAGTCTGATATTTCTACATATACAGGGCAACCTTCCACTGGAAGTACAACCATAATCTCCCTAGGCTGATATATCACTTCACACTGCATGATCACTAACACAACAGGTGAGCTTCAACAAAGAAACTTACACAGTCCTGCAAAAAAAAACAAAAAACAAAAAAACACTCTAACCAAAGGAAGCAAACACTTTTATATAGCTCCAGGCTTTTAACTATTGTTCAGCCCTCCAACCTTCCTATGTTTTGTCCTTAGTAACTTTATAATGACATGCCTTAAACCAACTTCCCCCCACCATTCCCCTCCCCAGTCATTTTCCTCACTTGGGATCTTCAGACTGGCTGTGTAATTGTGCAGATGCAGTCACAGATATGTCAAAAGCAGCAGCCATGAACCCAAAATTTTTCAAATTTCCTTCTAACATTGGTAGACAGGTATCCCCTTAATAATTGGGCTACTAATAATTGTTACCAGCAATTGGAGCACATTTACATTTGGAGAATTTGTGGGGAAGCATTACTTCCTGATCTTATTCATCTTTATTAACTAGCATTTCTTATTCTAAGTTTATTTTCCAAACAATCCTTCATTCTGGATGCTTTTACCTGTTCTGATTTGAGGACATAATAGAATTGTTGCACAACCACGAAAGTG
This sequence comes from Certhia americana, assembly GCA_018697195.1. Taxonomy (NCBI): domain Eukaryota; kingdom Metazoa; phylum Chordata; class Aves; order Passeriformes; family Certhiidae; genus Certhia; species Certhia americana. The sequence goes on from CM031857.1 coordinate 107,059,157, forward strand.
TAAAATGCTAAAGCAACAAAACATCAGCTAAAGCAGCAGTCCCAGCCAGAAACATGACTATCTGTACCTTACAGCAAGTTGCTGTGCAAGGGTGGAGAAGGAAGCTTTTAGCCCCACTCTCACAGCAACAATCCATGAACCCTAAAAACCATGAGATTCCCACCCCAATATCCTCCACAGAAGCCCATGGTGTACAGCTGGACAGTTTAATCCATGCAACACGTGCCAAGCTGGGAGCAATATTGCTTCCATTATATCTCTGAAGTCCATCAGGCACAGAAAGGCTCACCTCACACAATGCTGCTGTAATTTCTACAGGCTAACTCTGATAAAAGAAAAAGTGAAATAGGAAGTGAGACTCTTGGCATCAGCCAAGATGCCAAATCTTAGACAATAAAATTAACTAATAAGTCTCATTTTCTGTGTAAGTTGCTTCCAGTTCAATTTATTTTACAGCTATCGTGAAAAATTAAGGTTTTAATTTCAATTAACATTTAAAAATCAAGCCATTTCTGTTCCTAACGGAACACAGAATGACCACCTTTTCCAGTTAAGAATCTATCCTTTGAATATAAATGACTGAAAGCCTCATTTAGAAGCATTTCTTATAGAAAGCATCAATCATACTTTACCAGATCTGCTATATGATTAGTTTCCTTGAATTTCTAGCATTATAGAGCTGAGCCAAAATTTTGGAAAGCATTTAAATAAGCCGAGCTCTTAAGACTCTTTCAAAAGCAAGCACAAACTTAAATCAAATTAGTTTTAGTGAGCACCTCCAAGTCACTTTTCTAGCTGAACCTCAACTGCTTCTGCTTTTTTTTTTTTTTTAATTTTTTATGTTAGATTATCTCAATCATAGAGTCATCTCTAGTACTTATTTAAAGCAAGAGTTCTAACTGTTTGAAAGTTTAAAAAATGGCCTTTATATATTTTACTTTTTGAAAGAATATTCCAAACAAAGCCAATTATATAACATCATAAAGAAAGCATATTAAGTACAAAGACAAACATATTTAAATTAAACCTGACATATTTGGAAAAAAGTTAATAAAAATTGACCAAATAATTTCACCATGTATAAAACCCCAATGTTTCACTCTCAATGATTTCAGCAATACTTATAATTATTTAAGATAACAGTTCCTAAAACCATCTCTCTTTTGTGCCTGCTCTCTGCTGTAAATGAACCTGCAAACTGATTCCTCAAAACAAGTTATTCAGATGTTCTACCTGTAACCGTCAGCTGTTCCCTTACTCAGATGGTCTATCAAAAGCAGAGAAATTCACTGTCAAAAGAACAAATCTGTGAGTAAGATGCTTGCACACACCTGTGTATCAGTAACCTACTTTTCTCTGGACAACTGCCAACACAAGCAGCAGATCATAATTCTTATCTGTCAAGCATTGTGCACCAGAGTGTTTCTTCTCAATTAACAAAGACAATTAAGAATCATGAATATTAAAGGCAGCATTAAAACCTATATTTGCTAATTGATACTACATCAACTGGTGAAGACAGGAGAATTAGCAACAGCAAATTTACAATCTGCACAAAAGCGCTTCACATTCTTAACTCCTTATGGTCAAGTTCAGAAGCTCTACCGCTCATTCATCAACTTATGCATATTAACCAGATACCACTTGAGAAAGCTAATCAAGAAACACTAACTGTGGGAGTTTAGCAGGCTCAAGGCCTTTGCCTAAGGCCACGGTAGTTATGGTGGACAAAAAAATCACCCTTATTGCCCCTTGGGAGTTCCTATGTTAATGATGTTATTCCTTATAAGGTTATGTTCTGAGTTACTGTTGCTGATTGGTTAGTTGCATATGTTATATATGGTTACGTTTCTAGTTCTGGGTTATGATTGGAACCTTTCCCTCAGACTCCGCCCCTAACCAAACGTATATATCACTGTTTCACCCTGGCCCTCACCTTTTCTGGTGCACCCCATACAGAGTTCACCTTCTGCATGTTTGCTGTTTTAACCATTAAAGCTCCTTTTATTTTCGGGTCACCAAATCGTGCCCGTTTGTCCTTTTATCCGTTGCTTTTGGACTTTTGCTGATACTCTGAGCTCACACATGACCAGACCATCTGGGCCTGGCATGCTACAATTAACTAAAGCTTCTTACAAGGCCTTCATATCATATTTCTTAATTTCACAACACCTTTGAGGAATCAAGCTATTAGGGTAGGGGCACTTCTAAACAAACAAAAGTAATAAGAGTAACTGTTGACAGAAAACTAAGAAGAAGGAAACTTGTATGCACAACTAGAAAAAGAGGAACACACATAAATTGCTATCAGTTAGGTAGGAAAGAAAATCTAGTTTCCCATATTATGGAATTTGCAAATGCTCCTTTTTCTTCCCAAATTAGGGAAAAATGAAGGCTGAAACTTTTTTTTTTTTTTTTTGGTTTTTAATTTGATTTCTTTAAAATTTATGAATTTAAGACACTATTTACTAAGATGATTCCAAAATCCAAAGGGAGAAAAGCCCAGAAAATATTGGTATTTTGAAAATGACAAAAGTAAGAGATCTTAAGAGTTTTTCCTAATGAAATAAGAATTTGAGAAAAAGAATCAATGAGCTAACACTTCCTGAAGTTGTCACTGGAAATCATTTAATTAAATGATAATAATATTTAAACCCATTTTAATAGTTATTTCTTCAAACAATAAAAGGATTCCTTGACAGAGTGAAGCTTCTAATATAATGCGGATGACTACAACTGTAGAATGGAAACGCATTTGAATGTAAATCGATCCAATTCAATAGATAAGTCATGATAATTTGAGATGTTAAAATGGCTGGTTATCATTGAAATTATAATTTTTTAAACTTTACAACCAGTCCAGCAAAAGACTAACTCTTCATAGGTCTTCTTTACAGTGTCCATATAAGCATAAAAAGCCCACCACAACAACAAAAAAGAGCCTATCAACAAGATAAAATTAAAGTGTGTGTAATTACTTGTTCCCAGTAAGAAACTGATGTTCAAGGCATGATGAGAGCATGATGGCGTAGGTCTGCTGTGAAGAGCAGGATGCTTTTACTTAGCTTCTCATGCCACTTTTGAACAATTCTGCATATTCTGAAACACAGATCTTACCAGATTTGACTGAGTACCAATCATACCAGCTTGTCTATTACTGGAATGAAGAGAAACCCTTGAAGCAAATAACAAACGAACTATGTACAGCTATTCAGTTTAACAGAAGAGTTTCCCACTAAATATTGCCCATTGGCTTTTTCTAGGAACAATTAGCAGATTACAAACTTTTGCTCTAAAATGAAAGAAAAGGAGTGTTTGTGATCCCAGATCACTGGGGTCTTCCTGACCACAAGCACAAAAATCCTGGCAAGAACCTGTGGGGGTCTAATCTTTGCATGTCCTGACACTTGCACTGTCAAATTCAGCAGAGTGGAGTGTGGCATCCCTGCAGCGGTGGGTCACAGCACTGCTGCATCTCATCCTGCAGCATGCACAGCACTGCTGCAACCATAACAGAGGACAATATGACCCATTCTGTGACTACTGTGTTGCAGTTACTTCTCCAGAACTATCAGGAGCCTCCTTACCCCACACGTTTTGGTTACTCTGTTCAGAAGTTAACCTGTCCAGGGGTGTCTGAATTTCAGCCTCAAGGAACCATGATGTCAGCTCAGCAATGCTCAGAAATTCATTGCCACTCGGAAGCAGCAATCTTCCAGCCCTCTCACAGAAGGAAGGAGTGCTCCTGCAACAGAACTGATATATTCTAGCAGTGCTCTTTCCTTTCCAGATGCATAAGCAAAAAACCCACCACACAAAAGAACACACACTCCACCTTTAAAAAAACAAACAAAACCAAACCCAAACAACTCAAGAACCTCTTTCTCACCTCAGTATAATCCATTCTTTTTAATAGATCCTTTGCTTTGGTGTGAATTGCTAGCCCCACTCCCTAACTGAGCAGGATCTAAGGATGCCTGCCTTTACGAATTTCAACCAACGAGGAAATTCCCATAGCACCTCTGTCTCAATTAGTCTGGGATTTTGTCTGAGCTACTTCCTCATTCCAACACTGTAGTTAATTAGGACAAGCATTTATGTGAACCCCAGAGTAATACAAGTATTTTTACAGTGGAGATAAACAAAAGAATTAGCTCACTGTGCATGGGCAGGTGACTGGAAGTCACAGGTATCAGGCAGCAAACTACCACAAAATGACAGAGAAGTGGGGAGGTGACTCTGTGGTCAACAAGGCACAGACAAATTTACTGCCAACTTCTCTGCATGACCAAAAAGTGGAACCCAAACAACCGGGAAACAGAGGTCCTGTTCCAAAGAAAGGTGTAATTAGGAGTGCTGACACTCAGGTCTTCACCTCAAATAAAGGAAAAACTCAGTTAAAATATTACTTGAGGACTATCATAAGTGAAACAACACGTGCTATGATGCTAAGCTGAAACAATCCAGAAACCAAGATTTTTCAGGTGGCATGGTACAGAAGTCACCCATCTTGCAATCTGGGTGGAAAATGACTTTTGGAAAAATCACATAGGAACAGGCACTCTTAGGTCTGATCAGAATCCAATTTCTTGGTGACCCTTACATTTTAATACAGAAAAGGCAAAACTCACCAGACAACTTCTCCTTCGGGTTATCAAGGTAACCTTTCAAATAGCAATGATGGACACCCATTACTTGATGGAAATACCAGCATAACACCCATGACATTACATTGACACTTGCCTTGGTCAAACCATTTACACTCTCTGAAGGAAATAGTTTGCTTTCTCTTTTGTATCACACCAAGGAATGTCTTTGAGAGTCCACATAAAGAAAAGGTGTGGTACCTTTAGAATTTTAAATCTCATTATAAAACAATCAATTGGTTATTTTTCCACTTGCAACTTAGAAAGACTATATGCACATCATCACCCACATTTATGTATCAGTGTTACTTCTCACTCCTTGTTTATGCCAAGGACTTTTAAAACACATAGAATAAATTCTGGAGAAAAGCTGAATCTAAGAGGAATAAAATGATCTGCATATCCATATAACTAAAAAAATAAGCATTTGAAACTATCACTACCAATCTGACACAACAACCTTGTGTGTGTAATGAAGCTTGAGATGTTGATAAAGGTCATATGGTGAGACTGTAATGAAGATTCATCTACTTCAGTCAGCTTTTCTCTGGCTTTACCTTTAATGGCATCTCATTATTCCCACTGGCTGAGGTAGTCATGTTTGTACACAAACTAATTAATGAGGAACTCTACCAAGACTTTCAGAGCAGAAACAATCATGCATGCTGACAGTTACTAATAGCAGGTGGGAATTCTCAGTCATGAAGGATGAGGACTATTCATAGCATTTAACTCTAGGCTAGTCATTTCAGGGGGAGAAATGATAATTAAACCATTTTACTGATCACAAGAAAGGTAAAACATGAGGCATATTGAAATTTTTATTTTACAGATTTTGAAAAGTTTCCAACTTTTCAGGGAGATATTTTGTCCCCAAAGACCCACATTAACAGATATCTATCTTGTTCACTTGCTCATTCCTTGCCTTTTTCTTTTTCCCTCTTCCTCTACACTGCCAGAAAATATATTCTGTAAATGTTCAATATGCTTTTAGGGACCACTAGTCTCAAAAGCAACCCTCCAAAATGCACATTCACTTTAGTAAACAAGTATTTTAAAAGAAAACATAAAAAAAGGCCCCATAACATTTTATAGAAATACACAGTGCCCTTTGAAAAGTTTTAAGGTTAGGGTTACAGGAATGAGTTAAAATTCTATATAATATTGCCTATCAGGGAATGGAAAAAAAATACTACCCTTTTTTTTTGTTTTGTTTTGTTTTCTTTTCTTTTTTCTTATAATACAGTCATATTCTAATTACAAATTATTCTAATTACAAATTATTCTAATGCATTCTTTCTACACCAAAGAAAGCAATAAAACTAATAATAAATTACACTTTGCATGATCTATATAGTAAGTCATAAGATAATTAGATGGCCAAGATGCTATCTACTGATACTTTTTTAACAGCAGATGATTATTAATTTAAGAATTTTATTCAGTAAAAATTAAGTTTTTCTTTGTCAAATTTAATGATTGCTTTCAAGCTTTTCAAGTGAGCTGCTTTGATGTTACTTTGCTCCCAAACAGGGCATTTAGAACAATCACATATGAAAGAAAGAAGCCTTCTTAAACGACAGTGTATCTGCATTGCCTGAAAGTGCAACAGCTCTCTAAATTATTGTTCTTTTTTCTTTTTTTTTTTAATAAGATCCTAGGAGAAATTACTGAAGGAACTCACAATTTTATTGTAGCCTCCATAAGTGATGACTGCCACTGCAATTAGGCATAAAGACAGATTGCTTCCTTCTCATAAAGCCCTTGTTCCACACAACATAACAAATTAGACCACTACACAGGTCTAGCCAAGCACAGAGAAAGAAGTGTAATAAAGACTAATAAACAGGAAAGGAAACAAGCTCGTGCATTTTAGCAAATACTGGTAATAATGGGACATAAATCATTATTCCTGCTCTTCGAACAAGGACCAAGTACTTATAAATAAAGTAGCTTACAAAATTCTGCCAGGTAGAGACCTCTTTTATTTTTATTTCTTGGGGAAGTTTAAGTTGATTTGCTTTCATTTAATACAAAATCAGAAACCGGCACCTGAAGTTTGCTTGTGCCATAGCCTGACACCAACGTAACCACCAAACAGAATTCCAAACATAGATACTGCATTGCTATCCAAGAAAGAACTTTAGTTTAGCCATCCTTTAGCATCTGGTGTAGCATAAAGCCATTATACTGCAATTAGGTAGACTAAGGAACAGCTGCTAAGAAACTAAAAGATGAAGACTTTAGTAAGAGATTTCTTTCAAAGCATGTTTCTTACAAAAATGTTTGCATTTTGCTCTGCTCAGGATACTGATCTGGATTAAGTACCCAAGGTTCAGCATAAAACAGATTAACGATGCCTGACCCTGCACATGAAGATTTACTACACACCTCCACATGCTCAATCCTCTGTTATATAAACTCTGATGAAATTTAGATTTGCAACCTGTGCAAAGTACCATAGTAGGCAACCATGGAATTTCAAAAATAATTCATAACTATTTCTCTATTTTTCAATGGTTCAAAAAATTTTGCTTCAAAATTTATCATTAATGTAAACGTCATTGACTTCTTTAAAAAATAAGCAAACAAACCAATTAACAATCACTGCATTATCATAAGATTTAGTCAGGAATATTCAGATTTAACTTTCTGTGATTTTTCTATCATAATTTTCTTCATTCAGTCCAGGAATAGATCTGATTCCTAAAAAGACAATTCTTTTTCTAAGAATCTGCATTCATAAAAGAAAAAAAGCAAAACCAAAACAAAGCGTCATTTAAAGAGTCCTGTGCAATGTTAAAGTCTCAATATAAGCACTGTAGGCAGAACTACAGAACAGCAGAGTCTGGCAAGGACCTCCCAAAGTCCAAGTTCCATCACCACAGGAGGGTCAGCAAGGGCAGATTTTTCAAGGCTATGTTCAATTGGGTTTTGACCATCTCCAGCTATGGAGATCCTACAGTGTCTCTGTTCAATCCCTTCCAGTGACCAACAACTGAGGACAAGTTTTCATTATACCAGACCTGGATTTCCCTCTTTCCAGACCGCTTTCTTTGCCTTCTGTCCTATTGCTGTGCACCTCTGAGAAGCCTCTCTTTTCTCTACAAACCTAGATGGTAATCCCTCTCATCCTTATGCTAAAGGGTGAGTAAATCCAGCCCCTCCAAGCCACATCCTCCAGCACCCAAGCCTCAGGCAGCCCTGCTCTGGACTTGCTCCAGTACATCTGTGTCTAAGTGGAAACCCAAAAGTAGAGACTGCATCCCTGGGGGGTCTCAGGAGAGCTGATTTGAGAGGAGGCATCACTATCTGATGCTGTACTGTGTGACTACATTCATAACATAATTCTGCCATGTTACTAAAACTAAATTTTATCCATTTTTATTCTTAAATCTGTCAACGAATTCTCTTTTTATTAATTTCCAAATAATGATGGAAAAATAACACTTATAGCCAAAATAATATTTTATCATATTTTAAACTCCTAACTGCTTCTGTAAAATAAATCTGATGACTTGACAGCTCTCACTTCAGATCACCAGAACATCTAATGTGTTGTTAAAGGGAGATGAAGCTTTCTACTTATGAAGGATTAGTATCAACAAGTATTTTAATAATTCAAATGATCTCAAGAGGATGTTTATCACAAATGGCATTTCTTTCCCTGTTTCTTTTGCTATGAGACAAAAAAATGGCAATCAACTTTGTAAATCCATTTGAAAGAGGAAACAAGCTGGAAATCTAGACAACTTCAGTTGTTTGACTCTGAAGAGCTTGCTCAGAATTTCCCAGGATTATATTTCAAGTTACATTGCTCTAGTACAAACCGTTACAAAATTTTGCCATCTGAACTTCATAAATAGTTAAGAATTAAAATGTAAAAGGACTGTATTGTCACTCTATTGCAAACATACCCCACAGCAATCTCAGTGACATCTCTAAGAACACTGTTCCTTGGATCTCCTTTCATCACAGACCTCTGCTCACACTCATAGATCTAAGTACAATGCATCACACTAACAAGGTTTGAATTAAGTATGCAGCAGAGCTCCCTAAGATTGTGGAAATTTCATCAGGATGATAAAATATGACTCCACTAAGTTAGGGAACTCACTGCTAAGAAAAAAATTCAACCCTGTAGGCAAAGGAAAAACCACAAGAAATAAAGTAGCTAACTAAATATGGCTTCAAAGTCTTCAATGCTCTGAGAGCTGTGCAAGCTGACTCAAAAGATTCTCAGAATTACAACCAAGATTTAGTTTCCCCTTTCAGAAGATGAAGGATAAAGTAAATTATTTTCTCCCCATACTAATATAAAATTTAATTTTTCTCTTGGAGAATATGAGAGGATCATCAAGCATTGTGGCTAACAGTGGAAAAATTGGGAGGACTCAAATGACTCCAAGGAACTTTTGGGAAGTTCTTGGTCTTCCACAGCCACTCAGCCCTCCAGTTTAATTGTGCCAGGTAGCAAAGGGCTAACCCAAACCACAGACTGGAGGGATGTAAACAGCTGTAACTGGCTAGCAGTGGAGGAGCATCCTCAGATATCACTGCCCAGACAGTGCAGAACCTTGTTGAGGAATGGGACAGGGGGAGGACAGGGAAGAGAAGAAAAAGCTGGGCCAGCCACAGACATGATAATCCAATTTACAGCTGTTCAGAGCAGCTGCTGGAGACTGCCTGAGTCCTGGGCTGAAGAAAATGTCAGGGGAGATCACAGTCTGATTAGGGACACCAGACAGACTATTTTAACTAGGAATTAATCAGATTAATATTTTTGCTTAAAGCTTTGAATCTAGAAGAACCAGTATATACACAATATGTTGTGCATAAGCAAATGGTAAAAGCAAAGTATCTCCATTATCGGAATAATTCAAAAAGGCAGGAATTCTAACCATGGATGCAAATCACCATGATCAGGTCCAAGGGGCTGTATTCTACCTCCACTAATTACTGATACTCCTCTCTACTGGCAACACTTCACCAATTAAGCACTTCATCAAGCAAACACAGACCCTCTTCCTGAAATATGTGAGCACCTTCAGTCTGAGTCAGAAAACAATTCTACCAAGGAGCGTTTTACTTCATTTCTGAATATTTTTGGACACCCCCAGATTGAAAAAAAAACCGAAACAAAAACCAAAACCAACAGGCATGGGCTTTTATTACTTCACTGATGTACAGATATTTTCCTGTTAGTTTGTTTCAGTCCAGAAGCATATCTATAATAAAAAAAAAAAAAAGATAAACAAAACTAACTAATATTATAAACGTAGAGATTAACCCTGAAACCTGCCTCTAAACATAGTATCCTGTGACCCAGTACTACCTTGCTAGAAGAAAATCCTGAATGAACAGAGAGGCTTTATATTTGTGTACTCAAAATCAACAGGTTTTGCCAGACGTGGCAAAAAAAAAAAAAAAAAAAAAAAGGGGGGAACTTTTTTTTTTTTAATTAATAAGATTTATTAGATAATAGACTGTATTTTGGATAATAATAGACTGTATTTTGGAATAGTCTCTTTTTTAAGTACAAGTGGCCTTCCACCAGACATGGCTCTTAGCACTGAAAAAACACACCTCATCTTAAACCCATGACATTAATACAGCACAGTTATGTAAAGTCTACAAGCAGAATGTTTTAGTGGAGAAGAAAGTCTTTACTTAAGGGCATACATGATAAAGGTTAGCAAAAGGTAATGATCAAAATTGAAAAAAAAAAAAAAAAAAAAAAAGGCTTCATAAAATTACCTTGTTAAACAAATAAATTAATCTTAATAGCAAATAAATGCTTGGGCTAGTCAGCAGCAGATCCACAACCAAGTTGTCTTGTTACCATCCTAGCAATTGATATACTCATTTTACCTATTATAGTCAAGATTTCAGGGTCCATTCTATCCTTATCAGTTTACCTGAAGCAGGATCTCAAGAAGCTATTCTTTTTTCAAATTGTATATTGTATTATTCATACTGTTTTCACTCCTTACTAGCACTTAGGGAGCTTGATGTCTTCTGATCTACACAGCACAAAACAAGCAGAAAGAATAGGCCATGCCTGAAGCATTTATATTTTAAATACTGCACAAAACAGAACATGTTTCTTTATTCACTACAATGGTACAAAACTGGCATGATGGTAAATTGACTGAATATAGTTATCTCTGTCAAAAAAGTTGGAAAAACTATTGGTTTAGTTTTGAGTCCTTTCTGTGTTTTCTATAACATGGAGAAAGTTGAAAAAATCAAACTCCATTTATTTATTTTGATAATTTTATTGCACATGTGCCTCAAGAATCTTGCTTACTCCCCCTTATCCCATAACTTCCTCTGAAAAAGGCAGCCAATACTCCACTGATTCTGTTAGGCTGGTTAAGTTTTATCTTCAAGAAATAAAAGATTGCAAAAAGTGCCTTTATTTCCCTTGACTAAGACTAATGTCATTCTCCATTATCAGCATCACTAGATATTCCCCTAAATACGTCCATGAAAGTACACTTCTTTTTTTTTTTTTTTTAAATGGAAGTGAATTTCTTAAATATGTTTCTGTGTGTATAAAAAATTTCAAGAGGAAGACAAGAAAACAAGTACTGAAGTATATCCTTGACTTTCTCTTACTTTTCAATTGTAAAATGATAGTTTGACCTTTCCATCACAATCTTGAAGAAGCTAGTTCAGTAGTGATACAATAGCCTTTCACCCAAGCTCTGCACTGACTGTGCTTGTCTTTATGACATGACTATCTGAACTGATGCTTTCTAACATGCCATATAATCTTCTCTTTAAAATTTTCTTCTTGGAATGGACAAACTACTCTCTGCATGACGTTTAGACTTTGAAACACACAGTGTTTTTTCCTGAAACTCTGCTTGAATCTCTCATCACTATATATAGCTATTAAACCAGAGCAAAACACATCTTGGAATGCTTGCAGCAAATTCCCTTTCAGTTGGTAGGAACAGTTATTCCTGTGATGAGTATTCAAAGGGATACTCTCCATCTGTCATAAAAAAACCTGTTTGTTGAACACATCAAGTACCTTAAAAATTCAGGGTTAAGTTGTGAGAAAAGCTGGACAGTGTATTTGAGAATTATGTGTTTATGATAATTTAAAGACTAATTGTTTTAGACTGCTTTAATAAAGCTAAAGTAATGCAGAAACTATTTTTTTTGTCCTTTTAAATTACCTCTCAAGGCTATCTAGATTTAAGATTTTCAATATTCCACATATAATATATGTGAGTGCTTAACAGTATATTTTTACAGAAGATTGTTAGACTTTTTATCGGGAATCAAATATTTCCCTTAATTCCAACACTTTCAAGTGTTATCACAAGACAACTTCAGCTAGGAAAGGCTGGTCCTACAGTCTAACAAGTCCTAAACTGAGGACCTTTTACATAGACAACAGTGGCCAAAGTACTGTACAATGCTCAGCTCAGAAAACATTTAGAGCACGTGCTTGACTTTCTTCCTGGTGAATTCTTATATGGAAAAGAAAATACCCCAAAAGATGCTGGCTACTCTAGCAAAAAGTAAAAAAAAAAAAAATAAAAAATCCACAAGTCAGGCTGACAAATGGCATAAGAATAGAGCAGGCTCATAAATAGAAAGTAAATAAGAAATACCATTTTGAAAGATACAATCCAACAACATATAAGCAAATATATTTAGATATTTCAGGCAGTTCTGGGTTTCTGTAGATTCTCCTGACTGACCCTTCCATGTACACAGCACACAATCAACTTAGGAATTTCTGATGATGAATTATCACTAATTTAAATGCTCTCTAAAAAGTATATTTCATTTTCCACATAGTTAAGGAGTTGTATGTGACTATAACGATTGACTGGTATTTTCTGTAATGACTTAAACAAGCTTGTTTCAATCAGATGGAAACACCTTGAATTTATTCATACAAATATTCTAATAAAAATATGGAGGCTTTTCTCACTTTCCCAATTCAATTATTCAAGTTAGGAGGCTAATCTACTAATGCACCTGCAGTTCAGGAAACAAGATATCAATGTTGATTTCTTGCTTGGACTCGCTGGCTAAAAGAGCTTATTGCTCTCTATTGCCTAGATATTTGAGCCTAGTAAGTCTACCCAGGCAATATCAGCAGGCTACACAGCAGTAGTTAAGCAAAGCATATATTCCCCCAAGCATATTTCTGTATTTCCTTTTTTTACCTATTGAAGCCTTAGAATATAATTTGCATTCAAAAATCAATAAGCAATTACTTTTTATTTGAAAAAAAATAAAGCCTTTATGCATTCATTGTTAAAATGGGACCAAAAGTCCAATCAAAGTCCATCCAACTACATGGAAAAAAAATCTCTTCATTTTTTAATATCCAGTTTCCCTTTTGGATGTTTATAACTGGTTGCATACCCAGAGTTCTAAAAGGAGAACCAACAACTATGTCAGCCCAGTTAATGGCAGCTATGGAAATATTCACACGGGAAAAATACTTCCCATGCAGTCAAAAAAGAAAAATAAAATCCAATCCATAACTTCTTAAGCCGTCCAATTCACTGTTGTTGAATAAATAGTGCATAGTTTTATGTTGCTTTTGCTGAGATGCCAGGCAGCCACATTGCCTTTGATCTATTTCTGTTCAAGTTACATAGAGAAGTGTCTGAAACAATGATAATGTGCACTGTTGATCCAGGAACAGCAGTAGATTATAGCAGTAAAATATAGCTTATTGGCTAAACGTAGAGGTTGTACAGACAGGATGTTCTGAAGAGTAGCACAGAGATGGGATGTTCTCTCTGTTAAAAGCTGAATGATATTTATGGTATTTATGAGCCCCTGATTCAATTTGCTGTTTGCTCATTTGATATATCACTCCTCACAAAATAAGATCTATATGGAAGAACAATAAACATGTTATTTCATGCTGCAAAACAACCAGATTTGGTTTTGAAATACAAGTAGTCTCCTGGACAGAAAATATTTGTTCTTTTATGAGCTATTTTTTAAAGCTCTTATGAGGTTACAGTCAAATCTTAGTATGAAGGAAAAGGACACTCACCTACCCAGATGAGATTGTGTTTGCCTACTCAGATTTCTCTAATGTATCATGATCAATGAACAAGAAGATCAACTTAATTGTCCTAACTGCATATTTTATGAACTGTGACAAGTTTGTTATAACTCATTTGCTCTAAACTTTTCTTCTGAGATTGTGAAAGTACCAAGAGATAAACTCAGCAATGTCAACAAGCTCGGTGGCATAGTTCAAGCTGTGAAGGTTCAATAAATAGGTCTGTAAACATTGCAAATCAACAAAGCTTTTGATGAAATGTCAAGCAAGACAGAGCTCAGCTATATTCAGCTCAGCTTGAACTCATAAACCATTAACTGGCCTCTGTAGTTTCCACAGAAATGTGTGTTATGAATAAAGCACAAATGTTGAAATAAAAATAAAAACAAAACTTTTTTTGTTTTTGTTTTTGTTTAGAGACAAAATTAATTGAAGCTATTTGATAACAGGGATTGGTATTTTAATCACCCCAATTAAGGCAGGTTTATAAAAACAGACAATATGAAAATGCTACACATTCTTATAATGGAGCAACCATTATTTTGTGCCTTCAAGTTAGGAAAGGATACAAAACAAAGAAATAGAAAACAAAATTAATTTTGAAGTACCCTGAAGATATTTCAACTTTGAACCTTTGCTAAATTCTCTTTTTTCCTGCATGAGACATAAAGAATATTGTTTGCTTCAGAGAAAATACATATTTCCCCCTTCATTTTTAGGAGGAAGAATAGAATAAAACTTGTTACAATGCATCAAGGTACCTATTTATAACAGAAAACAGGATTATCTTTTTTTCACTCAAGTGGGGCATTGTATTACATATATAAAACCAAATATTCTCTCAAGATCTATTTCCAAAAGTCTTGAAAGTTATGAAGCTACTTTAGCTACTTTTTAGTAGCAATCCTCTGTAGACATGTCCATGCAATTATCCTAGACTGAATGCAAGGTTGTTTTTGCCCGATGGCCCAGTTTCCAAGCTATTTCTATATCATCAGTTGAGTAATTCATTTGACCATGTCCAAATTTATTTGCAGCAAACTTTGCATCTTTCTACTGCCTTTATAATGAGAAGCTCATTCTGCAAAACAATTAAATCATCTTTGATCAGTTAATATCTATTACCCATAACTGTGCCAACCCTCTGGTATTGTCATTGAACACATTGCACTTTTCCTTCCCATTGGCAGGGGGGGAAAAATAAATCTGTTTAACCTAATCAGAGACTTACTACATACAAAAGTTTGTTTGTTTCCCTTCCTTTAGCACCCTGTTGATACTCTCCACCCGGGTTTGGACCAGATTTAAAAACAAAAGTTATGCAAGACACGGATATCTGGCAGAACGTCGGATGCTCCGACGGGGTCGGGGTCAGTGGCCACCCACGAGCCCCATTTGCCCTTAACTTCGGAGCCCTGGCAAAGGAACTTCCCGAGCCCCTGTGCGCAGCAGGCAGCGCCCAGCTGCTCCAGAATCCCGAGAGGCAGCCGACTGACCTAAATGCCGTCTTTAGGGTTGCGTTCCTGCTGCTCTTCACTCCTTTGAATACTCCTTGTATTCATTTACAGCCGGTACTCACCCGAGGCATCCCCAGGCATTGCCGGCACTGCGGTGTCTCGCTACCTTCGTGGGGAAGCGGTCAGTGAATCTCCCCGTGGGTACTTCTCTCTAACACATTCTCCAAAGTAGGAGAAACCTGGAGGGAGACTCATTGCCAGGTGCAGGTAAGGCACGCCTGCAATCGCCCTCCAGTTTCACAGGCACAAAAAGAGCACCCCCTTCTCAGAAGCCGACGGGAGAATTACAGCCAGTTGTGTTTTCTTAAACAGCAGCGAGGTACTCTCCCAAGGTACACAGCCAGCGTGTGCTGTGCTCCCTCCCTTCTCGCTGAAATGGTTTCTCCCTCCACAGGCTCAATCTACCTGATTATGTTCTCTCCTAATCAGTAATCTTAGTTTCCCCAGCAGTAGCGGCCCTCCTCGTTCACCCAGCATTTCTGGGGGGCAAACTGCAGAAGCAGGGCAGCAGCACTCTGGGGACACAGGGCAAGGTAGCAACATTTTGGAAGCACTTGTGCTTCTGTCTGCTTTTTGTTTGAACACTGGAGTACAGTTTTCGCCTGTCTGAGAGAGAGATTATGCTTCCTGCTTTTACAATCCTATTCAAATAAGCTTAAAGTCCCTAAGAAAAAAAAGGCTACCTACTTCATCAAGCAGGAACTGCTTTTCAATGCAGTCTTTTTTTTTTTTTTTTTTTTTTTCTTTTGTGACTCCTTTCCCTAAAACCAGTTTATATCTCTTTCAAATGTAACAGTATACATACATCTGCAGTATATTCTTCCCTAGCTCTAGTCAGCAAATAAAGTAGAAAAGGTATGATTCCCTTCCCCTCCTGTTACTTTTTTTTGTAAACAAAAAGACAGGAAGGATAAGTACAACACATAATATCACAACCAACTTCAACATAATCTGTCTTTCAACAGGCATGTTTGCTATAAACCTGAAAGAGGTCTTTGGGTTTTGTTTGTTGATTTTTTTTTTTTTTTTTTAATAAGTAGGTAGGATGGTTTAGACAAAAGAATCTTCCTCTTTTAGTCCTGATTATTCCAGTTAACCTGATTATTACTTTATTAGCTGTTATTCTCCTGTAAATCTCTTCTAATCCCAGTTTACAGATTATATCAGAATTAATTAAAATTTTCCTTCAGTAGTTAACAGGATAGTCTAAAAACATTTGTAGATGGGCAATGGGCAAAGCATGGATCAAGGGACAATTGGTACCAGAATTTTAAGCAGGCTGTAGAGCACAGTTAGGCTGTACTCTGTCAGACACAGCCACATAAAACCATGACAGCAAAGAGGCAGGAGATGTGGAGATACGAAATGCATAGCACCACTCCATTCCAGGAGAGTATGGTACATGTTTGAACGCTGTGTCCATCTCTAAAGTTTGGTGGTTTAATAGCTAGGCAAAAGTGTCCTTTGTAGGCAGTGTAAATAGTTATGATACACCTTGGAATCTGTGTTCAAAAAAATAATATGAATTAGTATTCCTTTTACATCAGACCCAATTTAAAACAAATTATCACAAACTATACAGCAGTCTCCTAACAAAAGCTAAAGCTTGTATTTGTCATCCAAAGAAACAGCATCTCTTCATTCACTGTAACAATCCATTCAACTGAAACTTAAGGTCATTTCATGTCCTATTCAGGACTGTACGCTGAATTAAGACTTACCATCTTCTATGATAACACACTAGAAGGTTATTTGAAGGTAATTTTCAGTGGAACTTGTTAGATTAAACCTCTAGGACTACTGAGTCAGTTATGGGAGGACAACAGCTAAAAATTTTTAATTGAATGCACAAGATAATAGAGCATCTAGATGTGTTCTCCTTGCCATTTACAGCCTGGGGAATGACTCGATGCCTACAGCAGAGCTGAGCACACATCACACCAAAATACGGAGTTGCCACATTTCTGGAAGGCTCAGAAATGCTATTTCAAGGCTCCTGTATGAGCAGAACAGGTCATGTGTTTCTTTCTCCTGTTATTCAAACAAAATTCAGCAGAAACTGTGCATGACTGAACATGTATATGATAGCAAGCACTAGCATAACACAGTAAAGTTAATAAAGAATTAGAAATAGGGTTGCTATAATCATCTCCACAATATAGCTGTTTACTCATTGTAACTCTGATAACAGGGAAGCCTCTGTTGCAACTATGTCTTGGAGAAACCTGTAGTCTAGAAAGACAGGACCACAATGTCTAATCCCAAGACCTTATAAAATTTGACAAATGTAAGCATGAAAAGCAATCGAGAAATAAAAGACAGTGAAAAACCAGTCAACACAGTTACATAAAGTAAAAAGTAACAACAAAATAATGGTTACAGAGCATAGAGGAGTTTAGCATGAGCCAGAGAAGATTGTTTCTTAATTTTATGCCATCACTCTGCAGTGGGGCAGGCATGCACTGCAAAGAGAAGTTGCCTCCATCTGTCCTCTGTATGTCTGCCCCACAGCCATGTAAGGACAGGCTTTGTGTAGCAAAAACCTTGTCAAAATACTAATTCAATAGAAACAGTTATTTTTCATCTTTTATGTTTGTTTGGCATTTATCAAAATCAATTCTGTTCTTTTTTTTTCCCTAAGCTCCACAGGAGGAGTATTATTAGGTGATATGAGTAAAAATACCCCTAAATGTCCAAGCACCGCTGCTTTGGTACCCTTAAAACTAGACAAAATTATTTCTATTCAAAATTTAAGTGCTTTCTCTGAACGGAGGTAATTTTTTTTTAAAGATTGCTTACAGATTGTAACTCTACCTGGGCTAATGGCAAGAAAGTCCACAACTTTCTTTTTAATCATATCCAAAATGAATATAAAACTACTCTGACACAAACAGTCCTTCATGTCATGTGTGAAATGTTCCTCATCTGGTAAGACAAACAATTCTAAAATCATGCCCCACAGCTTATTAGCTTTAGAATCTTCCACTCCTAGATCACAGAATATTCTGAGTTGGAAGGGACCCTCAAGATTCATTCAGTCCAACTCCTGACCTTGCACAGGAAAGCCCCAAGAATCACACGCCTGAGAGAATTGTCCAAGTGCTCTTTGAGCTCTGTCAGGCTGGTGCTGTGACCACTTCCCTGGGGAGCCTGTTCAGTGCCAAATCATCCTTTGAGGGAAAAGAACTTTTCCTGATATCCTACCTAAACCTCCCCTGACAGCTTCAAGGCCATTCCCTCAGGTCCCGTCAGCGTCCCCACAGAGCACAGATCAGTGCCTGCCCCTCCTCTTCCCCTCCTGAGGAAGCTGTGACTGCAGTGAGGGCTCCCCTCAGTCTCCTCCAGCCTGAACAAACCCAGTGCCCTCAGCCCCTCCTCACATGGCCTCCCCTCAAGGCCTTTCACCATTCTCGTTGCCCTCTCTGGAAGCTCTCTGATAGTTTCACATCTTTTTTATATCGTGGCACCCAAAGCTGCCCCCAGCACTGGAGGTGAGGCTGTCCCAGCCCAGAGCAGAGTGGGACAATGCCCTCCCTTGCCCCGCTGGCCATGCTGGGCCTGATGCCCCCAGGACACGCTTGGCCCTCCTGGCTGCCAGGGCACAGCTGGCTCAGATTCAACTTTCCATGGACCAGGACCCCCAGGTCCCTTTCCCTGGTGCTGCTTTCCAGCCTCTCATTCCCTAGTCTGTCTGTACACCCAGGGTTATCCCATTCCAGACGCAGAATCCAGCACTTTCTCATGTTGAATTTCACAGGTTGGTGACTGCCTTGGCCTCTCATTTGTAGGGATCTCTCTCTGCAGGGCCTCCCTGTCTTTGAGGGAGTCAACAGTCCTCCCAGTTTTGTATCACCTGCAAACTTGCTCAGTATCCATTCCAGTATGCATCCAAACAATTTATGAAGATATTGAATAGCACAGGGCTGAGGATGGAGCCCTGTGACCCACTACTGATAGGTCGCTATGGAGAGTCATATCTTAGGGACACCAACTCTCGTTCTCCAATACACATCTGCCTCAGGAGCTAGAATAACTTCCCAGAGCTCTCTAGGACCATCCTCCCTACCCTACCCAAATGCCTCACCTTTCCCACCACA
The DNA here is from genome assembly GCA_018697195.1 of Certhia americana. Taxonomy (NCBI): domain Eukaryota; kingdom Metazoa; phylum Chordata; class Aves; order Passeriformes; family Certhiidae; genus Certhia; species Certhia americana. Next base: position 107,078,472 of record CM031857.1, read on the forward strand.
GTCTCTTCCTTCTTTCCACGTTGTTGAAGCTTCTATATCCACCACTATCAAAAGAGGATGACGTGGGGAAGGAAGACGTGCTATATGGAGCAGCTGTGCCATATATCCACTGAGGAACCAGAAACTGAGTATTTAGCTAATGAAAAACAAATGATGTGTGGATGGTTTGGTATCAGAGCAGAGTCCTTGTTTATCTTTGTTTGCCTAAATAATTTGGAACACAAGAAAGATACTTTAATATTTTTGAATATGAATTTATATGTATAAACCCAGAGTTTATATGCAGAGTCTAAGTAGTTCTTACAAACTGCTTGTTGAGAATCAGCCTTCTATGAGGAAACCTGCTATGCTCTTCTGCAGCTGAGATCTGTTACTACTGAATGAACTTTATGCAAAGAGATACATGTTTTCCTCACTGGAATATTTGATAATCTGGGGTTAGAAAAAGAATAGCGGAAAAAAAATAACCAAAACAAAATTTTTAAAAAAACCCCTCAAACAAAACCAAAAAGGCTTTCAGAAAAAATAATTTGACAAAACAGGCAAAATCCTGATTTTGCTGAGGTCAAAGGCAAAATTTCAATAGAAATTGATTTTGCTTCAAGATCTGAAGTCAACATCTGATCTATTTAGTGTCACATTATGGAGGGATATAGCTGTTCATTTGTGCTGGGCTTGAAAGGCCTTACAGAACATTCAGAGCATGCCCCTTTATTTTCCGTTAAATGAAGACACATAAACCCATTCTGTATCATCCTATATTTTTTCACACTTTTATATACTTCATATATATATTTTTATATATATATATTATATATATACATATATATATATATATATATATATATAGAGAGAGAGAGAGAGAGAGAGAGAGAGAGAGAGAGAGAGGGAGAGAGAGAGAGAGAGTGAGTATACAAAGGTTTGGCATGGATGTGTATATATTTTTGACCCACAAATTTTTCCATCAACCTGCTCCCCCATTTTTGTACTTTTTTCTCATGTTTTTACTTGCCAGTGTTATCAAATAATAACAGCCTAGCAAGCAATCACACAGCTTTTAAAAGTGATTTCTTAAAAGTTACTAGTTATGATGACATTTTGACTTATTTTCCAAAAAGGAGGTATGAGAGGAGAAAAAGATTACGGTTGTATCATACTTGCAGGCCTAAAAACATCTCAAATATGGCAAAAATATATCTCCTTACATCAAGTGGCTGTAATTTTTCCATTTTCAATTCCTTTATACATTCACAGCTTAGACTACCTGATGATATTCTATGTAAGACTAACCAAAATGTGTCTTTTCAGTCTAATGTCTTGAGATAGTAAAGGACTGCCTCATTAGGTAAGGAAATCAAAGGTGTAAATTTTGCCACACAGTTTTAATAAAGCATTAAAAAATAACCTATTTGTTGGAAAGGTTTTTATTCATCCCGAGTTGGCTGATGGCAGGTGTTATGTGTCAGTGAACCATTTCTGCACTGCCCGCTGAAATCTGTCTGAAAAGAAATGTATTGATACATGAGAAATAAATCTGTGGAATCAGGGATGTTTCCCTGAGGATATGCCTAAAATTTAAGGTGCAATAAAGATGTGTTAGATGTTAATTCCTTCCAAAATTACTTCACCATTATAATTATATGCAATCTGACTCAGTTTCTCAGAATTATTCAAGGACTGCTGTTACTGTAGCATCATGATGACTACTTGCTTGAACAGAGATAAAAAGCAGTTTCTGCCCTGGAAGACTATACATACAGAATTTAAACTGCACACACAGGCACTGAAGATATTATCAGATATAACATAACGTACTGAAGCTTGTCCAATTTTCAGCCAGCATTGTGATAAAGTAAAAGAAACATTATTAAATCCTTATCTTCATGCAAACCCTCTCTCAAGGACCAACCAGACTTCCCAGGGTACTGAACTACCAAAGAAGTCAACCTTATCTACAGAAAACTGTCAGAAAATCTTGAGATCCAAATGCTGTTTGCTGGATGTAATGATTTCTGGTAATTTTATAAACTGCAGTTTCACTGAGATTTATAATCATGATTTTCTGGAAAATTAGGTTTCTGTGGAGTTTGGATAACGTCATAATTAGGAAAACTATACAGTAAGAATTATGCAAAGTATTCCACCCCCTGCTTTCTCTTGTGAGGCTTTGCTGTTGCCACATCTGGCAGAGATCCCCAGACTTCTGCAGGGCAGTCCCTATTGAGAAGAGATACCCTCTCTTCTCCTGCACCTCATTTCCTTCCTTATCTTTTGACCCAGTCACATTTACTTTTCCCTTTCAGCACTGTAGGGAGGCATCTACAGCACTCGGCCTCTGCATGCCTCGAGTCTGCATCGCTCCATCCCTCACACACTGTCCCTCCACTGCTTTCCTCTATCCAGGGTCTTGTAGCAGCAATCACGAACAGGATTTTTGAGTGTTCTCAGACTATGTCAGGATTTGATTTCAGCTGAATCACTTTGGCAAGGTAAGTGTTTAGCCAGACCCCTCATGAAGATGGGCTTGTGCTGCACACATTCTTGGGAAGCCTTGATGGTTGGGCCTCCTTTTGCAGAACTCCCCACGTCTCTCAGGAAAGAGAAACAAGCTGTAAATCCAAAACAACTGAATCAAGAAAAGCAAATTATTTGTCCCCTAAAATTCAGCATTTAACTTTTTTTTTCCTCTATGTCTTTGGAAATACAGAGCCCTTAATTTCCTTCCTGATTTTTGGTCTTTGTATCTTCTCCTAGTCTTCTGACTGTATTAATTTGCCTGAAAGTCCTGGGTTTTTTTTTTTAATATTTTCATTGTATGGTGTGCTTTTACCTTAGTAAAAATGATCCTGTCTACAAGACAATTAGAGCTAACATTTATATTCAGTTTTTAATAAGGCTTATTGGGTCAAATGCACATATTAAAGATGGAAGAAGATATTACTGTAACAGAAAATAACGTGTATCCAGGAAATGTGTGTTTGCTTCAGTGTATATTCTGGTTTTTTTGGCTAGTGCCATGACTGGTCCCACATCTGTGCCAAGAGTGTAAAAAAGAAAAATGAAACCATAACCAAAACATAAAAACCAAACCCAAAATAAACCCCAAAATATCCCCAAAAGTAAAATTACAGACACACAAAATGTAGTGAGTAGGACATCTCCAGCAGAACATTACTGACCTACTCTGGAGCAGTCGTTTGGTACTAAATCACAGTTTGTCTTGACCATTTTTTTTCCATGTTGTCTCTCTCAGGTATGAAGCCCTAGATTGCTTATCTTGTGAAACCTTGTATGGTCAAGTTTGCTGCAATACTTCTACTCTACAGTAAACCAAAACCTTCTTAACATACATCTCACTGATAAGGCCTAATTCAATTAAGCTGACCATTAAGGTCAGTGTAAATTGAATTGATCTCTTGGACTTGCTGATAATTGCTTGACAGACAAAAAAATATGGGGTTTCCAAACAGAATGAGTTATAGTGTTCAATACTGCCCCTACTTACTGCTCCCCTCCCTTACTCCCAGCCTTCAAAATGTCACAGGAATTATACAATAATTTGCTCTAGAATGCTTGTCAGAGATCTGTTGTTTTGATCCCAATTAATTAAACATTCCTTAGTCTGCATGCAGAAAGAAAGTAGCAAATGTTCAGAATGAAAACACAAACTGACATAACATCTAAGACATGAAACTGAAAAATACACGAAATATTCATCACTTCAGTTGCAGTTACACAAAAAGTAATGAAAACACTGGAACTGAATCCATGCTCAGAAGAGTTCATGAAAGAACACAAGCAGAAGGTCATCTGCATTATGAAGGGCTTTTTCTTCTTGCTTTTGTTTTTGGTTGTGTTTTTGGTTTTTTGGTTTGTTTTTTTTTTTTTTTTTTTTTTTTCCCTATCCAAAGGATGTGAGCAGTTATTTTTATACTGCAGAGCCGGCAACTTCAATACTGTGCTCACCTTTGGGCCTCTCACTACAAGAAAGACATTGAGGCACTGGAGCCTGTCCAGAGAATGGCAATGGAGCTGGGCAAGGCTCTGAAGCACACATCTGGTAAGGAGCAGCTGAGGTTGTTTAGCCTGGAGGAAAGGAGGCTCAGGGGTTGTAGTGAGATGGGGATTGGTCTTTTCTCTTGGGCAACAAGTGACAGGACAAGAGGAAAGAGCCTCAACCTGTGCCAGGGAGAATTTAGATTCAATGTTGGAAAAATTTCTTTACAGAAATGTTTGTAAGGCATTGGATTTGACTTTCCAGGGGAGTGGTAGAGTCACCATCCACGGAACTGTTCAAAAAATTGTGTGGATATGGCACTTATGGACAGGATTTAATGGTAAATGTGGTGGTGGCCCTAGTTTCAGGACTGGATTTGGTAATCTTGAAGATCTTTTCCAGTCTTAACTATTCTATGATTCTAGGAATTATTACTTCCATTTTTGTTGAGTACTAGTTATCTTTAAAAATAAATTAAATCTATGGAATTATGCACATAGTAATGAATTCTATCATTTTCATAATCATTGAGACTTTGATCCTCTCCTGTGAGCCCTCTGGTTTAGCTGGACCTCTTCAATAACAAAAGACAAAGTTGGAAATGTGTCTTATTTTGACCATTTTTGATTGCTTACTATTTTATCCAGGCTAAGACAGAGTTAACAGGAAAATACTGTCTGAAAAGATCCAGGTTGAAAGAAATCAGTAATAACGGGCAGCCATCAATACAGCAAAAGAAAGTATATAATGACAGCAAGAGAAAGCTGGACTTGTTCACAATAACAACTATAAATTTTTAAGCGTGAGTAATTCCAAAGAAATATTTCGGTTTCTGGTGTTCTCTACAGATCTTTAAGTCATGATCCGACTGATTCCTGAAAGAAAAGGTGAAAGTCAAAACTATGTGTGCAATACCAGAGCTACAGGAAGTGTTAGAGAAAAGTCAGTCTAATCTTAATGGTCCCCTTGAACCCTGAGGAACCAGCTCCATTGCAGTTTTCACTTGACCTTAGTTCTTGTCTTTACTCCTCTGCATATTTAATGAATTAACATAATAGTTGTTATATAATTTCTAAATAGCCTAAGATTGATAGAGGTCCATTTAACCTTCAAGTTGAATTTTACCCTAATTAATGAAGCCTCGCTTTTTTTGGCACAAGTCTAGATCAAGAAGTAGCATTTTAGAGTTTCAACTGGAGCAAGCACATTTGAAAGTAGACAGATAGCCAAACATCATAAGCCTAAAGCTTTGTTACAAGACATTCTTTATTTATGGAATTTTTCTGATAATGTTGTAATTGTCAAGTGTATCTGCTCTTGGATAGATCTTTATTAATCCTCTATGAAATGTGGTAATGTCTCACCAAATGTGACTGCTGAGATAACTTCTGCACATAAAGTACAATTAAAAAGCAAAATAAACAACTAACAGAAGGAGCTTCAAATTCATAGCCATTTTGAGCTTAAACTAGAATATATGTTCACATAATTGTACTCTTGGGGCTTAAGACATGCTTACAGACGGTTTTTTGTTTGGTGGGGTTTTTTTTGAAGGTGGGAACTGTTAATACTTCTGTCTCTAGCCCTATGGGCAGTTCTGCAAACCCTTAAGCAAGTAGAAAACAAACAGAGGTAACTATACGACAAGTTGATAAATTGTTAATCATACACAAATATTTCAGAACTTCTTTTTTTTTTAGCTATCATTGATCGACAATAACAAGAATGTCTAAAAGTAAAGCGGGCAATCTTGCATTTTATTCTTTAAAAGCAAGATGAGATTGTAGCTGTGAATGGACACATAAATCTTCACTGGTAAGTAGGTCAAAAGGTGTGAAGAAAGTTTCCAATCACAACTGCTGCAATGCTGACAGACTGTTCCAACCAGCTTTTAGGGTTGAACTTTCAGCTTGAAAACTGCACTGAGAATTAATAAAATAGAGCTCTTTCTCTTATCTTCATTTTGTTCTCTGCTTCTCCATTCCACTCTTGAGCAGCACTTTTTTCTCTTGCTGGGGAGGGATGGTATTTGGCTACCCATGGCTGGGCACTCAGCAGGCAGGTGATGGAGAGAGAGGGAGTGACCTGGGAGCAGGAGCTGATTCCATGGCTCTGCCAGCTGGGAACCATTCCATGTGTCCTATTTCATGCCTGTGCTGTGCTGGCACAGGTAGCATAGATATTGGTGACTTCAGGGGAACAGGGGAATGTTCTAATTCAGTGGGGACAGGAACTGATCATTACTGCACTCACATGTACTCACACACTGTCTTCTTACCTAAATTATAACAGCATCAGAGCACCCAGGCAAACTAATGAACTGCATAATTGCACAGCTTCCCCTCATTAAAGAAATAGGATTTTTTTGGTCCTTCTTACCCATTTCAGTTTATCCCTTGCCTTCTAACTTGTACATGAACTGCAGGTTATCACTCTCCATAAAACTAAGGCTAAGTTATGTACTTGTACATACTGTACACAGCACTTTGTGCTACACTTCTATCGAATGGCAAAGGAAGGGAGAATGTCATTTTAACTAGAATCAAACTTCCTCAAAGATCTCTGAGAATACCAAATGATGCCCTTTTAAGTAGATCAATGCTTAGTGTACTGTAGCTGTCAAAAATCCCACCCATTTTAAGACAGCTCTTACTGAAATAAGTATTGACCAGGGAAGAAAATGAAGAAAAAAAAAAAAAAAAAAAAAGCGGACATTTCCAGCTCACTTTCTTCATCAAACTAAGGCACATATTACATACTTTTTTTAAGTACCTTTGTCAGACTGAGCATTAACTGACTTTCAATAACTTGCCTTAAAGAACAAGACAGGGAAAACTTCCTCTTTGTATAACCTGACTTCTTAGTGCTGAAGAGAACAGATGGGTAATATTTACATTTTCCTTGGAATTAAACCATCCTCTTTGTAATTGATTTTTGCAAAACAGCAATACATAGAAATATCAAAATGAAAAGGTTCAGCTAGTTCAAACATAGTTTGCTTTCTCTTTTCTAGTAGAGACAGGATCTTCTTGAAAGCTGTGGTATCTCTCAAGCCTTGTTGAAACAGTTGCAACTTGACACATTTTGGTGTTGGTTTTTTTTTGGTTGCTTTATTTTTTTTCCAATAAGCACTTTCCTTGGGCCAATGTTGCCATAGTGTCTTTCTTTTTATTTTTATTTTTTTAATCAGCAAATCTCTGCATCAATATTTTTTAAACAAAACTGACAGTGTTGTCACTGTCTAGTACTTAAAGATGGTGACAACAGGGTTGAGAGTTCATGGGTAAGAATGAGGAGAAGGCCACCAAGGCAGATATCCTGGTGTGAATCTGTTATAGACCACCCACATGGGATAAACAGGCAGATGAATTATATTACAAGCAGCTGAGAGGTCTCAGAATTGTTGAACTTTGTTCTCATGAGTGACTTAAATTTCCTATCCATCTGATGCAAATACAGAAATAGAGCAGAGAGGAAGCAGTCTAGGACCTTCCTGGGCTGTGTGGAAGAGAACTTCCAGAACAGCCTGTGCAGGACTCAGCTAGGGAAGATGCCCCACTGGACATGTTGTTTGGGAACAGAGAGGGACTGCTGGGTGGTGTGGTGGTTGTTTTGGAAGCAGCAAACTGGAAATGATAGGGTCAGCAGAACTGATGTCTTAGAGCGAGCAGACTTGGGCTGTTTAGGAGCCTGGCTGACAGAGTGCCTTGGCAGGCAGTCCTGAAGGGTAAGGAAGTCCTGGAAGGACTGAGGAAGGGAGTCAGCTCCAGCTGCCAGACAGATACCAGTGGTCTCCCTTGAGCCTCTTCTCCAACCTGAAAACCCCCAATTTCCTCAGCTGCTCCTCAAGTGGCTTAGGCTCTCTAGATCTTTCACCAGCTTCATTGCCATTCTGTGGATATGATCCAGCAACGCAAGGTCTTTCTTGAAGTGAGAAGTCCATAATAAAAACATCTCTGTATTTTCGGTCTGTTTTCAGTACAAATCCAAACCACAGTCCCATACGAATCACTGTGAAGAAAACTGACTTTACCCCAGAAAGCCAGAACAGGGTGTTTTCCAGCCTAAATGATTTGCATCACTGTTAAAAATCTGTGATGCGTTTTTGATGGCTTAATTTGTATCTTTCTAAACATTCTTAATATTTCATATTTATCTATATTTGCTTGATAGCCACTTGATAGGAGTCATATTAGGAATGGCTTACTGATCTGGTATGACAAATATTCTAAGACTACACTTAATGATAAGAAAATTCTTACCAGCACTCTGTGAGCAATAAAAAAAAAAAAGAGATGGACAAGCTACTATAAAGCAGATTCACCTGACAGAAATGAACACAAAATCTTTAAAACCCCTCACAGCCTACCTACAGAGAGGAGAAAGAGAACAGTATTAACTGTGCTGCCATTCTATGGGATCTTCATAGGCTGCAGAGATGGGTGGAGAGAAACCTAATGAGGTTCAATAAGAGTCTCTGGAGTAGACCCAAGTACCCGCACAAGTTGGGAATGACGAGCTGGAGAGTAGCTCTGCAGAGAAGGACTAGGGAATCTTGGTGGGTGACAAATTGCCCATGAGCTGCCAGTGTGTCCTTGCAGCCAGGAGAGCCAATGGGATCATGGAGTGCGCTGGGAAGAGTGCAGGCAGCAGGTCAGGGAGGGGATCCTTTCCCTCTGCTCAGCCCTAGAGAGGCCACACCTGGAGTGCTGTGTCCAGGTCCAGGCTCCTCGGTACAGGAGAGACAAGGAGCTGTTGGAGATGGTCCAGCAGAGCACACACCGATGAGGAGGGGTCTGAAGAATCTCTCCTGTGAAGAGAGACTGTGGGAGCTGGGGAGGAGAAGACTGAGAGGGGATCTCATCAATGCCTGTAAATATCATAGAGGCAGTGCCAAGAGGATGTGCCAGACTCTTCATAGTGACCCAGTGCAGAACGAGGGGCAATGGCCATAAAATAAAACACAAGGAATTCTACCTCAACATGAGGAAGAACCTCTTTGTATTGATGGTGGCAGGGTACTGGAATATGGTGCCCAGGGAGGTCATGAATTGTCCCTCTCTAGAGACATTCCATACCCACCTGGATGCATTCCTGTGGCATTCCTGCCTTTGCAGGGGGGTTGGACTGGGTGATCTCCAGAGGTCTCTTACAACTCTAACAATTCTGTGATTCTGTAAACTCAGCTCATCTATCTGTTCTGTATATCACAGTAATTGTAGCAAATGTAAGATTAGAGTTACACCTTAAACTATTACATTAAAGTGCATATCAGATGTGACACATATCTAAAAAACCCCTGAATTTACAACAGCTGATTATATAATATCTCAGTTGTAGATACAGTGCTATCTGAAGTTATTTCTCCACTTCATTTTTCTCACTGAATTTGTTTTGTTATATAGCCTCAGTTAGAGGCTTTCAAATATAGAGGTAAATGGAAAATGGAACAAAACGAATCATAAGTTTGTGAAAAGAAGATTGCACTAGATTAACCTGATATCCTCCTCTGAGAGGATAACCGAACTTCTAGACAAAGAAGTGAAATGGATTTAGTCTCTCTGAATGTCAACATTTGACAGTTCCTCAAGTACCTAAGCCCCAACTGACTGGAATCTGAAGGTAGCTACAAAAAAGGCGAGTTTAAATGGAAGTCAAGACTAAGAAAAATACACTAGTAGAAAATGGTTTCATTTATAGGCCCTTATACTTTCTACAAAAAAGTTTCAAACTTAGTTTTAAGGGTGTTTTCAGTGATGTAGCATCCATCTTTGCTGTCATGCATTTTTATAACAGAAACATGCATTTTCTTCTGACAAAATTCCTTCTCCAATTCAAATTCTTTATTGCAAAATCCATTAATGCTTGTCATCAGCTTGTCAGCTGCTAAAAACCAAGCTTTTACAGCAATCAGTCAATGTCTTGAAATCGGTTATAAGTAATCTAAAAATATTTCAAATTAGATGTGTCATTATTATTTAGTCCAATTACTTCAATTGATATTATGAAAGATTAAAAAGTTGGTGAAAAGTTGGATTCAATTTCATTTAACTGGGCTTTTTTACACAAGCAACTGTTTTTTTTTAAAGATTTTGGGAAGGCAAAAGTGAACTTTTCCCCCTGTTGCAAGTTTTATTAAGTAAAACCTTTACCTCGAAGGGTGAGATACACACAGGAGTGACACAGAGATAGTCATTGCAGTCAAATAGACACATGAAGAGAGTAACGAGATCACCAAAAGTTTACTTAGATTTTTTTTCATTTTTTTTTACTTTGTTTCTCCTTGTTAGAATATACCTGGGATAGCTGAATTATACCACAAATGTGATTAACTAACAGCCAAACCTATGAGACTCCCTTTCAATAATCAGACTTTTTTTAGTGGTAACTGCATTCACCCAGACCTTTCAGATCCACCTGGAAATTAATCTACACAATGCATTTTCATTAGTAATGAAATAAAAAGTAAAGTTCCATAAAACATTCACAAGTAACATTGACTGTCTTTGAAAGGCAGTTATGCAGAACAACTTCTGATATCATTTATTTTACCTCTTGAGCACAAAAGATTTAAAACTTTGTGTTTAAAAAAGTATAGAGGATGAACTCATTTTAAAATATACTACTTAACTCCTAGCACAATAACTGATCATTCCATCTTTATCCAGGCACAACTCCCCTTGATGTTATGGGAAGCACTTTACAAAGGCTGCATGATCAACTTCTTGCAGAACAAAAATAAGAAAGTCTGTCTGCAGAATTCTGTCAAACCTCTACCCTTGCAAAAAAATCTGTTACATTTTCTATACCACTGAAATATGTAAAGCTATACCTTCTGCTTTCTCTTCCACTTTATAGCAAATAATTAATAATAAGGGGTAGAAGAAGATAATAATGTTCTTTTCTTTTTCTCATTCTTTCATTTGTTTCCCTGAAATTCTGCATTAAATATTTCCTTTTAATTTGGTCCTTACTGCTAAAAAATATGTAGCAATTTATTGCAACTATGAAAAAAATATAAAATAATTTCTTAAATTATGATTTTAAACCACACAGCTTACATTTCCTTTGATATCTTAGTATTTATTTATCACTTTAAGCAAACCCCATTATTTTTCTTGTTATAGTAACAAAAACTAGCATTAGTTAAGGATTGCATATGGTAGCAAGAACAAAATTCAGTAAATTTGAGAAAAGCTTGTGAATCAATCAGTCTCCATGCTGCTGAAATTATTCTTCCTCAAGACAATCAGTCTTCACTTTTTAAAGTAAAGATTTGTTTTTAAAATAAACTATGAAGAAATCTCACATTACACTGCCATCCTGGAGCTCTGAATCAGGAGGAATACAATTTTGTAAGAAGCTGGCATTGGAAAGAACTAAATAATTAGTAAATTGTCAAGTTCCTCAGTTCCATACTTGGTCAGTTGTCCAATCCAGCAGTAAAACTAAATACTCTGTAGTCAAATTGATTTTTGACAACATTTGCAGAATAACAAAAAACTGATTTATGCAGCTTGAGCTTTGGTTCAGAAAATAAAATCCATAAATGAAGTTTAAGGTGGGATTCAGTCTGGGCTTCAGCTTCAGAAAGTTCCATCAAGAGCTAACCTTTCCATATTTGCCTCCAACTGTGGCACAGAGCTGCTCTCTACCACAAGCAGCTGAGGCCTGGCCCAGAGCTGATTCAAGTCAGCAGAACTCTTTTGTTTGGCTTAAACCAATTCAGGTGCGGATCAGTTATAGCCATTGCTAAAGGTCACATTGTAGTTTACAGATGACTGAAAGGATTACTTCTAATTAATTTTTGGTACCTCAGAATGCAGCATTTCCCCAGATAACAAATATCATAAAACTGGATTTATTTCAAAGCGTGCTTTTGCCCATTTGTCTTTCTTGCATTGACTGTCTCCTGTGATTTATTATATACTACTTCCAAGAATAATTGCATTATGAAAATGACTAGCTTTCTGTTTAATGTTTGTCTATTTTCCCATTATACACTGCACTGTTTTTTTTTTTTTTTCATTCGGCAGAAATACATAAACATTAACTGCTAGTTTCACCTAGCTTTGGAATTTGGTTTAAGGAAAATAAAAATCAATGATACTGCCTTAAAATTGCTTATGCTTGGTTAAAATTTATACTGGAAATTCTAGGAGTTAGAGTTTTTGTGAGACTAGGAAGGTATTTTTTCCTGGTTTTGGATCACACTAAGGAGGACTGACATGAGACATGAAAAAAGAATCAATTTCCTTGCCTGAGGATGATAGTCACCTTATGCAGAAACGTTTGGGTGAGTTCTAAAGTTGCTCCATGATCTATGTCAATGTCTACAGAATGAATGCATTAACTTGCTATTCAGTGTGGTATTTTTAATTTAAGTATAAATTGAAAATATTTTACTGTTTCCATATATGCCCCTTGGTTTTACAAATTGTTATTTTTCCCTCTCTTTTTGTCAAGTATTATATTAAATCTAAGACAGAATCGCTACTTTATTGCTTAAATTTTGTCAACATATTTTTATGAAGCTCTTAAATACTTCTTTCCCTACCTTCTGCAATCTGGTGACATTAGCAGTGAAGTTCATAAGGTTTGTCTTCACTGCTACATAAACTGCTAACAATATTTGCTTTTACCATCCTAGCTTTCTTGCTTAATTAATCTGCTGTTCTAAGTTCAATCTTATGTTTCCTAACATTGCTGGAACTGCATGTTCTGAATCATTCCTATTTGCTACAGTCCTTTCTCTCACAAACAATGTTTTAAAGATCCTCCACCTATTTTGGATGCAGTGAATTGTGCTATATGTAAGAGTTTCTACTGGAAGAACTGTTCATGTGCTTCAATGCTTAGATACCTCATATGAAATAGACAAAAAATCCTGGATTGTATACATTTGTGAGTCTGAATGCAAACCATTTATTGCTTTATGAACACAATACCCTCCAGAGAGTATAATGCATAGTCTGTCTGTCCTTGAGCCTTTTCTTTTGCATGTTGAATTTTGACAGTTGAAATAAGCATGAAATCGTACACAGTGGTAAATGGCTTCCTTTGTTGTGGACCTAGGGAGACTCTCACAATTCCATTTCCCCAGTAATAACTTGGGATTTAGGTAACCACACCTATAAGAAGTGAATATGCATAATGCAGGTTTTGGATACTGGGATTGGTATACTTAATTTCTCTTCATTTTAAACTTGAAATTTCAAATTAAAATTCAAAATTTCAAATTAAACTTCACCTCTCATTCACGAGAGCCAATGATGAACAGGTTAATTTTTACCCTGATAATAAATTCTGTTTTTCACTCTCTTTTGACCAAAGACTTCATTGTGTTTTGCTTTTCTCTCTCTCCTTTTTTTTTTTTTTTTTTTTTTTTTTTAAATAATGGAAAACAAGGTTTAGTTGGAAATAAATCACAATCCAAACTCTTTCAAATACAGAGCCACACCACACAAACACTGGGAGTGATGTGACTAAATGCAGGCCAGCATCCATTTCTGACGAGTCAGTCAAGGCTCCATTTTTAACCAGTGGAGAGGAACAAGCAGAGCTAGCTCAGGAATAATCACACTTTTTAACTCTACGTCTGACGTTGTCATCTGAGATGCCTTCACAAACAAGCCTTCATAATTTCAGCCTAGCACCACAGAATATCACAGGATCACAGCACATTCTGAGTTGGAAAGGACCCACAGGGATCATTGAGTCCATCTCCTACATGAATGGCCAGACATAAAATGAATCATATCCTGGAAGTGTCTTTGAAAGGCTTATTTCTCACCAATAAATGGGAGGCTGATACATCTGCTTTGGAGATATTGATGTGTATTATAGACAACTGCAGTTAGACAAAGTCTGTTCCACCTCATCTGTTGGGTAGAAGCAAAGATTATCAAAAGGATTTAAGAGCAGAGTATGCTTAAACAGCCTCCTCCATCCATCCAAATGCTTCCAGTGCCTGCAGTGAAAGGACTCCCTGTGCCCTTGACACTGTGTACCAATAACCTTTGTTTGTCTGTGTGACTTGTCTCAGTTACTTTTTTAATTCTATCTATAATTTGTCTTCTGAAGCCTTCCATGGCAATAAATCCCACACCTTAGTAATGTGGGGGAGAGACAGGGAGATAAAAAAGTGAAAACTCAGTTCCCACTGTTCTCAACTTGTTGCTCAATTATTGCTTTTAAGAGTCTTGCCATTCTAGTGTGATGGGAAAGGCAGACTCTACAAATCCTTGTGCTCTAAAGGCTGGGAAGGCTTCTCCCAGCATTCTCTCAGTGCCCACACTCTGCTGCTTTCCACTCCCAGAGGTAAGAATAGTTCATCGGGTCTCTATGCAGAATGATAATGAAATTTAATTTGGGAATTCTCCATTAAATGCTGCTCTACACCGTAAATTAGGTTCTCTTGTTAAACACCTAATTTGTAGTATTGAGTCACTATGTCCTGAAGGCAGCAGCACCTGAAAGCGTACAAAATTGGATGAAAAGTGAAAGATAGAAATAAATAGGATGAAAGACAGCCTAAACCAGATAGAATTTCCACTGCTAAATTATAAAAATTACCTCTATTACTCACACTTCATTAAACGAACATTCTGATCATGTCCCCACAACTCAGTCAAGGGGGTGAGAATATGATGTGCATGAATACATGTATTCCTTCAGCACAGATAGTGACTATATTCTTGTTCCATAGGAATTTTTATCAGGATACAGAAGTTTTAACTTCCCCCCCTTCCCCTGAGTTTGTGTGGTCAGATGAAATTCAGCCTTTTTTGCATTGGTTGGATGGAGAGAATGTCTCTAGTCTAATATAATATCACTCCAGAGTAATGAGCAAAGTACTCCAGAGAAACTTCTTCATAACAGAAATTGTTGCAAGAAAGTCCTTCAATAAAGACTAAAAAGTTTCTGTGAAACTTTCAAGGAACACAAGCTATTTTCAGCTGAAACTGTTCTGCTGGAATATTTCAAACCACTTTAACAGTATCATGCAATTCACCCTGTATGTGTAGGATTCATTACAACAGGGATTAAAATGACAGCTTAATGTCATGTGGGGCAGGGGATTTGAGACTGAGAGCAGTAGCTGGACACTAGACCAGCTGAATTGTACTTACTGCTGAGTTACAGTAATACATATAGCTTTGGAATAAAGGGACATGAGGATTAAGGGCTATCTTTCAGAGAGATTTTGTAATATTACAGATCTTATCACACAGAAAATTTAGAAATGGACTTACTGGGAAATGTATGAGTAGTGGAAAAAGCAAAGTACAAATAAAAAAGTAAGAATTCTTCAGAAGTTGTCATAAAATCCCATCACACTCATACAGCACAGATGTTGCACAAATGATAAGCAGATGTTTTTATGTAGACTAAATTTTAAATGATCCCACTGTTATCAATCAACATCCTTCAAATAAATTCAATGGAAATAATAATAACCAAGAAGAGATTCCTGGGGAAACAAAAAAACACATTTCACACATGTAAAGAGTTAAACTATACCACAGAAAAATATTTGTAGATGTGACAGGATAAAATCCCTAGAATTGCATTTCAGACTTTAAAAGCCACAATATTGAGGGTCTAGCACAGGAAATCCAGAGGAGTATTCTAAGAAGACATGAATAATTCATGGCTTCTGAAGCACACATGAGACAGATGATCCCAGAAAAACGAGGTATCCAGGTGTGCTCCTGTCAAGTGCAGTGACATGAGCACTGTGTAAATCTGCTGGAGAGAAGCACAGGCTCATCTCCATCTCACCAAGACACACTGTGAACTGGCTTCCAAAAGATGTGTTCCTGTTTTAACATCAAAAGGATGAAAAGCCCAGAGAAGCGGACTAGATAATAAAATGCCTTAAACATTCACAGAATAGAAAATGCTCCCTGGCTCCAGCATATATCAGAATTGACCTAAAGTGTTTGCCTAGAAATAAAAAACCAACCTAAATCATAACCACCCTTGCTTCTTCAATTTTGTGTCTCTTGCTACATTTGCTCCCCCTTTCCCTCCCCTGATATGTACCTTCAGTGACATATTGTTCAAAAACATGGTAGTAACTCTTTTATCAGGAAGATAATCATCTTTTCTACATTGCTTGGTTGCTGTTCCTCATCATCAGGATTTAAATATAAATTTGGTTCCTATAGAAAATAATGCAATTGAAGCTTACAGAGATTCCAAGATCACTTTTAATGAGAAATACTAACGTGCCATAATACGTTCCAGGTGATACACCTGTCAGCCAGGTATAAAGCTCAGAATAGATTTGTGCCTTGCAGGTTGTATCCCAACTTTGCAGTCCTGAGGTAACAGACAGACAACAGTGTCAGATGTAAAGTCTTGAATCTGCTCAGTGTTCAGCCTCTTCCAAGGTGTCCACCCTGAATTATTTCCTCTTCCCTCCCACTTACCTCTCTGAAACAACTCCTGTTTTTGCCAGCTCCTGAGTACATAAGCCAGAGAAGAAGTTAAACTTCACAGGCACAGGACTCACTTTCATCTCTTTGAAGACGTTTTTATGCTCAGAAATATTCTAGCATTAGTACAGCATATGCCAAGCCCTTCAAATGAACAAAACTAACACTATAATATGAAAGCAGATTCTGCCTGTAAATTAGGTCTGAAGATAGGAGAGAATGTGAATTATTACTGTGAATTTCCAATATAACTTTTGGGGGGGTTGGGAGGGGTTTGTTTTGTACACATAAGTGCTTGTTTCTTGTCTAAAACTTTTCTGTATAATTTCAAGCACTACATGAGGTATTTTACAGCCTAACCAGTTGAAACAAATGGACATGCTTTAGATTCCACTCAAAAATTGATGCCTCTGGAGACTTGAAGACACAAATAATCCAACTCTTTTGTAAAAAGGCACAGAAGAAAGAGCAGGAAAAAGCCTACTAATTCAAGTAAATTGTTGGCTCATGGATTTACATGGTTGATGTGATTAGATGCATTACAAATATACATTCTATATGTACAAACACACACACACACACACACACACACACACACACACACACACATACACATATCCATAGCTAATAAACAGATACACATATATACAAACTAAAAAATCCCAAACTCTTTACTATTATTTTATTTAGTTCATTATTAGTAATACTTAACTAAAAATATTACATCAACTGGCCTTTTGACATTTTCTACCTAATTCAACTTGAAAGAACAAATGCCTATAAAATCTGCTCTAAGTCCAGTCTTTTTTGATTTACAGCTAAAGACATCTTTATAACTGGTGATGAATGCTCAGATTTATTAAAAAGTAGTTATTTTCATTGCCTCATTTATCAATTAATTCTGATCAGACAGCACTGTGTAGTAATCCAAGTCCTATTTCTAGCACCAAGCTGACAGAGAGGACCACAACACAACTAAAATACATGACTTTTGTCTCTGCTGTGTGCCCACCAAGCCTGCTCTTGGGCACACCTTCTTTCCTATCACCACCCCCATCAAGTAGAGACTGTACAGGCATTTCTGTGTGTGCCAAAACCACTCTTCCACTTTGCTCTGTGGTTGCTCATGTGATTTGGCCTCAGCTGGGGGACTCTGTTTAGCAGAAACCCTCTGGCCTCAGCCAGCTCTGGCCCCAAGCTGGCTGGATCTGTCCCACCCAGAAAAATTTTTCCCTAAGGAATGGCAAAACACTGATGGATGACCAGGCTCATGCTGTCTTAGCTCCTCCATAAGCCTACAGACACAATATCATTGGGTTGTGGAAGTTAAACTTGCTTATCTGTGATTTAAAATAACTCAGCTGTAACAAAATTTACAGTTAAAATTTCTTGAAAGACAGCAGTGTAAAGATTATGGGCTGTTAGGAGATCTGTTGTCAAAAATTTATGCATCAAATTTATGAATATAATATAAATACATATTATATTTATATAACTATATTTCCTGGCCGTCCACTTTCCCTTCAGTCCTAGCAACTGTTCTGTTTGAAAATTACTCTGTATGACATAGACCAACATGTTTTACTTGGCCAAAAAGAAGAAGAAAGGAGAAAGGAGTTGCATACCAAAACATCTGAAATTAAGAGCCAGTAGGCACATGTTGGAACCCACAGGATTCCAGTTTATCTTTTCAGCATGAAGGTAATCTAACATTGGTTCAAGGATCTCCTTCCCTGTAGGTACACAGAAGTTGAGTGACAAGCCTTTTTTAGACACACTGCTTAGAAAACTAAGTATCAAAAATAATTTTCAAGAATATATCATGCCATGCTGTATCACATTTTTATTCAGTTTCTGTTTATGATTGCCACATATGACTTTTCTGAGAGTAATCCTGTTGTCCAGCCTGGACACATAGATTAGAAGCTGAACTCAGCTTCATACTAAATAGAGTATAATGGCTATAATTTAAACTATATCTCAGCCATGGGGATTAAGAAACATTTCCTGGAGTCCTTTTGAGTATCTCAAATAGATCTTAAATCTGTCTGTCAGACCAGTGTTTTACCTCTCTCTTCCCTGAAACACATGCATCCTTCCAGGAGGAAAGATCCAAGATAC
This sequence comes from Certhia americana, assembly GCA_018697195.1. Lineage (NCBI taxonomy): Eukaryota > Metazoa > Chordata > Aves > Passeriformes > Certhiidae > Certhia > Certhia americana. The sequence goes on from CM031857.1 coordinate 107,097,033, forward strand.
CTGACCTTGTAGGGACCACCACACACACAAGGGAGCTGGATCCCTGACGCAGCTGGGACTCCAAAGATCTTATTCTATTGTGTCACCCATCTCATGAACCTGCTGCAACTTTTTGGTACCAGTTTGGGATGAAAAGTCCCTTCATTAACTGCACGTGGAGCCCAGTACCCCAATATAGGCATTCAAATAATGTTCGAAGCTGGGTGATGTAAATTCCTCTCTGATCCCTTTATTCATTCCCACAAATGCACCTATTGTTGCTCATTAGCTGTAATTCAAGAATTATGTTTCCTGAGCATGAGAGTATAAGTTGTGCAGATGTTTTGCAGTTTCCAGAGCACTTGCATATGCAGTTATTGTGTATCAGCCTCATGCAGTACCCGTGTATGGAATCATAACCAAGACCGTGGGAGATGCCACACTGAATCCTGCACAGGTATCTTCATCCTGCACAGGGTTTTGTGTGCAAAAATCTTATATAGCAAGCAAGGATAGTTATCACCTACAGGCTCAGTGTCCATTATATAAAAGCCATCAACAGGAGAGATCATTACCAAAAAATCACTCCCCATTTACCTTAATTTGTGTTCTGGCTCCCAAAGTCTATAGAAAGTAATGTTATATGCAATAATTATGGCAAATAAGGTAATGGTCTGAAAGTACAAAAGCAAAAAGAAAAATACTACCAAATCATCATCTGAAAAGTAATAAAAAAGCAAGTGATTTTCATCCCACTTTTCTTTATTAAAAAATACAATCCATGAAAGTTCAATTCTTCTTTTCTAATTCTATCTCAAGAGGGAGTTCCCATTTGACCTAAATGTCTGTGCATGAAAAATTTATTAAGTGACGTGGTTTGCTTTATTTAGAATAAAAAGAATATCTGTTTGCCATTATTACTGCAGGGAACAGAAGGCAATGCTAGGTCAGATGAACACAATGCTTTAAGGTTTCTTTGTCCTTATTATGACCTCCTGCTAACTAAATTGCATATTAAAATACAAAATAATCCAAAGAGAGGTGCAATATCAAAATAATATCTTACTCAAAGAACCTACTACTTAGAAGAAATATTTATCATGGAGTTTATTATATCAAACTATTTCAATTGCTAACACCTAAATATTTCACATTGTCTAGCAATGGAAAATGATACTTCCCAGTGTATCAATAAAGCATGATTTTAGCATAACGTTTACACATTGTAGAGAGTTCTGCTTTGTTTTAACAAAATATTTAAATTGTTTACTAAGTATTTCTAAAACATTTTCCTAATAAAGTCTTTAGACCTGCAAATTTGTTTTTAATGTGGAAACTGAAATTAAACTACAAGAAATGACTGTAAGTAATAGGCACTTCAGGAAACTTTTTGAAAGTAAAAAAATATTCTTCCAGTCCATGAATTTACTCTCTTTTCCCCTTTGGAGTAAGGCAAATGGTTCATTTTGATAAATGGTTAAAAGTTTGCATTGGTATCAGATTAATAAAATAAGAAATTTGAAGTTAAAGTAGGGCTTGTCCAGCTGTTTTATTTTGTTAAAAAATAATGTAAATTTGGAAATTTAGTAACTACCTCACTGTTAACTTCCTGATATTTGAAACTGTCTTTCAAAGACAAAGGAGAGCTATTTTTGCTAGTTCTTGTTGGTACTTCACAGATTCAGTGCTGCCATCCTTTCTCTGATCCAGGAAATTGTAGTCAAATGCAGTCTGAGCCAGATTTGAAAAGGCATGTACGAGATCAGCTTCGTGCAAACATAGTTACTAAACATTCTGCAGTATCATCTGAAAGTTCTTGTCTGGGTAAAATTGTCTTCAGAAGAAATACCAGGCTAATGACAGCAACCAAATACAGAGGCCATGTGAGAGTCCACTGCACTGGTATCCAATTTCTGTCAAGCCTGACTTCAGCATGGCACCTGAAGTCACATGGTGAGGACAAGGAAAGCTCTGGCTCCATCCTCATGTTACCCTTTCTGTGCCTCTCACAGTCAGAAAGCACCCCGGTTAATGCCAGTAGGAAACAGAGGTCTAGTTACACAAACTGGGAAAATAGAGATTTTTACTACATATAAACCTCAGTTCAAGAAAGGTAATAGTTTAGATTAAAAGCGTAACGAGGTCGTACTGTGCCAGTTAAAATGTGTGGTGTTTAACAAAAGAGGAACACCTGCAAAATGCATATGCTCCTGTTAGGGGAGGCCACCTGAGTACCACAGACACTCAGCATCAGGGATTTTTGTAAGAAAATAAGACATAAACACAAGGACAGAGACAACAAACTTTCAGAAAGTTTTCAAGCCCTTCTTAAACCCAGGTGACCTGTTTCAGGTAAAGTTTGTGGTAGGTTTGGGATAGGAAGTGGAAAGCAGTGTGTGGTGGTCCATTGCTCCAGATCATCACAAAACCTGCTGTTTATGGTTCACTCAGCATAATGGCATGAAAAGCATTTTTGGGGGGACCTCTTCAAAACCCCCTAGAGTACCAGTGATGCTCCTGGAGAACTTGTCTGAATGCTGCTAGCTGCAATGCCATGTGAGGAAGGAAACTGAGGCAGTTATGGATGCTGGCTATGCTCTCAGATGCCAGAGTTGAGGGCAGGACTAAGGATTTGTTTTTCCACTGTCTTTTAGAGTCAACAGAGAGAAAACAAAGTAAAATTCCTCATTTGTGTCTAATTGTAGCCCAGATACAATGAGTCCCACTGTCTGTATGTCCTACAGATTTCTAAAGCATTTTGCTCCACAAATGTTGTTTTTAATAAAAAGTTTATGAGCAAATGTAATCAACACACTTCTTTGTTCCTCTTGCCATATGCAAAAACGTCATTAGTTCCTCACAGAGGAGAAGCCACAGTTACATCTTCAAATAAGAATTTTTATGAACAGCCCTTGAAGGAGAAAAAAAGTTTTAACATTCTATTTCCACTAATATTGAGTATTTTTAGAAATGTTATTGATATTTTTTGTATACCCTAGACTGAACACCAACTCTGATTCAATGCATGGTTCCATCAAAACTTTGGTATGCAATGGAATTGCCTGAAGCCAACAAACATCCCAGAGAGGGATAAGTCTACCCAATCTCAAAACAAGATCTTTGTCACTGCAGTTGGCCAGATATGGCATTCGCATGAGCAAAACCTGAATTTACATATTTGAATCCATAGAAAAATAGCAAATAACTGGACTTGAATTGTCACATAAAAGGATGGATCTTGAATGATAAGCATAGAGTTTATTCTCATATATAAATATAAGAAAAATCAGCTACAATTTCTTGCAATGCTAAGTAATTACATTTTCTTTTTACGCGTTGTATTCTGTCTGTGAAATAAGGCATTTTGTAATTTATGAACTCAAGATTCTATTTATATCTGTCTGCTTGTGTTTTATTCTAATAAAATCACCGAACCAAAATAGTAGAAATGTTCATACAAATGCAGTTATTGAGGCACTATCTCAAAAGATGTCAGAACTCACATTTACAATTTCAATCAAAAAATCAGTCATTACTATGACTGAATTCATATTTCTATTCACTCATTGATTTTTAAATGAAAAATTAAAAATGTTTTTATTACAGCAAAACAGTACCCTAAAGTGGTGTCAGTTTAAAACTGTCCATTAAAATAAATGGGGTTCTCAGGTAAGGCAGAATGTCAACCTTCAAAATGTGTTGAGATGACATTTTTCATGGGAATATGAAAAAAACGGATGCTTCATTAAACCCTCCTCCTAATTATGGTCCTGGATAATGTAAAACAAGTGGCAAAAGCATTGTCTGAGGTTAAGAAATCCATCCCTAAGTAATTAAAACTTTGAATTAGCTAAAAATACATAATACAAATATAGTAAAGTGTCTGTATTTCACCTTTATAAATAAACATATACACAAGATTTTCTGAGCTAAAAGCGAATCTTTAATCATCTCTAGCCTCCTGCCCTGATGGAAAATAAGTACTTCATTTAGCACATGTAATAAATGTGTGTCATACCAATAGGAAATATCAGCATGGGTCATGTTTTTACTTTGTGTGTTGACACAGTAATTGGTCAATTATGTGTAATGGAGACTAACTGCCTCTTACAAAAATACAGCTACACTCTACCTACACTCTCTGCATTAATAATAAAAATAAGTTGGCATTTTTTCCCAATGTACATTATAGAAGCCAAACAAGACAAAGGCATTGAAAAAACTTTAGAAAAGGCAAAAAATCAATCACTTTTGATTTTCACCATCTTGTAACGTACTGTTCTTAGCAATAAAAACTGTGCAACAGGAATGGTTTTAGAGGTGCAGAAATGTCTGCACACCTGAGGTTACTGAGTCTGACCCCAGGCTTTGGTGCAACCCTGCCCTTTGGGCATCTTTCCACGAAACACCTTTCTATCACAGACCTTGCCCTTCTCCTCACACCTTAAAGAATGTGCCACACATGAGCACTTAGGGATAAATTAGCCAGCTCAAAATTATAACTGTATGTTACAATAGTTGTTTAAGCCCCCTGTACATTCAGGGAAGGAGGAAAGGTGTCTCTAGAGGAGGATTTCTCTCTTCCTTGTAATTTAAGATATAGCTGATGAGGATCACCCTTCATATTTGCCATTCTTTTTCCTCTGACCACAGTAGAAATGCAGATTATTATTTTTTTATTTTTTGGTAGATAAAGTTGAGTAAAATTGATGTAACTGTAATTGATGTAACTAATACAAAATATCTAGCTTGAAATAACTTTAATCTAGATATCTGTACAGTGTGTCCATCTGAAAAGGAATTAATTTTTAGCCAAATCTAGTTCAAATCAAATGAAATTTCAGTGACATTGAAGAAAAAAAAAATGATTCACAGAGCACTATAGAAATATCTCTGTGATAATAAAACAGCTACTAAAAATACCCTTTGCATTTAATTTTTAAAAAAGACTTTGATTTAACAGATACCTTTAATTTATTGCTTAGGTAGAACCTTTAGGTATTTCATAAAGTACTAAGGAGCTACTGTACTATCTCTTGTCACCTTGCAGATCTCATTAGTGTGCAAGGCACTTGCGCTGAGGTCTTATTTTCTTTCCTTACCCTATTTACAGAAAGGTAAAAGAATACTTAAACTATTAAATGAAGTTCCTGAATTACAGCAAAACATTTATTCAGTCTCTTCAAAGAGCACTGGAGTTGGGACCTTGAGTTCACCAAGGGCAGAGGTGTCAGCTTTCTTTTGGTGCTTGACTTCTGTGGGGACTGATCTGGGATCACCAGGATCTGTCAGGCTCTTGGGCAGGAGCCCCTGCGTGTGTCTTGGTCCCCACAGCCTGTCCATGTGCATGATCCAGAAACTTGAGTGCAGAAATAGAACAAAAAGGACAAAACAGAAGTTTTTGCTGCTGTTCTACATAAGGGTCATGAAGGGACTGTATGTGACTTTCCAAAATACCTTTCTCTGATGTGGCTGTGGAGGCAGAGAAAACCACAGCCTAAGGAAAACAAAGCACAAGAAAAGAAAATGCAAACAAGATTGGTGAAAGCAGATTTTTTTTTTTTTCCTAAAGCAGTGCACATAGAGGAAAAGATGGAAGAGCAGGTAGCTTAAGGCCAGAAAAGAAAACCAGAAACAAGCAAACGAGGAAGGTTATGAAGAAAAAAAAGAAAAGCTAAAATAAAAAAAAAAAAAAAAAAGAAAAAAAGGTGAAACAACTCAACAACATAGGATGCCCAGGGAAGAAGATCAATCTTTGTTTCCCAGTCCCTCTCACTTGCCACAGGTCAAAGTTACCAAAGAGTATGACAGACAACAACTGACTCTCGTGATAAAGTCCTGGCGCTTCTTCCTTGTGGTTACTGTCAATCAGGAACAACTGTCAAAAATTACAATGATACAGAGGTGATCTCAAAAGATAACAGAGTGGTTTTTGACAGATTAAGATGTTATTCTGCCTTCCCTGTGTATTTGTTTAACATTTAGGGGTAACTAAAGCAATATGGATCTGTGTAATGTGGAGGCTGGTAGCAAGGCAAGCCATCTATAAATTATCTTTCAAACCAAAGCATAAGAAAGGCAAAGAAAAAGAAAAAAAAAAAAAGGTAAAAATTAATAAATTAAAACAAATCAGAGAAGCTGAGCATGAGGGAGAAAGAGAAAGATGGGAGAGCAGATAGGTTCTGTTCTCATTTACCCTGAAGTCATGGATTTACACTTGTCTAACAGGCAACACGATTAGGCCAAGCTCTCCTTATCAGCAACAGCTAAAAGTCAATGACAAACCACACAGATGAAAAAGACTTATTAGCTCACCCAAGTCTATTATTTTTATAATCAACTGGTTGTTCACAAAGCAGACCTCACATACAGACACTGAAATTTTACTGAGAGCTAATTTTGAGGAAGAAAAACTCTCTATAGCTTTTGATGACATATTCAGGAGTTTTATTTGTTTGTACTTTTTTGGTTAGAATTTTAAAAATCTATCAGTTGTGTTCAATTTTCTCCCTCCACTAAGCACCTCTAAAGCTTGGAACATCCAACCTTTGTATCCTGAAATATATCACCTTTGCACTTGTCAAACTAAAGCTCATGGTTGTTCTTTTCTATTCATGCTTTTCTATATCTCTTTTTTATATCAAGCTAATGGTACTTTAATTTTTTGCTCACGTCTGAAAGCCTGTACCTTAATGTTCCACACACCTGTACATGACAGTTGTGAAGAACAGATAGGACAGAATCCACACCAGGAAAACATTATTCATTTTTGGGCTGTTTACTTAGGATTTTATCCCTGGTGCAGATTATTTCTTGGAGAGAAAGAAAACATCTATTAGCTACATGTCAGATACCAGAAAATCTCAGAGCGGTGTCAACAAAAATCCTTCATAACAGACTTAATTCAAAGGAAAGTCAGCTACTGTCATCCTGAGAGCAGCAGAGATTCTAACTCTAGTTTGCTCTCAATCATAACTCAAAATTACAATTACATTTAAGTTTCCTCCCTAGTTCTATTTTAAAGCAGATTTTTTTTTTTTAAATTGAAGTTTACTGTGTCTTAAATCTTTACTGACTTCAACACAGAAAGCAACAATAATCCTAATAAAAACTGTTATGAAACTAATTTATCATTAGGGGTTTTTTATTCATCCTTCACCCAGTTTGCAAGCTATACAGCAGTGCTGCACAGAAACATTGAACTTTATCAAAGTTAATTTTGTGGGTATGGAAAAAAAAGATGAGAACAATGAAGATCAAGACTTTACTATGACCTGTTGTTGTCATCTTTGTGGGTATTTCAGATATCCAAGACCACATTGATCAGCTTGATCTTTAAAATTATTTTTTCTTAGTAAAGTTCAAATATTAGATAATACATTTTCAGAGGAGATAACATGGCATAATTTTTACACACTACTTGAAACAGCTAATAGATGAATATTGAAATGCAAATGACAGTATTACTAACAAACTAATCACTGCTTTGTGAAGAACTTTAAGGCTTTTATATGAAAAAAATAGTTAACCACTAACATATTGATATCAATTCTAAAATACTAAGGTTAAGTTATAGCAATACAGCCCAAATTATTAGGTTTCAATGTCATGTTGCCACCAGTACAATGTCATTCCTCAAGCCAATTTTACACATGATACAATTATTACATGGTTTTATGGATTTCTCATCACTTTTGTGTACATTAAACTAGAAGTATGAGAAAATACCAAAGCATAATCACATTTACAGCTTGAGCTCTACTGTAAGCAATTCAATAAGAGAGTTCATTAAGGTTTATGGGTTTATTCCAAGAAAAAATAAAAATAAACAAAACCCCAAAGGAGGGCTTCCTTAAATTTTTGGAGACTGGGAAATTAAACTTGAGAGAACTGTACAAATTCAGCTTGGTCAACTGTTCCTCCCTAACTCCATGAGTAACAGGCATCAGATGTGGATTTGGAAGCCGGTGGGCCTTGATTGTTTGTAGGTGTTCTTATGTGAAAAGTAAAAAAAGAAAAAATCACCTGATCTAAATGGAAACAGCCAAGCTTTCCCTGATATCAGTTTTGCATAGTTTCCACCAAAACATACATTACAAGCATTTCCACAAACCTGTGGTTCTCTACTTCATTGATAAACCTCTAAGTAGGTCAAATACACAAGCTCATCAGAACATCCCTATTAAGTAATAATCTGAAGAGGAACAATCTACCTTAAAAAAACCCAAATCCGTGTATTCCTAGGGGTGTATATAAAAACATTTTGGTGGAATTTCCTGCTGTGCTGCAATGTTCTCAATAGCTTTGGCTTTTTTTGTGTCTCCTACAGAACAGGGCTGCTTTATTTGCAACAACAAAAAAGTTCATACAAAATACAGTTCTTCTATTCTGCACTGTTAAAGGGTCACTTCTCAAGTCACCCTTTTTGACAAGAAAGGGATATAAAAGAATTTACTCAACTTTGTTCTCTTTCAATGTTGCACAGAAAGCTTTTAAGGAAGAAATCACTCTAATGTGAAAGCAACACAAAGGGGCCGCATGGAATATTGTGATTCTATGAACTAAATTACTCTTTTAGTGGGCTAATCTTTTATCTACAGGGAACCAGGCTCTCTGATCCTTGTGTCTATTTTTACACATCACAAAACAGCAATAACACTTCGATACAATTCACCAGACTTGGCTATCAGCTTCAGTTTTGGCTTGGACTCTCTGGAGAAGCTCTGTTTTAAAGCTGTTAAAGCTCAAACTAACCCTCAAATAGTCATGCATTTGTTCAGATAATGTCTCTGAGCAGGTTTCTCTGCTGCAGTTTCAGCTACTGCTGATGCTGATCTGCCTCCCAGGCCAGAAGAGGGATATGAACCATTCCTGGCAGAGAACCTCACACAAGTGAGGTTCTTCACTGTCCTTGTGAAGAAAAGCCTGGCATATGCACTAAGCAACACTAAGAGCAGCTTCACCTGCACACTGCACAGTCAGCACACAGGAGAAAATACAATAAGCCACTTCCTGATTTAGAGATTATTTTCGAAAAAACCTGCTACACTTTACAGCCATTTCAGATTTTCTGTAAACAATCACAAGTGTCAACAAAAAAATACAGTGGCAGCAGTGCTGCACATCACACGAAGAGATGGTACATGATGGCACTTTGTCACAGAGCCAGCACCCTCTCCCAGGCAACGATTGCCCCTGATAAGGGAAAGGAGATTTCATGGTCTTCAGTCATCACCAAGTGTCTGGCCTCGAGTCTAAAGGGACATATTGAAATCTTCTCAATTCTGTCACATTTGCTGAGCATCACAGCACCTGTCAAAAGCAACTCTGAGGTACAAGAACCAGATAGAAAGAAATATTAGACAGAAGGAATCAGGAGTAATTTAGCCCTGATACCTGCAAAAGCTCACATGGAAAAGGTCATCTCCCTGATCAATCCAGGCCATGTCATACAGGCTCATAACTATCCACAGCTTTTGTTCAACCAGGAATATCAATCCTGAAAAATTTAACACTTCATCCTGCTAGAGAAGCTGATATATGAACTATTTATTTCCATTTTAAATTCATATTTTATTCTTACACTAACACTCCAAGTAAATTTTTTTTCTATTGTCCCCCAACACACACTTGGCTGGTGAAAGCTAACTTTGCTTTTCCAAACTGAGGAGAATTTGAAATCCAAACCTAAAATGTACAATTCAACATATGAAACAAAATTCACTTCCTTAATGAATCTTCTTAAAAGGCTAACAAAATACTTAACTAGCAGTTAGTTGATTTGGAGGAGGGGGGTTTCAGGGGGCTTAGTTTTTTGTTGTTTTTTTCAATAGTAGCAAACTCTAGAATTATGACCTCCTATTGACATATTTTCTCAATAAATTCAAACAAGTTTTAGAAAATCTTTATTTCCCCAGAATGTTTAGGTTAGATATTAGACATTTTTAGGGGAATAACTATTTATTCCTTTATTCCTTATTCAGGATACCTCCTTTTCTGCTGTATTCTAGAATATGGCTCTATTTATGCTCTGATGTATGCAGAAAATAGAGACATAATTAAAACTGGAAAGAAGAAACGTATTCACTGCTCTGCCATTCCACAGGCTCAGCAAAATGTGTACACACAAACTTATACAGCACCACGTTTAATTTCTGCACTGCTTTTTTTTTTTTTTTTTTTTTTTTTTTTTTTTTTAAGACTCCCACTTAGCAAGCCTGTCATTCCTCACAATGGTTTAACAACTTTGTATTTGTGGAATAAAATTTCCATTCTTCGTGATGCTCTTTTCAGAACTCTTATGCCAAAAAATGGGCTTCCCCCTCCTATTTTCTCAAATTCTAGTCTGTAACCTTTATTATGTATTTAGATGTAGAACGTATAAGAGGCAAAATTTAAGGCAGCTGTTTCCATTTACAGTATATTTCACCAGCTGACAATGGGAACTCCATAGATGCCAAGGTGCTTTGGGCTTTTTTTTCTATGAAGGGGGGCTGAAATATGATTTTGTGGGTATATTGCCCACAAAAATGCTTTGCCAGTGCTCCACTGTGCATTGGAGCTCCTCAGACCAGGACTCAGCTACTACGTGAAAGGCTTGAAAGCTGACACAGAGGAAAACACTGCCACAATTCATAGTAAACGTCCTTGTGGGCTCTGGAATGTTAATGTGCTGCATACTGCAGTGAGGACAGGGCATCCAAATAGCTTCAAACTATTATAACAAGTTAAAAATTGTCCACTGGTAGCTATTTAAAGGTCATTAGTTACTTTATATATATATATAGTGCATGTATTCAGCTATCAGAAATCTGGTGCTACATTGTTGGCCATAAAGGGTAAAGTTGGACAAGTTCTAAATAGAGATCAAAGCCTGGGCCAGATCCTCAATTAAAGTCAAATGAGTTATATTCATGAATGCCAGCACAAGATATTTGACAGAGTGCAGAAGACATTGTATCATAGTAAGAGTTAAATGACAAATCACTACTGGTGTGACTGTAATTCTAACTGTTTTTGTCCAAATATTCAGGAACTGAGTTGAATTTCAATTGAATATTGAACAAAACACTAAAAAAACAACCCATAGTATGTTGATTTTATGTGTCATCTCGCTTAATATGCATGCATTTGCATAAATTGCATAAAGTGTATTTTTTCTTTGCTTCAGAAAAAAAAAAACTTCAAAAATAGTAGATAATGACAGCAATGTGTAACCTGCTCCCACCTTTAAAACTGATATATGTATCCTCACAAGCTACTTCACTCACAAGCAGCAAAAAAAACTGTATGTGAGACTTCAGTAATATGCAACATTTGTGGTTAGCAATTCCTATGGTTTTGGGACAAGATATTTGAGTATCTTGGAAAAGATTTGTTTGGCTTGGGGTTTTGGGGTTTTTTTGGGTTTGTTTTGTTTGATTGGTTTTATGTGTGGGTTTTTTGGTTTTTGTTTGTTTGGTTTTGTTTTGTTTGTTTGTGGTTTTGTTTGTTTGTTTGGATTTTTGGTGGTTTTGTTTGGGTTTTTTGGTTTTTTTTTTTGGTTTGGTTTGGTTTGTTTTTTTAAGCTAAAGAAAGGAAAACAGATAAGTGCTGTTTTACTAAGGCTACAACCCTGAGGAGAAAAATATTTCATTTCCTTAACAATGAAAAAAAATTATGATTCTTTCTACTGACATTTTTGGCAATGCTTTGGTTTTCATATACGTATTCTGTATAGTAATAAGTTCCTTTCTAAACAAACAGTATCAAATAGTGGAAAAAGGCTTAACAAAAAAAAAATTCAGGTTTTAAGTTTGTGAGTGAAAGGAAAAGATACTAGGTTGCCCAGGACAGTAGAAAACTGAAAAGATCTTATCAATTTTACATGTTTATCTTATTGTGATTTATAGGGTTGGGTTTTCTTGACAAATAATCCCACATTCTACAATTAAAAAAAAAAAAAAAAAAAAAAAAAAAAAAAAAAAAAAAAAAAAAAAAGGGTACCAAAGAAAAGTATTTTCTGCTCTCTTTGGTCACAAATAAAGGTAAAACTGGGAAATGACTAAGAGAAGGGGATATTGGATGAAGGGGAACTGAGAAAAACTATCAAAACAAGAGAAACAAGAGTAAAGCAAAAAGGAATAAAATAGGCTTTATATAGTCCATATGGATTAAGACCCACATATTTATAATTCTGAAAAACAGAAATTAATGCTGGAAACATTTGCAGAACCGTATTTGCACTTTTTCTTTTAAAGGTCAAAGAGGTGTATAATGGCTTCGCAAAGAGAAAAAAAAAGTCACTGTAATGTCTGTTACTTACTATACTTGCTCTGTAACACTAAACCAAAGAGCAATGAACTGTACTTTTCGAAATTCTAAGGAATTGTCTTTAATAGTTGAAAGGTCAAAATAGAATATGGAAGACCAGCTATTAAGTTACATGGTCTTTATGTATCGTTCACCGTTTGTCAGTGAATTTACAGGAAATTCTGCATTGGAGAACAGAGAAAGATTGTTCCCTTTTAGCATTTAAGTAGGAGAACCCAATCCCTTTGGTGTACAACTCTCCCTCCCCAACACACACAATCTTTCCAACATATTTCCTTGCTCTTTAACATTTCTGTACCTATTCAAAATGAACACAAGCCTATTTCATAAGCACTTCCCTGTTCCTCTTGCTAGGCAGGAGCTGGCACAAGTGCAGGCTCACAACAGAGCTGGGTTAGGACAGCTGGTGAGTAGTAGCCATCCCAACCCTGTTATGTTTTATGAAAGCACTGCCAGTGCATGGGAGAGCTCTCTGAAGCTGAATGAGATGATGGGAGGGGTGGTGATAAAGGAGCTGCACTGAGAATGTCATCAATTTAGGATGCACTCAAAGCCTGGACATTTTGTCTAAGGCACATCACTGAGATACTGTTTCACAGCACTGGCTGGGCAGGGACTGCTGCACTTCCCTTCTGCCCAGACAGAGGAGCCTGTGGATCAGATATATCCACAGAGAAACTTTCCTTACACTTGGACACTGAACTGTTGGGATCTTCAGTGTGATTCAACACTGTTTATCGCCTGATGCATTCTCAAAAGCAGTTTCTCTGACCTTTGCCTGCTTTCTGCACAAGGGATGTGAACAAAAGGAGAACCTTCTATAATCCCTAAATCAAAGTGTTATGTTCCTCTTTAGATGTTCTATCCAGTTTAGAGCTAGCTGGCAGATACTGTCCCCAGTCAGAGTCACAGGGAGAAACCTCATTCAGCATTCCAGCTTTGGATCCTCCCTGGGAAATTTGTAAGGGTGTAAGATACAGGTTTATTTTACAAAGGAAACGCCTCGTAGAAGTCACTGCTTAACCATTGTGGACCAAGATTAACATTGTTTCTTTTCTTGAGGAGAAAACAAAGGCAACTGCTGGGATATTGTGGAAAACATTGTAACTATCACTTCTACTGAACAGGAATGTTGATCCATCTGGCTTATTAGGAGTATATGCTCCAGTTAATCCAGGTCAAAGCTGGTTTACTTCTGTGCAGTGGAAACTATTTTGAGAAGCTCTGAGCAGTGCCCACAGATTGAGAAAAACAGCTATGCAGAGCTTTCAGCACAATTTATGTGCAAGAAGAATAAAGAGCCTTCTGCCCTATGTGCCATGAAATAATAGATTGAAACTCGTCAAGGCTCATTCTTGATTGCATCGTTGTGTTCAGAAATTATTATTATTATCTTCATGTATCATTGAAAAAGCAGTTCTAATGATTACAGCGGGGCTACAATCTGGAACACTCACTCTGAGGAAATACCCAGCTAGAATGGTGGCTCACTAAAATAAAGTTGAACACAAAATGGCATTAACAGAGTAGTCCCAAGGGAGATGTTGAGGAGCAAACCCCACAAATTATTTTTGTTTGATAAAATAAAATAAAATATAATTTCCAAGTTAGTATTTTCAGTAAGATTTTTTTTTTTTTTTTTTTTTTTGCAAATTAGTGGTGTTATAATTTTGTTCTAAATTAAATATGCTTAGGACATTCTTTGCAAAGCAAACATATAATTACAGAATAACATAGGCTGCAAGGAAGGCCATCTAGTACAACACTGTTCTCAAAGTAGGGCCTCCTCCACAGCTACATCAAGAAGCTCTGTGTCCAGTTGAGTTTGGAACCCTGACAAGGGAGAAGATTCTGCAACCCCTCTACTTCACTGATGACACCCATAGTAAAAAACAATATTCTTAGGATCTTGTAAACATTTTAATTTTGGAAGCCTGTTTCATCTTTTCTCTGTGCAGCCCTGAGAAGAGTCAGACTTAATTTTCTTCATAAATATTAGACAGGAATTAGATACCTACTTCCCCTTTTCCTGGTTATATAGCACAGTAGTTTTAACTTTCATCACTAGACAGAGAACAGTTTTGTACTCAGTACAGTTCCCTACAGTTTTTTAATGATGGGATTTTATGCTTTTCTCAATTTGTAATTAACTATGAACTAGTTTTACATAAAAGGAGAGCATTCTATGTTCAGATAATTTCTCTCTTACACAAGATGGACATGTCTATTAATACATGTCTATCTATACATGTCCACAGTATATTAAATTCTTGAACCTGCATGGAATTACCTAAGTTCTCTAAAGATGCCTGAAACAAACTCAAATATTGGTCAGGGAAAACATGAGAGGCAAAGTTAAGCTAAGTTAAGTAGAATGCTTATACAAAAACTGGCTTTAGTAACATGCTTATACAATATTGAGAATAATAAATTTGTGACATAGTTCTTGAACCACTCCTCAAATTTTGAATGAGGCCTGTCTCTATTAACAGGAAAAGGGTGAATCCATGATTATCAAATGCATATTTGAATCAATTCCTGATTGAGTAAGACACAACCTCAGCAAATTTTCTGCAAGTTTGATGTGCTAAATCAGGAAAATTGTTAAGCGTGCAAATATATTTTGAGTCATTTGTAGGGTAGCTAGAAAGAAGGGAAGGGGGCTTTTATTTTAGATCCAGAATCCTCTACATTATTAAAGTACATAATTGAAAATGATTAATTAGGGAGAGGAAGAAAAGGTAAAAGAAATTATATACCATAGATACTGCAGTCAAATTGCACAGAACAAGAAGAAAGCAAAAAAAGAATTTCTTTGTTGGCTGAGGTGCCTCCAGAAGTCTTCTCTAAAGACCTAAGAGTTAATAGTTTTTCAAGGCATGGCAAACCCTGGAGTGGGCTGGAAAGGCCAGAAAGCCTCATGCTTCAGCAGTGATATTGAATGGAAAAAATTATCAACCAAGGGTAAATTTGCAGATTCCCACATCTTGTTCCCAGCAGACTTGTGGGCTTTCAAGAGTTTAAAGGAACCACAGTGCAGTTTCAAGGACCGAATGAGAGGCAAATAAAAGCAATTTTGAATAGGCAGTAAGACCACTCCCTCCACAAGCTTCAAGACAATGAGAGAGAATTAGCACAGACACTCTACAGTATAATTTAAGTCAAAGTTGTTATCAAAAGTCTTTGAACACAGGATTGTTGTACTCAGCTCAGGCATATGAATAAACCAGAGAAGCTGCACTCAATGAAGTTTAACAGTAAATGGCTGAGTGAAAAGGCTTGTAAGCTTATAAATATTTCACAGAATTTTAACACCAAAGGTAGTAGACATTAAATATGAAAGCTATACTGAATTTCTTACTTTCTCTAGGAAAATGCACCACATAATATTTTCAAAACACAGGGAAACCCAGGAATTTTTTTCCTAATACCTTTGAAATATCTAATATCCTAATATCTTCTCCCACTTGTAAATGTACATTAGGTACATTTCTGGTTTTGTCTACCACGTGTTTCTTCAGTATCCAAGTATATAGCAAAAAAAAGTAGACTGAAAACACAGTAAAAGAAATAGGAGATCCCTAAGGAAAAGAGATGGGAGGTTTTTTTTTTTCAAGGATCAAAAGGGATTAAATACATATGGTCAGTTAAGGAATTACTCTGGGAGAAGTGATTTACTGTAAAACAAAATTGGCTCACAGTTTAAGACACTGGAAACTCTGCAAAGCTAATGCTGAGGAGCCGTCAGACTTTCCCACCCCATTATGAGAAACACTTTGCTTATTTTTCTTGTCTCAAAGAATGAGCCATAAAATGAGATTTATGTTTTTATGAGATAAATTGTTAAGTAATATAGCAGATCAAGAGGCAATATTATCAATACCATGGAAATAAAATCAACAGTAACTCCTGTTTGTTACTTAATGACTTAGCATCTATCAGAGAGGATCTTTTCCCTGTTTTGTTCTCTTGTGGTGTTAGTTTTTCAAAAGCAGTAAGGGAATAAGATCCTTTCAGACAGGGTAAAGGTATTAGTGTATCCTGCTGGTTATTTGGGATCAAAACTGGCATTGCAACTGCTGGGACATTTCTCAGAAGTAATGAGAAGCCTGTCTGAAAAAGGCAGAGAGGGATTCAATATCAGTAGCCAGAGTAAACCATGTTACTACTTCAAAAGCTCCAGTTCCTGACAAAAAAGAGAGAGAGAAGAGACTTAGCAGGACATTTACCAGCAGTTCCAATACCTGTGGGCAAAGGCAACCAAGTCCAGCCCAATTTGCCCATTTTTTGTGCCAAGTCATAACAGGCCCCATAATATTTTTAGTCAAAACATGTAATAACTGAATCTAATTTTTTTTACAGGGAAGTGCAAGGAGGAGGGCAAAAGGACAATAATGACAAATCAATTGGCAAAAGAGGGCCAGTGCCTGAAGTTGGCAAAGCAGTTTATGGGCAATACCACAATGGATAATGGGAGCAGCACTGAAGCACCCCCAGCAGCCCTGGCCCCACACAACTGAGACATTCCTTCTCCCTCCCTCAAGCCTCCAGTGAATACAGCTCTGTTTCAGAAGTGTGTGGGCCTGTCAGGCTTTGGCGTCAGCCTCAATCTGAGCAGCAGCTTTCCTTCTGTGGCTCTCAGCCACTGCTCAAGGTGGACGTGTCCAACCCCACAGAGACCTGAAGGCAGTGCCTGGAAGAGTGCCAGTGCTGGTGACTGAGCTTCAGTGAGAACAAAGTCCTCAAGTCATATCAAGTCCTTCCTGTCCACAAATGAGGCTCAAGTTGAGGATGTGTAGTGCAGATATTCCAGTGTGAAGTCTAAATTAACTTAGTCTGTGATTAATTGAACCCATCACAATTTATTCATAATCTGTAATTAATACTATGCTGCATCAAGCAAGCGTGTGGTTTATTGTACACACAGAACAAGATGATTTAGATTAAAAGGAGATGTGGTGAAACGACATACAACAGACCTGTCAGGGAGGGAAAGGGAGGAGAACTAGAAAGAGCTCTGAGGGAGAAACCTGTGCTTTCTCATCCTTGTTACCATACTCCCTTTTGTGAAAGCTGTAACTCCAGCAGCAAGATCTTGCAAATCTAGCTGCCAACCAGCCTGAGAAGACATGGTGACACAAGGATGCAAATGAGAAGTAAAGAGAATTAAAATGAGCTCCCATAGCTGCTACTCCTACTCGTATTTCTTTAGGGTTTTCTTCACCTTACATTCTCATGCAAACTCTTCACTGGCATGCATTATCATGGCAGAGCTCTGCGACTAACATGCATCTCAGATCTTTCCTCCAAACCTATCTGGCTGAGTTCTGGCTGACTTCTTCTCTCCCTTTGCCCCACATCCTGGTGCAGCTTCCAACAGCCTTCCTGATTCTGCTTTTTCATCAGTTCCTACTGTCCCCAACATCCCCTTCTCGTCAGGCAAGCTACACTTACCACGATATTTGTATCATCAAAATGAAACCTTGTAAATGTTTTGTAAATATATAAATGTGTTTCTTTTATTGGAAATATGAGAAGACATGAATGCATGAATAAATAACCATTCAATCTGGAGGTGCAAGTTGCCCTGCCAGTGTTTGAATTGCATTGAAAGACAGCTCTGGCCTCCTGGCCTCCATAAAGAAATCTTGAGACAGAAAGGCTCTGTACATAAGGAAACTTGGAGCACTGACTGCATTGGTCCCAGAAACAAAGGGATCCACTGATTTTCTGGTGCAATTCTGACTGGGTTGCAGCACTGACATTTTTGTCTGTTAGAAATGATGATATTGTTAACAGTGCACCACAAGAGGATCTCTCTGCATGAAGTCAGGCTTGAGTGTTACACTTAATCTGCAGTTACATTTTAAATTGCATTTATATTATAGCTTAATTGAAGTGTGCATACGATTTCCCACAAATGCTACTTTCAGCTGTTATACCATATCAATAATAATTAGAACGATTTATACATTCATTCCACTCAGATCATGTGGGATATGCTTCAGAATAACTAGATCTTTTGACAACAGCTGTAATAGCTAATAACTGTCACTACCATCACAGGAGGTGCTTGAAACTTCATAAACTCACCTCTAGGATTCTTTCTTGTAATATCTTTGATCGTTTTCAGCTATGATTGCAGCCCTGGTTGCACCATGACAACTTCTCTTTTCATACAGAAAATACATTCTTGCTCTCTTCTACCAACCTAATTTCATTATTAAAATTAATTGACTAAAAACTAAACACGTTTTTGTTTACAGTGATTATAAATTCATAATCCCATCTGGGCCTCAGAATTTTGCACAGCATATTGGCAATTAATATCCAATTAATGCTTGTAGACCCACTGATTGTATTGCATATCTACAAAGCAGACTGCTGACACATTCATTTATATTTCAAACAGCACACTGCAGGCTATATGGTAAAGAACATACATTGAAAACTCTTAGATTGTTTCAGACTCAGGTACAACAACTACCCAGGGACATATTCTCAGAAAAACAACCAGCCAAATAACAAAAAAACTCCAAAAACAAAAACACCAAACAAACCACCACCCCCACCCCCCCAATAACCCCACAACAATAAAACAAAACAAAACCAAAAAAATCCTTGGGGAAAAAAAATCCAGCAATTTTTTACTTTGTAGAAAACACAACATGAAATCATCAAGGAAAAAATGCAATTCCTGGTATTTATTTGGAAAAGAACTCAGACAATTGCAGAGGGGTGTGCTGCTTTTAAGTGTGAAAGAAATAGTGGATTTCTAAAAGTAACTTCTGATGTCTGGTCACACCTGTAGGTTTAGCTGTAGACCAAAAAACAGGCTTCAGTGGATGCAAGTT
Organism: Certhia americana; assembly: GCA_018697195.1. NCBI lineage: Eukaryota > Metazoa > Chordata > Aves > Passeriformes > Certhiidae > Certhia > Certhia americana. The sequence goes on from CM031857.1 coordinate 107,116,178, forward strand.
AGAATACAAAACAAAACAGAGAGGATGCAAATTTGTATGATGTAAAACTAAAGCAGAATATAACTTTCAAAGAAGCGGTATTGACTTAAGGAATCCTGGGAGCTGTGACATGCACAATATATTTTCTTTCTGGCTCAAAAATACTCTGTCTTAATGAAAAGGTGTTATATAAAAGTACATCTTGTAAGTTTCCAAAAAGAGTCCTCAGGTTTCTAATGGGTTCCCAACTGGAAGCCTTCCCATTAGAATGGAACTGAATGACTTCTGATTATAAGTATTTCCACTGTATAGCTTCAAATGCCTTATGCAAAATTTTAGCATTTAACAGAGCTAGACATTCATGTAATCACAGAATATGCTACTTAACAGCTCAAAAAGCAGCTAATTCTTTCTTTGCTGCTTTTTAACAAATTAAAATAACAATAAAATAGGGTTTATAACTCAGGTGACATAAATGAATATGCATGGCTTGAAAAAATAATTAACATCTCTTATTAGTTATTAAAAACACTGATAATTTTTTGTTACTGGAAAATAATCAGGAAGCATATTGAAATTGCTATAATAACAGAAGATAATAACAAAAATTACCCAAACATAGGACAGATAAAGAGAAAGATGAAATAAACAGAATTTATCTTCATCTAAAGGATTAAAGTAGCAAAGTTGACCACAGTACTTCTATGAGAGGAACACTGACTGTACACTCAATAACAGCATTCATTTGGAAGGCAGCAAATATTTTGAAGGGCTTACTTTTATTTCTTTGATTTTGAATTAAAGACATACAAATTAAAATTTCAACATATTTGAATCTATATAAAACTAAAGGTCTCTCAGGCCTTTTTTTAAATTTTTGCACTCAGAGTAAATTTGCAACAGGTCTTCAAAATAATAACCATATTTTAACAGAATATGGATCAAATTGAAGTACCACCTTAGACACTTTGCTAACTTCTAATTTTTAAAAAAGACTTTCAAAAATATGTTGATACTATTGAATTTGTTTGCTGCATATATTTAAGGGTTTTTTTAACTTGAATAGACTTTTAAAAAAATGGGAATTCTATATTACATATTAATATAACTAGATGGGCTTTCCATTAAAGTGATGTTTCAATAAGCTAGAATTCAGATGAATACATCCTGAAAGACTAACTCTGAACTGATTTGCAGCAAGTTTATAATATGGGCACACAGGAAAATATGGATAGTTTTGATGCTTGTGTGCACCCCTGCAAAAACCTGGCATCAACAGAATATGATGACCTCAAATCTCTCTTTAAAGCCACCTTCCACACCAGTCAGACAGGCTGCTGGCAAACAAAAGCACTGAAAGAGCTGGTCGAAGTCACTGCAAGGTGACTATTGATTATTTGAGAGAGGCCTTGGTGATTGTGGGAGTCTCCGGATGAAGGGGAAGAAAGCAAATGGCACTCATTTTCAAATAAAACAAAGAATATTTGTGTAGCCTAGGAAAGCAATGAAGAAAATCCTTTGAAAAAACCTGCAAATCATCCTTGAAAACATGTCCTGACATATGAAAGAAAAGAAAAAAAGCTGACTGGGAGTGTAGACAGCATGGTTTTACAAAGGAAAGTGATGCCTGACCAACCAGACAGCATTTTATGAAGAGGTGGCTGGCGCAGTGAGGGAGGGACAGCAGCTGATGCAGTTTATCCTGACTTTAGCAAGAATTTTAACACTCTCCTATAACAGTATCATTTCAAAAAACCCTGGTTTGCTGGGTTCAACTTTGGAGCTGGCTGTAAAAAAATCTATCCAGGAGTCTGACAGGAGCCTTGTGCAGTTCTGGAAGAGGAAGTACAAAGTCCTGCACAGAGGGAGGAAGCAGTGCATGAGTCAGTAGAGGCTAGGGACCAAACAGCTGGAAAACAGCTTTCCAAAAATGGTTCTGGTGGACACCAAGCTGGGCAAGAGCCAGCAATGTGCCCTTGCAGCAGGGAAGGAAAGTGTTATCCTGGGCTGCATCAGGCAGACTGTTTCCAGCAGGACAAGGGAGATGATCCTTCCTCTCTGCTGAACCTTGGCCAGACAAAACTGGCCAAGTCCAGTGCTGGGCTCCCTAGTATGGACATACTGGAGCAAGTCTATGGAAAGGCCACAAGGAAATGATGAAGTGTTGGACCATCTTTCAGATGAGCAGAGGCTGAACGAACTGGGACTGCTCAGCCAGGAGCTGTGAAGGTTCAGGGGAACCTCATCAGAAACTAAATGTTTGATGGGAGGGAGCAGAGCAGACAGAGTCAGACTCTTCTCTTTGGTACCCACTTGCAGGATGAGAGACAACAGGCATAAATTGAAATAGAGGACATTCTACAGATACTTAAGAAGAAAAATAGATTTTTGTAAGGATAGCCAGTTGCTGGGAGAGGGTGTGGAGTCTCCATCCTTGGAGATATTTAAAACCCAAGTTGACATTACCCTGAGCAACCTGCTCTCACTGACCCTGCTCTGAGCAGGTAATTAGAGTAGATGATCTCCTGAGGCATCTTCCAGCCTTGGCTGCTCTGCGAGTCTGTGAAATATCATCAGTTTATAGGCTGAGCAACAGTTTCTGGAAGCACTCCAAGACAGACACAACACCTCTTAGGAACTCATAATCCATCAAAAAAAGCCTCCATAGATTGACTTATTGCACGAGGAAAAAATGAATTCCTTGGTTACTATTTAGGGCTAAGACATTTTTCACTTTCTAGATAAGAATTTAACAGATAAGGAGCAAATAACCTTGGTGTCTACAGTAGGCAGATTTAAGGAAAAAAAACTCTGTCCACATTTTGAACAAGTCCTTGTTCAAATCACATCCTTCCTTCAGTTAAGGGGAGGATTATTGGTCAAGTAAACTTTGCTTCACATTTGCCTGCAACATGTCAAGTGCAAAATGAATCAATTCAGCAGTAGCAGCAGCTGGGAAGAGTTGGCAAAACGACTGTTAAATCAGCTTAGATAACATGCAAAAATTAACAAGCCTTCTTGGGGGAGGAAAGGGCTTATTTAAAGTAGCTAAAGCAGTACAGCAATGGATGTGCAAGACTCAGAGAAATGGAAAAAACAGCAAAAGGACTAAAGAGAAAATAAGTGAGCTGACAACAGCATTGGTAGAGTTTGGGCTTCACAATTCAGCTGCTATTCCCCAAGAAAAATAGGTTTGTCCTTACAAGATGAAAGGGTGAATGTTCACTGTCATTCAGTTACTTTCAAAAGAAACATAAAATGTTTCCAATTATGGTTTTTTAGCTGTAACAGTTGAAAAACATTATTAAGTTAGCAACTGTGCTAAACCCAGCAGTAATTCTGAATTGATTCTGTAAAGACATGCCTTGTTTTGAACAGGAAATAGAGACGGACAACATAATCCAATAGATTTCCTTTCCCAAGGCAAAAATGTGCCCCAACTTACATTCTCCAAAGCTTTCCATTAATCAGGTAATTGGGACAGAAACACCGCTTCACTGAGGACAAATTTTACTCTTAATAGAGGAATGTGATATAACTAAGTACAAGGTCTACTTATATGCCCTCTAGAAAGCATTTTTATGCCAGCAACCTCTTTCAAATCTATGCTAGTATCAATGAGCTATCCTGTAGGCAAGGATACAGGTATCATGGAACTTTAAACAGTTACAAACAAATTCAGATTTATGATTTTTTTTATTTATAAATACAAATTTGTTTACAGTAAGTGTTATACATGCTACTGTTAGATATCTGATCCTAAAATCCATCCTTTATTTCACAGTTTTAATTTCCTATGAATCTTTAATTTTCTATGAATCTTGTTAGAGCTTTCAAAACTGATTTATTTATTAGGAAGAATAGAAAGGTCAGAAGGAAGCCTACAACATGCTTGTCCTTTACAGACTACTATAAAAGGAACTGTTCTCATGTTTTGGCGAGAAAACAAGAATTCGTTTTTGTGAAAAGTTACTTGGCTTCACCTTTGGTTTCCATTCAACATCCAATGCAACCAAAACTTTCTCCTCTGTAAACAGAGTATAAGCAGAGCAAACATTTTAATCTGGATCTTCTACATTTTTGGAGCATGAGTAACCATCAGTCAACCAAGCATTTATAAATGTGATCTTAGAATTTAGTGTAAAAATATACTGATCTCTATTTCCAGCATCGTTGGCAGGGCATGGAAGGGTGGAGCAGGGAATAAAATATGAACTAAATCACATGATAAGAAAAGGTCAACAGTAAATAAAGTCAAATTAATAAAAGAAGTACTGTTGTATTCTTGATATTCAGTGCAAAAGAATCTGGGGTTTCTTTAAATGTTCATTAAAAGCAGCACAAAAAACCACTAAGATAAGGGTTTTTTTGAGTTAATATGCCTGCACACATCATGTCCACAAGCTCATCACAGGTTTGTAACTTCTCAGTTCCCTCTTCCCCTTCATTTTGATGAGCAGGTGCCCTCATTAACTGGGCAGGATTGTTTTTGGGTCCACCTGGATCTCTCTGCAGCCTCTGTCCATCTCGGTCCCCCCAGCCCCTAACAGATTTGCTTATGTTTTCCTTTCTTCTTAGTTGATCAGCTTTGGAATGAGTTAGACAGCCAGAGAGGGCTGGGGACTCATACTTTCTAAGCCCAGGAATGTGACAGGACAGCTTTATGTCTAACATCATTTTCTCCTGTATTGAAGAAACAGGCACAAATGTTCCCACTTATTGCTATCAACAGCATCAGATATTCACATCAGAACATGTCACAGACAATCCACCATCCAGCAACTTCATGAGGTGCTCTTTGACACCAATGCTAACTATTTAATGTTATTAATGTTTTAGAAAATGCAGTGCTTGCATTATATTTCCCCAAGCTTAACAACAGCCAGGTACCTTTAAGGTTTGTTCAGAGTGAAATACTTCGTGAACAATCTTTTCCAAATAAAAACTTTAAAATACTGGGGGGAAAAAAAGCAACACTGAGAGAACAAGGTGAAGGGTATTGAAGCATTTGTGTGTGATGAGCACGGAGAGGCTTAGGAGAGAGGAGGACAGATGAACAGAGACCTCACATTTCTAAACTTCTTTGATATACACACCATCAGCAGAGTGTGAGCTGTGTCAAAGTAGTAATATATTTCACTGCAGAAGTGCTTCTTATGAGAAGCCTGATCCTGGTTAAGGCCAATAAAGAAATTATTTTTTTCTTTCCTTCCTTCCCCTCCCGCCCCTTGGTTTTCTCCAGCCACTGCAGTCCATGACCTTCACAGAGAAGCGCTTCTGCTTTGACAACAGGCTGCAAACCTCCAAGGACTAGCAATGCTTTCTGGGAGAGAAAACTGTTGCCTCACTCACAATCCAATCAAAACCTGAATGTACCAAGTGAAAAATAAACCAAGGACATCATTATTCTGTTTCATTGTGATCTGGCTTGCTTTCAAATCTCATACCCTGTATATCTGAAATATCAGCAACCCCTCCATTAGCTGGGCCTTCCAACACTTTAATCAAAGTATCTTTCAGAATAAAAAAAGCAGAAATGTCAAATTTCAGTCACCCTTTAAATTCCCTCAATTCCCTGTGCTACGGAGAATTATTAAAAGCCTTACCCAGGGATAATTTCCTGTACAAACCAGTGTGTAGGCACGCAAATGCTCTGCCACGTCGGCAGGCACCAATTTTAGAACATGGCAAGCCCAGGGTGGGGGGACAGGGAGGATCCTCTGTGGGCATCCTGTGCTCATGGCCACACTCCTGCACCCAGTGTAGCTGATTTCTCACAAGGGATAACAACTTCCACACGTTATAAAAAATACAGGTTATCATGTATTCAGCTGAACAATGATGTATACCTCTTCCAGTGGGCATTATCTGCCCCTCTTCTTTCCAACTTTATAACAAAAATATCAGATTCTAATAAATTTCTATTTTTACTGGGACACTTCTGAATGCCAAGAGGCACAGAGTTTTGTCAGAATTTATTAGCATCCAGAGGAATGAACTGGTTAAAAGAAATAGGCACAGAAGGTTTGATTAACCTGACTAAAACTAATTTTCTCTTTTTTTTTTTTATGGTGCTTTCAATGTCTCAAGATCCCCAGAGTTCTTTCAGAAGATTTTAGCAAAGGCAAGCTAAGCAAAATGTGATATTCTGGATCCACATTTAGACCATTTCTACACGTGGAAATTCTTTAAGCTTTTTTTTTTTTTTTTTTTTTTTTTTAAGGAACCCTCAAACCGTTATGTTGCCTCATAGAAAACTACTCTAAGGGGAAAACCCACACCCTTAGGACTAACATGCTTTTCTAATGTTTTCTTTGAGGAAACTTTTACAACTGTATCTTCTTATTTTATTATCATTGAAATTATACTACTTTCTGAAGATGATAATCCCTTAAAAATTCTTCCAGAAAGAAATTAAGTATAAATCTGGCATTTTAACTGTTATCTTGTATGAACAAATCCAAAATTACAAGAACATATGCTTCTTCTCACATAATACTATTTCTTTCTCCTACACATGCTCACAATAGTTAAAAACTGTAGCTGCTTTCAGAATGAAAGACTACATAGAACTGGAAAGAAACAACAGATAGATATGGATATTTAAAAAATACAGAATTAGAGAAAGGACCAGAAAACCCCTCAAACAAATAGCATCAGCCTCATGATCTAACTAATATCCCATCATATGACTTGCAAGAAGACAAAGAAAGTTTATGACTTTCTTAAAATGCAGCTTATCTGTCCTTCACAACAGATAATTAAAAATGTTCTGACCTGTATGCATATGTGGTAAATAACCTAGAAGAGAAGTCTCTGTGGTCTCTGCAGTGAGTACTCTAAACCCAAACAACTCTTTTGCTCCACGTGTTTTTTTGGGAAGATGAAGGATCTCGTTCCCTTGTGCAGCACAGTTGGCAAGACATCCTGGAAAGCCACACTCCACTAACCATTATTCCTGCTTTCCACAATGCTCAGTCTTTGATAAGGCACAATTATTTAAAATTCCCAATGCTGTTCTGCTTCCCCTGACAGTGATACAGCATTACCACAAGTGCATCCCCTGCAACAGCAATGTAATGTTACAGAGTTCCACTAAATTTATTGAGAAGTCTTTATCCAGCAGTTAGCTATAACACAGTACAATGGTTATCCTCCTAAATGATAATTGAGCTTTGGGGTAACATCTAATTGAAAATTTACTGTGAAAATCAACAAGTCAGCTCTTTCAAATCAAGGCTGCTTAGTTCAAAATACCATTCAATTTGATTTTGTCTCACAGTAATCCATGACAAAAATATATGAGTTTAATCCTGTTTCCTCTGGAGATCATTTAAAAACAGTTAACCCCTTGGACAACTTGGTTTGAATAATTTCACATTATTAGTCAAATGTTTAACCTTTTTTCACAAATATTGTACCTTTTCAGTAATAAATAACATGACCTTATCAGTAGCTATTCTATTAGTAATGTAATTGACTTGTTTCCTTTTAAAAAAAAAGTTTAAATTTTCACAGTATGTAGCATGCCCTTAGACTCCCATTCTTTGAATATATTCCCCTGATCAATAACTGGGTTGGAAGGATCTGTGAGCAGCTGTGAAGTCCGTGGACAGCCAGAGGACCAGGGGTGAGGGAGCAGACACCATGCAGGAGCAGACAGAATGAAGCACACTCCTGCATTAGCTAGGGTGTGACTTTCCAAGAAGTTCTCTTCTTACAACCAAGATCCAACGAAACTTGCTGCCATGCTCCTCCTATCTCCCTGGGTTGTCTTGGGCCACAGCAGAGCATGTGGCCCAGCAGGAACAGCCTGCCAAGCCAGCATTCCCCTGCAAGGTGTGTGTGTGTCACAGGGCTCCTTCTGGAGGAGCTTCAACTTGACCCCTGTGCCCCACACACCCACTGCGAGTCTGTGTCCACCAGCCAAACCCAGAGCATGACTTTGAGCTCAGCCCCCTCCAAAAGGGATGCAGGGCACATCCTCTGGGTTGGGCACTGGTGCACAGTCATAAGGAAGGAATCTACCATCTGGGAATTCACTTCAGAAATTCCTGATCTGAGCTGAGGTGTGAACCTGGATAGACACTTGCTGCAGTCCATTCATGGTATCCTGTAAGAGACCCCTTGTGGCTCCCACCTTTCAGGCAGGATTAATTTCTTTTCCATGCTGGATGATTAATTCTATTTTTAGCCACTACTTTGTGCAAATCCAAGCAGAGAGAGAGGATGCCTGTGTGTGACTGCAAGCAGAATTTGGTTCCATGTCAAAATAAGGACACAGAAAGAGGATTATATCTGCTAGAAGGAAGAAATACAGCATATGATACTGAATCCCCTAGGGAGACTGACTTCTGAAATGAAGTTCCCAGTAATCTCCTCTTAATTAAAACAAAATGAAATTTATGATATCTCATTTCCCCACCACTTTATTATTTAGGTGTCATTGTCAAAGACTCCACAGAAATTGAGGAAGAGACAACCGCTGCCCCAAGGAGTTTTCAGTCTGACTTAGGAAGAAGTAAACACTGAACAGCTCAGGAAAGAAAGTAAAGCCCTTGGCAATGAATAAATACCTTTGTATTTTCACAAAGGTCATTCTCAGCTAAAGTGAGATGAACCAGGGAATGAAGAACCCATCTTTACTGCTGTGGCACAGGGGAGAACAGAATACAAAAGGGAAGAGATGACTGCAGAGATGAATGAAGGGTTGAAGAGGGACCATCAAGAAAAGAGAAAGGATGGATTTAAAAACAATACAAAGGTGTAAATGACCACTGTCATCGCTAAGAGCAGAAAGTTTTCATCCAATATTGGAAGAGAAGCAAAGGAAGCACAGACAAAAAGTAGGAGATGTGACACATCCTGAATGAAGTCAGTGAACAAATTTGAGAAGGTTATTTTGAGCACACCTTGCTACAAAGTGCAGATACAGGTTTTTCCATTTTTATTGAAATAAAACTATAAAACTGCCCTTGAAAATATTATAGAAAATTTTATAAAGAAAAATGTCATGCTCTTTAGAAGAGTGAGGATACAGCTGAGGAAATCCATTCAGCTAAATAACTCCCAAGAAGTGCTAGGACATCACCCTTTCATTTTAGATATGGACACAGTTGCATAACATAAATTAGCAAGTGATTTAATGGCTCTTGTCATGAATGCTATTCATCTGTTAGATGCAACTCAGGTTTCTATTCATATTTTACAAAGCCTCTATCATAACTATTTTTTTTTTTGTTTCTTTCATCTACTAATCTTCTACATTTCCAGAGTGAAATTACAACTTTTGAACTAAGCAGCAAATATCTTCCCCCCTTATTTAGCAAGCACCTGCCCAACTTTCCTTGCAGCACCACGTCTGCCCCAAGGCTGAGGACAAGAAATCTGGGCTGATAATGTGATTCCCTGGGAAAGGGAGTATATAGAAAAGGGAAGAAAACAAATTATCCTTATTCCTCTCCAAAGAATCCTCTTACTAGACAGGACTAAAACTTTTTGGGAGAAACCCAAGACATTTCTTCTTCCCAACTGCACCCCCAACCTTTTTAGAAGTCAATAAAACTCTCTCATAATTAGCCAGTATGTGATAATGAAGATCTGCCTGTTCTACCTTACTTGAACTTCTAGACTGCGTCCAATAAGTAAAAGATGTTATCACTGAAGTAGCTATCTTAGCAGTACAAAACTGTCTGGAAAATTTATAGCTGATTCAAGTTTTATTTATTTCACAAAAAGTAAAGTTTGAGTTCATCTTGCAAAAAAGGGAAAGCAAATGTGGCATAAGACCACACATTCACCTTGAAATTTTCTGTTTTAAGCTTTCTTCCTGCCAAACATAAATAAATTTAATCTTATTTTCAGACTGTCTTCATCACATGGACTGTGCAATCCACTATATGCTATGGGGATAAATGACAACATGTATGTATTTCTCTGCCTTTTCTGATCAGAAAATACAAACCCAGAAATTATATTTTTATAAAGATATAGGACTAAGCTGAAAGTAGAAGAGCCAAAATAGATTATAAAACAGGGAGCAGAGATCATAGATTACGTCCAGACAACACTGACACTTTTTTTTTCACTGGCACAATCTGTTCTGAGAGCCTGGGTGGGGAACGAAGAAGAAAGATCATCTGGGAGCTTGGTAGATGGATTTTAAAACTCTCTGTCATTCTTTCATTCTTGGCTCTCTTCAGTCTCCTGCTCTTGGCATCCTCTGTTTTTTTCATATTATTGCACATAAAGGTTCATTTAAAACCAACAAACAAGTGCAAGACTGGAAAAGATGCCTGTTGATTTTTTGTTGGGTTTTTTTGGGGGTGTTGTTTTTATTGGTTTTTTTTTTTTTTTTTTTTTTTTTTTTTTCTGGGAAAAGCATGGGAGAGCTCAGCTGCTGCTCCCTTGGAACTGACACCCCCTCATTCAGTTGATGCCAGACAGTTCAGTGACCAGAGAAGAGCTCTCTTACTCTGTAAGTTAATATTAGGCAATGAAACTGCATATGCCATTAAAGTTCAAAGAAACTGATTACTCCTTTGATGTGTTGCCAAATTATTAGAATAATGATGCCATTTTTTTTTTCAAGTGTATTGGTGAGTCTCCTCAATTCTCTCTTTTTTAACCCCATGCTTTAATAACTGTTGAACTTCAGAAAGAAATGTGTTATTTTTCTTCAAAGGAGAGCTGGGTACTGTTTCAGGATGATTTCTTTTATATATAATGTAAAGGATTAAAAGAATTCTTTTATATATAATGTAAAGGAATGTAAAGCCCCCTATAAGAGACAAAAAATCACTTTATTTTCCCCCTCAGGAGCTCTCCTCCTTTCGACTTGGAAAATAAACATTTAAAAATGCATGCTGTTAGTGGGCTGTGCAGCACTACACTGCTCTGTCAAAGTGAATATTGTGATAAATTATGTCAGTCTGTTCATACTTACAATCATCTTCCACTTCCTCATACCAAAGCATGTGAGCAGACATGAAATCTCTCCACAAAACAGAGGAAAAAGAAAACAACAGCAAAATATTTCTTGGCAAAGTATATCCCAACTTTGCTGCTCCAGTAGCTTTTGCTGGATTAGGCTGGTCCCTGCATAACGCCAGCTGTGTCCCCACAGGAGCCCCAGCAGCTCTGCAGAGGAGGGGGCAGCAATCACCAGGGTGGGATGCTGGCAGTGCTGGCTGCCCGCAGGGTCTGCAGCAGGGACAGGCAGGATCCTCACTTCCACCCAGCCGGCATGGTAACTAATGCCAGTGCTCTTTGGAGGCCCCGAAATGTTTCAAATTCCAGGACCTGCGCAGAAGCAATGCTCTCTGTGCTTCCCCCTCAAAACAAAGTTGATTTCCCATAATAGGACAGCCCATGCACTCGACATATAAGGCTCTGCTTCCAGGGTGGCATGTGCAATGGATTTAAATTATGTGTTGCGGCTTCCCAAGGAACATTCAGGCTACAAAGCGGGGTGAAGATATTTACCGCTCCTTTTGCGCAGTTCCCCAGAGAGCCCTGTGAAATAAAGTTGATTCTTTCCCAGCAAATGACCCCCGGCCCATCCCCAGACAGGTTCCTCCCTTTTCTGGGAGAGGAGCAGCAACCCTCCCTGAATTTTGGGGTTTCAACCTCCCTCCCGAGCAGGGGAAAAAATAAACAAACCCTAAAATAGTGTTGTCAACAAACTAAATGTGTAAATGCTAACACAAGTTGTGGTAAGTCAGTAGCTGCTTAAACTGGAAAAAAAAAAAAAAAAAAAAAAGACTATTGACTTACAGCTGACCTTTTCCACTCCCAACAAAACCACGCAGTACTCATGCTGTACGCAGCCCAGGAGCTGCAGAGGAAGCAGAGGAAGGAGTGTACACAAGCTGCCTGTCTATTTCTCTTCCAAACTGTGGGAACATCCCTTTACTCCCAAATCCCAAACAGGTGGGACCTGGGCTGATGCTCTCCCCCTGCACTCAGTGCCAGGCCTCTTTAGTTTACACAGGAAGGAAAAACAGGCATCCACACAATACTTGGGAATAGGACTGCAGTATCCTTCACCCAAACTCACATTTTTATAATGCTGCTTTCTACAATATGTACTTTATACAGTATGTACAGCCTTTAGAGATAGGCCATATTAAATCGCAAAAATGGTTTAATTTGAAAAGTCATTTGAAGAGACATTCTCACAATGTTATTTTTTTTTTTTTTAATCTATCCTTAAAAACCTGAAAAGTGGTATTTTTCAGTTTTAAACCTTAATGGTTCTAACGCTAATTACAAGTTCACAAGTAATTTCCTGGATTATATAGAAAAATAAATACAAACATGGAGTGTGTAATATAGCCTTACAGCCACTGGCATTTTCTACACTGATAGTCAAATTAATACACTGAAGAACCTGGATGTACAGTACTCTCCAAGAGATTCCTAAGGATTAATTTGCAGCCCCACAGGAACTACAAGTCATGAACTGATGTAGAAAGTAATCTAAAGCAGAGCAGAGCACACTGTAACAGCAGCAGCATTTTGATTATTTAAGGGAGAAGGAGACTGAGAAAACCCAGTAAAGGAACTTCTTATTGTAGAAATTTTTTGTTTTGAAATACCTGAAGTCACCCTTAATAGCACATGCTGTCAATAACTGAGGCCCAGTCACATATTTAAAGGCTACAAGTGAAAGTTACCTTGAAGGAAAATGATAGTAGAACTGTGATCCTCCTGGTTTATCTTCATTTCAAGGTGACAAACATTTTCTCCAAAATTTTTCAGGTGCATAAATCTCTGTTTCTAAATTTGTTCACAGGGCCTTCATCTTGACAGACACCTGTGGTCTGTTTTACACCCAGCTCTAATCACAATCCACAAAAAGTCATGTGGATTATTCATCCTCTCTAACAATGGCTTTGAGATTATCAGAACATATTTGGATCAAGCTTTGTAAGAAATGCAGTGCTACTCAGCATTTTCTTCTAAAACATAGCCCAAAGAAGTGTCTAATGGAAATATTTCTAATAACCTACCTATTTAACAATCTTCTACATGCAGGAAATACATATTTGCTTTCTCTCATTATACTGAGGGAGTTCAAAACTCTGGTGTCCTCAAGAGAACATCTGCTTCCTTCATAGGAGGGCAGAAGCCTTCAGCCTACAAACAATTTCGCTTACTCCTATTGATGCTCCTCCAGTCAACTGGAAAAGAGTAAAAATTTGCTGGGCCATAGAGAGAAACAACAAAATTTCAGATATACTGGGTATTTTGGTTGGGTTTGGGTTTCTAGGTTTGGTGGTGGTGGTTTTGGCGGACTGCAAAGAAATTGGGAGGCTCTTAAAAACTTAATACTATTTTCAGCTATGAATGCTGTGACTGTCTAACACTGAGGAACATCCAGGCTACTGAAGACTTTTAAAATGTATCTCTTAATGCCTGCTAGCCAGCACTTACATTGCCCAGATAGCCTGGAGCATTTTGACACACCAGGTTTTGTTATTTTTAGGGTCTTTTTGCTCCATCTTCCACAACAGAGAGCAAGGCAAAGCTTCTCTGTAGCTTTATGCTAGAAAATAACTGCGCACTCAATAAATGCTGTTGGTCAGAAGTGACCTGCCTCACTCTCCCTTCTACATGCTGCAGGTAGCAGGCTCTGACCTCAGTGCTCAGAGACTACAGTGCCTGTGCTACAAAGGAAAGGAACAAGCTTCAAAGTCACTGAGAATTTGGAAAATGTGTAAAAATCTGGAATGATAAAAATGGGTATTTTTTTCAGTGATTGCTGTCAGCTTTAGTTTAATGCTGCCTTACTCTTCCACAACCAGTAATGGCTTAAATGAAAGAAAATTGTCATCGTCACAGAAATGGTTTGGGTGACTTTCAGACACCCATTAACAAAGGTTTTACACAGAGGCTGTTTATTTCACTGCTTGAGAAGTCCTTTCAAAGACCAAGTATTGATAAACTTGAAAATATCTCCTTTCTAACTGCATGAGTATGTCAGTAATGCAGAGCTGGAGAAAATGCCGAGGAGGCCAGCAGCTATCTGGAAACAAGGACAACAATAAACTGCCTGTTCAGAAACCACTTAGGGGTTCAGCCTATGTCAGCATGACTATAGAAAAGAAATGGATTTCAACATCCAAACTTGGCAGCCACGTTTATTGTCTCAGTAAGCTAAACCAGAGGAAGGTTAGGACTTGAGGATAATGGTCAGACTGTGGACTGGAGATGGGAACCAAGTTCTCAGTTCTTCAACTCTTCTGTACCATAATCAAGGGCCACATTAAAATTCAGGACTTCTCTTTCAGGGAAAAGAAAAAGAACACGACTGGAAAATTATGTTTTTGACATAATTGATATGGGAGGAGAGGTCCCCAATTCAACATAAATAAATCAAATAAATTCATGTTAACAACCTCCACAGAGTAAGAAATCTACCATCTCGCTGTAATTTACTAGGACACAAGCACCTAACAAACCCCCCAACAAAGCAAAGCATACCATATTGCCATTTGTATCATCTATCTCCTTTCCTGTTTACAGATAAAACAAGAAAATAACAAATAGGTACCATGCTGCACAGAACTGATTTACAAACCTCCTATGACTTTTTAAACATCCCAGTGGCACATGTTGTTTGCCAATACAGCTCAACATCAGGCAGAGTGCTTACAGCATAAACCTAAGACAGATGATATTTTGATTATAATTTCAGAAAGCATTTCAACCTTTATTTCACCCTGTTTTTAAATCACTGCCAATGCTGACCTAAAAAATAAATGAAATAAAGGCAGTCCAAGCCTGTTGCTCAGTTCAGCCATTAAGCTCATAACAAGATGTCTCTGTGCTCTTGCCAGTATTTTCAAATCTATCACATCTCTTTGTGTGGGAAGAAGTGCTGAGCTCCAGGGACTATGGGACTGATGTGCAGGGAGAACTGGGATGGGATTCTTTCAAGCACTAATGTGCAGCGTGGGTTTTTGCCCTGGTGGTATATTGGCTCTGATTTTTTTTATTATTCACTTCCTGTCACAAAAAAAACCCAAAACAAACACAAACCACTTGCATGTCAGCATCAGAGGGGAAAAAAACCCAAACATCTTCAACAGCTTTATCACAACAGAAGTAAACATGCAGCTTCTGATTTTCCTGTGAAATCGACAAGGAAAAAAAAAAGAAAAAAATATTTCCAATGTGAGCCATTGAAGAACTTCTCTCTTTTGTTTCTTAGCCTATTTTTACTTCAAAAAGGAAAATATCATAGAGGGTTTTAGTACAGGTTGCAAAGGGGTTCTTTTTCTTGCTTTTTTGATCTGCAGACCAGAAAATAAAAGACAAAACAACTTCAAACCAAAACAAAAAACTTGCTCTTAGCTCTGAGGGAAGTAGTAGCTTTTGGCTTCCAAAGTAATATAAATTAATATAAATCAGAAAATTAGTGGCCAATACAATGATAAAGACAAAG
Organism: Certhia americana; assembly: GCA_018697195.1. Taxonomy (NCBI): domain Eukaryota; kingdom Metazoa; phylum Chordata; class Aves; order Passeriformes; family Certhiidae; genus Certhia; species Certhia americana. The sequence goes on from CM031857.1 coordinate 107,131,608, forward strand.
CCCATTCATATGCAAGATGTGTAAAAAAAATTCATTTTATTTCTATACCATGAAACACTTCTGTTTGAAAATATGCTTTAGCATACAAACCAACATATTGGATCACTGCTGTTTGTGCAACCCCAGGAAAGCTCTCTCCTTCATGTCATGGCCACTGGGGAATAGGGGTTAATCTTTTTTGCAGAGCATCTAGCAAAAGGAAGGGTGGGCTGACTTCTTGCTTGTTCAACATGAAAAGTAACTCTTGGAAAACAATCACTATCCATTCTGGATAAATGGATAAAGAACAACCAATCCTTTTCACCTGGTGGATCTATCTTGGTGCAAGGTCACAAGCAGATTTAGCAGGAAAGCATGTCCATGCTTTGTATATCTTTATTCTCAATTCCCCAACTTTCATAAACTTTCACCCCAGCAGAAATGTAATTAGTCTTTACTGGGGTCAGTTGGACCAGACTACTCAGAAGATATACTGAGCCATCCAAAGGAAAGTATAAAAAAGGATAGCAAATTATATAAAAAACTAATATTAAGAGTAAAATGAAGAGAAGAGAAAGAAGATTTTAATTACTGATATATACAAAGTAGGAATTAAAGTAATAAAGAGGAATTAGAATTACTCATTTATGTCTATAAAATGTTGGTCTTAATCACTCCAGAGAGGCTGATATGACCAGAAGGGAGAACATCTTATTAACTAGTATTTCTTTCTCTAGATTAAGACATGTAACTCACTCAAATCACCAAAAGCATCCCAAATAAACCACAGAAAGGATCCTGAAAGTGATCTGGAAAGTGTCTGAGTATCTAAAACAGGCTCCTGCCTCAAATTGCCTTTGGTGGGGCAGGGCAGGTGTCTTTCTCTGTCTTTGTTTAGTTGGTTCACCCTTGGTCGTGCGTCCAGACCATGACGGGCCAAGGTCAGGTTGTCCCTCTTGTCTCTGTCTTCTCAGTGTCCACAGGAAGAAAATTTGAGTCCACAGACCAGTAGTTAGACACAGCACAGGAAGTCTCCCCAAGCAGAAAACTCCTTGGTGCAGTTACTTTCTCAGGGTGGGTCCAAAACATGAAATTCACACAATTCTTATTGCCATTGCAACTCACCCAAGGGAAGCCTGTATTCCAAGTCACCAAGGAAGTCATTCCAGACTCTACAATGCTTAAATGCAACTGATTACAACTTGATTACTTGCATCACATCTAAATGATGACATATTAACCAATTTTTATATACACACATTTGCATACATGTATGTCACAGAGAGAGCAAGTGTACCCACAGAGAAGTATTGGCAATAGTAATGTATGCATGTGAATGTTTAATACTTCACTAAGAGGACCCAATTTCACAAAGTTGAAGACAATTATAAAGCCTCATCCGTGAGATGAAAGAAGTTAAACAGAGAAATGTGAGTGATAATTGGAAGATGTTTGAAAATTATGTATAGGCCTATATGCCATTACTAAGAAAAGTTTCTCTGGTTGAAAACAAACAACTGCAAACAAAAACAAATTTAGTCTAGAAGGGAAGCAGGTATTTAAAAAACAAAAGCAAACACAATATGTAAGGAGCAGAGGAAAAAATGCCAAGCTGATTGCAAAGAATATCAATAGGAGGTAATTATGAATCAGAGTCAACAATCTATACATACGAGACAGAGATTTCACCTAGGTCTGCAGGGAAGCTGCATCAGCTCTGCCAAAGACAGCTCAAGGTCACTTTGCAGAGCAAATGTGCTGGCTGCTCACATAAACAGTTTTCTTTAGGGAAACACAACTGGAGTGCCAGCTGCCTACGCTGTCCCAGTCACCCCATCACCTAATCTCCTGGCTCTACTCTGCTCCAGTCAATGTTTCAGCTGTGTCCAGCACTGACACAGCACTTCATGAATGCCACAGATAAATTGGAGAGAGTTAGAATCACAAATATCTAAACAGGAGGTTTTCTTTGCAGAGAAAGACTGAAGGAACTTTATATATTTAGTCTGGAAGGAAAAGGCAAAGAAGTATATAGCTGCTGCCTTTCAGCACAACACCCCATTTTTTTTCATGTATGCCAAGGAAAGGGACATAATTTGAGTGAAATCAACTTAGATTTGTTATAAGGAGAAAATTGTGGGAGTAGCAAGTTACTTACACATATGAAAACATACACACAGAGGTCATCAAACCCTTTTAAGCTGAAGCTTGTAAGGAAAACTAACAAATTTTTCAAGGATAGCAAAGTGTGTTTGATCTATCTCAACCCTTGAAGCAGAAGAAATCTAAATGCCTTTTAACCTCTGTATTTCTGTAACTTTGTCACATGAGATTTACAGACTAGATAATATGACCGGTCATATGGAGTTCGAGTTTGCATGCATCCCATATAAAAAATAATTGTGTTGTGAAAGCAGAGCAGCCCAATGGACACAGGAATACACAGTGACAATCTGGAAACCTAAATTCTATTAACAGTTCTGCCAATCACTCATTGCCCAATTTCCCTTTTTCTTCCCCCTTTCCTTCATAGAAAATAACACAAGCTAAACAAGGGCTGTTAGCCTGTTTAATTATTGTTTGAGAGAGGTGACAAACTATTTAAAGTACAGGACTATTAAGGGTCTGTGTTTTAATTACACTGATTTCATCCTAAGTCTCCCTGGATGACAATTGCTCAAAGCCTTAGTTACAGTGGCAAAAGACTGTCACATTAAGTCTGGGAAGACTGGACTTTTATGACAGCAAATTATGATGACAAAATTCTGTTAGTTCAAGTCTAATGAAACATCACTGAACACACAGGGATGAATGTTAAATTATTTCTGTGTGGGTCTATATGCAGGTTAGTACATCAGGAAGATGGCAAACTGAAGTTAATGGAAGCCTGCAGAGATGACATTACAAATGGCAAGATGATTGCAAAATGCTGCTGCTGCAAGTGAACTGTGATTAAAAAATAGGTTTCTAAACACAAAAATGTGCTAAGGGAATGTAAAAATAAATCTAAAGAAAATAAACCCAAAGACATTTTACTTAAAGTAAAAGACATACTGGATACAATTAGTGCTGCAGACCAATTCCCTGCCAAACTGGCCAACATTGATTTGGAGGGCACAAAGCCAGGATGAGACTGCCTTACAAGTAATTGCCAATAAATTCTGAGTAATGGTATCACTAGGACATTTTTTTTCCGCTAAAAAGAGGTAATTGACTCTGTAGAAACATAAATAATTTTTGAAAAACTGTTCTAGATTATTGTCCTCTGAAAGAATCTGGTTTGATCAGGAAATTCCTTCTTAAATTTAATCATATTGATTTTTTTTTTCTTTCTTGTATTCTGGCAGGGTTACTAGTACATGTGTAGAAACAGATTATTCATTAAGGCCAAAAGAAATTTGTCCAGCTCTCAGATAAATTCAGATACATAGGATCCACAGCACTATAAGATTAAGGAGATTAGATATTTAATATGCACAGTGCTCATAATATTTTAATGTGATTAGATCAGTAACACCAAAGATCTGCTAGTATATTTCCTTAGAGCAATGTTTGATTATTGCTTCTAATATATGAGTAAAAAATAATTCAAAATCTGAAAAAAAAAAACCCTCTTCCTTTTTCTTTCTGCACTTGAAGTCTTTCCTCCTTGCTATAATATTTCTATCTACTAAATAGAAGTACACTTCATTTTTGTTTTCGCAACAGCAGAGAGTCTGTTCAAAAGACTGATGTATCTATCTGTCTGATTCTCTATCAGTAATGTTTTCAAGCTTATTATTATCCAAAGTATGTGATACTCAGTTCCTGATGAATTACACTGTGCACTGAAGTGTTTTGTTTAAATAACAGGCTTTGTCAAGTAGTTTAGGTAGGCCCTGACCTTTAGGTCGAAAGCAGGAATAATTTTAACCTATCTAGTAGAGAAGAAAATGAAAAATTCCCTATTCTTGAAAATTTATAAATTTTTACTGTGCAAATTACTGTGCATCCTATTCAGCAAAATAATAGAATGGCAAAATCTCACTAAAAATAAATAGATTTTAATGAGGTCATTTATTTCAGAGATAAGTACAGAGTGACTAGTGTTTTGGGGGGGGGGGGTCAGATTTTTCTAAATAGTTCTATAGCTAATCAATTATTACTTGGAGTACAGAAAAGGAGGTCAAAATGATGGTTCAGGACTGCAAGTCACTCTGATTACAGACTGAAATTTGTAAGAGCCATTATCACTGCATACATTACATTAAAATTCATGTAGCTTTTCTGGAGACACACATATATTCTGAAGGCATGGACATTTTAGAAGACTGAGAAATCACTACATCCAGCTAACTCAGTAGTTTCTCTGTTGGCATGGCACCTCTGCCAACTGAAGTTACCTGTGAATCTGAACTGAGCAGTGGAAAGAAATCACCGACTGAAGTAATAAAAGGTGAATCATATAGTGCTCCCTCACTCCCTGCTGGTTTTAGTCTTACTAAATGCACTCATCCCAGAGAGTCTGTGGGACACATCATCAGTGTCTGATGGCAATAAGACCTGTAAATTTTACTGAATTTAGTGTTGCTCTAGGAAAGCAACATATGGGAAAAATTAATAAATTTTTTTTAATCATTAATTATAAACAACAGCAATCAAATTATAATGGCATAGAGAAGGTCCAGTTAAGGAGTTTGAATCCAAAAAAGTCTGTTCTCTAAGGATTTATTTGAAATTTAATTGCTCAAAAATATTTATTTCCTCAGTGCACCAGTTACAGGTTGGTTGTTTAAAGGTTTTTTTAGGCTGTTAGTCACTTGTGCATGTATACAAATGCTTATTATATTAGACCTGTGGGTTAACAAAAGTCCAAAGGGATTGTGTGTTGTGAGTAAACAACTGCTTCCTTAAAAACACTACAAGTAAATTTAAAAATGTAATTTAGTCCAGAATTGGAAAAGCTTGGTTACTAATAAGAAAAAAAGAAATTTTTTCAGTCTTCTCTGTTACGGATCCACTAACATACAGCCCTACTTTCACAGGAGTAAAATGTACCTCAAACTATTTTTATGCAGTAAGTCTTGGCTTTATGCTTGTTACATAAGTACAACTAGATGATATATTAACATTAGAGAAAGAGGGCTAAATCTAAAATTCTCTAGAATTCATTAGTCCACAGAAGATAGAGCTACATATCCCATATGGAGGACAACAGCAGCAAAAGGATTCAGAGAACAAAGTATTGGTCACAACCTCTGAAGGCTTTATGACTAAATTTATGACATCTGCAGGCAGATGACTAAATTTATTCAATATTATTTTAGGTGTGTCATGGTAATTTGCCTGGCCTATACTCACTTACTTTTAAAGCTCTTCTATTAATCTTGGGTTAGAAACATGAGCCCCAGTCAGAAGTTCCAGTCACTGTGAAACATTTTAAATGGCCTGTGCATAAACACCTGATTTATTCCCCACTAATGCAGCACAAGTATGACTTCTTTACTTTTTAAAAGCAAAAAAAAATATTTCAGATTACTCTGTCACTCTTTAATCACGCCAATTACTTATTTTCCCTGTTTGATAAATATATCCATATGAAACTTCTCAAAAGATATACTTGACCAGAATGCAGATGCATCAATGACTACCACTACAACTGAAAGAAATGTTTGTAAGCCAAAATATACAAGTAGACTTAAAATGATTTAATGATGGTGACACATGTTTCAAGTATAAAATTCATCACAAAACACAGTCAGTACTTCAGATACCATGTAAAGCTGTTTCAATATCAACTGGGTAAAAACTACCAAATGCATGTTTTAAAATGTTTTACAAACCTCTTCTGGAACTAAAACCCAGTACGCCTAATCATGGTACCAGTCTGATTTTCAGAAATTGCAATAAGAATAGAATTAACAGATATAGGTATTAGTCAATGGACAAATGTGTTTTACAGGGACAATCACACATTGCCTGTCTGGTAGGGTTCTTTGAATGAGTCAGTGCACACACAGTCAAGGGAAACCCGGTTTATGCAATTTAAAGAATTCTCAATATTGCCTCATTAAAGAACTTAGAGAAACAAAGATGACACAGGATAACAGATCTGCTTTCACAAACAAACAAATCATTAAAACACTGAAGTTTCACCTTTCTCAAATGTGTATGTTACCAGACATATCACAGATCACTGGTCAACATATAAGGTACACTGATTATCATTACATGGATCTAGAAAAAGAAGGGAACTCTCAAGTTTCCAAATAGTGCTTTCCCTATTTCAGGGAAATAAAAGTGAAAGTTGGCTGCAGAGAGATGCCGAAGAGCCTCAGAGTGTCAACTGGGCAATAAAAAAGACAGATGAAATTCAATATTGAGAATATGTGGAGGAAAAGAAATCACAAATTTACGTACTCAGCATGAGCTCCGAACTAGTTATTACCACTCAGGAAAGAGATCCTGGGGTTATAAAAGGTCTGTGAAAATATCAACTCCATCTTAGAAGCTGTCAAAAAGTAAATCAAAAGCTGGCCATTACTATGACAGAAATAGAGAGCAACATACAAAATATCATTTTGGTATTATTTAAAGTCTTCAGGTGTTCATACTTTGAATACTCTGGGTTGTTTTGCTTCCCCTATCACTAAAAAAGATATAGCAGGACTACTAAGGTCAATAAAAATCATTGAAAGCTGAAGAGAAATGGCTTAGGAATGACTACAGAAGAGTCTTCAAGGTAAGGTGAGGGGAGAGTGAACGAGCATGCAAGTCCTCTGAACCTGAGAAGAAGGAAGGAGATTGCCCAGGGGATGCACACCAACCAAAGGAGGACAGCTGAGGGACCAATCATCAAACCATGCTAGAGAAGGGCTGAGGCCAAACACGCAGGTACAACTCCAGGAAAAGTGTCCTAGCACCATCCCTGACAGTTTTCCAAAATCATCCTCTTAATGTACAGTGGACAAGAAGAGCTGACCCAATCCTGGGCTTCCCGACATGTTCTGGGAGCAAATCAGAGGGGTTGGCTCTGCTGCTACAGGAGCCTGTGGTGTGTTCATGCCTGAAGGGCTTTATGTAGTGCTGACCTCCAGGAGAATGCTGTGGAGTTACAGAAGAGCAACTGGAAACAAACAAGGGGCTGGAGCACAGTCAGAGAGCTGGGATACTTCACTTTGCAGAGGAGAAGGCTCAAGGGAGATAGGACTGAGTCTTGACAAGCCTGAAGGAGTGAACGAGCTGCATAAGGAAATTATTTACCAAATCTTGTAATACAGCAATTTGGTATATGATGCACAATTGGTTTAAAAGACAAAAGGAAGTATTTCTTCAGTCAGTGGGCACCCGCTTCTAGATTTTGCTACACAAGGAGTTTATGGAGGCAGATGTTTATCAGCTGGTTTAGGACAGAATTAGGCAAATTGATGGAAAAACAAGTCTGTTAACTGATGCTAAAAAGGAATAGGGCTAGAATGTAACCTCTAGCATTTTTAATACAGTGTTTGCAGATGCTGTGGTAAGATGAGAAAATGGATCTCAGAAAGTGTCCAGATTCATGTGCTCTCCCTATAATTTCCTGTTGTCATTTCCAGGACAAATAATCTTGGCTTGATGCACCATTGTTCTGACCCAGCAGGACATTTTATATGAACTTAAGTTACAGGGAAAAGTAGACTACAGCTGAACATAGCTGAGGTGTACTGAGCTGGTCGGTCTTTAGAGAAGATGAATGGACAATGATTTTCCACTGTCTCTTTTAGCACAAGAGCTGGATACAAGAGAGAAAAAAAAAAAAAGAAAAATACAAGAGAGAAAAAAAGAAAGAATCAGCAAGTGACTGGTTCAAAACAAGTAACAAGAAATACCTCTTTACACTGTGAGAAGCTAAGGGACATGTCTCTGCTGCTGGATGATGTGGATGCCAAGGGTTCATGTCACTTGGCAACCCTGGGAGCCAGGTACCAACAGAAATGACTCCTTGGCATCAGCAGAAATGGTGTGGATATCAGGTGTCCTCAGACAAGTCCCCTCAGGCACACAGTCATTTCTTAAAACAAAAAGGAACCAGACACATCCCCTATCCATGCCACCTTTCAAGCACCAAGCAACACTCTCCTGACAGCATTACAGCAGCTCTTCTCACACCCACAGTGCAGTCATTTCTTTATTTCCTCTGCCCCAATGCCTCTCAGGCAAAATGCTGCTGGCAAACTTTGATGGGAACAGTGCAACACAGGTTAAATCACTGGTATTATTCTTACCTTTTGTAGTTACAACCACCTCTGAATTTAACAGTGCTGTGTGTTTTAGTACGGCAGTGTTGCATGACAAAATATTAAAGAGCTTTCCACCTTTTTAACTTACACCCTGCTTTCAAGGGCTTATAATTTAGCTGAGAAAATGCTCACAGCTGAATATCAGCATTCAAAGTCTCAGTGTGGAGGCAGCATTTCATTTCAGTTGTAAGAGGGAAAACAGTATGTCATTTTTATAACTATCAATAGAAGGCTTCTGTGGGGGTTTTCTAGATTTTTTTTTCCTGTTCTAAGATATTCTCCTGTTTCAAGTTAAGCAACTGGATGTATTAATAAGTGACAATCACTGATCACAGCACGAACAAGAAAAGATAACTGCCTTTAAAAAAAAGATGGTGCAAAATCAGTGTACATTTTCCACTGCTTGACATGAAACACAAAGATCCAGTCCTGTAAAGCGTAACTACATAGTCATCACTCCCATGCAGTGCTGACAAAACTGTAAAAGATTTTAAACATTGGTTTCATACTTTTGCATTCAGGAGAAAAGATAGATACTAACAGTAGGAACATGTGTAAGACAGAGGAATTCTTAATTTATCATCTCCAAAATCTTGAAAGGAATCAAAAATCTGTTCTTTACTTTAGAGAACTTACGGTTTAAAAGAGGATAACAGCCTTTCCAATTCTCAAGTTGTGTTGGTTGTTTTTTACTGATATGACTTCAGAAATATTTACTAATTACGTAGTCATTAGATCAAAACATCTTGTTTATTAATATAACATTTTAATTTCTTCACCTTTCTTCCTACCTGCAGATATACAGAAAACTGGAGTTGTCTGCAGTCTCAAAACATGCATCACACATATATACATCTCTATGGAATTCAATTCCTGGCATGGATGAATAGGAGGTGAATTAATTTCCAATATCCATTACCAGAGGTACTGAAATAGTAAAATATTCTACTCTACTTAAGCTTCTGTACCATCCCCTTCTCTCAAGAGCTTCATTAGAATGTGAGAAAGCAGAAGTTATTTCCCCACATTGGAAATAACCATCCCTACAGATTAAAAAATTCACATTGAACAGAAAAAAAGTGATAAATACATATGGGTATGTATTTACATATACACAAAGACAAATATACACATACAAGCAAACATACAGAGCTTTGCTATTATTTTAGAGGAGATATTTGGGCATGGAGAGTGGAAGGAAAGGTTAAGTGTCCAGGATTCATTGCAATAGGGAATTTGACAGAAATAGGAATATTGTTGGGCTTCTAGGCAGCTTAGTTTAAACATTTTTAGAAATAAGGGAAAGTTTAAGACCACTGGAGTCTTCCATGGAGCCACAATACACAAGAGCAGATCTGGCTTATTCCATTAAGGGCAATGCACATCTCCTTCCTGGCTGACAGACTGCACAACCCTGTGCAGAGCTTCCTAATGCACAGCCATCAGCCCAGACACAATCTGGTGATGGTAATGCGAGTCACGAGCCACTGTATGTGCTGCTTGTGGTGACAGTTCTTAATTTCATTTGTAGGGAAACTCCTCATCGATCAGTCTTTGAATTGCCTGTGTCTAATCCTTATTCAGGAAATATGCCTTGACATAATCAACTTTATCAATTATTGCACAGTAACTAATCTCTTGCTGCAGAAGAATGCATTGAGAAGGCATGATGGTATTACTCTGAGAATGCTCCACCTGTCCCCTATATCATTTCTAGACTTAATAGCCTCAGAGCTCAATATAATTCTGAAATTTCACTGATGGTCTCCTCTGGAGCATTATTACCAGATTACTCCCATAATTTGATGACAGGATATGTTATAAACATACACAGTTGCTTGAAAGATATTGATTGCAATGTATGCTCTTCTGCAAAGTTCTTGCCGGCAGCAATCTCAAAATTAAATCCCTTCAATGCTGTTTTCATATGCACAGATATCATTAGAATATTCTCATGACAGTCTGCATCAACAGTGGTGTGCTCAGCTTTCAAGTGAATCCCATGGTCCTTTCCAGTTATCTGGGGGGTTGTCTACATGGAGGAATTTGTGCAAAGTAAGGCTGCATTTGAATTTATTGCTCAGCAATTACTGCAGACAACTGCTCATGTGCACCACCTTGTGTGAGGAAGCTCTTTTGCCTTAACTCAGAAAATGGTGTTGCACAGGGGCGCTTTCGGGGCTCAAATAAAAATGTCAGATGAGGGTTAAGCTATTTTCTCACAGTAGGAATCACACTGCTGTTTTTTGTGTGCTTTCTCCCTTTGTAGATATGCCCTTATAGGTCATCTTTCCATCTCCTTAAACTGTGCTTTCCTTCAGCCTCACCTCCACTATTTAAAATAATCCTACCATCGTAACTTAAAGATTTATTGATTCCATCAAAAAATATCCTAAGTTTCAAGTTCAAGAGAGGCCAACGTTTTGATGCATGAAGTTTGGTTTTGCTCGCCTGATCCAGTCTGCAAAAAGTCTATCCTAAGAATTTCTTTTCATAGCAAAATTCATAGAAAACAGCTGTAAGCCTTCAGTGTCTTAAAGGCATCTATTAAAAATATTTCCCTTAAAAAGTAAAGCATTGCCAAACATACATCCTCTTATGTACAAATAGGACATTCAAATGTTCAGTTCATTTAAATGCATTTAAGAACTTCCATGAAAGAGATGCATCCTTGAGACAAACAGGACATGAGATTCCAGAACTGAAAACAAAACTTATTTTGGGGGTAATTTTTAACAAAGTTGCCTCCATTTGACAAGGTTTTCTGTTATTAACTGACAGTTTTAAAATTCTTCCAGGCTCCAGAGAGAAAAAAAACAAACAAAACCAATCAAACAAAAACCCTAAAAACACAAACCAAAAGAAAAAAATTTTTTATGACATGTATTTTTGATAAGATGTGGAGGTACTGAAAAAAGGGAGACCCCTCTGCTTCCCTCCCCACCCCCTTGCATATATGCATGCTTGTACACAGACACAGACATTGGAATACCAGTTTTAAAATATACAGAGAGACCCCGGAGAGCCAACACTAATGGAGCTTTAAAAATCATGTAAAAAGACAATAGAGAAAACCACAAATATTGAAAACCATGCCCAGGTCTTGAGAGGATAGTGATGAGAGATTCCACGCTCAGTTGTGCTGTCAGGAACACTCTCCTCAGCCAGGAGGTTTAACCATGCAGGGACTGCCTGCAGCAGAGGTGGAGGTGTGCATGCCCAGCTCCCCACCAGCCTCATTCCACAACCTGGCTGACTCTCCTGTCTCTGGTCTCTTTGTAGTTGACTCCTGGAAGACTTCAGAGGCTTGGTGAAGGAAGAACTGTGAATAAATGCTGCATAGTGGGTGTTGGGGGCTGAATCTTAGGAGGAACATTCCTCTGGGGCCCAAGATTCTTGTCTGCAGTCCTGTAAAACCAAGGTATCACCGTGTGTAAAATAACCAGGCACAAAAGCCTGGGTTCAGGGTGATCCCATAGTCCCTGAGTTATAAACCCCTCAGGAGCAGTAGCCCTCCCCTCATCAGACTCGTGCAGCTTGGCCAAAAGCAGCTTGAAGGATAATAATGAGCCACCAGCCAACATATTTAAAAACCCACACAGAGCAAATTCCTGTGTGACACAGGATTAGAGAATAAGGTGCAGAGCATGGCAGCACGCATGCCAACATGACCCCCCCATCCTGGAGCAAGGAGGAAGAAATCATTAACATCAATATCATTCCCCTTGCAGCAATGATTTGGGGAAGGAAAGGGGAAGGTGCAATGAGGCACTGAATTCACCCTCTCCAGGCTGAAACCTTCCACCTTGAAATGCAGAGAAGTAACAGAGAAGTGAGCTAATATCAGAGAAAAAGGTGCCTATCAGGAAGTGTGCATGTATTTAACAACTTCATATATGACCATAAAGTATCCACAGCCCTGTTCCTGGGATTCTTTTATTAGACTGGCAAAAGTTTTATTAGATTAAGAAAACCAGCTGGCAGGTTTGGCCAGCAGCTCTGCTCCTTCCACCATCAGAAACTTTTGGAGTCTATTAAACTGGTGAGGATCCAATGTGCAGGTTGGGTGAAGCAAAGATGGAATGGACTTCTGACAGACCAAAATAATCAGAAGTTCTACAGGTAAACTAGAAACAAGATCATTTAAGAATAATGCATCATAAAAAGAAAAAAAAAATATGGGCTCAGAAGTCAGCCTGATTTGAGGCAATATTTTGTTACAAAGATTGAATTGTCTCCTTGTATAAATGGGAACTTGAATGTTATTGTGTGTCTAAGCACACTTATGACACTGTGAAGAGAAATCTACATTATAAGTAAGAATGTTGACAGGACCAGAGCCACAGAAAATGTGTCTCAAAAAGCCCTAGTTATTTTTTCTGGTATTCTGAAAAAATATTAGATGGGTAAGATATGTCACCTCTAGAAGATTCTAAAGGCAAGCTGCAGGGAATAAGGATTTAACTGGAGGGACAGATGACATGGCAGTAGTAACTACTGGGCTCCCTGCCAGTGAATGGGAGAGGCTTGCCAGAGACACCCCAAAACCTAAATCAGTAAATGCTGGCCAAGAATATACAAGATCATCCTTAAAACAAAAGTAAGACAAAGCAACAGGAAAAGAAACAAGAAATAAGACCCTCAGAAAATTCCCCTGATTCCTCGTTATTATGCAAAAAAGAAGACAGGATTAATTTCCATTATCTAACCAAATGCAAACTGGGAAATAAACTAAGAATTTTTTTTTCCACCAAACCACCAAAAGCCATGCATTGTAAATCTCCTGTCTCTTCTTCTAGTCACATAACAGGAAGGCTTTTTTGCATTTTTTAATAAAATACCTGCTGCACATTTTAGTACTCAGGCAGAGGTTTATTCAGAGAGGAGGAAGCACACTGGAGGTTGCCCTGTCAGATGATGAACCTCTGTCACGTGCTGTGACTCAGGCATCCCTGTCAGATCAGAGCTGCACTTTGCCATGTAATGAAGCAACTTAGAACTACTTATTCAAAGCCTTGAACTTAATTAGCAGTAGAGCAATGCAACTAACTTGCAGTGAATAAATTGTCAACTTTGCTTCTTTCTATTCATGAACGTTCTATGATTAGCACAAATTATTCTTATAATTATTCAAATTTAATTCACCATATTATTAAAATAATATTTAGTCTACAGCTCATTCACCAGGAGCATGAATGTTATAAGTGAGTTTATTAATTCTGAATATCTGAGTAGATCACATGATTCAAGGTGTAAAGCTGAGAGTCAGAGTGTCCAGGCAATTACCTACAACACTGAGTTTTATATTAACTTCCCTGTTTTATACTCTGAATAAATGTTGGATAAATTGTCATTGGTCCACTTATTCACTAAGAACTTTTGGAAGAGGAACATAACTGAGGCAAAAGCAATGCATATGAGGGTTTGTAAGGGAAGGGAAATACAGGGAAAAAGTTACAAATGGAAAACACTTCACTGGGATTTTTCGCAAGTTCAACCTCCTCAGCTCTTGGACTGAAGCTGTTAGCAAGCTCCCAGTTAATAAGATTCCTGTTAATAGGAAGAGAACTCATGAGAGGATGCTTCACTCAAAACTGTACTTGTAAGAATGCTGATAAATCTAAGTCAGCATTTAATAACCCAGCCCACCCAGTGCAACTCCAGGACAGGTAAATTCATAATACCTAAAGTACCTAAAACAAGAGCCTGACACCTTGTTTCTTGTGCTGTCCTGAACTCCATCCAAGATCTCTAGTCTTATTTTTTATTCTTCTTGTCTCTGAAGGATTTATTTCAGAAGATCTACTGCAGTTGTGGTCTTCTCCCTATGCCTGCTGCAGTGGGTAAGGGCAGAAAACTGAGTGCTAAAGAAAAGGACATTTTGGATTATGGAATAAATCCTTCATTCAAAGACAGAGAGAATTTTTACTACAGTGACAAAGGGCAATGCATTTAAACTTAAAGAGGATAGGTAGGTTTAGATTGGACAAGGGAAAAAAAAAATCACAATGAGAGTGGTGAGACACTGGAGCAGTGAAGGAATTGTGGACGCTCCATCCATGGAAGTATTCAAGGCCAGGTTGGATGGAGATTTTATCTAGTAAAAGATGTCCCTGCCCATGGACCAGATGATTTTTAAAGGCCCCTTCTGACTCAAACCATTCTGTGAGTCTGTGAAAAAAAATCACAGAGATGAAAGGGAAGGATGAATAGAGGAATGAAACAATTTGCATACTAAAGGAAAAAAAAAAAAAAAAAAAAAAAAAAGAAGTTTTTTTAAAAAAAAAAAAAAAAAAAAAAAAAAAAAGACTGGGAGTCTTTATGCCGAAGGAAAGAAAGAATAAAAGTTTTTGCAAACAGGTAAGCAGGAATCTTGTGGCAGAGAGAATGGAGACGTGTTCTGTCCACCACAGTTAAGCCCTCTCCCCCAAGCCCCTGGGGAATCCAGTGCCTGCACCATTCCTCTGTATGTCATCCTCAGAGAAACCTTCACATGTGGGGTGCTCACACAACCTGCACTTGGCCACCCACACTAGGGGACCTGGCAAATACCCACTGCACAGCAAGAGTGCTTCAAGATCAGCCACAGATGTTGAGAAAAATCAATGAAGAACACAGAGCAGTGAACAGGGTTTGTCAGCTGAAACAGTGGAAATGAGGAACTATTGACCAGCAGATCTATAATAAGAGGAATCTGGGACTTGTTTTCTTCGTGATCTTTTCATCTGAGAAAGCAAAGATGAGATGCCATTTAAGGCACGAAAGAGTACATCTGGGTTAGTCCTTGATAATAACCAGGAGGCTGGAGAGTGTTCCAGCCCAGCCCCAACGCAGCTCCCAGCCCAACCCACTCCAGGACACCCCTCTGTGAGCACAGGTAGGGCAACTGTTGGGGAAGCCGTCATGTCATGATGGTGTCTCCTGTCCACTGATATTGCTTTCAGATAAAAGATTTTCCACAGATAATTGTCAAACAGAAGCACAGTATGACAAGAAAGCTTCTGGTCTGACTCAGTAAGCAGTGTCTGTAGTCTTTAGTAGTTCTTAACAACATTTTATGCTATACATTGATGTGCTATAGATGTCATTTTGCAGTATTTTTCTAGTTCAAAACTAACTGATGGAAGCACCATAAGATGTATTAAAAGAGATTTCCTCTAACTGGAAATGGAAACATTTTTTACTAAAGCATGAACACACTTGGGCATATTCTCCCTTAAAAATCGGACTGTAGGCAGAGCATATATGAGATTACATAACAAGAAGTGAGATGCATAAATGCATTCTTTTCTATAAATGTAAATTTTACCTTTCCCCTGCCATCCCTCTGTCCCTCTACAAGCATATTAACAGGTCAGAGAAAAGAAAAGGTGCTTCTTTGATGATGGACTCATTCTAGGGGACAGGCCCTTTTGTTTGATGGGACAGGTACACAGACCATCCTTACTCTGCTACTGTGGTTCTGAGGGTGCCTCTAAAACCTTTGCAACTCTTGACACCAATATGTCACCATCACATAATTAACCTATTATGATCAGTGCACCCCAAAATTCAACATCTAGCTGAAGCTTCCTTTACACCATCACCCTATGAAAATTCCCCATAATTTGAGTAAAATTTCAGTTAACAAATTTAGCACTTGTCAAGGACCAGATTTCTGTTTGCTCGAGTCAGACTCTTGACCAATCAATCAACTGCACATATTGAGCAATATATAACTATTTATGGCCAAATGTATCATGCAAATATTTTTTCTGCTAATATAACAATGCAGGATGGCTGTTCAGTTGCATGTGCAAATTGAGCTGACGGTTGTGATTTACTTTACAGTGGACAAGAGACAGTACTGTAAGGAATTGCTTATTGCTACTTTTTATTGGTGGAAGCTGAAAAGCAATGAAAATTCATCTGCTCTACACTTCTATGGTTCAGGAAATAGTCCACAAGAAAGTCTACTTTAAAAAAATCAAAAAGGGAAAGAGAAAGGAGAGTGTCAACAATAGATGAGTAATACACAGACATGTCCATGGTGATCTGAATAATTCAACACACAAAATTAAAGCATGTTTCACATTTGCCACCATAAAAGATAAAGCTATCTAGTCTGTTTTAAAAGTATAATGATTGTAAGGGAACACTTCTGATTCATGCTCAGGTCTAGTTTGAGTGCCAACCCTGTGGTGCCCACAAAAGAAAATCTTAAAGCTCTGGGCTGAAAGAGCTCCAGCTGCAAAGTTTTAATTGATTAGAAACAGTAAAGTTTTAAAGTAAAAACTGTTTACTTGTTACCAGTAAACCCCAGTGGTGATGACCAGTCTGCCAAGACCCTGCACCCTTGGGGTACCTCCATCCACCAAATGAGATACCCAAAAAATGACCACTGCAGATATTTCTCTGTCTGCAATGAGAACAACCCTGCTCTCCCACACCCTCCCTACATCCTAGAGCCCTGCCAGGCCTTCTGCACCTGAGTTGGGGTTGACAGTCTAAAAAGCAACCCTTCCAGACTCCTTGACTATCTGTGTCTGAAGTTTCAACAACACACCATCTGAGACTACAACTGGTTCCAAATGCACTGATCTCCCAGCAAATGCTTTTTTTCCAAGAGGAGACAGACCAGCAGCTAAGGACAGAATGGTTCCAGTGGGTCCATATGTCTTTCAAATTTTCACCAAGATGCAATGAGAGAGAAAACACAGCAAGCAGAAAATTCCTTCCTGCTGTGTGGAGATATGTGGCAGCCACACCTTCCCTGTGTCATCGCATCCTATATACTCAACCTGATGGAAAATCGTGTCTGTCACTTTTGGGGCAGCCCAGGGGGGCACTGAGGGAGTGCAGCTGCTGCTGCAAGGAGGCCCTTTGATCCCAGTGACAGCAGAAGAGTCCCTCACTGCCAGTGAGAGCAGTGCCAGCAGCCTGTGCCACTGGCAGGGCCCAGACCAGGCACTGCCCCATGCCAGCCTCCCACGGGCCAGCTGGGAGAGATTGCTCAGCCCTCCCCCTGGACAGGCACCAGCCCTGTTCCTGGAACGCCCCCAAAACATTTCTCATAAACCAACAGCACTGTTACACATGTCACTGCCTTGGTATTTTATAAGGGATCTACTGCAAGCAATGATTTTTTTTGTATTAAATGACTGTTTTTTAAAATGCAGCAAGGTGCAGAGTCTTCCAATAGGGAAGTGTTGCTGCCAACTAGTTTTTCAATGTAAATTCTCTAAAGCTTTGGGCTTTTGGGAAAAACATCTTGTATTTCATTTAAATAAGCCTCCATGAAATCTGGCTCATTGTTTTCATTTTAGAAAGTTACTTATACAGGAAAAAATACACACTAGGTATTAAAAAAATCCAATCCAAACCAAAATCCCGAAACCCCAACAACTTCCTCCTTTAATCAGAATATGGAATTCACTGTGTTTTTCATCACTGAACAAGCAAATCCTTTTTTTTTTTTTTTTTTTTTGATGCCCTGGAGTATTAACAGGTGGCCATAGCCCCTAGCTGCATGAAACTACCATATGCTACAAAGATCAAAATTAATAAACTAACACTACAATGTGCCAGTTTATTGTGCTTGCATCTAATTTTAATTTTCTTCTTGGTGTTTTTTTACTAAAAAGACATATTTGGTGATTTTTAGCCTAAATATCAGTAGCTCCAATTTTGAATTGTTTGTTTTAGCCTCACACCAGGTAAGCACACATACAGTAATACATTTCTGACACTATATTTCAAAATACCACTTCATTTGTCCTGCTCTATGACTATCTATGCTAAAACATTAGCAGTTCCATATATTTTAAGGGCTTTAACAGTGGAAAATTTAACAAATTTCTTCTGACATAAAATTATGTGCACAATGAAAAATTATCTGAATCTCATTTAACTGTACAAATTCATTTCTTGTTAAATACTAATCAGCCAGAACAAAGCATCACATAGAATCTTCTGCTCTCTTCTCTACTTGGCACCTTTAATGGGTCTTTTAAAAATTCTCTTTGTTTTCCTCTACAAAAACTATAATAATTGGCAAAAAACCCCCACTGATGAAAACACTAGATGAATATGGAAACCACAAAGCATTATTTCATGTGAAGGAAATGAGCAGAGGTGCCTCCAAATATAAACAGGCTATGCTTATCCTACTCTTCAGAGAGCCCCAGTGTTGGCTCCTAAATTGAAGCATCTGCCAAAAACTACACAAAATTCTGTGTCCAAAACCAGGAGGAAAACATTGTCCATATTGTAAACCATTTGCATGACAATTATGGCCTTGAATCAGTAACCTTCTATCCATGAGAGTAATCAGTACTCCAGTGAGTGGTTTCACTGACTCCTCAGCCACTGCTTGTACACAGATACACTGGAGAAGGGTTTTGTCCTACTGATTGGGGTGACTGCCAAGACTTACAGGGTCCAGCACAAGTTTTATGTTGAACTTACACCATCTCTGACCCTGTGTAAAATTGGGTTCTTGACCCCTCTAGAGCATTTCCCAAGAGCTGCCCCAGCTGTCCTCTCTCCAGACGTTTCTGGGAGGAACTCTGCTCTCTTGTCTAACCTCCTTTCAGCTGCTCATGGGCTGTGCTGCTTACAGCAAGAAGTTCTGACAACCCTGTGTACATCCTTTTGACCTTCATCTTGTAGTTTTATGGCCTCACTCTCAGGGCTGGTGCACCTTGATGCTGGAAAGAGCAGGTCAGGGACAGGTTACACTCAACTGCATGGTAGTGGCAGGGAGAGCTAAGGTTATCATCTGGCTCCAGGGATGTTCCCTCATGTACAGCACTGAAACAATGGAATAAAATAGCAGAATTTACTGATTTTTTCTTTCTACCTTATTCCTACAACCTCCCGACCACTGAGAAAAATACAGAGCCCTTTCTGACAGACTCTTCCTCAAAGCTTTTCTTCTCCCCATTCTCAAAGGCTTGGAGAGAAGGAGCAGAGTGCTGTTAATCCTTGCTTAAAGTACTGACTGAAACCCACTGAAATCAATGGAAAATCTTCCAGTGATTTTACAGACGCATATCACAGTTCTCAACAGACATGAGCTGTCTCCAGCACATCATCCTGGAGAAAAATATAGACAGGCAGAAGTGCAGCCTGCTTCCCATTTAGGTAGGGTTGGTTGAGCTGAATCGGAATTGCTCAGACCCAGGGACCCCAGGACATGCTGGCAACTTCAAAGACATAAAAGAAAACAAAGAAAAAAGCTCATGTACTAATCTAGTTTGTGAATATGCACGGACTTCATTGAATTTTGTGATTCATGCCTCTGAACACAGGATGGGTTGTTTTTTTGGGTTTTTTTTTTTTTTTTCCTGAATGAGACGGTTTTGATGTTTTCTAAATAAAGCATCTTCATGTTTAATTTCCAAATGACACTTCAAAGCTAAATGAATTATATCACTGGAAAGCTTTACCATAAGGAGCTTTTCAAAGGATGCCAATTCTTGATTTTTGCAGGAAGAGAAAAAATTACCTTTTTTCACGTTTCTTTTTTTTTTTTTTTATTGCATGATGCAAGCCAGCATATAATTTTGAGTAAATTATTTATATAGATCTCATCCCAGTCATTTGCTTAAAATAATGGAAAGACATCTTTTCACCTATAGCACATCAAAACTTTTGAAAAGCCAGTAAAATAGGTACCTAATTCCTTAATCATTACTCAGAAAGAAATCAAATCAAATGCAAGTTTTACCCCAGAAAAGGTAGAATAATGATGCCATAAAATATATGTGGCTTTTCCTCAGCCAAGCCACTCTTAATTTTTATCCCTTGTTTTCATTTTGCCTTATTCTTACTTTCACAGTTGCTCAGTGTAAGCTTTATTATCATTGATATACACTAAAATGTTCTTATGAATCTGTAAAATCACAATACAATTCTACTAATCTAAATATTTTACTTATTTAGAACCAGGTTAATGCTCAGTCTGGAAAATAATACCGGTACAAATAATTAATACAATTTTAATAACCAAAAGACAATAAAGAAACTGTATTCAGAATAACATGTTCTGGAGAAAGCATCCTCCAATATCTCAGCCTAGCAGATCTATTTCAATTAACATTTGAGGAGATCTGAGACACCATAAAATAAAAGTTAAGTACTAAGTTTCCAAGAAACATAAACTGAACTGTAATTCCACATGAACATATTCCATCATTCCAAAGAGCTGAACTGTGGTTTCCAGTATTGGCAGGAGGCACTCTTATAATAACATTATATGTCTACTGTAGTTCCCTTGATGTCTTTCATATTTTTTCATAAACAAAATTACAGTGACAGTGCAGTTCATTACAGGAGGTTTCATTAAAGAACTGGTTTATTTTAAGAGAACAGCAGCAAAGAACTGTCTTCAGGGATGGAGCCGAGTAAAAGTCTGATTATGCCTCTATGAAAATCAGGCAGAAATTATGCAGGATTTTGACACCGTAACACAGGAAAATCCTCTTAAGAGACACAGGGAACAAACTGTTCCACTGTGACAAGCATTAATAAGCAGGTGCAGCCCTGTCAAATTGTTGCAGGGTGACAAGTTTGGCCCTCCTGAGATCTGGCTTCCCATTCTCTCTTAGGGCCAACAGTGCCCTGACTCCAGCCCTCAGTGATGGAGCAGGGACACCAAGGGGGATCACAAAACACAGAATGGGTTGCACTGGAAGGGACCTAAAAGATCATCTACTTCCAACCCCCTTGCCATGGGCAGGAATGCTATTCACTAGGTCAGGTGCTCAGGGACCCATCCATCCTGGCATTAAACACTTCCGCAGATGGGTCATCCACATCTCCTCTGTCAACCTACCTGTTCAGCGTCTCACCACACTTAGTAAGGGATTTCTTCTTAATATCTAATTTAAACCTACTTTCCTTCCATTTAAAGCCAGTCCCTCTTGTCCTATCACTGCACACTCTTGTAGAAAGTCCCTCTCCAGTTCTCTTGTAGATCCCATTAGGCATCTAAAGGTGCTCTAAGCCTCCTCAGAGCCTTTTCTTACCCAGGCTGAACAACCCCAACCCTCTAATAGCAGGTGCTCCAACCTTCTGACCATCTTCATGACCTTCCTCTGGACTCACTCCAACACATCCCCAACCTTCTTATGCTGGGGGGCCCAGAGCTGGACACAGTACTTCAGGTGGAGTCTCATGAGAACAAAATAGAGGAGGAGAAGCTCTGCCAAGGTGCAGTAACTGGGAAACAGGAGCTTTTACCTTGCTGTACTAGAGTGGGTAAAAATGCACCATGCAAACCACCTATCTACTCTTTCCATCAGAGCTGCAGCTGGCTCTGCAAAAAGCAGTAAAGTGGGGTCTCTCAGCAATTTCTTTATTTCTCCTTCACATGGCAGTAAGACCAGTTCCTAGAAAACACCACTGCCTTTTGAGTAACTGGCATTTTTTTTCCATTTTTCTGAGTCCGCCACTTTTCTTTCGCAAAAAAATAATCTCCAGTTTGGGTTTAATCAACTAAAAGGTCACCTTGTTGCTCAGAGTTTTCAAAAATGTAATCCAAATAAATGTGATATGGTAGTTTTGTAACTGTGTTTCTCCGTCGAATCAGATATGCTGTCTCCTATTGTTACTGCAATTTACCTCCCTTGTATAAGCTGCTAAGACAAGACACAATCAACACCATCTATGACTTCAGGCGATGGGTTGATGGAAGAGTAATTTCTCATTTTATTTTTGTGTTGACACTGTTTGCACTGTACTCTCTGGAATGACAGCTTTGAGGTATCTGTGATAAAGATATGCAGTCAAGAGCATTACTGGCTCAAAAATACTTTACTCCCCAGAAAAATTAGTTCCAGGATTCCAAAAATCCTATTTTTAATCTTCCTCCAGAAGGCAAACATAATTACCCTTTTCTACCTGGGCTCTGACAAAGTAGTCAAAGCCATACTCAAAAAGAGCATCTCCCTGCTATCATTTCCCCTTTAGGCAGGGGCACTGGTTGAGTACACTGACCTCTCCTCTTGTATGAAGTCCAGACACTCTGGGCTGTCTGTAACCAAGCCAGCAGCACAAGACACCAAGCTATTAGCCCTGACTTATGGTCTTATATAACACCTCTTAAATTTGAGGTCCTTCCAGGTTGTTATCTTTCCTTTCAACAACTTCAATGAAAAAGAATAGAGAGGGGCCTTAGGACAGATTTTCATCACTCCATGTGGTTGTCAGACTATTTTCCTTTATTGACACTATGAATACATAACTCACTGTGGTTTCTGAAACATGTTTAATGCATGATGTATTAAGAGCTGTAGAAAACACAATATTAAAATTCTAACATGAAAAATTATACCATTATGGCTCATTACAATCTCTGTTGCAGCCATCTGAACTGTGAGAAACGTACTGTCATCCTGTCAGCTACTTCTATAAGATCTGTGATCATGTTGTACATGATGTCATTTATTTCACAGATGTAAGGAAGATAAAGTCTTCAAGTTCTGAAGTGGATCATAAGTGTTTGCTACTGGTCAGCTGAAAAGAACACTTAACTCTAGATCTGCAGAATCAAAAAAAAAAAAAAAAAACAACTCAAAAATCAAAAACAACCAACCCAAAGCCTTAAATATATAGTGGGTTTTCAATTTCCAATAACAATATTTTATCTTGCACATTTATTCAAAATACTTATATATTCATATTATCTTGAAAGAAAATGTGGAGTTTTTTCTTGACTCCAGACAATTCTGGTCACTAGCATTTCTAACAGAGCTTTGAAAACAGAGATATCATCAAAACTCTACCAAGAATCTCTTCAGAGCACATCAGAACTTCTTTCAATGTTTTTTCCCTGCTGCTACCTTTGCCTACCATTTGATTAGGAAAAGTTCACATATTGCTGGAGGTTTACCACAGATACAGCATTTACTTAAAAATGTTCATTGAAAACACCTGGTAGGTATTAAAATGATCCAGCATAATCTGTCTAAAAAGCACAATTCTGAATTCAAAGTGCATGCAGAAAATGTCATGGGCTTTCAATGCCTCTGTAAATCATATAAATTTAAATCTCCTACTTAATAAACATTTTCTGATTCAAAAATCTTACCCCTCCTATAAAAGCAGTAAAATGCCATGTATTTTAGATATGCTGATGTTGAGTCACACCTTCCCATTATATTAAAATACTGTAATAAAAATTCCCAGTTTAACCATGATGACTTTCAGAAAACAACCTGACATTTTGGTATCTGCACCACTATCACCATTTATTTTGCATCACTGTTTCATTTTACAGAAGTAAAATTAGCTTAGATCCCCAATGGAACTGCCTGAACACTGTCACCTCCTCCAGTCCAGTATAGAATATTAATAAAAGCTGATCACTGAAACTGGCCTGGAATATTTGGCTGACAAAGCCTGAGTGAACTGCACATCTTTACATTTCCTCCCCCTATCTAGATATCTCAGAGGGGACAGCCTCAGAATTATGCGATAGTGGTAATCCTCAAGTACATCCTCCCTGCTTTGTGGAACCCTCAGACTGAGCAAAGCAGAAGGCTGTCAGGTCAGGAAAACTACCCACAGTTAGTGTTTTCCCTATGAAAACAAAATAAAAAACACCCCTTCAGAACCATAACACATATATTTCATCTCATAAGGAAAAAGACAGGGCTAAAGGGAAGGCTCCAGGGAGACCACATTGCAACCTTCCAGAACCTAAAGGGGGCTTATGAAAAGGAGGGAGAGGGACTATTTATATGGGCAGAGAGTGACAGGACACGAGGCAAAGAGAATGTCAGGTTTAGATTTGACTTTAGAAATAAATTCTTTACTGATGATGATGGTGAGGCAGTGGAGGTTGAGAAGTTGTGGGTGCCCCATCCCTGGAAGTGTCCAAGGCCAGGTTGGATTGAGCCCTGAGCAACTTGATCCAGGGAGTGGCATCCCTATAAAGGGCAGGGGTGTTGGGGTTGGAACCACATGATCTTTAGGTCTCATCCAACCCAAGGCTTTCTATGGAAAAAAACAAAACCAAAAACAAAACAAAAAAAAAAAACCAAACAAAAACCCACAAACTAATAAACAAAGAAACCCCCCCAAAACACCCTTTTCCTAAAATAACAACCTTTGTATCCAAACATATTTCTAGCTCCTACAGTGAATACAACAATGAACATCTGCACTGTGCTTATTTTGGTTTTGCACTCTTTTTTCTGTATGTTGAACTAGTCTGTGGAGGGTAGGCAGTTTTCAGGTGAACTCATACACCTTTGTTGAGGATACATGATCACAGCTTCCAGTGGACATCCTGAAGCAGGACACAGAAGCCAACAATGGCCAGGGAAAGGAACCATTCTGGACATTTGGGCATCCAGGCTGCCTGTCCTAGCCCCTTTCCTCACTGTCCCCAGTGCCAGCTCCCTGCCCCAGAGGCAGGAAGCTAAAAAGGACTTTTTTATATATCACAGAGATCATCATTAAAGAAACTGCACAAATGTGCCTTCTCAAAAGGTATCTCGAACTAATGAGACAAGAGTAGTTTATTGGGTCAGACTGTACAAAGCAGTTCCCTGTAATTTCATTCTTTTCATGCACTCTGGGCTTTCTGGAGGGGTGAGAGGAGGGAAGTGAACTGCTTAAGGCACAACAATATTTGAAACACATTCTTTTTTTATGACTGACAAACAGTATCTTCCCTTAAAACATCGCAACCTTTGAAAATAGTTAAAATTAAATTCCAAGTCGAGTTTCCTGAAGTTATTCTTTCCCTGAGACCAACAAATGTTTCAGGTCTGGAGGGCAAACATACAGCACCAGTACGTTTCTGACTCATTAGTTTGCTTTTCTCTACAGGATTTAGATTGACATCTATTGGCCTAACTTGTGACACAACAGCCCAGTTCTTCAAATGTCAGCTCCATCGTCCCTGCTTTGCCAAGCTTCCCCTGATATAGCAGCTTTAGACTCAGTGTTTTAAAGTAAAATAGTCTATTTTAGCTTCTAAAGCGGAGTCTATGCATGTGAAAGCAACACTCACATTACTTCCCACTTTTTTTTCATAACATATAAAAGATGAAAGCCAAGGATTATTATGTCAATCTTTAAGAAAGAAAACAAAAACTGAAGAGCACTAAACTGAGATTCAATGCTGTGCTGGTCAACTGATTCAGGTCAAAGAATTACTTGCATGGACATTAAAGAAACATTTATTTGCAGGAACTTATTTAGAGCATATTTTTTAACGTAATTTAAACTAAATGAAATTTCCCTATGCTTAGATGTGTACAGATCACATACATGTACACAGAATAGAGTTGCATATCTTTATTCAACTACCTTTTCTTCCATTGTTCCCCCACACAAAATTCCTGTATACAAACTGCAAAGCTCCAGCCTATCACAATGATAGGAATGTACACATCCCTTCCATCACAGAATAACAGATGGCTATCTTAACATCACTTGTGGGTAAAACCATGAATCGAACCATGGGTTTGGTGGGGTTTTATTTGGTGCTTTTGGTCATAAAAATTCAAATACAGAGCATTCTACCAGAGATTTGGAATTGACCAGTTTAATTCTTCAAGGCTTAACTTTTAGGAAGAGGCTGCATTTAGATCAGTAGTTTATTTATTAGAGTAGGCCAATAGGTACAGAAGATACATTCGTGTAGTTTGCCTTTTCTCAGACAGTATAAAATATACTTCTCAAAAAGGTTTACTATCACTAAAATTAGTAGTTCCTTTTTCTAAGGCTCAGGGACATGCAACCTTCAAGTTTCATTTGGGTCATGTGAAAGGAGCAAAAGGAAATTCAGAAGATTATATAGAAACAGAGCCCTTCCTTCTTAGCCACTAGCAAATTAGTGTCAAATATTTTTTCTGGCCTTGTTTTGTCTCTGGAGGAGACAGAAGTAATCTTTCTATGGCCTGACCAAGTTCATTAGATTCTGAGTGCATCTTAAAAAAAACTCAACCTTAAATGTTAAAGGTAAACATTTAAACAATATATTAAATAATATATCAAACAATGTGTTATTAGTTTGCACTATTTTAGAGCTTCTTATGGAAAGAGAACTTTCTTCATCCCTTTCCTTTTGCACACAGACTGGTCACATACTTTCACTACCATGTGTTTCAGATAAGAACAGGTTCATAAAATCAAAATTGCCTCAAAATACATCAACTTTCTCCTACAACAGCAACCAATTCAATCCTCTGACTCTTGCCAGAAACCCAGGTTTTTATTATTGCAGCATTTTGCTCACTTCATGGGTACCCATTATGGCATGCTGTCAAAAGCTGAAGTGTTGTACTAAAAATCTTACAGCCCTTCATATTAAAGGTGCCCCAATGGGGCTTGTACAACCTCTGAGCAGAAGATGGCAATTCCTAATTCAAGAACTTTGGACCTCACTAATTCTAGAATCAAATATCTCAGAATAGTCTGACCTCATTAATAGAACTGACTTAACCAATTTGTCACAAACCAGAGAGTACAGCTACAAGAAGTGGTTCATTATTCCATTTAATTTAATTAACTGCTTTCAGATGCAGCTAATGCTTTGCAAACTGTTGTCTTTGTGCTTTTAAAATTTTGAGAGTCAAAGTTATCCTTATGTTACTGCTGTATATGACTTAAATTTTCCTGAGTTTAAGATAGGAAACCAGGCTTCATCTCATTTTTCTATAAAATGCAAGTGGAAGTTGCTATTGTTTCTTGAAATAATTTTATAAACCATAATTTTATAAACCATATAAAACCCAAGCATGAAGTCATGCAAAGTCAGTGTCATGCCTACACCTACCATGCACAATCTATAAAAATGTACTAAGAAGCAGCAGGCTGCTCTTTCTGCTCTTTCTGCCTGACCAATAAGGGGTCCAAACTCGAGGTAGTTTGCAATTATTTTGGTTATAGTGTGGTGTTAATAACTCCAGAGTCATGGGTTTGGTTCCCAAATAGGCCATTCACTTCAGAGCTAGACTTAATGATCCCTGTGGAATTCCTTTCAAATAAATAACTTTTTTTTTTTTTTTTTTTTGTGTGTGTGTGTGATTCTGTGAATTGAGTCAACACAAATAAGACCAGGAGGACCCAAACAACTCTAGTCAGATCAGTCAGAGGTGAAAACCATTCAGCAGTGACTTCCTCTGCTGTCCAAAGTTACTTCACAACAAGCTGCTTGTTCTGTACATCTGCACAATGCAGCATTTTATGCCAACACCTCAAACACCTGAAAATCACCATGCTAGGGGCCACATTGCCTTCACTCCTGACTGACAGTGAGTATGTTTGCCCTGGGTGCCAGGGAAGGCCATGGATCAGCTGGGTCTTCCTAGGTGGGATGGACAGCAGGACCTTGAGGGCAGAGGACTGACCCTCATCCCTAAGTCATATCTCTTGAGACCTTGGAAGAAATGTCAGTTTTCCCCTGGTTTCACTTTATCAGAAGATGTCTTAACAGGTGCTTAAACCCCATGATGCTTATAAGCAAAACCCTCTGATGAACATTTTCAAGTAGTAGTACAGAACTGGAGGCTTTCTTTTTCCTCCCAACAAATCTGTTGCTTCATATGTAAAAATGCACTCTAAGACAAAGATTTTGTTTGTTTTCTTTTTGTTGTTATTTAATCTTCCTCCTACAACTGTTTGGTCTCACCATCTTTAATGAAAACAAATACATCTTAATGTAGGCATGACCACACAGAATAAAACGACTGCAGTAGTGCAAAGTTTAAGTACTTTTATCAAAGCTATGAGTTTTTTTACCTCTCATTACCAAAAAGCATGTTTCTACTTATCTTCCCAAGTATTCCCACTTGATACTCTATCCTTAAGATCAAAGCCAAGAATGTTGAGCCAGTGATGCAAGGTGGGAAAGTGAGGAACAGGGGGCATAAAGAGACACATGGGAGGCTCAGTTTGGATCGCAGGAGGAGCATCCCAGGGGGCTGCCGTAAAGAGCTGAAGGTTCCTGGGGTACAACCCCCAGAGCACCCAGCCCTGTCCAGCCACTGACCCCTGCTCTGTGAGGCACAAACTACCCCAGTAGTAAATCATTACCCTTCTGGGCTATGATTTTGCCACCACGTGCTTGCCACCACATGATTTCATTTTTCAAAGTAGAACAACCTTGAGTTGTCAGGTTGTGTTCATGCTAAACCCTGCGGTAGGCTCCTCCCTGAAGACACAAGTGAGATTGATTGCACTTGTGATTTGTTCATTTCCACAACTATCTTACCATTAATATCCCTCTCTCATCCATTTGCAACACCTGATAAGCACACAAAATTGATTATAATGTCCAATCCATCAGGTAAAATCTTCTGGGATAGTTTCATGGGTTTTTTTTTCTTTCAGGCTCCCTATCTGAAGATAGGAAGGGAAAAAAAAAAAAAAAAAACCAAACCAAAGAATAAAAAATCACAACAAATGGGGTTTCAAAAATTAATTAGTTTAACAAGAGGCAGAAAAACGTCTAACTTCATCAGGGCTGCTTTGTGCCAGTGTAAGAAATTATGTGGTTGCCTTAGTGCAAGTTCTAATTTACGTATCGAAAAGTGCTATATCTCAACATAGATTAAGATAGCTACATGTTTCAGCTTTAAGTGCTCATCAAGCCAAGAGATAACAGGACTGATGAATGGGACATTTCAGATCCTTAGAGAAATGAGCACTATTACATAAAAAGTGTGATTTGAATTTGTCTTTCTGCTTAGGCTGTGCCTTCCTAACAGAATTTATAAATAGAAACAGAACTTTAAAAATCAAGAGCTGCCAGAGTGCTTCATCATCTGATCACGAACTATTGGACTTACTCAAATCCATAAATCTTGCATTGGAATAATCTGCATGTTTTAGTCACTCCTCCCCAAATCAATTTATTACTGAATAGCAAATGGTAAATGAAGTTATTATTTCAATCTGACAAAAGTGAGTCTCATGGTCATTATCTATAAAAACAGAGAGAAACAAAAGTCCTTTGCTGTTGAACATAAAGCAATTCTGCACTCCAGAGGATGGGAATGCTATGCCACTAGTTTTAATAAAGTGGTTTCCACAGACTTAGATTTACAGGCTCAGAAATCAACTACTGATGAATCAATCTGCTTCCCCTGTCAGGATATCAGAGCAGACAGGACCACTGTAACTGCAGAACCAGACAGCAGTGCTTCTATTAAGGCAGAGGCTGTATCATTAGGGGACAATTGAGAATATAAGCCTTCATTCCATGTACCATGTCCTGCAGATAGCAGTTCCCACCCCCTCCTCACAGCATTCTTCCATGTGAGCCCTTCCCACAGCCTGCAGTTCTTCACAAGCTGCTCCCCAGGAGTCTCTCTGACAGCATGACATGGAGAACCCTCCAGCACAGGTCCCCTGAGGGATCACAAGTGCTGCCAGCCAACCTGTTCCAGCATGGTCTCCTCTCTCCATGGGGCCACAGGCCCTGCCAGAAGCCTACTCCAGGACAGGAGTCCCAAGGGGTCACAGCCTCCTTTGGGCATCCACCTGCTCCGGTGTGCAGCATGGGCCACAGGTACATACCTGCTCCATCACAGACCTCCACACCTGCCTCACCATGATCTTCAACACGGATAACTCTGGCACCTGGATCACCATCTCCCTCTCCTTCCGCACTGACCTTGGTATCTGCAGGCTCTTTTTCTCACATATTCTCACTCCCCTCTCCCCTGGTTGCAATTGTTTCAGCGCAGTAACTTTTCTTTCCCTTTTAGCTACGTTATCCCCAAGGCACTACCGCTGTGCCTGATGGGCTCAGCCTTGATCAGAGGCAGGTCCATCCTGGAGCCAGCTGGCATTGGCTCTGTCAGGCACCATGGAGCCTTCTGGCAGCTTCTCACAGAAGCCAGCCCTGGAGCTCCCCTGCTACCAAAGCTTTGCCACAGAAAATAAAAGAGACAAGAAGAAACTGGAGTGAGTGCAGAGGAGCTCCAGGATGGTCAGGGCAGGAGCAGAAGCCTTGTGAGGAGCAGCCGTAGGAGCCAGACTTGTTTAGCCCAGGGAAGGCACCAAAATCAGCAAGATAGTCCTTCAAAATGGCAAAATAAAAAGAACCATGTCCATCATGAGAAGATTGAACTGAATTCACATTGCTATGATCAAACACATATGGATGGCACACTATGCATAACTACCACTTAATCACTCACAAATACTAATCTCTCAAATCCTATTTCAGCTTGAAATGTATGGAAATTATCTGCTATTTTAAGCATGCTTGTCATAGGCAATTATAATAGTCTCTCAAGGCCAATGTTTTCAGAGTTTATGAGGGGTTCTCAGGTACAGCATGTAGAGGAAAACATATGCTACAACTATTTCTCTGGATGATTTATAACTGGATTGTAGAATCTATTATGCACAGAAATAGTTTTAAACAACTCATTTGTGTACTACAAATAGAAAAGATAAACACTTCTTCCATCTATACAAGACAATCTTTTAGGTACAAAACAATCTGATCTCAGATAAACTGCAGGAGCAGTGCCATATGTTTGCAGTTTTCCAGAATGTTGGCTATGTTCTACCTGAAGTTTTAGCTGTAACTGCTAAGATAAAAAACAAACAAACAAACAAAAAAAAAGGCAAACAAAACCCAAAAGAAAACAAACAAACAAAAAAGACAACAAAAAAAACAAAAGCAAAACAAAAAAAAGAAGAAAATCAAAACCCAACAGTATTAAAAAAACCAAACAAAGCCCCTAAGCAAATAAAAATAACCCAACCACCCCATTCAAAAGTTTTAAACAAACCAACCAAATAAGAAAAACCTCAACACACAACACCCCTACCCCTCAAGAACAAACAAAAAATCCCATATCAACAAAACATCTAATTTACGAATCCTTACTTCTTTCAAAGGTAAAAATACTACAAGCTTGGTCTTATATGGTACTTGGCCACTTTGAATTTCAGGTCCACAGAAGTGAAAAATAATTCAAGACCTCAAGATTTGAACTTGATTTCAGTTCTAAAAGAAGGAATTGGCCCAGACTCAGAATAGACCTTATCAAGCCTGAACTAGTTTGCTCAGCACTAAAATTAATTAATATGACAGCTTTAGTTTACTATCATATCTGTCTGAAAAACACTCTGTAAGTTTGCCTGGAATTCTGCCAGAAATGGTACAGAATTTCTGAATGACAGAGGGTGTTTCTTCATAATAAGAATTTTTTTTGGAGCATAAATACAAATAGATACCTATGTTTTCAACTAATAAACTCACTAACTTAGTGCTTACTAGAACAGCCAGATTTTATGATTGAAAGCAAATTATTTTCTTTCACTCAATTTATCTCAGCATGATTAAAAACCTTAAATAGTTACAAGCTATGGCAGAGAACTATTTCCCTGGAAAATACTTGGGCTTCAGGTTTGAATACTTCTCCACATAAATAGCTATGTATATGAAAAATTCCACTCAACCTTGAAGGGGTATTTCTGAATCTGCTCTCAGGATGTGGGACACCAGCACTGCAGCAATTTAGTTATTAGGTTTTGGGTTATTTGAGACTTTTCGTTTAAATGAACTGAATTCTCAAAATAGCTGCTTGGCAAAATATTCTTTCAATTTAGCTACAGCTTCAGAAATAATGGTTGTTTTATTCTGGGAAGGTTTAAGTGAGCATTCCAGGAATAAGGAAATTAGGTGCACATATTGGAAGCTTGTTCGTTTTTACTGCATTTACAAGTCTTTTCCTTTTTCTTTGCAGTTACAATAATCTGGTGCAGCAGTCTCATCAGATATTTATTCAAAGCACATTAAATTAGCTCAGAATTTACAGAAGTCTAAAGTTTCAATCTCATTTACTAAAAATGTATAGAAGAAGATTCAGTAAACTGCCTTTGTTCTGAATTTCAGTACCTCTGCTGTGAATGCCACTGGGAGGAAAGGTGGTGACATCACTGCTGCAGCCCTCAGCTTTCATCCTCCCCTTCTCAGTTTTTCCTTCACCTTAACAAACCCAGCCCTAATTACCTATTGAGAAACTGCATGTGTTTACACAGGGAGGATGATGCTGTTGTCTCAGGCAGATTTATATGCAGGTCAAGTAATACCAACCCAGATGGCTCCTTCCAGGACTCGAGGCTGATCTGCTGTCTCACAGCACAGACAATGTCTTTGCCTATTCTTTAAAAATATGTAATATTGCATTCTTTTGTGTTCCTTTACACCAC
Organism: Certhia americana; assembly: GCA_018697195.1. Classification (NCBI taxonomy): domain Eukaryota; kingdom Metazoa; phylum Chordata; class Aves; order Passeriformes; family Certhiidae; genus Certhia; species Certhia americana. The sequence continues at coordinate 107,164,019 of CM031857.1, forward strand.
TGCAAATTTGCAGGGAAGTAAAGGCTCATTACTCCTTGGAATGGATGAGAAGGACAGTGACTCAGGTTGGAAGGGACCTCTTTAAAGCAGCATCAGCTATGGTAAGTTGCACAGGTCCAAGGGATGGGATTCCACAAGCTCTCTGGGCCTCTGCCCCTCTGTTTGGGTACCTTCACAGTGAAAAGCATTTTCCTTATCCTGGATGCAGATCTCCTTCATTGCAGCTCATATATGGTGCCTCTCCTCCTTTTTCCATGTAACTCTTGAGACAAGCCTGGCTCAGCCTGTTCTATACCTCCCCATCAGGCACAGCAACAGATGTCCCAGATCCCTCTCAGCAATTTCTTACTCATCTTTTAATCTAGCTCATATTTCACCAATCTCTCTGGATGGAAACTATGGAAAACAAGGTTAGAGGCCTTGCTGAAATCAGAGGTCGGCAGCATCACCTGCTCTCCCCTTTCCCACACAGCCAGCCAGCCCATAAGAGAAAGCAATCCAGAAGGTCAGGCTCATCTTTCCTATGGTAACTCCATGCTGGCTGTTACAAATCACCTACTTGATCTTTGTGTTTGGAAAGGGTTTCCAGCAGGATCTTCTGCATAACTTTCCCTAGAGCCTCTTCCTTGTCCTTCTTGAGCCTGGGATCAATGTTTGCCCCTTTCCTGTCATTGTGAGCCTCCTGGAAACTGACAGTGAGTAGCCTCACAGTGACCCCTGTCAGCCTCTCTGGTGCAGCCTGGAGGCTGAGCTAAGGGTGGAATGTAACAGGAGAACACAGGAAGACACAGAAGAAGCTGAGGTAACCAATCTGTTAGTACACCCCCTGCTCCTTTGTGGGGTGGGTTCACATTTCCCTTAGCCTTCCTTTTGCTGGAACCTGTGTACAGAAACTTGTACTTTGGTCCTCATATCCTTCCCAGTTCCAGCTTCACTTAAGTTACACCCAGCTACACCTCTTCTCCATCCATGTAATCTTGGACAATCAGTCTGGGTTCCTCCAGGGTGGCCCACAACTTCGATCCCCTTTGGTACACTTATTTTTTATATGTGAGCTCTGCTTGTGCTGACCTCCTGCCACAACTTCTTGATTTCCTACAGGTTGGAAAGGGCTGCCCTTGTGCACTGAGCCCCTCTGCCCTCCAGGGCAGCTTTCCATGAGATCCTGCCAAGCTCAGATTTGTTTTCCTAGATCTTCTAACTATTTACTGGATTTTATAAAATTCTTTACATTAAGCTACTGCAGAAAAAATTAGAAAAACCAGTTGTTTATCATAAAAACCTCAAACCTTTACAAATAGATTAACTACACAAGTTTTTCTGTTGTATATATTAAACTGCCTTGACTTTCTCAGAGACTCAGATAAACCAGGAATCTGTATTTGTTAGTGACTCAGTAAGCAGTATAGTCTCAAGCAAAGACTGCAAAAGGATAGATCTGTGAAAAAGAAAATATTAGAAAAAAAGAACATTATGCTAAGGCTGTTATTTTTGTTCCAACTATGTGGACATGTGGGTTCATTCTGAACCTTTGACCATTTGATTTCAAATAAAATTAATTATATGAGACTGTGCCAAAGTCATTAGTGAAGCTAGGTCCTAAAGTCAAGATGAAGTACAAGTGTGTCTGGGAAAAAAAAGCCAAATCTTTAAGTCATTCTAACTCTTACAAACTAGTCAATATTTGTATTGGGTTTTCTTTGACCGGACTTCAGTAACTGGTATCCAATTATAAAATTTTATCCCTAAAAACATTCAATTATGCTGCATAAATATTTTCTTAAACTTGACTGGAAGTACGGAAGGAAAATAAGTCAATTTTTGTACTGGTGGTGTCTCTTACAGTGTAATTTTTATATGTGTCACATAAGCAGATAGAGTTTATACTAAATATAGTCAATAAAAATAGTATTTTATAAAGGATATGAAAGAGTCCAGAAGACTTGTCAACACTTTGTTTTAGCCATCTGGCTTTTTGAAAGATAAACCTGTGTTTGGGATTACTTCTGGACAGAGGCTGCAGGTGGCAAACAAAGGAGAGTCAAGAGTAAGATGGGAACACTGTGGTACTTCATGCTTCCTTGGGCAATTTTGTTGTTATCAATATCACCTGTTTTCACTATTATTAAGGAAAATAACTTGTGCATCTGGAAGCAAAGTGGGAAAGTTTTTATGGGTAATTTAATTCATTATTTTTGTCTCAAAGATTTGTACCTACAGATAGAATCACAGTACATAAGTTGATGAAAGTGCTGAACCTTAGTGTCTTTGAAAATTAAGGTTCCCTTTCAGGACTTCCTGCATCCACTGTAATGAGAAGTTCTGGAGGATTCAAAGCTGAATCTTTCAGATGGATTTTACATGGTTTACTTTGAATTGTACAGAGATACAGTTGGAGCCCTGTAATCTTCCTATCACACCCAGCTGGAAGCTGCCTGATTCATCAATCTAATGCAGTTGGTGCCTGCTGCTTACAGCCCATCCCTGTATCCATCTATTAGTTGTATGTCCAGATCAATGAGAAAGTGATTACTCTGCTGCAGGGGAGTTTAAAAAAAAAATAAAATAAAAAAAAAAAGTGATAAAATAATTGTAATAGGCATCTGATGACTAAAACACGCTGATCTAATCTAATGGAAATGCCAGCTTTACAACAGAACTTCAGCACATAACAAAATGCTGTGGATGATATATAATATCTTGCTAAGCATCCTGGACACAGCTGTTACATGAAGAGATAAACCATAAACACTGTCTCTCTCTAAAGAAAAAGCCAGAGGAAAGGACACATAATAAACATGAAACACTTGCTTTTTCAATAAAAAAGTCAAGTTTCATTGAAATAGTCTACCTTTAGTTAATTTTTAAATTAATGTCTTTAATACCGAGAATATTATTAAAATTGTTTAATAGTAGATTGAAACTTATTATCTAATTTGACTTAATGTAACCTGAAAGCAATATTAAAAATAATTAAGCTGAAGAAGAAGAAAATATCTCAGATAATCTGCACTCATGCAGATTTGCACATGAGCAAAGAGCTGCATGAGTCATAGGAGAGAATGACAAAAGCACAAAAGATTGGGATGGAAATTGAGCAAAAATTGAGAGCAGCTTCAGAACCAGAGGACAGAGGAAGAGTTACAAAGAGAGCCAAATCTGGGGATACACATGAAGAACCAGTTTGCTTTTCTGTCCACAAGCCTAGAAGCAAGCCTGAAGTGAAAAATAATTTGCAGACATGATAACTAAAAGGTTAATTATTATGTATAACAGGTTAATCACCCAAACACACAATAACAGGTTAATGTCATAAAGCATTGTGGAATTAGCCAAATAAGAAATTAAAGTTATAATTATCCGTCCTCATCCTAGGGTTTCTATGGAGTCAGTTTATTTTGCACTTCCTGGGTATTAAACTGTTTGTTAATGTTCATGTTTTCTTCATTTTGCCCTGCAGGGCTGATATAAATACTGCATTCATTAACTCACATGTACTCTTTTGCTTTCATGATTTATCCATTATGGAACTAAACAATATCAGCTGATTTATTAACTACTTCAGTTCCTTCTGTAATGTAGAACTCAAAACACAGACCTGTCTGATACTAGCATTGTCAGGTATTTTGGATAGAGGCTGAGAAAAAGGAGCAGTTTTTCTGACTAACTTCTGTAAGTTTCTATTAGCTGTATGTTAGTTGCATATGTTCTAATGAATACTTGTGAATTATGTGTTTCAAATGTTGTTGCCTCTTTAAGTCACTCTCTCTGAATCCTCTGTTGATCCCATTTTTTCAATACAGGCAGGGTGTTTGAATGGCAGAATTTTTTTTCCCCTCTCCTCACAAGTTAGCTTTTGTGTGCACTGGACCAATTTCTATTCTGCTTTCCAATGCAACCTTTTTTCTCCACACTGTTTAAAAGGGTAAGCAAGGTTACAGAATTACTTAATCATCACACCTAATTGCCTATCCATGCCTAGCCTTTATGTAGGAAAATTCATTAACTATTCTGTACTGAGCCGGGTGCATCAATGCAAGGCTTTGCCTTCTGTCTGCATCTGGGCTACTGGAGATAACGTCTGGGTTTATTTACCTAGAAGCAAAGTCTACACCAAGATGAAACTGAAACCACGTGTGTAATGTGTGTGCTCCTGCTGTATGGTCACAGTCCCTTATCACAGGGCATACCTGCCTTTGCTCTTATCAGTGTGACAGCAGAGGTGCCACTGGTGCTACAGGATTCATCTGCCGACACAACTTTGACAAATGATCTCTCTTAAATATCCTCACTTCTGTCCTGTCTGTGATTCAAAAGGAAATTCAGGCAAGAGCAATAAGCTTATGCTATAAAGATGGAGTCTTGTGAAGAGGGGGACCTGTGTCATCCAACAAATTAATGTCAACTTGAGCACAGCAAATGAGTGCCCCTCTGACAGAGCTACCCAGCTTAGACAATAAGGCTCTGATTCTGTATTGCTGGAGGATTCAGAAGTGTTCATTAAGGAGCAGAGAGGTGTTCACAGAGCATCAGAGCCTCCAGCATCTTCTAAATAGAACTAATCAAACAGTTGGGTTTCTAATAAAAAGAACATCTAACAAAGTGGCGGCTGTACGTTTGTGTTCCTAGGTATTTCTGCAAAAAAGAGGTTTATTTCTAAGCATCCTTGACATAGGGAAACAAAAAAAGCTTTATTTATAATGACGCTCATGTGGCAACAAAATAAAAATTGGGAAAAAAAAACCCTCTTGTTTAATATTTAAGCATCCAGAAAGAGCTGGAAAAAAGCAAAAAATTATGAATACTCAAATCATCACAAATTAATGTATTAGGTATATAGAATACTTATATTTGGAAAATTTAGGCTAAAGGAGGGAGGGTACCATTGGAACACAAGTAAAGAACAGCAGTTCATCACGTGAGGCCTTCTGTAATCTTATATAAAAGCAAAGTGAGACTTTCTAATATTTATTCATTTTTTTATAAAAAATATTCTGCTGCCTGTAAATTAGTAATATCTGCAGGACCTACATAATTCATGATTTGATAAATATTTTACTCTTTTTCTGCTTATATTAACAGTTCTTACACAAATAAATTGAAGCTGTATAGCTTCATTTGCTATGTATTTTGGCCCTATCATAACTGTAACGTAAAAAGAGTCCTTCTGGGCAGGCTCTGTGCTCTGCAGGTCCTCCAAAGGCAAACCCCCAACAAGTGGCAGTCACAGGGTCTCAGATGCAGCATTCTCAATCACATGGTGACTAACTGATTGGTTGATTTGGGGGGTTAGGTGGCATGGGAGGTGTTTTTACATAGTAAATAGGACTAAGTAGTTTCATATATTAGAGGCCTAACTGCTCCCAGTGAGCTTATATTCTTCAGCCACAAGCTGTCTATTGGTGCCAAAACTGCTAAAATTCCTCAGCATCAAAGGCATCTTGAAATACTGACTTTGTCACAGGACACTGCATCAGCCAAGTAAAATCCTGCATAAGACACAAGTTCTCTTCCATGCAAGCAGCTGCAAACATTCAGGGGAAATGGATGCCCCAACAACCTTATCTCACAAAGGCAGGACAGACAAAGAGAAAAACAGGTTTCTGCAATTCCAGTTCACTTTAGTTCCTGCTCTCACTCACCAGACTACAGTTTTCCTTCATGTCTAATTATTTACAGAAGACAAGCTGCACACACACTTATATGTGTAGAATGTGTGAGATCTCTCTCTCTCTCTATATATATATATATATAAATACACAGAAATATATAATAGAAAAGCATGACATTACATCAACTCCTCAAATAATAACCCTGTATACCCCTCCCTCCCCCCAGCATAAACAGTAATTGCTCAAAATTACTGTAACACATGTCAGTTTTTAGGTCACTGGACAACAGCCCACATAGAGCAGAAGGGATTGAAAATTAATGCTACTGCTGAAGAGAAAAAAATACAAATAAAGTCAAGGAATGAAGAAATGATAATGCTATGAAGACACATAATAGCCTATTAAATGACAATTCTTATCAGATTTTACTCATTTATTCATTTTTGACTGAACATTTCAATTTCCTCAAATATACAATATGCAAAAGGAAAATTACATAGTTTCTCATTTGAAAAAAAAAATAAATCCAAAAACAACAACAACAACAACAAAAAAAACCCAAACCAAACCCAAACCTGTTTCTATGGTGTTCTTTTGAAAGCATTCATTGACATGCTAAATAAAACTAATGCTAGCTTGTTCGGAAATCATTCCCTGTTTCAGGGGAGGGGCATTTATGCTAATGAAAAGAGAAAACTACCAGCCCTAGCTGGTAGAGCGTAGATGCTACATGCAATAGATGTAAGTAGTTGTTTTGAAACTGAATTTTTTCCTTCTCCTCTCAAGCAGCTATTGAAAGATTGTGCTTGGAAAACAACCAGCTGGTACTGGATTTAGTGTTTGGTTTTGTTCTGTGGTGGGGCTTTTGTTTGTTTGATTTTAGGGGTACTCATCGTGCCTAGAATAACTTTCAACCCGCATTTAAACTCTTACCTTTCTGCTCATGAGCTTCAAAGTGTTTCTTTGAAAACAGAGGCATTAAATGGTATGCCCTTTAAGTGCTTCTTCATCTGTAACCACAGACTGAAACATTTTGTTTTCCCCACACAGGCACAGCACATGTGAACACACAGACCCGTTTTCCCAGCTGCCATTCTCACAGCCACATCTCCTGCTCTCCCCTTTCTTTGTCTCTCATTTTTATGCAGTCCTGATCTTTTGAGAGATCCATAATAGCACAGTGATTGGTTTTACGGGAGTTTAGAAGCTCAGCAGAAACTTCTCTGGCCCAATCATTTGGCGGGACCCCTCCTGTGCCCAGCAGTTTTCTGTCTGTCCATGCTCCTGCTGCTGCTCCCAGGGCAGAGAGGCAGCAAAATCCCAGGGGTGCTCCTTGGGAATGCCGTGCTCCGGGCACTGTCCTGATGGAAGCCCCTGGAGCCAAGTGGGATCTGCCTCTCCCTCTGGTGTTAGCACACCTCTGTCTTTGCTGCTGTGGCAGTGCTCCCCCTCCTTCCAGCTGTGCAGGGGGGTTCTGAGCTCCACTGCAGGAGGATGCCTCTGGAGCCTCTTTATTTTAATGATGCGATGATCTCCTGTGACACCAGGCTAAGAAGTGACCAGAGAGAACCTCAACACTCTCATGAGACAAGGTGTCAGCACAAGTCCTCCTCACAGGCACAGTGTAGCTCAGACACCAAAATATTAATCATAATATTAATCAGCTTATCACCTCTTATCAGTGGTGGGTAGTGCAGCCCACCACTCTCTGCCCTCCCAGCCACCGCAGCGGGTGCAGTAGCCAAACATGCCAGGCAACAGTGGGGCTGCAGCACTGCCACAGACACCTGCACCTCAGAGAGACAAGATGGTGGGAAAGGGCAGAAATCAGGCAGTTGCTGCTTACAGGCCAAGTATTAAACTAAAAATCAACCTCTCACTGCTAGCACTATTAGAGCAGCGTTCACAATCTCTGTGGGGGGCCATTTTCATCTCTTCTTTGATGTAAGAAAGGTGAAAGTGATGGTGCATTAGAAACAGGAACGAAAGGGGCAGGTTTGGAATCATTAAGTAAACTCCCCATCTCTTAAAAATGAAATGTTCTTGAATTTATTCAGTTTCTCATCTCATCTGGACATATTAAAGCAAAGTATCTAGGAAGAGAAAGAACTCTTTTGTGTTTCAGCCTCACTTTACTTCCAGATACACACCTAGTATTTCAGTAGCCTTCAGGTTTGACCAACTGAATTCGTTTAATTAACCATTACATCTTTTACAGGGTGTAATTGGTCTCACAGCTAGTACATTAAAGCCACAGCAGAATAGTTCTGACAGTCCAGCCATGAGCAAGTTCATACAGAGCATTAGCAGTCCAGCTCCCTGCACATTAGGCTGGCAAATGTTTTCTGAACAGAGGAGATGAGATGGTACCAGCCATCTAGTCCCTGTCAAGTGTGTACCCAGAAAAATATTCTAAAGAGAGATGACCAGGAGCAAAGAGACAGTCTCCAACCTCATTATTCCCTATTCTGCTCAACATATGTCAAGTGTTTGCACTAGACAAACTGACATTTTAGCTTATCGTTGGTCTACCCTGGAAACCTGATATTTATAATGTAGTCATTCTATATCTGGCCCCTGGAGCAGCTGCAGTTAAAGGAAGATGAGTTATTAAAGAGAAACTCTCCATTTGGTGGCATTTTGTAGGTGGAAGTCTTTTGAGACACTCCTATTACCTGAAATAGCCACTAAAGAGTTTTACTCAGCTGGGATTTTGAGGTAATCTGAAACATGACACTTTTCTCTCTGCTTTTCACTCTTGAAATTCGCAGACCTTACCAAGGAGCAGGCTTTTGCATAGATCTCAATATTCCCAGATGTACATTTTCCAGAAGCACGTTCTGCCTGTGGCTCAAGAAATAACCTTTGTCCATCTCTCTATCACTCTCACCTTTTTCTTTGCTGCACTCTTAGCTTTTCTCCAGCTGCCCACAACTCTCCATCTTCTGACTTCTTTGTCCCATTTACCCTTTTTAACTCACCATTAGAAGAAATTTCCAATTCTTTTTCTCCGTCAAGAACTAATTTTCAGGAATGAACTCCACTGGCCTCTGTGGTAAGTGCACCTTTTTTTGAATTACTTTTTCCTTAGTGCAGACAGACAGAACTCAAGGAAATTCACTTTCTTGAGGTATATCAGCAAGGTCTTCCAAGGAAAACACAGCCCCCTGATGCCTGCTCTCCAGGCACGCACAAACTAGTTCTGCCAATGCCCTCAGCCAAATGCAACTTGTTTGGCTCTGGTGAGTAGCTGAGCCAATAAAGTACAAAGCCAAAAAGTACAAAAGAAAATAAAAGTGTTAAAGCCATGGTACTAAGCCTAGTAAGATCTATTTATCATTGTGTTAACATGCCCAGGTTTTAGTGCATCTGGAGTTTGGTCAGAGTAAACAAATCTTCACTCAAGTGTACTGACAAGGGGAGCTCGTATCTGCCTGCAAAAAGACAACACAGGAAGAGGCTGAGGATATTGGTAACAACCAAGCTGAAGCTCAGCAGGAGCCTATGGGGAAGTCCAAGGCTTGATGGAATAATAATAATTTTTTTCCTAACTTTTTCCCAAGCAGTGTCTTCAGCAGCAGAGGTTTATGTCCAGAGAAATTACTGAGCTTTTTAAAAAGACTGTCTCATAACAACATTCCAACCTTTCCTCCAAAAATAAAATTATTCCAAAAAGCCCCCACTTGATTAATCTTGCCAAAAGTGAATAATGTGTTATTTTTAATATCACACAATACCTGCACTAAGATTTAAATCACTTCTAGGAACTTGGTCAGCTGCTCCGTGTTAGTGTGGCCCACCTCTGCACAGAGTTTCACAGCTGAAAACTTGCTGAGGTGACACCCTTATTACCAAGAACATAATTGGGAAAAATATTTTTAAAACAGAAGGAGTTCCACATACATACTGTAAAAGATACACAAAGGGCTCTGTTAACACTTTCAAGCATCATGAATGCTTAAATAATTTTTGAGCACATTTTGACCATTGTACCAAAGAATCATATTAAATTGTCACTCTAAACATAAAAGGCATGAAAATTATTTGGATAATTGAGTGCATGAATAAAAAGTGATTGCTGAATTGGATGCTGTACAGTTTATATATAGGAATAACACTTTCGTTGTGTAGGTTTTACAAACTCCATGAGCCTAAGTGCCTCAGCACAAGGATTTCTTCTGAAAAAAAAAGAAAAGAAAAGAGATATGCACTCTACTCCAAGCTCAGAGTACACACTGAGTTTTTGTATACTCAGGAGTTTTGCTGATTCAAGTATCAACATGAGCTCTGAGCAGCAGCAAGCAAACTTTGGTCTCCAAAGTCTGGTTAAGACAGCATACAGCATCAAAACATAAATTCTAAGAGTAGGAAAGTAAACAATGGTGTTAACTCTATTGGTCCTTAATCTCTCAGATATCACTGAAATTCTTTTCCATTTTTAAATTAAGTGACCAATCATTAAAATAACTACTAGCCAACACAGCTGTTTGTTATAGTGACATGAAGGAGGGCTTTTAATTGATAATAAAAATATTTTTAATTACTAAAAACATCCATTAACACTTGAAACATGGATGCTGGGATGCTAAAATAAGCATAAAGACTCATGATCCAAGTCTATCTCCAAGATGGACCACCCACACCCCCTCTCATCTTTCACTTACCATTGGTATGTGGGAGAAACAATTAATTTAAAGAAAGATGAACAGGATGCAGTGGGCATCAGGAGTGAGTACACACAGAGCTTCAGATTATCTTCTGAAGCTAAAGGAAACTATTTTGAAAATCCATTCTTCTACAATGAGTTGTAGCAGTAAGAAATAAAAAAGCATTGTGTTATACACGGAATCATGAAAAATACCAATATAAGAGACTTCTCAGATTTATCTGTGTGTGCATGAACATAGTTCAAAAGCATAATGACTTGGATACACCTCAAAAGGTGGAGGGAGCCTTGGGCTACTGTGCAGATATACACTGGAAGAGGCCAGGAAGACTACTGGGCTATTAATCCAAGACCCATACCTCAAGTGTAACTTTCTGAAAACAACATGGATTTGTCTTTTTAAGAATTGTAACATTCATTAAGAAATACAATAATTCAGATTTTCTGTCATTATATACACTTCCATTTTCTCCTCAAAACAAAGTAAAAAAAAACAAAAACATGAAATGAAGTTGTTTCTAATCAATCTGTTAGTTACAGGTCACAGTTTCTCGATGAAAAATTGTTTCCAAGTACCAGTTACAAAAGCATTTTGTCTGTAATTTTATTATAATTAGAAGTGTTTGTATGCACAGCTGAAGAGGAGGTGTAAGGCACTGCTCACTGTGTAGCTAACACACAGTGAATGCCAGAGGAGGAGAAGCAATCCACTGTACAGGGATGGGAACCAGGGAAATACACATTTATAAAGTGAAGACATTTGAGAAATGTACTCATGGAGAGATCTCAGAAAAACGTGTGCCAAGAACATGCAGAAATCACAGTCATCAAACAACACATCGATTGAGAAAGTCAATGAATGGATGAAGCCAAGAAAAGTCAAGCTAAATATTAAGAATGAGAAGTTTTGTAGTGACAGGTAGCAGAGCGTGCCAGCTGAGGGAGCTGAAAGGCTGAGGCAAGTTTTCAGCTATGGAAGGCGTATTTGTTTAGAAAGAGTGATTAACCAGTTCAGCCACACTGCCAAGAGCAGTAACACACACAGCAGTTGTTGCTGCCTTCCTGGGTGTCTTTCTGAGAGCTACACTTCAGCCAAACAGAAGCTACCCGGATCAACAAAGGCATACCTGTGCAAAATGTAATGATCTGTTTTTTAACATAAGGTCTGATGGAATGACCTAATGGTTTTTCCTGGTCTTAAATTCTCTGACTCACACAGAAAGAGGCTGCTAGAGCACAGGAAAAGAACACAGTGCTGTATGAGCCCCCTTCTTGCACATGCAGTTCAGATCAGTGTACTTCACCTCAGAAGGAAAGAGAGTGTGTTACAGAACACAAATTCAGCACCAGGGACTCTGCAAATGCTGGTGGTGGGACACTGAAGACCTGAGGCAAAAATTGTAGAACTTATTGAAATTACTAAAGCTTTTCCGTGAAGAGGAACCTGTTGAAGGATTTTAATTTTCTTAAGAAAATGAATCATTGTAGCTGTGAAACTTCCTTCCATATATAGGGAACATCACTAGGTCTTGGGTTTTATAAAAATAATTTTTTTCTCTCTGTTTTTCACAGCACCAAGAAACCCAAGTATCTACAAGTCTTTTTTCCCCAGACAGAGATTGAAGAACTGGTCGTGAGCCATCTCTTCTGTTTTTTTTCCATGATTGTTTATTCTTTCTTATCTATAGCATTTTTTCCTTAACCAGCAGAGCTTCTCTCTGCAGGTCAGTCTAAGGCACAAATCCCAGTCACACTCCTCCCCACACAGGACAGTGTGTATTTTTATATCAAAACCCATGTAAGCAATATTTATACAAAATCTCCAATACCTTTGTTAGAAAGTTAATCTCTACTCTAAGCCAACCAGAAAGTGCCACCTTCACAGCAGAAAATGGAGCAGAGAAGAAGAAAAGTGAAGAAGCCCAGAAACCATGAGATTGCTCCATCTTGTCTTCCCTGCTTGCCATCCTAGAAACCCCATAAATCTAAAATTTTCACCCTGTGATAAACTACGCACTGTACTACTATCTAATACACACTCTTGAAAGCTCTGCTTCATCCCAGAGCTTAAAAAGCCCTTTTTCCATAAAAAAAGGTTAAAAACATTTTTGTCAGAGATTCTAAAATCCCTTAAAACATGCAAAGAAATATTTCTCAGAATTTCTAATTCACACAACTGGGAACTAACAGAGAGCAGATATTTTTCAATAGTACTTTGGTGACACATAAAAACCAGAACATTTAGTAACTGTTTTGAATTTTCCACCATGACATCATCTTACTTGCATCCACAATAGGGAGAAGATAACAGTATTTTTCTTCACAAATTATATATATTTAGCCTATTTTTTTTGGCAGTCAACCACAGCTAAGATAAATCTGATCTTCCCTCCTAGAAGGAGTATACTTACTTTTTTTTCTAAGACAGATAATGTTATACAATACCCATACAACTCAATTATTTAGAAAGGTAGATCTGGAATACATGATCTTTGAGAAAGCTCTAATTCACACTTAAGATAAAAAACATGTTCAACCATTCGATCAAGTATTTTTTTCTTGTCTACCATCTTTCAAAGATTTTTACCTATATTCGGCATTAGAAGCATTTGCTTTTCCCATAAATACTGCAAAAGAATAACTACTCATGCTACAAAAACAACATCAGGTTCTCAGGACATTTAGACTCAACAAATATTACAGGGACCCATTGTGAGCTATGTATAGCTAGAAAAATCAAATTTCATCTGCCACTCTGTCAGGCTGCATTCCAAAAATCATTTTATCACTGCAGTGAATACCAAGATATTTATCTTTCCTGGCCAGGTTAATCTTGTGTTCCATAATTATCATGACTGCCATAAATTCAGTTCTGTTTCTGTACTTGCAAGTGGTGTCAATTTGAGGGGAAGCTGAGCTTAAAGCAAGTTGCTTTTATTTACTTTTAACTTAAAGGCAACAGCAGAAATTAAGAAGTATATTGCATTGGAGATTTATTACTAGACATGTGATGATAGCTTTCCAGTTAATTTTTTTAGCTTCAAACTAAATTGCAATCATTACAAGGCTACCACATTTACAGTGTACCAGGCAGGAAATGGCTCAAGAGTACTATGAACATAGTTGGATGGCAATATCAGTCTGTCTGTTTGTGAGTCTGTGGCGCGCACACACACATAAGTTTGGATGATTTTCCCAAAGCAGTTTCTTGGGATTCCTCACACACATCCCGTTTCCTTTGATTATACAACAAATCCTTAGGTTCATGAATCTGCAGGCCTGGCAACTTCCCCACCCTCCTGTGCAAAACAGCTAAACAATTTGCAGTTCCAGATTTGGCTCATTTGGAGTTGGCATGGCTCTCTTCAGTGCACGCTGCAGTTGTGCCCTAAAGCAGTGGAAAGCATGGTCAGCCAGGGATCTTTCCTACTGGTCTGCAATTCCTACTGCAGATTATTAACACCATTCCTACGAGCATCTGCTCTCCTCCTGCTTCGAGTAGGAGAAGACAAATAGCACCTTTGTCCCTGCTTTCAATGACAACAACCACACAAAATGCAAGGCTCAGAAAAACTGGAGACACAGAAAACAAGAAAAGAACAGGACTCTGCCTGGGGTCACTGATGGCTTCTGTGCACTTGTCAAAAATAGTCAAGATTAAAACCTTGAACAGTTCTTTGCCAAAAGTCAGAGTACGATGTGTGGAGCTCCAGCAAAAGACTGAAAGATTGGGTTTAGAGAGTTGAGCATATGCTTTAGTTCAGATGATGCAAAAGTTGGAGCAAAAGCCAGACTGGAAGCCCCTAGGTTTTGATTGCATTTAGCTTGTAGAAAATTGGCATCTCTTACTGCAACACCAGAAAAATCAAGGTGAAGAGAATAGACTTTACCTAAACTTAGAAGAGATAAGCTATATTTTGTGGTATAAGTGCAACCCAAGAAAAAGCAGAAAAATTAGTAAGGCTCTGTCTAGTTTGCATTCACAGGGTCAACAAAGGAATATGGAGTAGGCACACAAAGCAGAATTTACAAATCTTGCTCCGCTCCCTCTTTAGCTCAATATTCTAGAGGGAAACAAGAAGATACAGAAACAGACAGAATGCACCCATGATTAAAAATTACCAGAGTCTTTCAGAGATAAGATTTTGACATAATATGAAATACAATTATCTCATAAGAAGAGGTGTATATACATGTGTATACATTGTATACATGTGTATATACATAAGTATTTATGTATCAGTGTTCTCTTATTTTGTTTTCTCCAGATTTCCAAAATCACCATGTAAGTCTTAGCATCCTTGGAAGTGTTTAAGGCCAGGTGGTATTGGCCTTTGAACAATCTGATCTAGTGGAAGATGTCTCTGTCCATAGCAGAGCAGTTGGAACTAGATGATCTTTAAGGTCCATTCCAATCCAAAGCATTCTATGATTCTCCAAAAAAGAAAAAATAAAAAGTTCTACTCTTCTAGCAAGTTTAGACAGGCTTCATAGGACTTCACCAGAGAGCAAGAAGAATAAATTGGAGGCAGGAAATCCATGCTTTTATGAGGAGATTGTTTCAATCTGACTTGCAGAGTTCTGGGGCTACCTCACAGGAAAAGCAAAATGTGCTTTAAAAGCATCACAGTTGAAGTGGATAAAGTCACCTTTGGCTTCTGCTGCAGAAGTGACAATATGGCAAAGGGAAGCAAAAGCCCAGTGCCACAAGCCTCATCAGCATAACTAACAGATTAAACTGAGAGAATATGACACAATGACCCAC
The DNA here is from genome assembly GCA_018697195.1 of Certhia americana. Classification (NCBI taxonomy): domain Eukaryota; kingdom Metazoa; phylum Chordata; class Aves; order Passeriformes; family Certhiidae; genus Certhia; species Certhia americana. Next base: position 107,179,062 of record CM031857.1, read on the forward strand.
AGATTCCCTAGCTGTACTAAAAATAGATACACAGAAACAGACAAGATATCCTCCATATGTGGAAAAAACCCTCCAAAAAAGAAGGGTTTAGGGAATCTAAAAGAAAACGTCTTTCTCTTTTTAAAAAACTGCTCCTGTTGACTTGACAATTCAGAATCAAATTGTCACACACCTCTATGTGTGACAACATGCAGGACAGCTCAAAATAAAGCCACATGTTTGTGAAGGACCAATTAATGTGTTCAGTTAGAGCTGTCTTTGCTGGAGAGAGTCCTCTGAGAGTGGTAATTCTAGCCAGGCTGTCAGCAACTGCAGTGATGGCTGATGAGGAGGAGAAGGTGGTTCAGTATGTAATAGAAATTGCACAAATTTGAACACAATCCAAGAGCTAAGGAATGACTAATTTCCACAATTATATTAATAACAAAGTGGGTAGACTGTGGAGTCTGGACAATTTTACAGAGCAGTAAATGCTACCACAGCTATTGAGTATGGCTGGGAGGTGACCAAGACCACGTCCAATGCTTATTTTTCAGTTTAAGAATATCTGACAGAAGAGTCAATGTGGTACACACAGTTCAAAGTGGCAGCAACATACCTGTCCTGTTTGCTTTGCATGGTTTGAATTTAATCTTGCACAACTTCAGGTAGGATGACAGTGGCATACAAAACAATTTGATGTGATGCATGAAATAGGTATGTCACTTTAGCTTTTATCTGAGAGCTTCAACAGCCAAACAATTTATTTAACATCTCTGGAGAATGATATACATTAAATTTAACATGAGTATTAACTACTAACACCTTCAACCTTCAATATCACCTGCAGTCCTTATAAAATACAGCATATAAAATAAATAAAAAAAAGGAGTCCAAGTGCATGGAAGATGTAGTAAATATTCAAAAGTAAAAATAAGAAGTGAAAAGAAAATAACATATAAGGCAAGAACATATCACTTTAAAAAATATTAAGTATCGATTAACAAAATGAAAACAGAAGATAGCTATACACAAATGAAATACATACACTGATATAATATATACAAAAATGATTTAATTTATACATTTTATAAAGAACATGTGACCATTAAATAAGTATGTTAAACAAGCTCTAGAAAGAGAACATGCATAGGAATAGTTCTCCTTTCTGTAGGAACTTCTTTTCAGGTTCCTTGGATGGAGAACCGATAAAGGAAGAAATATACTTGCCCTGTAATAATCAATATAAAATTAGTTTACAGAGAAAAGTCTAGGTATTCCACCACTAATGCAAGACAGAAGATGTAGGAAGTGAACTTAGTAGTTCTAACACTAAGTTAGGTTATAGCTAAACTTGGGGTGAAGCTTGGGATGGGGGTTCTTCCCCTGTAAACCCCAATCTTTTTCCTGTGTTTCCAAACAGACCAGAACAGAGAGCACAGATTCCCAGTGATGAACCTGATGACCCTGTCACAGGTAGCAGTGCAAAATGTAACCAAAACTGTATTCTGTCACCATCTGTTGAAACTGGGATGTGGGGGGTGGTGTAATTGTCTGTCAATGGCCAAATGTCAATAAACCTGCTGGGGCAGTTTTCTTATCTCTTCCACAGCCCAGCCTCCCTCCAGGGAGAGATTTTCTGCTCATGGACCATTGAGTGTCACTGATAGAATTCCATCATCCCACTGGGAAATGCTCCAGACAGGGGGAGGAGCCAAGTATTCATATCTGAATAAAACTCTGAGGGTTGGAACACCAAGGCAGCCTTTCCACTGGATTCTCAGAGGCAGACCAGGCCCATCTATCACCACTGGACCTTAAATGAAAGAACTCTACTCTTTCTCCAGGAGCATCACTTCACCAGAGCCACATCTGCCACTGGGACTGCAGCCACCATGGAATGGCACTGCCACCAACACCCTGACCCACAGGGTGTCAGGTTGGATCCTGACTCTGTCAGTGGGTTTGTTTGTTTATTTGTTTGAATTGTTTGTTTGTTTGTTTTTTCTCCATTGTAATACTGTATGGGGTTTGGGATTATTCTTTATTTTAGTTCCTCTAATAAAGAATTGTTATTCCTATTTCCATTTATTCTCCCGAGAGCCTCTTAATTTCAAAGTTATAAAAATTCAGAGGGAGGGGGTTTAAATTCTCCATTCCAAGGGAGGCTCCTGCCTTCTTTTGCAGACACCTGTCGTTCAAACCATGACAGACCCTCAGATACTAAGCATGAGATGCAAGTGCTTCCTATGGTTCTGTGACATTGTCAGCAATCACAGGCACTTGTTGCAGTATGGTACAGCATCTCCCTGCCCAGGAACTGTGTTCTGTCAATATTCTCTCCCAATCCAACTTCCTACATAAAATCATGCTGCTTTTCTCAACATTATAAAGTCTGAATTACAAGGACTTTTCCCCTGGAGGACATGTAATGTTCAGTGTTCAGAAACACAGAATAAAATACTTGAGTAGGTAAAAAGGAAACAATTAATTATCTTAATTATTTTATTCAAGGCTTTTGCTCTCTGCCTTTCCACTCTCCTGAGGGGAAAAAGCTCAACCACTCTCATGCTGTTTACTTTCCAGGGTTAACAACATTTACTTTAATATTAAACTTCAGGCTTGATCTTAAATGACTGTAGATAGGTTACAAAGGAGCAAATATTTGAGGGCTCAAATTGTCATTTTTTTTTCCTCTGAGCTGAATGCATGCACTGTGAAAGAACCATGTTGCAAGTCACTTGAAATGCAGGGAGAAAAACAAACATATTCTAAATATACACAAAAATGTTTTCTTTGGTGTGTTCTTTAGACCCAAGTAACTTTTCTCTCCTTCTATACTCTTAAGGGACTTATGTTACAGAAAGAAATAGAAGCTGTTTCATTTTAGGTGTGTCTACTACACCCTTATTTCTCCTGCCAGGAAGGGAAAAAAATCTCACTGCTTCATATCTATTGTGGCTTAATCAAGAAGGTCCTTAAAGCCCTCCTTTATTCCTGAAATATAACTAGTATTAATATTAGCAAACAAAAGGCTCAATATTGCAACCTGGTAGGCAATACAATATAAAAAAAAAAACCTGAAAGAACAAGCCAAAATTAGAAAACTACAAAAATGTTATTAATGAAATCAATCCTGCTTCATGTACAGATGACCTTCCTCTCACTCAATTTTATGTTCTGTAGTAACTCACCACATTTCTCTTACATTGTTCTTGACCAATGGAGCTCATTACTTACTAAAAGGAATTGGACTATTCCAAACTACTTGCAAGCACTACCACTAAGACAAATTACTAACAGGTGCAAAGCAACATGCCAGAATGTGCAAAGACACATCACAGATCTAATCTAAAAATGCATTTGCAATGAAGATTATCATTGTATTCCAGTAATGGGTTGGGGTAGTTTCATTTCTTTGGTTACAAGGAGAGAAAGCACTGCCAGGCTTCTGTAAGTACACTTTGACTGGCCTCCAGAAGGAACAGGTGAAGATGTGAACCTGACCCTTTCTAACCAGTTTGCTACCTCCTCCCCAAGTCCATTTCACTGAAGGTAGGAGAGGTATCCCAGAATAGCCAGATTTCCATGGGTGTCTCACTGAACACTAACATTCACCTTGATGTTTAAGCCTGTTCTCTAACTTACCCATAAAGAGGCCACAAATAACATTCACCTCACAAATTTTGACAAGTGGGCCAAAAAGACTACTGAGCTGCTGTACGGTCCAAAAACCAACAGATAAATAAAAATAAATGACAAAATCTGTTGTCCCCAACAAAAGGATTGTGTCTCCTTACATTTTCCAAGTTATTTATATTTCCTCTGTGTTGAGTTAGCCTTCAGAGGCCTACAACTTCAATAATTAAAATAAGGCTTTTCCCATTTTTAGTAAAATCTTGGAAGAGGAACTGCTGCAGTTTTCCATGCAGAAAAAAACTTGGTGCTATCAGATTGTCAATATCTGAAGCTCAGAGAGTCAACAAACAAAGCTCTTTAATTCTATGTCACATAGTTGAAATTAGTAATGAATAAAATAAGATGGTCCCAAAACAATCCCCCTTGCCTACATACATATGTACATTTTTTTTTTTCAGTGACTTCTGAACACCTCTGGACAGATTCCATCCCACCTCCATTCATTCTGCAAGGGTACAACCTTCCATTTCCAGACAGCACTTTCACTGAACAACTGCACTGGTACAAACTTAGATCATGTTAGCCATGGCAAAAAAGGAGCCCAATCTCCAAAATACAAGCTGTTACAGCAGACAGCTTCCAACACCTTGCAAAGGACATCCTGTCCATCTGACAGCAGCCCCAGAAGACAATTCTTGACACCTTCTCAACTTGAAGACACAATGTATTTTTCCTTCACTGATTGTCTTACAAAGATGAAACAATTCAAATGCTGTAATAACATTTTTCTCCCAAACTCTGCTAGGAACAACAGATATTATCTGTACAACCAGTGTGTTGGGAAATGCCACAGACATCCATTTGAGTAGCACTTTTTTTAAGGACAAAAAAACTTTCGTGATTTTTTTTGTGACATATCTTTTTGAATAAAGCTTTTTTCCTCTTTTTTTTTTTTTTTTTTTTTTTTTTTTTAATTAATAGCTTGTCACAGCCACAGCACTATATCTTTTTTCAGTTTTAAGTACTTAAAAGTGAGTAAATTTAGTTAAACTCAATTAAATTAGTTAAACTCAAGATTTGACTACATGTTATGAGCCCAGCCAAAGAAAATTTTTGACACATGAAATCCCTCTCTAGCAGACAAAAACATTCGCAATGCAAGGCACTCTTGATGTTGCTTAAATACAATTCCTCATGCCTCTAATCTTAGCTCAGATGTACCCAACCTGCAGCAGCTTTAAAACAGTAATAATATCCTTTGCATGTTGTATTTTCATCATCTTTTCAGGGCAAGTTCTGGATGAATACCTCTGGAATGACTGCTTCAAATGGAGAATGGTTTAATTTTCCAAGTTTTCTTGTTTTACTGAGTCAACCTTGAGTCATTATGTCCTATCAATTCGGAAAGCTGAGGTGGAATAATTCTGTTTAACCTAACTGTGGTGGGCTGACCTCGGTCAGTAGTCAGACACCCAGCTAGGCTCAACAGGACAGGGGTAGAAAATAGAATGCAAAATCTTACATCAACATACAAAGAGTAACTTACCAGTTATGTCATGGGTAAAACAGACTCATCTTGGGCAAAATAATGTAAGTTATTGCAAATTAATTTAGAATGGGATAGCAAAAAGCAAAGAGAAAGTGATTGAAATAATATTTACCCTCCATGTCCCTTTTTTTCCCAGGCTATTAACTCCCAACTCCTTCCCACCACTCTGACTCTGCAGGACACAGGGTGATGGGGACAATGGGGACTTTGCTTGGTCTGTAACAGCTCCTCTCTTCTGCTCCATCTTCTTCACACTTATCCCCTGAGCCAACTTGGATCCTCTCACAGGCTCCAACCTTTCAGGAACTACTCACTCCTCTGTGGGCTCTTCATAGGCTGCAGCTTCCTTTAGGGCAGACCCACCTGCTCTGACATGGTGTCCTCCAGGGACTGCCTTGTGGATATTTGCTCCAGCACAGGCTTCTTCAAGAGCTGTGAGGGCATCTCTTTTCCAGCACCTCCTCCTATTCTCCTCTGACCTTGGTCTTCCCCTTGCTGTTTCCTCTTCCTTAAACAGGCTTTTCCTGAGGCACCAGGAGTTTTTATGTGGGCTCAGCTGTGCCCACAGGAGCTGGCTGGAAGCAGCTGTGTCAGGCAGAGGACAGCCCCTGGCCTTTTCTCGTAGAGGCCACCCCTGCAGTCCCCTCCCCTGGGGCCACCAACCATTTCCACCTCTGCCAAATACAGGCACCTAGGAAAGAGGCATCACTACTCACAAAACCTCTGTGCACTGCTCTCCCTCCATGTCCCCATCCAGGGGAGTGCTGATGTGGGTGAGACCAATGCTTCCCAGTCCCATACCTACACTGGGGGCACAAAAAATGGCTTTTCCAGTCTTGTCAGTGTAGGTCTGTCTAGCATTATCAATATGAGTTTATTTTCCCTTTAAACTAACTGGACAGAGCAGGGACCTAATAAAATCTCAGAGAACAAAATAAAACTGATGATTTCAGCACTGATACACCTCTCAGTAGTTGTTTGTTCTTTCTTATATTTCTGCAACTTCTGGGGCAAGATGTTAAACCAGAGAACTGGGTTGCGACACGAACCAAATACCTTGTGTTTTCTCTCCTGAATTATAATAATGCTGTTTTGAGATGGTTGTTTACTCAGGTAAAAAAATCATCTCCAGGTCTGACAGACACCAAGTTGCTTCATGCAACAGCAGAACAAGTTAGTCCTCTGCATTGACACCACTGCATTTCCCTCATCTAATTGACTGGCTCATTTTTTCTCTCTTTCAATGCAGATATTTCATCTCCCTGTCTCTCAGTTTCAGTGTTTCTATTGAGGTACAGGGTGTGGAGGATTCCCAATGACATACCTATCCCTGGCTCACACACAAACTGCAATACCTAATAAGGGTACCTCTGTTTCCATGGCATCTCAGAATCATCAATGGGTGGCTCATCTCTGCACAATACAATTTTCATTCAGTGTAAAATCCTCAAACTGTGAGTACCAAGAATGCCATAAAATGCAATCCCCTTTCTGCTTAGGGTATTTACAGCCTCCCAGCTGGTCAAGGTTTGCAGTCATCATTCTGTGCCTGATTTTCAGGATACAAAGCAGACCCTTCACATTAATTACATATTGTTCCCTGGAGCAAAGTTCACTTTTCTCTATGATTTCTCACATGCCACAGACACTGATGTCACAAAATAGGTAATAAAACATCCACATTAAATAATAAATGTTCTTCTCTCTAGGCTTAGGCAAATATACAAAATTGTGTGCTACAACAACAGAGCTGCTTGAGCTGCTTGTTATTTGACCGGGTCAGCCAGGTCATGCAGAATATCATAGTAAATACCATTTTCACTAAGGACTCATTAAGGAAAAATTCATTTGCTTGTTGCCAGGGGAATAACCCTAATTGGTTCCCTTCAGCAGTATACAACTTCCCTACTGTTATGGGGCCCTTATCATCTGCACTAACAGCCTTTGTCTAAGGCTGATGATTCAAAGTGGCATTTAGGCTCACACAGTTCAACAAACAGTGCCTGTAAGAAAAGTGTGAGATTAGGTATTATGACAGGCAATCAGGTATTATTACTTAAAGCATTTTTACCTTGCTGAAGGAACTCAACAGGAAATAAAGAAAAGAAGGAAGCAAACCATATTTGATTTTTCACATTCTGAGGGCATTTGATGGTGCTGGTTTTACCTGGCATACAGAGTCAGGGCATGTCAAGAATTTTCAAGTTTTGCTTCTTCATTACATCCTTAAATTAGTAGCCTGAGAGTCTCCTCATAACACTCACTGCCTTAGGATTTGTTTGTTCTTGGTTCAGGTAGCATCATAACCGATCACTTACCTAATCCTCATCACTTCTGAAGTTTTTAAAAAATAACACAGCCTGGGAATAAATATAATTATGGATTTATCAACATCTGTGACATGCTTTTCGTTCTTAGCTTCTGCAGAAATATCTGAATAGACATATGCATACAAAGATTTAATCACACTGGGCTGGCAATTTATTTCACTGTTTTTGAAATGTTTTGCTAAGTACCAAATTCATTCATAAGATAAAAATCCCTTGTGCCTTTCAGTAGTCCAAAACAAGGCCACAAAGAAATGAGAATTCAGTAATTTTCCTTTTATCTTGAGAGTTATCATAGACACTGAACCATAAACATCTTAAAGTTCTTAATGACATTAACTTCAGTCTTCAGTCACTGAATATTTCAATGGTGAAACTTCTTCACCAAAGCACACAGTTTAAAAAATTCATTCCATTAAGGCTCAGAAGAATATAAATATAACATTTTGCATGTACATGAAGTCGTTTAGTACCTCTCCTTTTCTGCTTTGTTATCAAATCTGATTCAGTCAAATTCAGGGCCTGGAGTCATTACTGAAGACAAGAGGTTGCTTATTTCACTGTTTGCAGTCCTTACTAATAGCAAATGAAAACCAGCCTGGGACAGCCAAGTGAAAAGTTTTGTTGCTTTGTTTTGTTGTGTTTTAGTTTGGTTTTCTTTGTCAAAATACTTAATTTAAACAAATTGATGAAACTTCAGCTTGCCCTTTGAAAAAGTGGTCTTGGTACCAAGGAGTATTTGTTAAACACTATCTGGGACCTTGATATCAAATTACAGAGGGATTCCCATTATAAATGATATTTTGTAGTAATAAGAAATAAAGAGGTGTTAAATATAAGCATAGTGTGGGAATATTTAAATTATTTTTGTTACAAAAAAAGATAAAATTACAAACTTTTTGCCAGTATCTGTGCTCTTTTTTTTTTCTCAAAAGCAAGTGTGACCTGCATAATGGTTGTAAAAAAATAACAAGCTAGTTATAAAAAGAAAGTCTACAGAAAGCAGCATGAGGTGGTTTTATCTAGCAGGGCTTTTAAGTTTCAGGGAAACAGATCAATATAACTGATCAAAAGTAAATGCTAAAAAATTTGATACCATGAAGAAATTCCTCATGCTTTTTATTCTTAATCATCAAAAGGTCACAAAAAGAGGTGAAGGTGAGACTGGATATAGATTAAGAAAACACAAGTTTCAAGTAGCCCAATTTTTGTTTAAATTTTATGATAATTTTTTTGATCTTTGGCTTTCCCCAGTTGGAGCAAATTTGGGGCAGGAGGCAATAGACGAGAAGAAGAAAAAAAAAAAAGAAAAAAAAAAAATGTCTTGTCAGCATTGGTCAAAACCAACCATATGTCCTTGACCATCTCAGTATCTTGAGCTTCTGTATCATCAAGCAAGGCAGAGAACTGGTTGTGCTACATGCAAGATCTTTAGGGAAATGTAAATGAAAGAAACACCTTGTAAAGAACAGCATCATAATGTAAAACACTAAGCTGCATAACCTGAGGATACTAAAAAAAAAAAAAATCTGTGACTATTTTGATTTATTTTTCAGATTTTTTTTTTTTAAAGACTAAGAGCTATTCTAAAGATAACAAAAACCAAAGAAACTGCAGTACAGCCAGAAGTTCCTGATTTTTATAAACAGGTGCATCTTGCACCCTGATTCTGATGCACAGATGCTCAGACCATACAGAAGAATTTAAAAAGATGCAAGCAAAACCATTATTACTTCCCTTATTCCATTTCTGGCAAAGCCCTGATTTCTCTTCCTTCACACCTCCATTTCATCTCTCCCTGTTTCATGACTGCATCACTGGGTCTATCATGTCCAGAAGATTTCTGCAAGGAGCAATTCCTGTGTTTGTATCCTTAGTTCTGCAGTGAATCTCACTGACATTTTGGAGCTAGTGGCACAGAGCAGGAAAGATCCAACACCACTGGTACCATGCAGTTTAAGGAATCATAGAATAGCTTGAATATTCCAACCTCACCTAGATCAAGTTGCTCAGAGCCCCGTCCAACTTGAATGTTGCCAAGGATGGGGCAAGCACCACCTTTCTGGAAAACTTGTTCCCGTGTTTTACTCCTCTCACTTGTTTTTTTAATCTAAGCTTTTCATCCTTGAGTTTAAAACCCTTCCCCCTTTTCCTATCACTTGCATAGCCTTGTAAAATGTCCCACCTCAGCTTTCTTGTAATTGCCCTTTAGGTACTGGAAGGCTTCCATGTGGCCTCCCCAGAATTTTCTCTCCTCCAGGTTGAAGAGAAGCCCTCTCAGCCTGCCTTTGTAGGAATGGTGCTCCAGCCCTCTGATCATCATGACCCTTCTCTGGACCCACTCCAGCAGGTTCATGTCTTTTTTGTTTTGGGGGACCCACACATGGACCCACTACTCCAGGTGGGATCTCACAAGGGCAGAGTAGAGGGAGAGCTGAAATAAATGATTTCAGGGATATGTGGTGTAATATTCTGTGGAAAAAAACCCACACAAACAAACCAACCCATCCACCCCCGATCTCTGTAAGGGGTAGAGATAAAGAATACCCTTTAGCATTTATTATCAAATATGTCCCTTCCTAAGTGGTTAGTAATCTTTGTTACACAGTATGAATAACTAAATTAAAAACCTACAAAATGTGAACTCTGGGTTTTGAAGGACTAAAATATTTCCCTCTTTGTTAATAGACTTAATTTATTAATACATTTTGCTTAGATATAATATGCCTTTGTATAATTCTTTCTGGCAGTACATAACCAGATGCTCAGTAATATCCCTTGGACAATTTGACTTCCATATGTGCCTTTCCTTATGCTTTTCTTGCAAGGCGATTACCATTCATTCATCAAATGACTGTCTCATGGAAAACCCAAAGCCCTTTCATTCCTCACCTTATGTGCTATTTCCCCTCCTCCTCATCCTAGTGGGTTTTTAAAAGGACAGATTTGACTGATAGAGAGAAGGAGTACATCTTTTTTATTCTGGCTCAACTTCTCATGACCCTTGCACAAGATGGTCAGACAGTTCTCCCAGTGTGGGTATTTATCAACTAAAGTTTCAGCCTTCTTCAGGAGGAACCACAAACCGAGTGAAGCAGCAGGTGACCAGCAGCAGAAAGCCAAGAGCTGCCACACTACACACATTTTCCTCATGTCAAAAAGAAAATTCAGCATGTGTCAGGATGAGTTCATTCAAAATTAGTCCTGGGATGTAGGTGGACAGAAAATGTACAGAGGCAGATATGGATGTACTTACACCATAACACATTTCAAAGGCTGTGTTTCTGGCTAAGACTATCCATTAAAATAAGTTTATAAAAAAGTAAAATGAAGGCCTAGCCTCAAGAAAATATTGAATGATTTGCAAAACTAAAAAATTTTGCTTCCACCATAGCTGATCTCCTCCCATGCTTCTGCTGTTGAGCACAAACTGCACAGTTCATAATCAAAAAGGTCTCTTAAGGTTGACAATGCAACACTGCTTCTTGCAAGGCTCCTCTAAAAAACACTAGGTCCATGCATGATGTGACTTTCTATGAACAGGACCATTCTAGCCCTCATATCATTACTAAAATTAAAAGTTTCTATGAATAACATCTGAAAAGGTCAATCTCCAGTCTTCTAAACTTCATTACTCCTGGAGTCTTAGGCGGCTGTCATTTCCCTCCTCCACAAGTTTTCCTCACTAAATTGAGCCCCTCCCTACCCTAATTCCCTTTTACTCCTGTGAGAACAAGACACTGACTGAACTTGCAAGTGCTTCACTTAACAGAGGCTGATGGGAACTATCATTGTTCTGCCAGACTGCTCCAGCCCATATCCTTAATCTCCATTTTTGCCTGTCATCTCAGACTTCTTATTTCCTGTTTTTTTCCTCTTCAGTTCATGGAACTAAGTATCAACATACACCCTGAATTTTATATCTTCTTTGCCAAATTAATATATGTACCACAGCACACCTGAGGTACGTATCTGTATATCTGTGTGGAAGTGAGGGTATTTTTCTTGTGTTGTCACACTGCTTGGACTACAGATTCCTTATTCTTGACTAGGATTAATAACTAGAATTATGTGAAGGAGCACATACAACCAGATTCCACCTCAGTTAGTAAATAACCTTCCACAGTTTTCTTAATTACGTCTGGCCATAACATATGAGTGACAACTTTCTGTGTCCTTGCACACCTTCTAGAACACCCTCCCAAGATGAGATTTGAAAACATGCATCCCATATCTAAATATAAAGTGAAAGATGTCAGCTCTATAAATTACTTCAGGAAGACAGAACGGAAGGAAGATTTAAATGTAAGGATGAGAGAAAATCTGTGTGCATTAGGCAAAGGATGTACAGATACACAACTGGATATCTGCATGTATCTATAGAAAAAACATCTGCTAGTTCTTATTGCTGCTTCTCTTTTCTTTTTCTATTTCCGTTCATTTGCTTCCTAGCCCTCTTCATTGAATGTAGATGCTCTTTCCTTATTATTATTTTTCATGTTTCATTACAAGCTTCTAAGATAATAAAAGGAAAGGAAAATGAATAAATGGTTTCCTCTAATCTTACCAGATCCACACTTTCATGACTAAGTTTCAACTCAATTCTTAACATTGTTAAATTGTTATTTTTAATAATAAGCATTATATACCGGGGCTTGCTCATTAGACAGGCCTGTATTACTGTAGATCTATTTATAATCAACAGCTGGCTCCACCTAGTGTCCTATTAATTCATCAGTGAAAGAGAAAGCTAAAACCAAATAGAGAGGAAACCGAAACAAACTACAAAATCACCTGTCAGCTGGGTGATGGCCACAGACAGCATGAAGTTACAATTACTGGTGTCACAGGAAAAAGCCCACTTTAAGTAAATACTGATGATAATTGCCAGCCAGCACTCCAGAGACATGAAGAGACTAAGCAGCTTCAGGAGTATAAATATAACAAATGCAATATAAAAGTTTTACTGCTACCCCGAAAAGGAGAATGGGACTTAAGCTGTTTATAGGGGTTACTCTCTCTATGGTTTCACTGTGAGCAACAAAGACAAATTATTGTTAAATTTAATTGAACTTCTGTAAAATAGAATAACATTTTATTTTATTGTCATCAAAACTACAGAACTATTTCTGGCTGTCATACCCCACAGTGATACTCTCTGTTAATGAGTACATCTCCCCTCCTGGCAGTTACAAAATCATTTAAAATGCCTCTTGTATATGATCAAAACAGGGAAATGCTCAAGCTAAATAAGACTAGCTCTTAGTTTTACTGATCTTTACATTCAAACTTTCCAAAGGCTGGTTCACTGCTGTGTATCTAGAAACATCTATCTTTCTAAAACTGTTACAGCTTTACTCAGCAACATTTAATCTTTAATAGCCTGATCCCTGTTGACAACACAGAGTACAGACAACAAAGTGATTTAAGATAAAGTCAGAAAAGTGAATATCCAGTTTGACAAGAGGTTTCCTGATTATCACCTTAAAAAAACAATATATCTAATGAAGAATGGAGTTCATACAGAAAAAAGCATTTTGTAAAGCAAAATAATTCGAGTAATTTAACATAATCATGGCCTGTGAGCTATCAAGCAGTGTTTGAGTGGTTGTTGAACCTTCAAATAGGAAGAAAGAGAATGCCTTACATTTACAAAGCACTACTTTTGCTTCTTTGATCCAGGGCGATCTACTCTGATAGAGCTGACGTCTGTTTTAAACCTGTTCCTATCACCTGTTCGGAGCTGCTTAGCTGTTTCACCCTAGTGGTGATAAAATATATTTCAATATGTACAATATATACTTAATGACTGTTCACCGTGACAGAGAGGGAGGATATATATGTTGTGGGGGGAGAGGTGGACAGGAGGAAGGATCATGTAGTAAGACAATACCTACACCAAAGCAAACACCTGTAAATTTTCTCAAACTCTCTCAAAATACTCAGTTAAAAGTTATGCTTGTGACCCATCTAAAGTATTCACAACTAAATTCAATTACTATATGAAAACCTCACAGTGCAATGCAGAACATGAATTTAATTAAATACACACAGAAATGCTCTCTAATGTTTCAAAAATAAGAGAATACTCAAGTTCTCAACAGTTAAGCAGTTGCTGTCATTTCTCATTAACAGCTTTCAAAATCCTGTCTGAAACAAGTTGATACAGAGAAATTAAGAACAGTAATCAAGCGAGAAATGATAGACCAGCTGGGTAGGCATCAAGTTGGCAAAACGTGAATACAGTTCGATAGCTGAAACAGATGCTGGAGTTGTTGAGAAACCCTGTAGGAGATACTGATGGATTTTCTTTATATAATGCTGAACAACCGGATAAATGTCAAGAGCTAAAAAAAAAAAACTAATGGGGAATAAAACATGTCATAAAAACTAACTGTAAAGCAGAAACATGCAATAATATCTTTTCATTATACTAGAGCATTTAGTACATGCATATTTATTTCCTTGGAATTCTTCAATATGCCAATATATCAATCAGAGCTTGCTAGTGAATCAGAGAAAGCTTTCACCAGTCTTGTTTCAGATTTGTTTGTTTCTATCTACCTGAGGCTTCAGAGACTTAGAAAATACTTTATTCTTCATTCTCATCCTAACAGAACACTCTCTTTCAAGCAAGCAATTCCCCGAGCTTGGAGGCAAGCAGGAAAGAAAGAGTAACACGAGCATAAATGAAACTGCAAAATCCATTTTGCACGAGGAATTTTGTTTTCAGAGTTTCAAGACCTCAGCAACAAATCCTCTGCCATCAGCGACAGCTCATTCTAACATATGCTTTGTCATGGTCAGTTTCTAATTACATTCATAATGATGCAATAGCTTTGATAATCCTACCTTCCATGCCAGCTGCTTTTCTTGTCACTCCATCATGCCAATAAGTTGGCTGCCGTAACAAATCAAGATAGTGCAAAACAGCATCTTTCCCCTGCATCTGTCATCTTCCTGAAAGCATTCTATTACTGCCGACTGCTGGGAACCAGAAAGTCTATTTGAATTCCAGCAGCTCCCCTTTCGCATGATTCAAGTTAGGTTAGGTGGGCATGCCTAACATGATTCTCTCCATCATTTATTATGCAGCTGCTACACCGTCGGTGTGGTAACCACTCTGACTTTATCTGATACGTCAGTCTTGCAAACCTCTACCTCCGTGCAAGCCCACGAGCCACAGAAGCATCTTGCATTTAATGAGCATTCTCCCTGCCTAAAGAGAGTGCATCTGTAAATCTGTTTCAAATCCTGCTGCTTGTATTGTCCTCTAAGGCTGATGCAAATGTTTGAAGATTTTTTCTTTTTTATTATTCTTGCATTTTTTTCTCTTCAGAAAGCTCTTCATGCACGCTTGAATTATTCACGCTTCAGCTAAACGCTTGCTGATTTGTCTCCAACCAAACAGCACCTTCCCGTTGAAACTCTGCTCGAAAGCTACTTCTGAATAACAGTGCTGTGTGTTCAGGCTCTCAACTCTGTTTCATTTTGAACATGGCTTTTATAGCTACACCTCGACAAATACATTTAGTTCTTTTCATGCAATGAATGGTTGTCTAATGAGGGAGCTGTACATTTTTAAGCAATTTATCTAAGCCTATCTGTAGGTGACACTTGCTTTTTGTGCTTTATACATTTTAACAGTAAGTGGATAGCTCTGTTATAGCATCTTGATATTCTTAAAGTGGTAAGAACACCAAAAGCTGCTTTTTGCCAGCCTGGGGAGGACACTTTCAAATGACAGAGTTTGTTTAACTGCTTCTGAGTATCGTGAATTAAAGGGACAGGGTTGTTTTGTTGTCTTTCTATTTATATTTTCTGTTGAGTGGGGGAAAAACACACTTGCGTCAGTGATTTCAAAAGAATATTAATAGAAATTGACATCTACACATCAATCATCCTCCAAGTCAAATTAGCTGTGTCTCCTCCCACCGCTTCTGCCTGCAGTTCAGAGTCAAGGCATTTCATCTTTAATGTGTCTGGTTGCTCATAAGCTGAATAAACAACCCCAACCTCACTGTGGAAAGTTTGAATACCTGTGAGAGAAAAAAGGGACAATTCAATAGAGGCAACAGCCTGGCTTAAACCTGAGAGCGAAGTGAAGTAGTGAGTGCGAGCAAAGACTATCACTGGAGTAATATCTCCTTCCTCAGCCTTTGCACAGTGGCAAAGGAGGAGAGAAGAGGGGAAAAAAAGGCAGAGTCCCCTAGGAAAGCTTTCCCTTGCGGCAGCTGCCAGCTCAGCATCACTCACCAGTTCTCATATTTCCAGCTCAAAAAAAACTCATAGGGTTTTACTTAAACCTTACTTCTTTACTCAGATTATATGTGCTGAACTTTTCTGTGGTTTGCAATCCCTCCCCACCTTGATAGTCCCTTCCTCTCCCACAATTTTCTAATCTCAGTTAAGTTCCTCAAGGTCTTGGCTATGAAAAACAAGTCTGAAAATATGAGTTCAGGGGAGATCCAAGTCACAGAAATTAAATGGTGAGGGGGACAGAGGGATGAGGAAACCAAATAAACAAAAACCACATCAAAGCAAAACAACCCCACAAACAAACAATCAAACAAACAAACTCCAAAGCAAAAAACCTAAACCCCAAAAACAAACCAGGAAACAAGGTAAGAGTGTTTCTTATTTTGAAAACCAAGTAGAAATAAAAAATCAGAATTCTGCTATTTTCCTCTAGGACTCCCACTGGGGTGTTACCAGCGGGTACCCCCTGCACAGCACTCAGCAGGGACCCTGGGCTGAGGGGCTGGTTGCTGCAGGGTTGTTGAATGTAAGAGAGCTCCCAGCCCTTCTGGGAGGGATCTGACTCCCTGCTCTCGCCCACATCCAAATGGCACAGCTGACACCTGAATGAGCTAACATAGCATGGCGCCGTTTCTATATGTGATACTGTATTTATTCCTAGCATGCTGCCAGAAAATGCCTTTTTAGAGATTTCATGTAAATAAAGTAGAATTACTACATCTGTTCCTCTGTCTGTAGCAGCATGTATCAACGAGCTAATTTTGCATTCAAGGCAACAGAGATAGTCCTATCATATAGTTGCAAAGTGCACAACTATAAAGTGCCTATCTGAAAATGCTGTCAGCTCCTTTTTGTTCACAGTTCAAGTCATTTCTGAAGTGAAACAAACCAGGCAATGAATGAGGACTGACTTTGAAGTCGCCATCAATTCCAAGTACATAAAAGGATATGCTTAATATTTCACACTTCTAGCTTCATTACAATTTCTAAATCATAGACACAGCAAGAAGGAATTTACATAGTATTTCACAACAGATGACTTTGAGCACATAGATCATATAGCTTGTATTTCCAGGGAAGATCTGAAGTGCCCAAGAACTCAACATAGGCTTAATTTCTAATTCAATGAATTTTAAGATGTGTAAGATTATAGATCCAGAAAAACATTTCATATTTTAGTAAGACAAATAATAATGAAAAGAGAATGGGAGCATCTTGTGTGGCAAAATATACTTTACCCTAATCCTATCCCACCTATATACCTCAGAATTATAAAAAGGAAGAGGGGGAAATGAGAGAATGATGAAAAGTATTTCCAGACAAATAAGCATGGCATTACAGGGAGGACCCACTGTGGTTTATCACTCAGTACTACTGCCCTGCAACACAGCACACAGTGGATGAGATATAGTTTAGCCATAAAGACATTCCCAGACCGATCAGGTCTATGGGGAGTAGCCATTTTTGTTCTGGGGGGAAAAAAACCTCAAAAACTCCAAAATATATTTAATGATTTTTTTTAGATGAGAAGAAAACTGAAATACACCAGTGTTTGTATCTTTGTGTGCATTAGCTGTATAGAGAAACAGCCAGGAGACAAATGGAGGAGCTGGGAGGAGAAACCAGTATCAGTCATTCTGTCCACATACTAATAGGCCAGATTAATAGCTGGCTTTTGTCTCTAGATTTTTCTGTGTTTTTCTGCAAAAACAACAGCCGTGGTTTCTGCATATTGTAAGTGGATTCAGCATCTGCATAGATATAATTATAGCAACCCACCCATATGGAATGAATTGCTTTAGAGAGAAAGCTCCATGGGTTGCGCTCCCAGAATCTACAATAACACAAATACATAATTTTTTGTCTTATATAGAACTGTCCTCAGTTTGGAAAAAGGCGACATAAACGACAAGTGGAAAAACACTCATCAAGTTGTATTCTGCTTTTCACAGTACTGGAAACTCAGTAGGCAAAGAAACTCCAGTCTGTTTGGGTGACAACTCTCTTCCTATTCCATCTACAGCTTATGGCAAAGACATATCTATCTGTTTTAATTGTTTTCACTGCTACTAGAGGGACTGATTGGTACATTCATGGTGCTTGAGTTTGATTGTGGTGGTGTGTGCACATGACAGTGACAACTAAGGTATCTTGTAGAGCCTCTTCTTGCTGCCATTTTTTTTTTTTTTTTTCTTTTTCTTTTCCTCTTTGGAAGCAACAGTGACTCTGACTAAGCAAGAGTAAATAATGGATCACTGAAAAGAGGAAGCAAGCAGATTGGCCTTGACCTTCAGCTCTACATGATGCTCTACATAATGCACTCTCTCCTGTATGCAGAAATGAATGCTGATTTTGCTTAGCAAAAATTGTTCATTTGTTTTGCTAATGTAGCTCCTGAAGAAAGTCAATTTCTCTTCCCTTTTTCCTTGCCTCCCATTATACTTAGGTACTTCATGCCTCTCCCAATGAACAACTAATTCAATCGATCAATCATGCAAGAAAATACCTTAATGATATACTGTGCATGTTTAGATTAATAAACGCCTCCAATAAAAGCACTGGAAAGTTTGTTTGGATAACACAGGCAGGAATTATTAATCATTTCTTACTGTTAATCATTCTATATTAGCTAGTTTTCAATTATAGGATTTCTGATGTACGACTGTAAGAGTAATCTGTGCATAAACAGTCAGTTTCCAATATAGTTAGACACATCAGTTCTTTCATTTTAATGGCAATATTTCAATTGCTTGGAGAGGATAACTTCGGACAATTTCAGCAAATGTAGCTTTGACTGTTCAAGATTTTAAAAAAAAATCCTGCAAACAAGTGTATGAAAAATAGAAAATTAAAAATACATAAAAATCATGTCTCTATAAACCAAAACGCCAGTGCTACCATCCTCTGCACATGGATGCTCACAAGCCCTTTCCAATGGAAAGGTTCAGAGGCCTTGTCATCCAGACAGCACCACCATGTTAGCCAGAGAAACGTTTCAGATGTGTACATCTCAAGTCATCCAGCCAGGAATCTGACAGACGTCCCAGAAACTGAAACTTTCAGAGGCTTAAAAATTTTTGCTCCCCTGCACCATAGCTTATCCAGTCATTTTTGTGCAGAAGTTATCTTTGTTGTTTTAACTGAGTCTCAGGCATACGGAATTCAGTTAAATTCAGGCATTTATTTTAAGATGAAAGCTCAAAACACACTGATGTCAAAATGTGTTAGGAGGACTCATGACCAACCTTTTGAAATAGGATTGATCCTGATTATGGGAATTTTTTTTGTTTTCAAAATTTTACTACAGGTGTACTTACAACAATGATAAACAGTGATCTCAGTAAGAATAGGATTTCATATCACAGGACATAAAAAAGTTATTCACAAAAAATGCTACAGAAACACTTCTCTGAGATGGCAGAACGTGGCACACTAAAAAGTGGATACTCTACATTAATTCTGAATATGGCTGTGTGATATAGTCATCTGAACACTGCTGCAAACGTGGATAATATAATCTCTCACAAGCAGTAACTACTGAGGATTTTTAATGTCAACCTCTGCTTGCATCTACAGATAAGCCAAGACATATTCTACAATTGGTTCTCACATAGCATATGTATTTCAGTGACACTGAATTTAAAGTAGTAGGTTCTAGCAAGGAAAAAAAAAATCTAACTCATTCTCCAAATATTTAACACACATCAAGAAGGAGAAACATACAGTTTCCCTATTAAACACTCAGAGAATTAGTGACCTTGAACTCTTCAGCAAATGCTGCTACTCTTCCTCCTTTAAGAAATGCTTGCATGTTCTGTTAGCACAAAACTGAACAGTGACATGAAGTTCATGCTAATTACATAAAACACTTTTTTTTTTTTTTTTTTCTTTTGCAGCTCATTTTAAATCAGACTGATGTGAGGTACACAGCTGTAACCTTCTTCCATTTGTACCTTGACTTCTTTGGAAAAATACATTGTTCAGCAGTACTGCACTTGAAATAATTACTGACTTAAGCACCTTAATTTGTTCATTCTTTCTATAGTTGCAGTCCATGTATAAAATTATGTATAACAGATGTACCATTAAAAATAAAAAATTAATTACATTCAAGACAAAACCAAACCACCCAGATTTAGCACACACCTTATAGCCTGCCCTTCTGTGCAGCCCCTGTGGGCTAGTACTCAGCTCACTGTGGTTTCAACTCCATCAGCACTCTCATCTGGTACAGCTCTCCAGCAAAGCCAAGTTTCTCTCAATTTTCACCAAATGCAGGTGATGGTCACACAAGCTAAATTAGAGAACTAGTTCAATAGCAGTTGGTCAATAAATGTTTTGGAGATTGCATGCTTTGAAATGTGTTCTATTGGTTACTTCTACTGTTACTGCAGATATATACTGATATATACTGCTTTAGTGGTATTTCCAATTCACTGTATCGGTTTTCTGATGGATCATTAACCAGCTGGCAACATGCATGAGACAGCTATATGTAACATAATTAATTAAAGCAAATTCTGCCATATTCTCAATTCCTGTAATAGCTCAAACTTATTTTTTTCCTTTGCTAATTTTTTCCTAAATTCATTACTTATCTTGTTTGGGTTGCATTAATATTAAAACCAGACTTCTGATTAATATAGCTGATGAGACTGAAACTTCTAACACAAGTCCAAAATCTCCAAAGATGGCAACTGGGAGATCTTAACAGGCAACATTTCTACAGTTTTGCTTTTCAGTTGAGGCTTTAAGTTAAAATCCAAGGCAACTCAGTGACATGTGTTCACTGAACAGCAGTAACTGTTTCAGAAAAACCCTAGCCATTTCCTCAAATAACAAAGCAAACACCCCACACCAACAGAATTTATCCAAACACTTTCAATTTGTTAAATGTTCCCAAAACCCTCGAAAATTTAGGATGCATCAAACAAATCCCTTAGTACTCAGTGAACAAGCCTGGCCACACAGTCTGGGGTTCCTGTTGTCTGGATTTCTGTGCATGCCAGCAGTTGACTTTGGAACACTTTCTCCCCTTCCTGGGATAAATACCATAATAAGAGCTCAGAATATTAAAATCTTCACATTTACTTTTCCTATAATAGGAAATAGAGCTACACAGCAACATTAGAAAATGTTTTAATATACATTCTAAATTAAAACAAGTAACATCCGCGATGGTTGCCTTGCACTTCACAGCAGACTTACTGCCTTAGAAAGGAGACTTCTCCCTGAGGTGTCCAGGGCTCTGTCCATAATGCAAGTTAACAGTGGGGGCCACAAAGAAAAGCATCTTCCACCTTTCCTACCCTCCCTGTCAGCAAAAATAACACACTCCATGGTTTCTACCCCTGTAATTAAATAATCTCTTTTAGCTTTAGAGGTTTAAGACTGGATGTCTACTAATTTTTTTTTATTATATATATAAAATGTAGAAGGATAAACTGGACTAAGCCAACTTGGTTTCTCTGGAAATTAATGTATACCCAATAAAAGCACTTGTAGTCATGGCATCAAAGGGTTTTTTGAGGGTTTTCAGGTGTGTGTGTGTGTTTTTATGGGATTTGAGAAAGAAATCTAAATGTGAAACAAATGTTGAATTCCCCATTCACGGCTCTTAGTGCTCAACAACCTTCTCAACATGGAGACCTTGAATGTCCATTTTTCAGTGAATGTCCTTTTTTTATAAAAAGTTTGAAGAAGACACTTAATATTTTATTAATTTTTTACTCCCCAGAAGAGCCACAGAAGAGTGAATTATTTGGGCTGCCCTATAGGCCCTGGTTAAAAGGGCACACAATAGTAATTTAACAGCCACTTCAGCAAGAACCTTTTCTGACTCACCCAGAGCTGAAAGTAGATTTAGGGGAAGGTGTGACCCTTAAAGAGTCACTTCTCAGGCAGACAGGAACTGGGGAGCCCCATGACCTCAACCCTCCCAACCCCACACCTGTGGTGGCCTGGAGCCACAGGGACCATGAGCACTTCCCAAAGAGACAGGAATGACAGAGAAAGAAGAAACTCTGCATTGTGATGGGGTGATTGATGCATAGCTCACAGATTAGTTGAATTAGTAAAACTGTGCCCTAATTAAACCCTCTCTCTTGCATCCTGTCAAACTTCCAGCATATCTGGGACACTGAATGGCACCAGCAAGCAGGGTGGCAGCTGCCAAGGATCACTTTGCCTGCCAGGCTTCATTTTTAACACTGTTTTGCATAATATCAGAGTGCAATCAATTTTGTATTGTATCAGTACAATAGCTGAGATTTTGATTATATCAATGGAGTATAGAAAATAAGTCAAATTTTAGTTAAAACAATTACAAAAGGTGAATTCTTAAACCAGGTATTGCATATGGAAAAAAAGGTGTTGTGTGAATACATGTTTCCTGAGCAGTTAATTTTATTTTTTTTTTTTTTTAACTGCTTATATTTCAGGGCATATTTACTAAGATTACAAAACATGATATTACACTACTTGATTCACAATATTTTACATTACTGACCTTTTTTATGCAAAAAATGCAGAATTTAACAACCTCATTATCACCAAAAAGTAATTATCTTGCAAATTTCCCAGAAAAATATGAGTTATATGAGTTCAGATGATACAAACAGAACAACAGTTCTAGTAAAAGTGACACACACCTGCATCAACTCCCAGTTCAATGGGGTGATGTGTAACATGTGGATGCTGCTGCATACAGCATCCCCCTAATTCATTTTGGAGTTACTAGACCTGGCCCAAAGCACAGAAAATTGTACAAAAAGACAAGTAAAATAGTATCCCAGACAGCAAAAACAAATACTGCATAAAGTTCACCACACACATGGTACCATTGCTCCAGCATGCAGCTCAAAAATGTAAGCAAGAGCAGTAGCACCTGGGAAGTTTTAGTGCCTTCCTCTCATCCAGATACTCAGCAATTCCTGATATCTGTCCTTTAGAAAACAGCAAGCACTCAAATTTGTAATGAAATCAAACTTGTCCAGAATGCCAATGCCATCATTGTCGTTGTGCTTGTCTCTTTGGGGCAGTCATAACATAGGACTCACTGTTAAATCTGTCTTTTTATTCTAATTTGTGCATTCACATCTTGATAATTTTAGCTTTAAACTCCATATAATCTTTTTCTTTGCATAGCTACCCAAAGACACTTTAGGTTCAGTTAAGAAAAACTGTAGAAGAGAAAGATATTTCAACACCATGGTGCACACAGGTTTCCTGTCAAGGAGTGTTAACTGCCCTTTCCCATAAGGTCCCACTCATATCTTCTATCAACAGGAACAATAAAAATCAGGAAAGAGGCTTCCTTGGGGGAGGCATAAAGCTTCTTTATAACCATTTCAGGCTTATCCTTGCCTGACTTTAATATATGCACAGTTGGAGTAACAATAGTTGTTGCCATTAATATATTACTGAAACTGTCTCCATGTCTGTCAACAATTCCCAGTTCAACAGACGAGTAAAAGCACCATTCTTCTGCTTCTTCTCTGGCTGGCAAAGTTGGGCTACATTATCAATGAGAAAAAAAAAAAAACCATCCTTTTGAAAATTAACCAAGAAACTGTCGTATGAGCACTTCTGATAGGAGCAGCACTCAGCTCTTGACTTTCAGGAGCAGTTTTGTCCACTAGCTTAAACTGGCATCCACTCCAGACAGAAAACTGGGGAGAGGAAAGGGAAGGAATGCCATAAAGCAACTCCTTTCCCATCTTAAGTAGAAAAAGGAACTAAGAAATGGTCTGAGGCCTAAATTGTGTGTGCAGTTTTACAGCTCAACCCTTGAGCAATATTGAGTAGTAACAAAGCTGCAGGTTCTCTACACCTGCACATATTTCTTGTATAATCTTTTCCAAAGATGGTTTTTCAAACAGAGGTTTATATGTGCCTACTAAACCAGAATGAAAAACAAGTCACTTCATTAGTGTAGTATGGCTAAGTCACAATATGAATTAAACCAAAGGTAGACAAAGACTTATGAAAATATAAGTCTTTAATAAAGAAGCTTTATTTTTGTCACAGTTTATCACTTCATGGAAAGTACTGTTCAACTGAATGCATTGTGAATACATCAAAAGTTCTCTTAATTTTTAAGCACAATGTGGATTGAGAGTGACTCATTTGCTGTGAGTATTGGAATACTTGATCTTTAAAATGTGTGATGTGAATGGGAAGATATGACAAGATATAGTTTCTTTTTGCTCTATGGGATAAGTGTAACAGTCACTAGAACTTTACAAAAAGCCCTAAGGCTCCGAGTCTCTGTGTGAAAGGACTTGCAATTTATGGTGAAGCAATAGATAAAGAGAATCACAAAAATATTAAGGGACTTTTTTTTTTTTTTTTTTTTTTTTTTTTTTTCTTTTCTGGGATACTTGTATGCTTTGCCTGCGGCATCATTCCAAGAAAAGTTAGGCAGCTGTAAGATTTATTGGCTGGGACCAGAGCTTAAATGTAATTTTCTCTCATCACATTCACACAAAGATATTGCATCTTCCTGTACCTTCCTAGCTAAGAATGGCATATTTAATTGCTTCAGTGACAGGTTCTGGTTGGGGGTTTTGGGAACTTGCTTCTATTGCTGTGTCAAGTAATAGCACAGCACTGTGTACAGTTCCACTCCCAGAGTGCATGCTGAAGTGTGGAAACTTAAAATCTGTTTACAAGGAGTACTGATGTGAGCAAAATTTGATTGCTTGAATGTTTTTAGAAAGCAAAACACAGAAGTTATTGCCTAGAGCAATTGGGTTTAAAATCAAGGAAACAAATCAAAGAATTAGGAAAACTTTTAGTTTGGGTTAAAACACCAGTTCTAAATGATCTTTAAACTAAACTCAGTAAATAGTATCAATTATGTCCTAAGAAAGAACAGAGGAATGCCAGTTTATTAAAATGTAGCTGGATAGGGCCTGTAGCCATAGGCAAGGAATAGTGGTTCTAAACTAAGAGAGGGCAAATTCAGACTAGGTAAAGGAAGAAATTTGTTTTTTACAAGGGTGATGAAACACTGTAATAGGTTACACATAAATGTGTTGGGTGCCCCATTCCTGGAAACATTCAAGCTCATGGTTGATGAGCTCTGAGGTTGGATGGGCTCTGAGCAGCCTGATCGAGTGGCAGAAGTCGCTGCTCATTGCAGGGGGGCTGGACTAGATGACCATTAAGGGTCCCTTCCAACCCAAATAAGTCCATGGTTCTATAACTATAATGGCAATTATTAATAATATGTCATTATAATATTAAATAATTGCATACACATATATCTACATACAAATTTCTCTCCATACAAATTTAAAATGTCAGTATTTATAAGATGGACACATTTCTCCCTCACCCTTTGGAGCCTTCAGCTTCACTACTGACTAAAACATGCTTCACAAGAAATGCTGGATGGACAGACCAAAATTCAATCTGACTGCACTCCTGGTAACCCAGGACGTGGAGTTCCACATTCCTGTTCTTATCTGACAGTAATAAACAAACAAACAAACAAAAAAAGCACAAATCCAGGTATCCTTATCGAAAGCTCTGGTAGCAGCTGCCTGACACCTTGACTAACAAAGTTTAAATATTAAACACAGGTAAGATCTACATCAGGTTGTCAGACAATGCCCAAGCTATTGGATGTGTTCAATAAACTGCCTGAAAGAGGACTGGAGAATTTCTTGAGAATAAAAGAAAAAGTGAAGTGCCACAGAAGTTTTACCTAACAGGTTTATTAAAATGTGCCTCTTCCTTCAAGCACTATTTCAAGTTTCTCCACAGAAGTTACAGATACCAGATAGCATCCAAGACATTAAGAATTTGCTTTACAACCCAGGCCAATTCCTATTTGTAATATTTCCTGTTGATAATACCAGAGGCACCTTATCCTCTTCCCTACATTTAGTGCAATCCTCCTGGAGAGAACATGAGCTGATGACTGGCCAGGCAGAACCAATGACATTTATAGGTTTCTTCGTCTATTTGTCATATCTGAATGACAGCAATTAATTTTTTTTTTTAATTCCCCACTATATCTCAAATAAAAAGTTGACTACCAGAAAATACGTAATAGGAGGAAGCAATTTATGAATATTATGCTTAATCCTTCATTCTTCTTAATACCTTACTGTCTTCCCTGACAAAATAAATCAAAGCAACACCTACAAATTCTGACACAACATCTCTGCAAGATGATATTAAATGTGGGTTTGGTTTTTTTTTTATATGGAGCGGTACTATGTCAATAACTGTCCTCTAAAATGGGTGTTTAGGAGATTATTTCCTTGATTGCTAATGAGATGACTATCTCCATATATTCTGATCTGAAAATACCTATGAGTTATTATTACTGCTGCTGCTGTTCATGCCTTGAGAACAGCCAGCCTGTGGCTGTTGTGCTGCACTTCATCAGCAAAGGAGTCCTGTGATTTGCCTTTCTTCAGAAACCACAACTGAAAATTTGTTTGTTCCGCCCTTAATCTTCATCATTCCTCCTCTCCTGCCAGAGGAGCACATTTTCAGTGAGAACAGTGCACCCTACACAAAGCTGCCTCCTTAGCAATGCTAACGTGGCAAGTGATTGCTTGCCACCCAGCTCAAGGCTACCTGTCTTTTTCCCAGTGACACCTTCATGCTCTCAGTGCTCTGACTAGTCCTGATGAAAGAGAGGCTTAAATGAAGTATGGATTTTCCTTCAGAGGTTTTCTGAACAATACCTTCACGTATTAGTAAGGGTTTGGGTTTGAAATTGCAATCAGAAAAAAGAAAAATGCTCTTTACTTTAGAGCTACACTACTTGTACTCCTGTTTTAAGGGCAGGAACAGAGCATGGTTCTGTTTAACCCTGCAGGGGAAGAATGTGAAATGACAATTTCTAAAAATTATATTTTCATATTCATAACACAATAAGAGAATGAGTAATATGCTGTCCTTTCCATAACCCTGAGTAGCCAACACATGAAATGCACCTTCTCATGGGCCAGGCATTGGTGATTTAAGACAAGAGGAGAAGAAGAAAAAGGCTTGGAAGAGGATGATGCCATGTTATGCTGTTTCTGATCTGGTTCTCTGAGGAGTATTAATATCTCTAGGTGCAGTGACAGCAATGCAAGCAGGAAAAAGAGATAAAGAGGAGTGAAAAGAGATGGGCCTGGACTAGCTCCTTATTGTGGCTTCTCGTGGTTGGCACAGCCATGGGGCAAATATTATGTCCTTTCCATATGAAAACACATCATTGCAGAATCTCCTCAAGCATTTATGGAGCACTATTTGGATAAATGAATGCAGCCACCATCAAATACCTATAGTGGAGAGCTAAAAGAAAGGACCATTGATGGAATCATGCCCAAAACATTGCCACAGGGAAAGCTCAGAACTAGGCTAAGATGAAGCACTGCAGATTTACTAAAGGAAAAAACAAAACAAAACAAAACAAAACAAAACAAAAAACCAAGAACAAAAACAAAACAAACAAATCATAGCTGAAAAGAAAATCAGGTATTTTTTTTTAGTAGAAACAGAAGAAATCAGAGCCAGTTTTCTGAAATGAGCTAGAAGCCAAGTTTTTAGAGATCATCCTGAAGGAATTAGTATTTTCCTTATTCAATAAAGTTTCTTTTTCCCACAAAAATGCCACAGGATCAATTTCTACTTCACAGTTGTGGCACTGGGAGGACAAAAAGGAATGACCATGCACATTTAAAAGAAAGCATCAAAGATACTTTTGTTTCACTGAAGCATTAATCACATAATAATGAATGCATACTAGCCTACAATTCCAGAGCCTCAAGTTTATTCCCATTTAAAACAAAATACTCTCCCACAAACTGCATAATAAATGCACCAAAAATTATGAGCTTTGAAATTAGAGTGAAGATTCATTGAAACATGAAATAACTCATCTGCCAAGGGAAAAAATATAATTGAGATTAGGGAAAAGAAGAACTTGGTAATAGATATTGCATTCAGAAAAAAACAAAACCAAGGATACAAATCAAGACTGATTAAGAGATGATAGTCCTAGAATTTATACTATCTCAATTTTTTTATATCTATATGAGTCTTTTCGTGATCAGACATGCTCCCACCTTTATAAGAATAACAATTCCACTTTAGCAGATCTAGCTATAGCCATTTATGCCTTTTTAAAATATATATTTCCTGCAAAAATAGTACACTTTAAAGTATCAATATATTTTCAGAAAACAAAACGAAATAAACATTGATGTCACTGATTTATCTTGATAACTAAAACTAAAACATACATAGTTTGTTTTTCTTCATGCTTTAACTCGGTCATTTTTCATGTTTCAATGGGAATTTATAAATCTTCAAAATGAGAGACGGGTGTTGTGTAAAACTCAAGTGTTGAAAGGAAGATTAAGTAGGATCTTTTAAATTATCAATTTATGACTTTTTTTTTTTTTTTTTTTTAACAATATTTATACAGGAACAAAAAATAAAATAAATCTAACGCCAAAAAACACCCCAAACTCAACAAAATCCAAACCTTACAAAAGTAGAGGAAATAAAGAAAAATAAAGCTCTTACACAACTCTGGGTCTAGTTTTGGTCCAGTCACTTCTGTGGAATATGAGCTCCTGATGTTTGAATCAGAGAAGCAAATGCAACCCCTTCCTCCCAAGGAGTTTACAGCCATAAAATCTTGAACCTGTCATTCATAAATCAATTTCAAAACTAATGGCAGGATATATAATTTTAGTCAGATGACAGTTATTAAAACAACAAATTGACAAGATTCATGCCATCTGTAAAATGGCAACCTCCTTGTAACATAAGCCTAAATAATTAAATTAAAATACAACATACTGAAATACAGCTCCTTTTTTTTACTGTTCAACAAAGACAATGAATCTAGGGAAACTACAAAAAAAAAAATAGCTTCATACAGATGTTAAAAAATAATAAAACTTTGCAAAATTGAATGTGTAAAATAAAACATGGATTTAAACCCTTAAAAGGGTTGGAAGCTTTTTGAACATTTTTTCCTACAACGCTGGAAATCTTTTCCTCTACAACAGCAGTTGTTTTCTTCAGATGATATAATTACTCTGTCTTTAAGACTTATTTTGTAAGTTAATAAATTCTGTGCTTTAAGTTTTTCTTTCCCCTTACTCCTGTACGTATTTTTGGAATTCTGTGATATGGCAGCACATGAATCAGTGTTTTCTTTGTTACATTATTCTTATACTAAGATGAAAATTATGTAGTCTCCTTCTCATCCTGCTGGAGAAAGCCCAAACTTGGACCACTTTCAAAATTTAACAAACATAATGTAGATTAGGAAACATACAATGCTTTGTTATTTTTAGAGTCATATCCCAGTAGTCATACTTTATTTGCAAGGAATTTTTATTATTTTAATTTTTCTTAAACAAGGAATCAGAATTTAAATATAAACTTTACTCAACAATATTACTAAAAATTTGACTTCACAACCAAAACCAGATTTTACCCCAGGAGTCTTAAGTGTTCCTTCAAATTACAGTGAAATGCCTTTTATATCTGTTCCCTAACAGATATAGCAATCACAAAGCTATAAACCTGCTGCAAACATAACCATGACACCAGAAGGCAAACTGATTACATCTTATGAGACCCACACTTCCATCTAAATACGTTTCAGTAGCAAAACACACTTAGGCAAGTTCTGAACCTATTTCCCCCGTAATTTCTCAGCAGGAATCAGCATAAGCAATACTTTGATGATCATATTTCTACAGAATTACCTGCTACAGGCAGTACCTTTCTTTGCCTCTGGACAAAATAAAATAAATTAACACATTTCTCAGAAAGGCAATTCTGAAGGACTGAAGTATGTCTTGTGCTTCTGTGGGGATCTATGTATTTCCTAGCTTTTTCATACATATTAGGTTGTTGCATTTTTTAAACAAACAAAAAGGTAGAAGAGCTCCCCACAGTTTCAGCAGCATTTGTCCCTTTGGATTTTTTTCATGCATCTTTCTTTTACTACCATACTTTCATGACAAATTCTGCAGTTATTTTCATTGCTAAAAATAATTTTAAAAGTTCTCCTCATCCTCAAGAAGAAATCCTAAATAGTAGATGACACACAACTCCTTAATACCAAACACTGTTCCATCACCAAATTCCTCTAAATCTGACAAAGTCACTCTCTGCCTCACACCAATCTGACTTAGTCCTTAAAGTTCCCATTAACTCAAATGGTGATTGCATACTCTCAACTCAACCTTCAAACCAGGAGTCTACTTTTCTCCCACAGTTTCCCCTGCAGTAATAGGTGAGGTTGAATTAGCCCTCAAAGATCAACAGCACTGAAGTGCTGATGCCCTTCTCCAACACCAAGGAAAAGTACAGCTATTGTTCCGTTTATGCCACATTTTCATCCATTTGATTTGCACAATAGCACTAAAATGAACAAACCTCATGGGTCACTTGCATGGTAAAAGCACAGACCCTCCCTCTCCACCGTGGTGGGGACAGGAACCCCTGCTCTGCCTGAGGAGGATCTCACCAGACTGCCACAAGGCTTGTACTGAGCTCACCAGCCTGGCATCCCTGAGATTTACATACAGACTTTAGGGACTCCTCGGGTTTTATATTTTTTTTTTTCTCTGTTTTTCATGGCTGCACCAAGAAACCCAAGAATGTACAAAAGTATTTTTCCTCCCCAGCCAGAGATCGAAGAACTGGATGTGAGCACTCTCTTCTGTTCTTTCATGACTCACTGCAGGTCAGTCTAAGGCACAAAACTCCAGGCGCACTCCCCACACAGGGCGGTGTGCATTTTTATATCAAAATCCATGTAAGCAATATTTATACAAAATCTCCAATAACTATTACTCCTGTTAGAAAATTAGATTCTACTCTAAGCCAACCAGAACATGCCACCCTCCCAGCAGAAAATGGAGCAGAGAAGAAGAAGGAAGAAGCCCAAAAGCCACGTGGTCATCTCTATCTTGTCTTCTGTGCTCACCATCCTAGAAACCCCATAAATCTAAAATTCTCACCCTGTGATGAACTAGACACTGTGCTACTATCTAATACACACTCTTGAAAGCTCTTGCTTCATTCCAGAGCTTAAAAAGCCTTTTTCCATGAACAAAGATTAAAAACATTGTTTGTCTGAGATTTTTCATCCCTTAAAACATGCAAAGAAATATTTCTTAGAATTTTCAATTCCCACATCCTCTGATCTGAAAGTATAAATGCCCTCATAGAATTAAGTGATGCCATTTTATCTGTATTTTGGCACAATACTGAGAATTTCAGATTTTCAGAAAAAATCAGACATCATGGAGTTAGAATTCAGTTTGCAGGGTGATATTTGCCTTTCTTGAACTATTTAACAGTATATCTTAGAAATGTAATTTTTTTTTCCCCTTTAGATGCCCCCATATAAACTCAGAACAATATTTTGATTAAATTACTGGAAAAATTTGTTCTGCCATGGCAGGAAGTCTCCAACACTAGACTTGATTTTCCATCTCATTGACTGCATTTATACAGGTATTTAAAAAGTTGAGAAAACTCTCAGATAATACACATTTTTTTTTTAACTCCAGGGTACAAGAAGCTATATATGAGTACTACCAAAATCATTTTGATGGGGTTCTTATGGAGTTTGCACAACTGTTTGTAGGGAAGCTGGACTCCTGTCCACAGAGTGGTTCTGAACATGAGCAAGATTTGAGGGGCCTTATATAAGTCCTATTCATGCAAGTTCTATAAAGTGTGAAAATAGATGTTTAGTGAACTTCAAAATAAATGCAAGTTCTCAGTACTTATATCTGAAAAATCTCAATGGGATGATATCATCAACATGCAACAAGCGTCTTGTCTTTCCATCTCACATAATTAGTACTGCATTTAGAATTTTTGAAACTTCAAATTCACAAGATGGAAAAATAACATATTCATTTTAAACAACAAGTCCTGTCTAGGAACAAAACATTAATATAAATTCACATAATATTTTATGCATTTTTTCCTTTTCTTTGTACATTTTTAATCAAAAGTAAAATTTTTTTTTAATGTTTTGGTTTATACCTAGTTGAAACATTATTTAATATGCAATTCCAAAGTTTAACTTCACAGACATAGCACTGTAATGAAAATAGTCTCTGCCACTGAGAAACAAGTTAGAAAAGAAATAATGAAAAAGTCTAACTTGTTATTGAAATGTATTTAAAATATGTTACTGTTCAGCAATATTTCTCTGCATAGATTTGCTAAGAAAGATGTGGCCATCGCCATTTCCATGGCTAAACAAAATGAGAATTAACCATACATATGGTTATGTTCTTGTTTGTTCTGTTAGTCAAATCATTTCCAAGTGACTTAGAAGTGGCAATAGGATTAGGGAGATTCTGTCATTTAGAAAAACAAAATAAAAAAGCAAAACCAAAAGCCAACAAGCAAACAAAAGACCAAACTAAACCAGTATCAACCAAAACAAACAGGGTACTTGTGCTGCCTTGTCTATGAACTGAATGGCAAAACACAGTGAGAAAATAGATTGTACTATTTTTGGATGCAGCAGTTAAATATGAAAAAGGAATGCTGGTAAAAACTGAGTCTGGTTCCAATAGTAAAAAATATATATTCTAAAATCACAAAGATCAGATGTTTTCTCAGTATACTAATGCCCTCTACTTGGATTGAAAACACAATGAAATTTGAGACACAAATCATCTGTTGTTTTGGTTTTCCCCACTGCTAGCACAGCATAGCTCCATTTTTTTACTGAGAATAATGCTCTCCTAGAAGAAAAAAAAAATTGTTAGTAATGAGACAATTTAAAAATAGCCCTATTTCTAAGTATATCATCACAAAGTCAGAAGCCCAGGAATGTACCTGACTTTTGATACTTGAACCTCTAAAGTAAATACAGTAAGACAGCAAATGCCTATAGCATAATTGAAATAACTAGCTAGAACTTATAGGAACTGTAAGTGAATTTAATGTGTTTTTCAAAAAAGTTCTTCAGGGATACAGAAAAACAAGTCTCAGGTTTACTTTTGACTTTAAAAAGTTCAGAGGTTTTACTATCAGAAAAATATCAAAACTCAACAAGAACAATCTTACAAATGAAGAGACAAAGGTATATTCAGAATAATTTCAAAATAAGTAAATTGAAAACATTTCAGAACACTCTGTGTATCGTGAAGTATAACTCTAACATCCATTTTAAAGAAATCAAGTTTGCAAAATTTCAAGTTTATTTCCTTCTTCCAACCAGGCTGATCTGAAGCAGCTTTTCTTCCATCTTGCTCTGATATGAAGGTTTAATTCACATTCCTTTTTAATCTCCTGTTCAGATAATCCCTTGAACATACATTATATGTCTGAAAGTTCTCCCCTCTATTTGGTTATGCTTAAGGTATTCAAAACCACACAGTTATTTGACTGAGTCTTAAGGAATTTATAGCTACAAAATGATAGAGCAAATTTTTCTGGTCACTTGGCTTAGTTACCACAGCAGCAAAGCAGCAAAAATAGACTGAGACAAAATTCTTTGAAGCAAGTAGAGCTTACTCTCAAAGAATTCACCTTTCCAGGGCATCAGGACAGCTGGTCTCAGGTTTCCGTAAGGGTTTTGTGTTGGGCATGTCACTAACAGGTCAGGAAGATTTACTCAGACAGATTCCCTGATTTCTCTAAGTGAGCACGGAATAAATGGCTCAGAGATGCGTGAGAGACTTAAATCTGTTGACTGTCAGGTTAATGGGTAGATTAGACTGACACAGCTCAATGCTTGTTAGCTTTGTAAGGTTCATCACTGGCCAGTCACTGAAATAATTTCAGAAAATCGCAAGTTAACTTTTGTAAAAAGCAGCAAACAATATCCCTTACTGCTGTATACCATCACTGTAGCAATATCCTTTATTTATTATTTATCCATTATTATTTATCTATTTTATATATTATTTTACCCTAATTACAGCTAATACTTTAGTAAAGAAAGGGCCCACACACGTTCTTCTTTAAGCAACCACCCACACCTGCAAGGGTCTGCCATCCTTTCAATCACAGCTTCATTTCTATAAGAAAATTTCTATAAGAGCCTTTGATTAAAGGGAACTATCTAATGCCTCCTGGAAATCCCAGCGAGCTGTATCAAATGGCAAACCCAATTTAATCTAATAACAAATTCCCTCTACAAAGATTCTGCCCTGGTATACTGTACTCAGCTTCTGTGTTCCCCCATTCACTGTTTGTTGTGTTTTCTCCACATTTGGCATTTCTGCAAAGACCAAAACAGAGGCACTTGAGATTCCCTAAGCCCCTGCTCTGAGGCTAATATTTATTTGAGTACAACCCAATTCCTAGCCCAGTAAGTTTCCAATTCTTCCTGATAAATACACGCTTATACATCAAACCAAAACCTTATGAAAACCATCCCATACAGAAATAAAATCGCTGAAAAAGGATTGGCCATGAACAAATCTTTGTGAGTTGTTTTGCCACCCATTGTATGAAAACACTGAACTAGAAGCAAGATATATTCTTTGCTATGCTTGTAGCAATTTTGGGACAATCAGGCAGTTCATTCAAACCCTGTGGTGTGCCATGTTGCCTTCCAGCATTTGTTTGTTCCATGTAGACTTCTTGTCCTCCTTAGCCTATGAATAGCTTAAAACAGGGCACACCTTGCAAATAAGCCATGCAGGTATTGTGTGAGCAAATTTTTTATAAATGGATAATGATTTTGGATGTTCAAGTTTAGTGTCCTCAGAAAGGACTACTTTTCAGATGGCAGACGCTTAACTTCTTAAAGTCTTTAAGCCATCTTAAACTGACTTCTGAGACACTCAAACTTACCATTTACTTTTCAAAATGTCAGCCTCTGTACTGCAGACAGCTTAATGCCACAAAAAAAAAAAGCTTTTTGCTTTCTAAAGTAGCTCAGATTAAAGTTATGTAATATAGTAGATAACCATGAGCACTTTGCAAACGAAAATCTTTGTAATGTTTCAATATACTGTGAATTTTGTTTGCCACTGACACAACTCTGCAGTTCCTATCACTCAGTTTTTTCTTTCGTGCCTGAGTCAATGGTATGACAAATCTCAAATTGTGTTTTAATACTTTCCTGAAGGCTGAGTTTTTGTCAGTATTGTGCCTGATACAGTAGAAATAATCATCTGGATATCAAAACAGTTATTTTGCATTATTATCAATCCATTAAAAATAGATAATTAAATGAAATTAGATACAAGTAGAGAGAATACAGACATATATTACATATGCAGTATGTAATAATTTACTAGTGGATGGCAAGTTGAGAATCAGTCTGAACTTCAGAACTTACACCAGAATTGGGATTCTTTCTAGTAACAGAAATGGAAAAAAACAAGTACAGAAAGTACAAGAAAATAGGTTATTTTTATTGTTTAAACTGATAAAATGTATGGGAAAAGTCAAGAGAAATCAAAAGAAGTCAAGTCAAAAGCTGAACTGAATTTAACTGAAAAGTCAAGTAGAGTTAACAGATTTATTTAGGAGTTGGCTTTGTCAGATAAATGACTATGCTATCCTTCATTCTGATTTTTGAGACAATCTTCATATCATCTTACACTTGAAATACTCCACTCGAAGATAAATGCTCCATGGACTAGATTCCACCAAATGTCATTTTTAAAGATGAAGGAATTAGAGGTAAAGTACCTAGAGAAATTCAACAACTGAATAGCTTATGAGCCAAGCATGCATGACAAAAAGACCAAGGAGTTGTTTGGATTTAAAGTTAAGAAACAACTAAACTCTGCTGGGAAAACATCCTGAGAGGGCCAGGTATGGAGATCCTTTCCATGAGAGACTGGAAGTCAAACCCATGCTGAGAGCTCATTTCCAGTATTGCATGAGGAGGAAAGGGGGAAAGGATGCCAAGTTCACATCCAACCAACCACCACAGACACTTAAGCTGAGATTCCCCAAGGTTCATCTGGGCTTAAAGGCTGAACAAAAGCACATTCCTGGCAAGGAACTTGCACCTTGAAACTCTGAAAGCAACACTCCATTGTAATCAAGACACGGCACTCCTTTTAATCCTCCAGTCTATTAAATTCAATTATTGTGGTACACTCACTCTTAAATAAAAGGAACACATACAGCTGTTTTTATAGGAAATCATGTTACAGGATATGGTAATAATTATCTGAACCAAAATGAAATAAGAAATGTAATCAAAAGATTATACACAGATCTGAAAAAGAACTAATTGCAGTAAAACCTTGGTATTTTTGAGACTAATAGTCTCAGTCAGGGAAAATGGATATTTATCATAAGTATACTCCTGGCAGGTTGTTCAGAGAAAAGACATTCACAAAAGAAACTGTGAAATAATTAATACACAAAGGGCCTTTTTGATGATACATAAATAGACTTTACTTCAATGAGATGTTGCATCCAGATTTAGCAGTGGGATACCAGACCAATTTAACACAATCAGCAAAACCTTAGACCAGATACTAAATTACTGTTGCTTCCAATGAGAGTACCAATGCATTTACTGTTACTGTACAGGATACACTATACAATACAATATACATTATATAATATACAGCAGCAGCAGTATTTTTTTTTTTTTTTCTTATGGGCTCACAAGCACAGTCTAAAGAAAATTTCATCTGTGTTATTAGTTAGGAACAGCTTTCAGCAGTTGATACAAATGGCCATCCACATTTAACTCATGGCTCCAAGCAGTCATTGGCAAATAAATAAATGGAAGCGACCATTTTCTCTTTACCTTCAATAAACATATAGAATTCCCTCCAATCAGGGATTCCTGCTATTCTTGCCACTTTTCAAGATATACACCTCCAAGACAGCACACTAATGGCTTCATCAGCACAGTAAACCTTGCATATTGGTTTTGTAATTCTCTCAACCCTGTGTCTCTCTGGGTTGCATTCATCCTGATCAATACATGCTCCTCTGGTGTAACTCTTCTCTGTCTGTGCTTGCAAGGTCTCTGCTATGACTGTTCAGGCTGTTACACATTCTTACCCTACAGACCTGCAGTGGTTTCCTACAACCATATGCACAGAAAACATACAACAGTTTCTCAGCTATTGCCATCAGTATCTAATTACAGAAAAGTTATTAAAAGCAATTTGAATTTTTGCTTCAAAGTGTAGATACTACTTCTAGAGTATAAAAAGCAAGACTGGGGCCACCCATCCCTTCTGCCTGCTCTATGGGACCACTTAAGGCATTAGAAAAACTTTTTTAAATAGGGCACATGATGATTGCCCAAGACCATAAGGATAGAAGAGGGCACTTCTATCCCTAATGGCAGCATAATTCCTATGCAATAAAAAAGAACATTCAAACAGAGGTCACATTTCCATTCTCACTGAGCTGCTATGAGACATGGAGACGAAAAAAGAGGCTGAAGCAACTACTTGTGTGCTCTTGAACTGGTGAAAGTACGCAAATTACACAAGGAACAAGGTCCAAATTCTTGGTCCCAAAACTCTGTTCCTGTCATTTTCTACCTGTGCCACCTGTGCACTCTTTTGCTGTTCTCCAAATCACAGATGTCTCTGGAGCACTGCCAAGGGGGACCCCTTCCAAGGCAGGGACCACAGGCTGAGGGGCTGCAAGCAAATGCTGGGTTAGCAGAAGTGGGTTTGGTCCTCTGAAGTTTACTTCCTATTCTAAATAATGTTCATCCTCACCATAAAGGTTTGCTTGCAATTTTTCAATCGTATGGTGCTACCTTCTGATCTCTGATGGCATTACTGGAAAATAATAAACCAAAAGGAACTTCAGGTAGTTCCACTAGTAACTAACAGTGCATTTATCTGATGACTGACTGGAGAATAAAATGCCAAAATGGAAAGGAAAAGGTAAATCAATATTTCCACATGCACCAAGGAATTTGCTGCATAATTCTTAAAAAAAGTCATGACAATACTGCTACATGGGTTATGTCCTCCCTGATTAAAAAAACACAAAACCCTTAACATCAGACTCTATGAGTAAAATCTCACCAGTCTTGATGGAGATAAGTTTTAGTATCAGACACTAAATGCAGCATATTGTATCTTCAGAGTTTTTTTGTTATTCCTCCCCTGAGGTCCCAGCACAAGCAGTGCTGATGGTCAAATGAGGGACCCTGTAAGTGGAGATAACACCTCAGCAATGCACCTCAGAGAACTGCTGAGTGCATAACACCAACTAAGTACTTACATCAAGGCAGCACAGATATTTGCTGCCTACTATTTCTCCTCTTTCTGAGGTTATTTTCTTCAAAGCCACTCATTTTTGCATTTTTTTTTTAATATTCCATGAAAAAACATATTAAATGAATGAATATTGTCAGGAAAAAAAAAAACAACAAAAAAAACCCCAACACTAAAATGACCTGATCACTTTTTGTCTGTTGCTTGACAGCCAGAGTAATATAGAAACTGCTTTGGGACCATGTCTGATTTCACCACTTTGTATATCTTTTTTGCAAAAGAAAAACCAGATTTATTGAAGCGGTGAAAAATTTATTTTCACTTGGCCAAGTACATCATTAAAAATAATAAAAAAATTCCAATATCTACAGCAGAATAAAACAAAAAAATGGCTGTATATAAATAGTTATATCCAGCTCTCAAAATCACAATTGTCTTGTGTCAGTTTCTGTCAAATTGTTCTGATCCACAACAGACACTTGCATTTTACTCTTAAATGGAAATAAATCAAGCAATTACACATGATAAAGCAGTTATAGGTCAGTTTATAGCATAGAAGTATTCTGCAACGTGTATTTTTGTTTTAAATGAGGAATGTAAAAAGGGAAGAGGATACTTCAGATTTTACTGATTATCCCATTCATTTTCTTTGTACTTGAGTTCTAAATTAGGCAGCTGTTCATATCTCTAATCATAACAATAAGCCTAATCTCCAAACATAAACCATTCAAAAAGTTTTTTGATATCCTCTAAAGAAGCTTTCTTGGACATTTTGTATTTTTTAAACCATGAATTAAACATCAAAGTAAAAAGGAGTTAATACAATCAATTCATGCAGTCCTCATCAATTATTAATATGAACCAAGTTGTATCGTTTTTTTTTTTTTTTTTTTCTTCTCATGATAAGCTTTGATTCCACTTACCACTCATGATACAACCCCATTTTGGAATGTGTTGTGCTCTTTTCCTTTTTTTGTTTACATGCTACATAAGGACTTCCTGAAATTACAGCTAAGATAAAAGCCTATAGAATCTTTAGTTTTCTTTTTCATCTTTCTTTTTCTCTATTAGTCTGACAAGTAACAAATTATAGCGACCATGAAATCAAGGTGTTAAAAATAATTGGCCTCTCTAGTACATTTAAGTTAACATGCACACATGCACATACATATTTTAAACAGATATCATGTACTTGCAGATAAATTACAGGCTTTCTATACTGTACTCACAGAAGAGATGTTTCAGCAGATAATATTTTTACAGCTGCTCTTGCATAATAATAACTATGAAAAATACAACACTTCACTGAGTTATTATTTGCTGCACAGTCAAAGACTGTTGCAGTCTAAAAACTATTCTTGAGAAATGACAGAAATACCCATCAAAATTGCATGCTCTGGTGTTTCCCTTGCCCTCCTGTTGGTTTTGTTAATTAAACTTTTTTAGCATGCGTCTACAGGAAAAAAACAGAACAGATACAGTCAAAGTAATGATTTGATCTGTATCTAAACCAGACAGAACTCAGACCATCAGGCGCAGTAAGAATTAATGAGATGTTACATTTTGTTTGCAGAATTAACATGAAATAATTATCTGTGATATCCTTGATCTAGACAAATATTCACCACCACTTTTTAGTGCAATAAAATGAAGCAAATCCTGAAAACTAGGTTTAGACACTTGTTCTCGTAAATATCCTTAATTGTTCCTTACAAATTTCCTGTTACTGCCTAGCTAACTTTTGTTTTTTTTTTAAAAAAAACATGCTTCCTGTTCCTTTCTGGTTTCTGCTTGTTTCAGTTGAGAAGGTATTGTATAGGAATCCATAGAGAGCCTTTAGGTTGAATCCCACATGCTCAACTGAGTTCTGCCAACTCCAACTTAGTCAAGGTACCACATTTATCATCTCCATGTGGCTTCCTAATCATCATAATTTCCCTAAGCAAATTCAGGCAACTGAGAGACCCTTCATTTTGTTTCTTGGGGAGGAGAATACTGACCAGGCAGTCTGAATTAAGAAAAAAAAAAATAATAGCTGAAGTTATTTCAACAGCTGTATACCACTGTGTTGTTCTATTCTTCTAGCTCATAAAAAGAATCAACTCAAGAATTTTATCCTGTGAGATAATTGAGCTCAAGGGCTTTTTGTCAATGGTTTTATTTTTCACTTAAGTTCCCAAAGCCAAGAGCTGTCCTGATATTTAGTGAGAGAGGATACTGCTCTGAAATAAATAAGCACTTATTTGTAGATCCATTTTTATTATTTTGCTACTATGAAATAATATTTTTATCTTTTATTTTTTAAAACCATCAAGATCCCATTTACACAAGTTTTCATCCTGCTGTTACTTAAGAAAAAAAAAAAAAAAGAACGTATCCTTTCCATTCATTCTCTCTTCAACACAAAAAGCACAAAGCCTTCTTCTGAAGCAAACTTCAAGTACTTATGGATGAGTAAGGATCCCACCCTTGTCCAAAGGTATAACTTCTCCCTTCTATATACAAATATAATTTGTAGCAGAGGTGCTGTTCCCACCATCTAAACATGGCACGTAACAAGGAGCACCACAGGCCCCACAAGCCTTCTGCCACCTATGAGGGTATTTTTTTTACCAGGGGAAAAAAAAATATGTGACAAAGTAAAACAGTGACAGAATATCCTGCAGAGTCCAATTTTCCAGCAGAAGGAGTCTCTAATTTTATGCACCAAAATCCTAATAAATGCATTGAAATATTTCCATATTTTTGTGTAATTTGTATGTGGTTTGCGGGGGGGCTTTGTTGGGGCACCTTTTTTTTTTTTTTTTTTGTCTGTTTAGGGTTTTTTGGTTTTTTTG
Source organism: Certhia americana (assembly GCA_018697195.1). Lineage (NCBI taxonomy): Eukaryota > Metazoa > Chordata > Aves > Passeriformes > Certhiidae > Certhia > Certhia americana. The sequence continues at coordinate 107,219,836 of CM031857.1, forward strand.
GTTTTGTTTTGTTTTGTTTTTCTGAAAGTAATAGCTATTATGTGTGACTCTATCTGCCCTGTGCAGAATTATGATGTCAGCCCAATCTCTGTCTCCACCCTACCAGTGCCTGTATACTTTTTCAGGAAATGTTACCTATTCAATAGCTTGCTCCAGTTGTCATAATACATTTAGCACTCAGTAAAAAATGGGACATTATTAGATAATAAGAAACATGGTTCACTTCCTAATGCTCATAAAACAGTGTCTTATGTGTATGAAACTCTTGTTAATTAGGGCATTCACCTACCTCCGTATTTCAGACTTAATAATTGCCACTTTGAATATTCTACATTTTGGCTTGTCCAATCCCCATTTCAAATGTCTCTTTAGTGGCTGCCCAGAAACAGTTTTTGTACTTAGCAGCAATATATGCAGGATATATAGCTGATGTCAGTATACTTGTTTGCCACATACCTTTAGCAACAGGACACCCTTGCATCACTCATCCTCTTCACCCTATGATACTTCTTAGTTCTTCTTTCTTCCATTCAAGTTTACATGTTTTACTCTCACGGTTAATGACTCACTCCTGTGCAGTCAATTTTACACCAGGCATTTGTTTGTATTTCAAACTGTGGTTCTTGTACACTAGCATTTTCATGGACATGCTAAATCAACTTTTCTTGACTTTGCTTAGATATAGTTTGAGGACAGGATTCAAATTCATGCCAGCTTGTTTCAGCAGCAGCACCGCTGAATTTAACATTTCCATTCCTTTCTCAAATGTATCCTCTAAAATCATAAAGCATCAGCTCAAAAATGCAAATAAATACCACTAGAATAATACACAGAATAATTTGAAAAGTCTCATTATCAAGCAAAGTAAAATATTAAAAAAAAAAAAAAAAAAAAAAAGAAAATCACCAGCAGTATATTTGGCTGTTTATTGGCAATTTTCTTTGCTAATACAGAAAAATACCTAAAGTAGCACACAATTATGCTTGAAAATAATTCAGTTTGAATTTTCAGAACCTGGAATTTCAGTGCTCATATTGTCTGTTGACATAATCACAGAAGAAGAGACCACTTTTTCCCACAACCACTCTTACAAAAGGGATTCCCTTTCCTAGAAATCCAGGTGAAGAATTCCTGCAAGAAGCATGTATAGGGCCTTTGTTGAATGTAGGATTTGGGTTTGATTTGTTTTGTAGGCAGGTCAAAAAATATTAGTTTTTCTCCCTTTTTATTCACCGTGGTTCATTAGCAAGATTTTTAAAGAACAAAGCCAAATTACTGGCATATATAGGTCATGTGGTTTATAAAGTAGCATCAAGTAAACATGTTAAAATTATATTCTCTCATTTGCAAGAGAAAATAAATCAATATTAGCTGGTTTTTTTTGTTTTCTAGATGAAGGATTTCACTTTGAATAATGCATGACTGCTTGGATTAAAATAAAGGAAAGTAGAGACATGCTTTTTTTGTGTTCTATTATCCATTTGGTATTTTGTAACGAAATCCCATTGCACCTCACCCATCAAAGGCTGAAATTAATTATAAAGCCGTATATATCTAAAATGCTGATGCATTTATGTAACTTTGAAAGAAGACAACATGTTGGATGTTTACATTACTGTACAATTAGATACAGGACTTGTACCATATTTTACATGTTAAGAAATGCTTTTCTAAGAACTTAATCTCTGAATATTGACACTTTTTTTTCTCCCTGCTTCATATATAAAAGTTCAGAAGAACTTTTCATTCCTCCTGAAGTAGTGGAAATTATCATTTTCACACATAGTCTGTGGCTCTGATGTATACATGCACATTGGGAAAGTGGAGAGTTGAAAAAAGTTCTGTGAATCCTCACACGTTAAACATTTTCAGCATGATTGCATGCAATTGTCAGTCACAGGACAAAACTATAAGACCCAGGAATAAAAGGTTCCTATAAGACCCTGAAGGATTCATAAGCATCTGTATTTTCAAGGACAGGTCTCTTGGAAAAGCATTAACTGCCATGAAAAAGCGCATAGAAATGATGCACACGAGTAAATACTGCAAATTGTACAATGGTGGATAATTGTAACAACCTCTTAAAGGAAATGTTCTGCACTTAAAGAGGCTCAAGGCAGCTTCTGTTCCTCTGTTCTCAGAGTTCTTCATTGGTTATTGCTAAAAGCTTCTGTCACGTATAGCAGTTTCACATTTATGACACCCTAGATAAGCCACTGACTTTCAACAGAGATTCTTTATGTCCAGCAATTTTAAAGAAATGCCATGTCACTCCTTACAAATGAGTAACTTTAATATTTTTCATATGTCCATAGGCACTTAGAAATCTGCATCCCTACCTTAAGAAATGCTATGAGAAAAGGTGACATCAACCATCCACCAACCTATGGTAAAATTTTGATTTAAAAAGTATACTTCAAGTAAAGTGCACATTTTAAAAAAAGAGTCCCAACAATGACGAACTATGCTGATCATGAATATAAGTATTAAGTATAAGCTTTTTTAATACAATACAAATTAAGCATGATTTGAATCCTTTGTACCACAGATTTCACCAGCCTCTGGGATACCTGCTACAGCTCTGAAACCCACTTACATATACAGAAATGACTTCATGACAGGCAATAAATGTTTGAGTTGTGCTCAAGAGTTTTGGTCCATCCAGCTTCCACTTAAGCCAAGCCCTTCAAAGGACCACAGTCTAGCCCTGGTTATCCCCCACAGCAACCCTCACAATTTGTTCTTCCTGCTGTGGGAAAAAAAGGTAGCTACAGCTCCTGAAGGGCCATTGAAACATTCTAGGTTCTCCCCAAATTATTTCTGTGGATATGGAAGGAGCTAGACAAATCCCACCCCACTCTGTTCTATGGCACCTGTGTTATCTGGGAGGGACAAAGGACCCTCCATCCACCTCCAGCTGCAGGGTGGCACCACAAGACTGACTGAGGACACCACCAGGGTCAGCCTGGGCTTTGGCCTGGGCCCCATCACGGTGACAGTGAGTCACAGCAGCAGATGTCACCACAGCCACCTACTGGCACATGTACTCTCTGGCCAAATTTGGATAGAATGGTTGTCTCTCCTCCAGGAAGCTCTGCAAACCCACAGAACCCAGCACAGCTGAGACACAGTAAGGGATAACATTCTCTATTTCCTGAGGAGACATTAACTGGTACACAGTAAATGTTACATGTTCCAGATTGCTCTTTCTTTTTGTATCATCCTGAAATAGTCAAGTTTCTCAAAGCTTCATTTACATTACTGAATTGCAGATTCAAGTTATCTTATTGGATTCAGTGAGTTATCCACACCCTGATACATGCCTACCTATCCCAAAATGAGATGTGCATTAAATCATGCCCTTTGCAAGACATATTTTATACTTCCATGTAATTTGTACAACTTATTACCAGACTTACTGTCAGCGACAATACAAAAACTGTTCAACTGAGAAAATAATTCATTTCCCCTTGATTTGAGAGGGAGGAATACCAAGAAGAATATGAAAAAGGTGATAAGCATGTGTTACAGATTTTAAATATTCAAGAAATTTATTCAAAGACTTTGAAATGTCATGGACATCAGGCTGTGAAATTATTATTTTGATACTATATACAGTAAAATATAAAGGTGCATTAGTGCCATGCCGTATATTTCCCAAACAATTGCTTCCCTATTTTCTATGTCAATTGAGTAGCTTTGCTAAATATCATTTACAGATTTTGTTTCTTTTATGTATTTTTTAAATGAGAAAGCTATTAGTTTTATTTCTCCAAGTCCATAATGCTTAAATATATTAAACATTCTGATTAAATACATGCTCTCCTAAATTTTCAGCATTCTTAGAGAATAGCTTTTTATGTATTTTCTAAATTGTGTCTAAAAGTTTTCAGTTGATGACATAAAAAAGAAAATACAAGCAGGTCATTTTTGAAGACATAGGACAATACTGAAAAATACTTCCACTCATTACAGCAACTGTGTTTCAGAATATGTAGAAATGAACTAACAGGCTGAAAAAAAGAACAGAATGTTCTGATTTTGCTTGTAGTGTGAGGTGGAGCAGTGGCAGAGGCAGACTCTGAATCAGCAGCCCTTTAAATGGACATGGCACAGCAGAAATACTAACAATGCTACATCTCCTCACTCCAGTGAAGACCACTTATTATCCATCCCCTCAGCAAAGCACCCCTTGGCCCAGGGGGCTGTCCTGGGAGGCTGTGGTGTCCCAAGGGGCAACATCCACCATGGAACCCAGCCCTGCATTGCCACTGACATCCCCCACACAGGGTCCAGTGTCCCCTTGAGTGTCCTCAGAGGGGATCATGGATGGATTCAAGCTTCTCGGTCCCTGTTACATCTCTCTTTTTCAATCTGCAGCTTCTGGCTCACAGATCTGATGTCATCCCAGGCTGATGTCATTTTTCAGTCCCATGATTTTCACAGAATCACAGAATAGGTCATGTTAGAAAGGATCATGATGGGCCATTTGGTTCAACCTCCCTGCTCAAGCAAATTCACCCCAGAGCCCATAGCACAGGATTGTGTCCATACAGTTCTGGAATATCTCCAGTGAGGTCACTGTGCAGTGACCAAGCACTGAACAGTGAAGAATTTCTTCCTCATGTTCAGGTGGAACTTTCTGGCCATCAGTTCCTGCCCATTCCTCCTGTCCCATTGCTGGGACCAGGGAGCAGAGCCTGGTCCATCCCCTGAGCCCTCCCTGCAGACACTGAGGGATGAGGGCTCCTCTCTTCTTGAGGCTGAACAGGCCCAGTCCCCTCAGCCTTTCCTCACTGAGATGTTTCAGTCCTTCCATCATCTTTGTCACTCTCCACTGGACCCACTCCAGGAGCTCTGTGTTTCTCCTGTCCTGAGGAGCCCCTGGACACAGCACTCCAGGTGATCCTCACTAGGGCTGAGAGGAGGCACAGAATCACCTCCCTCTGCCTGCTCGCAGAGCTCTTCCCAATGCACCACAGGACCCCACCGGCTCTCTTGGGCACAAATGGCACTGCTGGGCAGTTTTTTAGCCCCCCCAGATCATCAGGTCCTTCTCCCCAGAGCTACTTTCCATCAGCCTATTCTGGTGCATGGGGTTGTTCTTCCCCAGTCACAGAACCCTGCAGCACTGGCCTTTGATGAGTTTGGACAGGTCTTCTCTGCCGATGCTTCCAACCCTCCAAGGTCCTTCTGAAGAGCTGCACAGCTCTGGTGTATCAGCCACTCCTCCCAGCTTTGTGTTCTTTTGTCATGCTTGAGATCCTGTAAGGCATTTACTCAACACCTCGCTCTCCTATTTATGGATTTAATTAAGTAATAAAGGGAAAAAGAATCTTAGACTATGATATGCTATTTACCGATAGAATATGGGTGCTTTTATTGTGCAGTTATGCAATTTATTATGGAAGTGATTAATATATTCAATATGCATTTCCTCCTAATGAGTGCTTCGTAATTGATTCATAACACTATCACACTGTTTTGCTGCAAAATGCACAAGAAACAGTGGAGAAATTGACTATTGCAACTGAGCTCTCTAACATGTAATCAGTTAGAACTGCTTTGCCTTCCACTTAGGCAATAAGCAAACACTATATTGTGTAATAAATCAAGCCTGCTGTGTTGCTAGGCACTATACTAATGACTATGCTTAACATATGTGTAAATTATTACACCCTTACTCAGATCCTGTGGTGCCTCATTGCAATTTCTCATTTTTAAGTACAAGTGGAAAAAATACAAATTAAAGGAATTTTTTTACACAAAAACATAGTGTTTGGTTAAAAAAAAACAAACATAAAAGATAAAAAACCACCCCAAACCTAAAGTGCTACCACTTTTTATAATTTATGTAAAACACATAGAATTCAACAGAATAATAATTCAAGTACCTACTATCAGGATTTTATAACAGCTGTCAGGTTGGGACTCCACTGTCCTAGACAAATTAATGCATGCAAGCCCTTATAGTCCTTACCCCAAGATATTAGGAAAAATTTCTACATGGAAATCATGATCAGAGGCATTAGAACAGATGCCCAGGGAAGTGGTGGAATCAGTGTTCAAATGTGACTCTTGGGTTTATGTTTCAGTGACACACATGGTGGTGGCTGGGTTAATGACTGGATTAAATTTTGGAGACCTTTTCCAACTTTAAGGATTTTATACCTCAACATTGTCAGCCAAGACACAATCCTAAAACATAGTAAAATTAACCTCCTGTGATACCCCACCCACCCTTCAGGGAAGGGAGCACCCAAGAATCATAAATGCTCATAGTTAAAAGACTAACAAAGGTCAGAGGATCCACAAAAACTCACAAAGCTTTAGTAGTAAATTACACACTTGGTGTGGAAATTGCTATGTTAGTACTTGACCTACTATATAAAGGAATGGCAGGGGGTTTTGGACAAAGGGATAAGATGAAGAGAGAAGGAAAGTAAATGAAAAAAAAAAAAAAAATTAAAGTAAGAAAGGGAGAAACAGATATCATCAGGCCTTGTTCCAACATAGCCAATGTCCAGGGTCCTGCAGTGCACAGAGGGGTTCGATGGGCAGCATCTCTTTGTATAAAGGCTTTTTTTTTTTTTTTCTTGCTTTCTATGCAAATTAGTTATCATGTCTATTCTTCCAGACCTTTCTGGAAAAGGGTCAGAAGCTTTGAGTGTCTTTGGTGGTCCTGATCACCCTACAGTCCAGCCACTTTTCAACCTCATTCCTTCTCTTATGCTGCACTGTGTTGTGCTCATCTCCAGGAATTAGAATAAGGAATTAGAATAAGGAACCTTTCCCAGAAAAGTGCTGCCCTACCCTCCACATCCCCCTGCTCCAGCTGCATCTTGCTCTTTCACATGTGTGGGGGATGTTATTACCAAAAATTCTTGTCTGTTTTTCCCAACAGTTCTCAGCTGGCTCCACAGCCATTGAGCCATCAGTGTCTGAGACATACACATAACCCCTTATCTTATGGGATTTCAGCTCCCCACACTTGCACAGGACAAATAGAAGGAGACAAGTCAGTTATTCAGCTGGAGCCATTCTCTCCTCCTATTGTTTTGCTTGCCCGTATTTTGCTGAAAGAAAATTTAGAGAGGTGTGAAACAGCAGTCAAAGTCTGACCAAGGCTTTTTGAGGTTAGAACAGCCTGTTCCACCACTCAGTATTCATTAATACTGCAGCTTGTCACTGAAAGCATTCCCTCTGTCTTTAACTTTTATCTCCTCCACAGACTAATTAATCAAGTTCAGGGTAGAGTTTATTACTGTCTTTAACTGTCTGGAGCAGTGAGACAGCCGCAGAGAGAATTACTACAGAGGGAAGAAACAGGGAAGACTTCACCATATCTTCTGAACAAAACAAACCAAAATCACCCCCCCACACACTCCTCCCCTGCCACACTCAATCTGTTCAGGCACTCAAAACAGGCTTGGTCACATCAAAAAATCTGCCTTGTCACTTCTATTAACTGGAGCTGTGATACCAAATAAAGGTGTGTTAAGCACAATGAAAATGAGGCCTGAGAGGTTTGGTGCTTGGGAGATCAATGTGTGAATGCAAGACAGTCAGAAAGAAATCTGCTTTCCAATGAGAGGGAGCATCATGCATAATGCATCTGTTACCTTTCCATAACAGCAGATGAAAACTGCTTAAAAAATGCAAAGCTTTTTCCTTACATAACAGGTAAACCATTCATTTCCAGGAGCTTTCTTAGACTGATTTATTGACACATACAGCTATTGATATATTGCAAAAAAGCATTAAGACGATCCATTTCTATGAATCTTAACATCAAGCTAGAATTCAATTCAGTTAAGCACATGCTCATATATGGCCATTGTCTTGCTGCCATATGGAACTCTTTGAGAAACAGGAAAGCATGCAAAAAGCAATAAAGCAAATTACTCCTACAAAGGAACAATAATGGAACAGCACACCTACTTTCTCAGGAAGTATCAAACAATGCAAGTGTTGTTTTCCATGACTTTGTCTCTCAAACATGTTATATATTTTACCTCACCAATGCATGTGTTGCACTATATGAAATAAACCAAAATACCTAAAAAACCAACCAGACAAAAAACTAAACATAAAACAAACAAAAAATTGAAATTCTCAATTCTTCTCAATAACCTCCAGAAAGTTTAAACAAAAGTTATGAATTAACTTCAACCAAATTCTTATTCACAAGACATAATGAAATATGGAGTCGATCAATGGATATCAAATACAGTGGATAAAGATGTATAAGATATTTTTGGTCAGGGTTCAATAGTTTATTTCTGACAATAGAAAACCATTTTTTTCTCTGACAACAGAAAACCGTATTTTTATTTACTGGAAAAGGTAAAGAAATTATCTTTTTGTCAAGCATGCAGTAGAACACCAGGAACAGAATATTCTCCAGAATGCAGAGCTGCTGCAATAAACAAAAATTTGTTTCTAAGGAAAACTACCACAAAATTAAAATTTTAAAATTAAAAAAAAAGAGGGGAATACTTAATATGAATCAACACACAGAAGAATAAAGGAACTATCCTGAAGATGGAAAGCACGCGAATATATACTGGAGATAACAAACAAACTTCCTTTAGTGCAAGACCTCTAGGGAAGGGCAAAAAAGCAGAAACTAACTGATGAAATTCAGCAGGAGGCCTATATAAAACATAAACCAGCTTTCATAATATTGAAAACTAAGTATGACTAATGACATCCCTGAAAGATTTCCTCTGTGTGCTTTTGGATGTTTTGATCATGAAGTTTATTTCCTACTTTGTAGTAAACAATCTGATTTTTGGCAAGAGAGAGATGCTTCTAAATGTAAGTCCTGTGGGCATTTATCACAACCATCTCTTAAAGATAAGACGGGACTCGTAAATAGACCTTGAGTTCTAAGTTCAGATTTGTGCTCAATATGTGTATGTAGAATCAAACCACTTTCTATTCCCAACAAGAAGGACACAAATCTGCTATTTTTTTTAAGCTACAATCCTTATTTTACATAGTAGAATATATCCTTTATTTTAATGGACTTCATCAAGAGTTAAGGGTTCCCCACAACTTTAAAGATGAAGTGCCCATCACAGAGGAAGTGCCAAAGACATCCTTGCCTGCACAGCTCCATCGAGTTGCAAAACAGCTCCCAACGTGCCAAGCAGCTGCACCAACTCCCCCATCTCCTCATGCTTCACACCTTGTAAGAGCCTCACTGCCCACTCTCAAGAGCACTTCAGCATGTTTTTCCTGGAGTGTTTTTGTCACACAGCATGGACAAGCAGCAGGAGAATCTTAATACATACTCTGCCATTGAGATCATCTAACAATCTAACACACATGAAAAAAACCAAAAAAACCCAAAAAAAACCCCCCAAAAAAACCAAAAAAAGGAGCAATAGCACGATATTGGGATATTGCTGACTTTCCTCAGCTGGAAATTTCTTTTTTTCTCTTGAAAAATAGCAGATTTGTGTCCTTCTGTTTTATTTGGTGTTGTCACCCTACCAATCTCTTGCTAACTCTGAAAGTGTATATATATTTGCCCTAAGAGCTATGGAAAAAAGAGTAATTCAGATGTAGACTTTCTACACAGGCAAGCTGTGTTTGTTTTGTTTCTTGGGGTTTTTTTTTTTACATTTTAATTTTTTGTTTATACAGAGCACTTTGAAAACATGCCCTTTGCATAGAAAACATTTTTTGGCTCTGGAGCCACAAAATTCGACATCAAGTTGTCAGATAGTATAAAATAAACTATTGCAAGTATACCAGCTCACAGAGTAGGGAATCTGCTAGAACATTATTTTCTAAGAATTTTGGAAGAGTTCTATGAAACTAAATATTCCTTGCCAGTGAGTTTGCAAAAGGTAGAGAGATGCTTTAGTCTATGACTCGAAAATATTAGGTAGATGAAGTTAAGGTTTTCTTAGGAAGAAATAAGAAACTCTATTCAAATATTGTAACTGCAATATCCTCAAGATATATTTTTGAAACACCTCCAGCACTGTAATTTCAGTTGGCTAGAGTAAATGAAGTTAAATAAAAAGCCCATGATAAATGCAATTTTTCCTGTCTTGAATTTAAAAAGGTAAAATATTCAATGTGTTTCTCAAAACAATTTAAGGCCCTTTTCTCACTTTTCGTTATGAGGAAGCATAATGTCACTCCACAAAGAAAAGAAAATTCTACAAAAACTGAAAAAAACCCAAAACATCTATAGTTTCTGATTCTGGGAAAGTGTCGATGGAAGCTTACTTTTTGTATCCCGCTGAAAATTGAGAGGAAAATTAGAAGAAAGTGAGAAGCACGTACCATCACATAACCAGCACTGTTTTTGCAACAGTAGAATATTTGCATGAACAGAAACCAATATCTTCTTATCCAGTTAGGAGAAAAAAATAATTCAAAAATTATTTTTCCCTAATAATTTTGTAGAACTTTTCAGCCAAAACTGGCTACAAATTACAATTCTAAATCAAAAAGTCAACAGACATTAAAGTTCTCTAAGCATATTTTTTATGGACAACAGAATTTTGGAAAAAAAAAATCTACAGTTTGAAGCAGAATTACTTTTCTTCTCCCCCCCACCCCATCTTGACAGCTCTAATTCCATGTTTATAAAGCTTTAGAAGCAGTTCTCTTGAAGATTGGGATTTTGTAACAATTCTCTTATTTTAAGTTTACTTGGAAGATTCTTTTACTACCTGACTGAGTAATAATCTTGCATGCAATATCTGAATTTAGCAAGTAGCAAAGGCAAAATATTATAGAACTTTAAACTCTCTAAACAAAAAAAAACTTAATCCCTGGTCATTCTTCATATCTTTCCAATCCTTTATCAAATTTATTCCTGAATTTTTTGCCAAAATGTTTTACCATCTCAAATTCCAACACTGTTACTGAAATCCTTTGTTCAGCGTCTTAAGATCATGAGTTAGCAAAATTAATTTTGTAACACATCAAAAAAGAAAAATAACAATCTATAAGAATGCAGATACTGGAGTATCTGTATTTTCACAGAATCACTAGGTTGGAAGAGACCTTCAAGATCATCAAGTCCAACCCATGCCCAAACACCTCAATTAAACCAAAGCACCAAGTGCCACATCTGGTCTGTTTTTAAACACATTCAGGGATGGTGACTTCACCACTTCCCTGGGCAGACAATTCCAGTACTCGATCATTATTTCCATAAAAAACTTTTTCCTAATATCTAACCTATATTTTTGTCAATTAATTATAAATTCAAGAGAAAGAAACTAAACAAAAATAAAATTTAGCAACAGTTACAGCCTGGCATTTTAAAAATAAACCTCTAGTGGAGTGTGATATAAAATCTGTGGTATAAAAAATGTTATTTCTTAAGTTTTATGAAAATAAGGTAAAAGAGAAATAGCAGTTAATGAGTAGAAATTAGATATAAAGACTGCTGCAAAACAAAACCTTTTATTTTTTCTGGTAATGGACTGTTTCAGACACCAGCCCCCTGAGCAAGTGTTGTGACACTTCCCAACTTCAAGGCTGGGTTTCCAAAGGGTTTTGGTTGTCCCAGGACCAACTGGGGCCATGTAAGCCTGCACTTAGTCTACCTTGGGACAGGTATAGACAGAGGCTGAACAAAGGAAATGTGGGACTCCTATTCCTCATACACAGGATTTCCTCAGCTGAAAAGGAGGGGTGGTGTTACCCAATTTTGATAAGTAAGTCATATCAAAATGCAGGTGGAAGATTCTGCAAGAGATGTGCGGGAACAAACCTCCAGTGCTGTCCATGAGTTCCAGCAAAAATATGCTGCCCATGCTCAATAGTTTTTATGACTACCAGTAGAGGATATAGGATGCAAATGAAAATCAGAGCAAGATGGAAACATACAAATCTTTATTACTCATGATCATTGGTTTAAGTCCACCTCCAAAATATTTTTTGCAAGAATCATATTAAAGTTTCTTGGGGAAGTCCAAAGAGAAAGTTGTAGTGATCAGTTATGGTAATGTATTAAGGCTAATCCCCTTCAGGAGAGGGGTAAACACAGGCTTCTGGCACTTGGCTGTGCCCAGGAAGATGCTGAAAGATGCAAATGTGGTGGCATAAGGTTCAAGGTAGATCTTAAGAGACCTCCCAGAAAATACATTGTCCAGCCAGCTTATATAAAGAAGTAATTTAGTTATCAGAAACACAGATGCACTCTGACAAGACTAAAAAACACCCAATGACATATGAGAAACTGTAAAACTTGCGTTTGTTTGACATTGGTTGGGGGAGGGGGGGAAGAGGGGGGGAGAGGGGTGCTGGTGGTAATTTTCAGGGAGGTTTTTTGTGGGGTTTTTGTTTAGTTTTGCTTGTTTGATTTTCTTGGGGTTTTTTTGGGGCATGCAATTTTTTTCATTAACACGTTGCTTAATATTTACTTTGAGATGCCCTTTGATGTAAAGATCAATATACATAAGAACGTGAGAACACAATCACAGGAAGACAGATAATTAGTAAATAGCAGTAGAGGAAAATTCTAAAAATAAGATAAAATGTAGGTGAAAAACAAGTTTTATAAAAGAACCATAGGTTTCAACTTTGCAAAAGCCCTGACCCTAAAAACATCTTCTCAGGAGTATGTGCTTGCAAATATTCAGAGCTTTCTATCTGGTACATGTTTTTCCCCAAACTGTAACCAATGAGCTTTACAAGCAAAGCTAATCTTTCTGTATGTCATCTTATTCCTGCTGACAGGTGGGAACAGCAACCTGAAATGTTTCCTAACATGTGTCCAATGTTAAGAAAAAAAGCAAAGTCAGACTGTAAAAGCCAACTGAAAGAATCAAGAAAAAAAAAAAAGTCCCTAAAATTTTAGGAGAGACATGAAAATTAAAGGAGTAAAAAGGATCACCCCTATTTTATATATCTCTTTCAATTTTTTTAAGGACTGTATTAAATCATCACCAGTATTCAAAATATTACAGTTAACAAATTTATCTGTTCTTCTGCCATATCCAATTACTAAACAAAAAAGTACTGCTCTAAAATGCAGTCTGTGCTGAAGACTACCACATCCTTATGGCATCAAAAGAAATCCCCTTCCCTCTCTGACAGCTGCTGCTAAGTTAAATCTGTATTCCTGTGGATCCTGAGTTATATACCAAAATATCAAAGTCAACATTTTTCCTTATGAAATCAGCAGCTGGAAAATCAATTTATCAATCAACTATTAAGCCCCTATTACTTTACATATGTATTTTGAGTAGATATTTAAGAGGTGAGGCAAAAACGTGTATCTGCTAAATATTTCCCTGGACAGTTTATACTTCAAAGTGCATTTCACATGATAAAGAATACATAATCTGCTTACAGTTTTTTAGAGTCAGAAACCTTCAAATCACTTCATGGAGATTTTTCACAATCCTTTACTCACTTTTTAGGCCATCACAAGTGTGATGACATGAAACCTACCAAGCACTGCTGTTCTGAGCCAGATGAATTCCCAGTCACCTGCAATGCCAGCAATTAATTCCATTGACAGGAACTAAAGTGATTTTAATTGTCACATTGAAAGTGAATTCAGTACTAAACGTGTGAAACACATAGAACAAGCTGCTGGAGACTTTAATCAATGTTAATATGTTCTGTTAGAACCACAGAGGGAGAGTAATAAGGACAGTGCACCACAGAAAAGGTACATAGGACTAAATTAAAAGCACAAACTTGAGCTCAAGACGAATATGAAAAAGGTTACAAATACTGCATGAGACCTGGAGAGCAACAAATAAGAAAAAGTATCAGAGATGTGACAAACATGAGAGAGGAAAGCACCTTCTTAGTTGTAAGGTGCAGCTGCTGTACATCTTATTCTAATATACTTCATCATCTTGTTTCATAAAATTCATGATGATTTAATACATTCTCAACACAGTCCCAATTCTGCCTACTGTTTGCACTATACTTTTTATTACAAATATGAAACCTGAAAGAATTACATCCATCCCAATATTATGCAAATGACTATTTCCTTCACTATTCTAAGGAACTGCTAAGGAGAAATTCCCAAAGCAGTATCACAGAGTCTTTCTAATACGACACTTTGGTAGAACAACATGATAATGACCAATAATTACTTTGCAAGCAAGTCTCACACTCCTCCCATCTCTCTGGGTGATTGAACAATGCTCTCCTGCCAGCAGTGGTTTCTGTCCTAGAGCCTCATCCACATTATTTGCCAGATTTCACCTTAAGACATTTTCATAGACATTAAATTATTTATTTCTTTTTAAAGTAGTATCTTCAGTGACCAGGATCTGTCAACACTATGTGGAAGTGCAGAGTTATTTTAAGTCTGGAAATCTTAATGCAATCACAACATATCCTTCATTAAAAAACTCAATCTGGAAAACTCAGTTGAATTATTGTTGAGAAGGCAGCTAGAGGATTTAGCTATAAGGAACAAATAACACTATCTGTATATTGGTTTAACAGAGAAGACAGTGTTTCATGTTTTTAAAATTTTAGTCAAAAAATCTCCGGAAAAAAAAAAATTCTGCAATTATGAACTGAAACTCTCCAAAAACATATTATGTTTTTGAATTATTTGGCGATTACTCACCCACATTAATGTATGCAAAGAATCAGACTGCAGCTTCCATTTACATCACAGCCAGTAGTAGAGTCAATATTCAAAATAAACAAAAAGAATTCAAAACCCTCTGAATTTTGCTATCATAATTCATTAGATCACTACTCATATTCTGAGAAGTGCTGTAGGCAGCTGGTTACTTCTCAAATGCTTTAACCACAATGAAAAGACCTGGGATTAGCTCAGTTGGTCAGAGCATGGTGCTAGTACTGTCAAGGTTGTGGCTTCAATCCCCGTAAGGGCCATCTGCTTAAGAGCTGGGCTTGATGATCCTTCTGGGTCCCTTCCAAACTCAGACTATTCTGTGATTCTGTGGGAATAATTGATTCTTGACAAACTGGCAAAATGATGATGTCCCACACAGATGGCAAGGGAATTCTCATAAAAAAGTAGAAATAAAACTAAAAACACAGTGGCACAGGTACTCAACTGCATCCATATATTATACCCAGTTATTACCCACCAGAGAGGGAAAATAAGCTAAGTGACACAAGCACTTACTACACTGCCAGTCAGCAGTCCCTCTGCTCTGCCATTCATAACTCATGTATTTACCATGGCTATCCCTTTATTCTGCCCATCCTTACATTACAAGTCCATAAAATAGGTCTTAGAATGGCTGGGAATATTTTTATTTTGTTTTTGAGTCCCCTGCACAATCAGACCTGCTCTGCTGCAGCTGCTCCTGATGGGAATCTCCAGGACTGGATGAAGGGGTGGCACAGAGTAGGTACTGGTCCTTAGGCTGCTGTCATGGGGTCCCACCTGTGTTTAATGGGCAACCCCAGGAGAAACCTCTGCCATATTTCACTTCTACTGACTTCAATGAATTTTCAAAAAGGACCAAGTATAGATTTAGTCTGCAGCTGCAGCTTAATCCTTTGATACTAAGATGGAAAAGATTACAAGCAACCTCCCTGCCCCGTCAAGATGACACCACAAGCTCGAGGAGATTTTATTGCAGATCAAACCCGCAGATCTTCAGTTTATACCCAGCTTACACAACTGATGTGCACTGAAATATGTATTTCTCAAAATCTCTCTAGAAACAGCCAATCTAAAACCATCAGGAGGGGGAGAGAGCAGCAAGAAGGGCACAGTTTACAGGAAGAACAGCACAGCCATGCTGCATGGATTAAATTCAAGTTTATGGCATTCCCTGAATTATGTGAAGCAGCTGGAAAATGAAGTGGCCTGCAGCACCACCCACTCAAATATCCTCTCCTTGCCTTGGGGGTTTCCATCAGGTTTAAGTCTTGCTGCACAGCCTATAACATGTTCTAAATAAATATTAGGACACTTTGATGAAAGGAAAATAAATCTCTCTTGAACATGGAAGCATGGCCACTCACAAGATTTCACACTGGACAAGATATTACAAAATAAGTAATAGATAATAGCAAGGGGAAAGAAATAGATGACCTAATGGTTAGCTTTACATTTTTTACTTTCAGTAATTCATCTGCTTCTCTTACTACCTCTTTAATTAAATTTCATCTGTACAATGCTCTGAAAGTGCTTAATAAAGTTCTTTTGCATTATTCTTATTGTTATTAACGCAGGGAAGAAGGGAGGTGAATGACAGGGCAGTCAGGACAGATTACTTGTGTAGATAAACTTGAAATTTAGCAAATATAAACTCAAGTGTGGTAATAAATTACAAACAGCCCAGAAATAAGCAGAAGGAAGAGGCTGGGAAGTTTTGCCCTGCTAATGGAAACCTGTGAGGGCAAGGGTCCAGTTTGAGGACTGCTGGTGGGGCTGGCACTGGTGGCTGCACAGGGGTCACTTCAGCACAGCCTTTGGCCATGAGAGAAGTTCACAACAGGAAAAGACACCTTCCCTAAGCCCTACTCCACTGCTTCTGCCATGAGGGCAGGAGCTGCAAAAGCAGTGAGTCATTTACAGCAGGCACACAAAACACATCACATGCCACTGCATAAGGCAGGGGTGTGAGTAGATAGGAGAATGTAGTTATTTCAGGCTACCACCCACCTGGATTGTTTTAGAAGCAGCAACTCAGAGGCTGAAAAAAAAAAAAACAACAACAACAAAATAATACAATTTGTGCCTCATATTTTAAATGAGAGCAGCTAGAAAGGTACACACAGAAAGAATGTAATTAATTTTTGCAAGCTAAATTACATGAATTTGTATTATGCCCAGCATCTTAATTTTTTATATTATTATCATTTGGGAGGATGTGGGGTGTGAGTGAGGGGGTTTTGTTTGTTTCTTCTTCTTTCAAAATTCTTCTCTTTCCATATCCCTACTGGAAAGAAACAATACTATTAACTTTTTACCAATATGCAAAATTCTCTTTTTTTCAAAGACTTGCAGTGTTATGTTTACAGTTGGACTTGATGATCTTAAAGATTTTTCTAATTTTTTTTATTGAATTACAGCCAGAGGACCCTCAAACAAAATTTTTTCTCTTAAAACATGAACCTTCTTTTTCATGAAACAAAAATGTTGAGATTCACTTAATGTCACATCAATACGTAGTTATTAGTAGTATCAGTGTTTTTTCCTGTTATATATTCAATTGTTCTTTCTTAATACCCAATGCACCTTTCCCTCTGAAAGCGGATTTACTTAAACTCACTTTATCACTTCACCTCCTCCACCACCTGAGAGAAGATATTCTTAGATAACCCTGATACCTATGACTATGAATGTTTCAGAGTTCCTTTTTTCTTTCTGAAAAACATTAATCATCCTCATTTCTGGGGGGAAAAAAAAAAATCTTTAAACTTCAAGACATAGTACGTTGAGAAAATTTATCTCTTGTTCTTATCATTAAATAAACAAAATTTATATTTCCATAACATTTCTTCACCCAAATAGCTTTATTCACTACCATGCCAAGAGGCTGCATAGATTCTTCACATTTTAAAATATTTTTGCGGTGGAACCAATTCGAGTCCCTCCTGCATGTTCCTGCACATCAGGTATGGCAGAGTGTGCAGTAAGAACAACCAGAGAAGCACACAGTGTCTGCAAGACACATCATTGTCCTGAGGAGGTTTCCTTCCCTACAGAGGGCTGCAGATGGCAGCTCCTGTGAATCTCTGGGCTCAGAGACACTTGCTGCTGTAAGGTGACATCTCTGCACCCCACTGGGGAAAGCACAGAAAAGGAGAACCTGCACAAGAGCCAGCAGTGACATGGATGGAGAAAGCTGAAAGCTGTGATTTGGTACTGAGGGATGAGAGGTGAGGACATAGAAGTCTGGAGACATGGAGTTAGGTTTCTAGAAGATGCAGCAGAAACACTTGGTGCTTTTAATTTTGATCAGTAATTCAGGACACACACTCAAACTTCCTTAGGGCACACACTCAAACTTCCTAAGGGGCCTCACATCATTTAAAATGGCCCTGCTCCCTTTCAGTAATTTAGGTTAGCAAGTGTGAAGCAAGATGATTCAAAGGATATTACTTATATTTCAAGGCACCAGCAGGCAAAGTGGGTATGTAGTAGGAACACTGACATAGTTATTTTCAGTATTTTATCTGTGCTACACATAATAAAGTGCATATTTTTCTACAAAATAGCTAACACAGTGCTGTCTTTAACTGGGAACCTTTTAGTCTAATTTTTAGACACATATACAGATTAAAGTTATCTTTTCAAAAATAAGTTCATCTGAAAGCACTCTGGTGAATGAAATAAAATACATCAGTTTAAGTGTGAATTTTTCATCGAATCACCTCCACCTCACCTTATACATGTGCTACTATTAAAAGAAAAACCTAGCTGAAAACTAGAATTCAGCCCAGAAAAACTGTTACAGCAGAAACACAATTCTGGAGAACATAAATTTACAGCTAAAGTTAATGACCTTTCTAGAATATATCAAGAAACCAACATAAAGAAAGCAGCAATAGATTTTCTATTATTCTTGGTAGTTTAAGTCTTTAAATCAATTATTCACTTAGTGCGGTATTTCTTCTCCAAAACATTACACAAAGAAAATTAACCATTATAAATAATGGTTTAATTAATTGACTTTAAAAAAAACCCAAAACAAAACAAAACCAAAAAAAAAAAAAAAAAAAAAAACAAAAAACCAAAAAAACGCACCCTGTAGATTATCTGGCAGATAAGTATCAAGGGAAATATGTTAGTTAAAACAACTAATGAAAGGTTCAAAAGTTCATTCCTCCTTTGAAACAGCATTTAGTACTCTCCAAATCATTTCTATCAAAACCTGATGGTTTATAAATCCATTTCTTAGTGAAGATGGTAACACTGAGCCTCAGCTTGGGAGGGGCTAAACTGAGCATGTTCCACCTCCACCATGGCCCATCTGTTATAGGGAGGAGGAAAAACACACCCCAAGCACCTCCCAGCTCCTGTCTGTCATAGCCTTGGTCCCACAAAGGAAACAGTGGCCCCTGGTACTCAGGTGAGACTCATCCCCCTCCTCTCTGCTGTCCAGGACATTATAGCTAGAATGAGAAACCATGGTATTCTAATCATTCATTTCCACAGGATCCAGACAGAAGTAGGTGAGGAAAATGGGATGGTAAACAGAAAATATGGCTAAAAAATAACCTGAACACAGTACAGACTGGATGTTATTTTAGTCAATCCTTTCTGTGCCTGCATGAGAACCCTTTTTCCCAGGAATGGATTCCAGCACCTGCTAGTTTCAATAAAGGGTGAAAAATGATACCATTCTGTTTGAGCAAGACACCAGAGAGATACATGTCCAGGTTTTCAGATAAGAATATTCATACATGCACATCTGTTATTGCATAGGGTTGCATTCAATATTCAACCAGAAAGTACACCAGCAGGATCAAGGGCATGCTGATGATTCCGATTTCAAGAGTTCCACAAACATATGAGGTGAAAGTTTGAGAAGTGCTTTTTCAAAAGGAGCCAAGAAAAGTGATGCTATATAAAATACCACAGAGACATTCAACGATATTTAACACTTGGGAGGTCTGACCATTAGTTTCCATTTGAAAGTGAATGCTTTGAGGGTAATCACTTAGTATGCATTTGTAAATCCCACTGGGTATCTTCCCAAGTTCCTTGGAAAATTTTGGCCAAGATTGCTTATGGATCAGGAACTTTTGGTTGAGCAAAATATTTCTGGCACATTAAAGAGGCACTTCACTGCTAAGTGGAATTTACAACAGCATCTAGACTCTACTACTCACTGATTTCTTTAACTGCCTCTGCAGAGCTTTCAGTAGTATTGTTTCCCTTTTGATGCCCATGGATGCAAAATCAGGATCTTTAAAGACAATCCATCTGGACTAAAGTAACAATTCTGTATTTTATAAATTATACATATCAAAGTATAAACATACATAGATATACCCATTATGCTTCTTTTCATATTTAGCGCTGGTTATTCAAGAAATACACAAGTTATATAAATAAAACAACAGCATAAATAACCCTGTGCTGATGAGATTACAAGCATGAATTCTGCATAGAAAACCACACTCAAAATTTTCAGTGTAAGCCAATCTCACAGTGATGACATTAAAATAGAAAGTTGTACTCAGACATGACACTGTGGGAGACTCTAAATATAACAATAAATGCTTTTATGACTTTTGGGGAGAAGAGGCAAGAATAGGAGCATACTGAGCATTTGTCAACACCTCTCTTGATAGCACACAATTAAAGCAAGCTGCTGCCATGTCTGACCTGCCCATTATTTGGTTCACAAAGCACAGAACTCTCAGACAAAGGGAATTTGACTCAACTGGACAAAATTAGATAGGGGATCTTCAAATGCTCTCTATTCTAATTAGGTGTGTGCAGTGCAGCCTAGCCTTGCCCAGAGCTAGTACATGCTTCTGCTGGCCTGCCCTTTGTGCTCAGGTAGGCACTGCCTAACATTCCCTGTCATGGCAAGGGAAGAAGATAGTTTGCACATTTTAATGAAAAATCTATTGTTAAAATCCCTTGAGCCTCATAAGCAATCTGTAAGCAGCTTTTTGAAAGAAAAAGAATTGTTTTCTCCATACCTCCCCAAAGAAAACGTTGGCTTCAGCAGGCCATTAACAGAAATGACTTCAGGTGCCTTTCCTGCTAAAATTAAAAAGCTTTATGCTTACTCCTAATTCTATTATTTTTCATTGCAAACATTGTCTCTCTAATCCTAAATTGTTCTATCTCTCAGTATCCTAAGAGCAGCTCTGCTGCTACACATTTTTTCCTCAAGGTCCAGGATTTTCTTATCCAGTGATTAAAACTGTTTAACCAATTTAACTACTTTTCATAGCAGCAGCACATCAATAAAAGGGAGAATATTGTGTTTTGGGTTCCTACTGAGAAGATAAAACTCAGCAGTCTCCCAGTACAATAAAGATAAAACATACAGTATCACTCAGGCCAGGACACTGCAAAAGTTGTATTTATGCCCTTCACAAACTCTGAGAAGTTACTGCCCAGGGTTGCACACCCAGGAGTGGTCACTGTTAGCAAGGGCAAAGCTGGAAAACTATCATCAGGAGGCAGCAACTGCTAGGAAGTTAGCAGCCAATGTGGAAAACCTTGAGCATCAAAGGCTTCCTGCAAACTTCCCAACAGATTATCACCATGGTCATCCCGATTACAGGCAAATGTGAACAGGGAAGCCAAAAAGAGGATTAGTACTTTAACCAGAGTGGCAAGATGACTTATTGACTTGTTCAGAAGTTCAGAATGGAGGTCTAAATATAGGCAGGGAAGAAAAAAAAATCTACTTAGTTATACAACCCACAGAATCAGTTATAAAAAACAGTGAAGGGCAGAAAAGCAAAGGGCTGTGAAGTTGTTGGGTGGGTGATGTTTATGTCCAGCTCCCCTGAGAAGCTCAGGCAATTGTAATAGCAGCCAGACATTTCAGAAACAGCCATCTGAAACCAAGGAAGCCTATAAACTTACAGTGAATTTATAGCAGACTCCTGGACTAAGATGATTTCTTTTAACCATGTCTATGGAACTGTCTACCCAGTCAGTTATTTTAAGTTAGAGACAACTGTAAATACATTTTGAAGAGTAACACTGCCATAAATCCTGCCTGGTGCTGTATATTCAGGCATCCACTACCTAACTCTCTGCTAGGTAAATATCAGTCATACCCTACAGTTAGAAACAGCAGAAGGATGTGAGGAGAAGCTTTTTTCTCCCAAAACTTGTCCGTTAGGAAGTCCATGACATCAGCCAGTGAAGAAGCCTCATTGATGCCGAAGTATAGAAATCACAGAATTTCTAGGTTGGAAGACACCTTCAAGATTGAGTCCAACCCAAATACAAAGTGATATTCCTAGAGGCTGCCTTTCTCCACTGTAACCCAGAGCTAAGGCTGGCAAAATAAACTCCAGGGTGAACAAAAGGGAAGAAGATGGATGTGAAACTCACCAAGACAACGGGAAATCTAAACTCAAAAGAAGAAGCAAAACCCGTTTTTTCTGTATTTTCTGTAATTTAATGAAAAGTTACAAGGGTTGAAGCTTAATAAAACAGTATTTATTATGTATATATAAAAATATAACCCTTTTATTTTATTTATTTTATAACCAGCTCTCAAAATATGGAATGGGTTGGGCTTTTTCTTTTCAAACTACAATTTACTACCTTTCAGTTGCTATTGGCCATTAGATTGAGAACTTAAGAAATCAATACACTTTAGCTAATGTATTAGAAAGAATGAAGACATTCCATTCAAACAGAAAGAGGATTAAATAAAATAAAGCATGCCTAATTAGTAATAAATTTGTTTCAGAGTTTTATAATTTTTTATGTGGAAATCAAAGCTGCATAACGGAAATAATTTTCGAACATGCAGAATTATAATGAAAACAGCAAGGGGGGAAAATAAGAAATAATTTACTTAATATTACTGTTTATCAAGCTAATAATACTTATCTCTCTGGGGCACAATGAATACAATTTAATGTTTATATAACTCACGGAAGCTGAAAGGTGCTATTTGAAGTAGCAGGTATTAAAATATAGGTGTAGCTAATTCTTATTTTAATTTTCCATTTACATGGTAATTTTTTTTATCACTATTGCATCCAAATACTGTCACAAAAAGCTGAATTTGAAGCAAAAAGAAAATCCTTTTGCTCAAAAAATGACTGTTGGCTATGCTTAGTTTGAGTTGCCGTGCTGCTAAATTGACCTGTTCCGCAAGAAGATGCCAAATAAGATGCCAGGACATTTCCTTCCTGCTTGTTTACCTAGACTACAGCCATGCCCTGCAGGTGTTCACTCTTCCCACTTTGGCTTTTTCTTCTACATGTACATAAACTCCTGTGGATGGCCTCATGTCCTGAGGGGCTAAGAAAAATGGCAGTCTTGTCAAAATAATATGTAGCAGACTTTGGAAGGGCTGAGGGTGTGAGGGAATCCAGCAGTTCCAGATGCAGGGAATGTTAATCCCAAAAAGCGCATGCTCCTTCCACTTTCTGAGACAGACCAGGGTAGTCTGCAGAAGTCCTTGTCTTCCAAAAACACGCTCATCAAGTCTCACACAGGAGCTGTCCTGTTAGTACATCAGACACACAGACACATTTGGACAATGACTGAGTTGGCAATATTTAATATCTTTGCATCTTATTTGTCACTTTTCAAATTATACCATCTCACACATGCTACTCCAATGTCAATGTGCTCCTGGTTCTGCTCCCCAGGTTCCCCTAGTAACCAAGTTCTTAAGAATAATCATTTCATTAATTCCTCCTCCCACCAATTCCTGCTTCCCTAGCTTTATGCACCAGCAAACTATGGCAGATTTTACCTACCAAGAAAAGTTTCAAGACCAAAATATAACAAGCAAACAAATAAAATCCAAGATCTGTCCCTCAACTAGTCCTCCCAAACAACCTGTCTCTCATCTCAGGCTCCCACCACAATCTGCTGGAAATCCTCAGCTCAACACATTATTCTAGTTTTGATATGAGCTGCCTTTGGAAAACTTTTTTTACACATCAATTCATTTTCTGTTTACCTGCTTGCCTTAATTTTCTCTTTCCATCACTGTTTGTTTCATAATGCTGTTGAGATGATAGTCTAAGGTCAGAGAAGGTCATACCACTTTCCAGCTTTCCATCCCTCCTTGAAGAAGAGAAACCAGATCTGTTAGTTCTGAGTGGTATTTCCAGTGCCACACTAACTCTGGTTCTGCCATGTGAAATTGCTCCCATTGTGCAGCTCTCCTCAGGGCACTGGAACTCAGGACAGGTCCCCTGTCCCCTGCCACTGCAGCAGAGCTGGCAGGCACCACCTCCCCTCTGCCCATCCTGCAGGGCAAGCTGCTCCATCCTGTGAGCTTTGACTCCTGCAGAAACCACCCCAAAATCATCACCTGCCTTTCTTGACTTGCAAAGGCATGACAAAAATTAATATTTGAGACCACCAAAAGAAATTGGGCAGACTTTGTGAAAGCAAGGCTGGATGCAGACATCTGTGCCACCCGTGATAAATCAGACAGAAGTATTCAGAAGCAAGTAGTGACTCACATTACTCACTCAAACCAAATAAAATGAAAACTTGCCATGCAACAGGATAACCTTTAGTTTAAGGACACAACCATAAATCACAAAATGAAGATATCTTTTTAGAAAAATATTTTCAAATTTTCTGGCTCACCTTAAGCATTTTCTATGACAATCACTGGTGGACTGAAAGGAGAGGATAGAGGATTTATTCATCTTATTCTTATAAATACAACCTTCTAATTTTTTGAAAGATCTTGGAGTTACCCAGACAGTGAGATAAGTTTCATTATTAAAACTGATTTGCCTCACATTGACCATGAGTGCCAAGGAGAATCTAAACTCCTGCCTTGCAAAATAAGCCATCAAACACAGAAGTTTACAATTTTGTGATTATAACAGAGAAATACCAAGGCTTTCAACAAAGCACACTGTCTACCCATTCTACTTTTCATCAGAGTTTCTAAAATTAAATTTTACAGTCTGAATGTAGCAGTCCAGAGCTGGGGAAAGGTGGGATATTAAATCTGCCAGGTCAGCCCAGGACTAACAGTAACTCCATTCAGTAAACAAGGATTAGAATACATACCACCACAGGACAAATCTTAAGAAAGCAGAAATCAAGAAATTCTCATGGTGCTAGTTTGGGATTATGTATATGGGTACAGTAAAAATTGCCCATAACCCAGCTAATTTTTATTTTTCCTTTTTTTCCACTAAGTCAATTGACATAATCACAGTGTTTCTGACCTGGCACATAATCAACAGGATGTGGATTAAAAACAAAACAAAACAAACAAATAAAAACCCTAACACAAACAAACACAACT
The DNA here is from genome assembly GCA_018697195.1 of Certhia americana. Taxonomy (NCBI): domain Eukaryota; kingdom Metazoa; phylum Chordata; class Aves; order Passeriformes; family Certhiidae; genus Certhia; species Certhia americana. The sequence continues at coordinate 107,244,729 of CM031857.1, forward strand.
CAAACCCAAAAATAAACAACAAAAAAGTGGTTTTGTTTCTGTGCAAACTAAGGTCTCCACACAGGCTAAGTAGCAAAGCACATGGATGCCTAACAACGGCAGGTGGGATTTTGATTGTTTTGTTCCCAACAGAAGTTAGTCTGGTTAGCTTTCTGCTGAGAACAAGCCTTCAGAAATCATGGCAGTCCAGGAGAGCTCTTGGGTCAAACAGACATTGTTTGCATTAGGAGTAAAATAACTCAAAGTACAATCAAAACTACAAAGAAAATCGCAGAAAGTACAAATACGTCCTGCAGTTTAAAAAATACCTTTTACCACAGAACCAAAATGGATCAAAGAGAGGATATATTATTCTCTCTCCTCTCTCTCTGAGCATATAATAAAAGAGTCAAGTACAAAAAACCCATTGGGAAACTCTGCACATTCAAAATTATTCTACTTCAAGTCACAATGTGTACTACTGAGGTGCTTAGCTTGATAAAGGTGAAATCTTGTCTCTAAAACTCTGCATGTTCTTCAGACCCAATCTTTTTTTAAAGTAATTGACTGAAACTTAATCTCTGGATTCAGTCATGTAGAAAATAAGTTTGGACTACTAAAATTAGCAGCAAGTCTTCCCAGAGCTTAATGTTTTAAAATATTTTAACAAAAGTTTTTGATATTTCATCTCAGTAGCATTTCCAACACTACTTTCTAATAAAAATTAAAATACATTTTTATCCAGAGCAGAATAAGTAAAAGGTCCACATATTGTTGCCTTGTGCCAGAAAACAGACAGAATAATATGTAGATTTTCCTTTCCTTTAGCCATAATGCAACAAATGATATTCAATGGGTAGATTATTGTACCTGAAGGGGCTCATATGACACCAGGAAAAAAAATCATACAATGTTATTTAATAATATTTTTGTGTTCTTCTTACATAATTAAATAAAAATAATTAAAAGTTCTTGTACCTTAGGTGTTTTGTTTTCTTTTTTCCTTAGGAAAGTTAATATCTTCAGCTGTTTATAAGGGAGTTATGAGATCAGCCTAAAGATAATGTAAGACAACAATGTAAGCTAAAAATTCAAGGCATTATAATTGAGTTTATAAGCTTATCACTCATCCTTGCTATCAGGAAAAATAAGTGAAAAAATTGCATAGTGGTTTAGTCCAGAAGGACACCATTCCTCAAGCCTGAACAATCTAGTGAACATTTTCTCTCCCCCAATAAAAAACAAACAAAAGAAAACCCCACCAAAACAAAACCAACAAAAAAAATCTCCTAACCTCTCCCCAGTGCATTTTTACCTGTTAATTTAAAAGGAAAATATAAATGACACAACGAAGGTATTATCATAATCAAAACAGAGGAAATACTGGACCTCTGGAAGGCATTTCTTGGGAGAGGTCCCAAAGAGGCCCGAGCAGGAGGATTCTTCCCAAGTGTTCCTGGGCTTGCACTGATCACGGCTCCTCTCCAACCCCACGGCTCCTCTTGGAGCTGTTCCATGAAGCACACATTGTCCAGTACCCCTGAGAACAGACCTTGCACTCAGATTGCCCAAAATCACGGGAAATTCAGCCTAAGTAAAATTTACAGCGCTAAATCAATTACTTTTAAGAAATTCCGCGTCTTTGGAGAAGACCAGACCGTGGCTTTAAGTCAAAAGACTGAAACAAATCAAGTTATTCGGCATAAACCACTGACCTGGAGAAAACCGATTATTTATGCTCTATTATGTGCTCCGTGGTATTAAAATCTCTTGCATTATTATTTCTAGCACCTGCACTCCCCACGGCAGGAGCTGCTCGCATTCTGCAGCATCCCCGACAAGTGGCGTCTGGAATCCCACGGCACAATTCCATCAAAAACTTGGGAGTAATCAAAAGCTTCTAATTCAAAAGAGATTAATTCTAATTATTTGTACTGCTTGCGTGCTGAAACTGCCCTGGACAAACGGTCTAACCACACTGAGCAGGTGACATAAAAGGACACAGAGCAGAAATGTACATCTTAGAGAACCTCAAAGACATACAAGTGCATGAATCCATTACCAAAAAAAAAAAAAAAAAAAAAAAAAAAAAAAGAATAATTATAGATTTTAAATAGATTTTAAAAGAGTAATACAACTACCAGGCAAGCAACAAGTAGCTAAAAACTATTAAATGTATTTGAGAAAACAGTTTCAGACTGGAAAAAAAAAAAACTAACTAATTTTACTTTGTAATATCAGATAATCTCTTTTTTATTCCTGTACTAAATTCAAATACACAATTTTCTTAAAGACAAATAAAAAAAAAAATACCCAAAGAAACCCACAACAACAACAAACAAAAAACCCCCAATCTGTGTGTTAAAACACTTCCATCTTTTTGTTTTTTCGCTAGTAAAGTAATACACTTTTTTTTTTTTGAGCCTGTAAACAAAGGTAACAATATCTATAAGCTTAATTTCATTTCACATTAAATTTTTATTGTGGTTCTGTTTATTACACAATTCTGCAAGCAAGACCTGCTGTGAATGAATGAAAAGAAAAAAAGAAAAGGGTTCCAGGACTTGATGTATGCACAGTCCTGTGGACATGTTACCTGTTACACCAGCACTCTCCAGACAGAGGTAACTCAGTGCTGTCTCTGTAGTACAGAAAGCAAGCACACACGTCCAGCAGCTTCCCCAAAGGTGCAAAGCAGGGAAAGACCAAACTAGAAATCACTGTATTCAATTTCCCACCGTTATACACAAGTCTGGAGATGACAGCTTCTCTTCTCTGCATTTTCCCCTAAAACCTGTTAGAAATTCTGTATGCAATTTTTCTTATTACATCTACTTATAATTTTTGGAAACTATACTATGAAGATGGAAGCCAATTATTACCCTTCAGAATTACAGAACCTCCTGGATTTCAGTAGCTGTGGGTGTTTGAAAGCTTCAAGTTTGTTCATTTACATCTAGCACCAAAAGAGTAGGAAAAACAAAACTAGCTACAACCATTTAGTAGCACAAGATCATCAAAGAAACAATTCAGTTCCAGCTCTAGTGAGGACAATACAAATGCTATGCTCTCTACTTCGCTGGGAGAGGTGACAAAGAGCAGAGGAATGATTCCTCAGGGCAGCAGGTTTCAGAAGCATGCAGAGACCATGCATTTCTAGTCTGCTACTGTTTGTATTCAACTAACTTTCATTTCTAGATTATTTTGGGATTGGTACCACAGAAACATACTGTGAGAATGGTAAGCCAAAATACAATGAGCCAGCCTAAGGGGCAGTCAGTCAGTGTTGATCACATCTTTACAGTTCATAATCATCCCAGAGAAGCCTATTATAAATTCCTTCTGGAGGAATTTCTAGAACCAGCAACATGAAATCTCTCACTACAGTGCTTCCAAACTCTTTATGTGTTTTGAACAACAATTATGAAGAGAAAGAAACCACAGCCAAGCTCCTTGGAATGCACTGCTCTACCAGCACCTTGCTGTGCCCATTCAGGAGAGACTTGAAATTTTTCAATCAGCATTTAAATCAAGTAATCCCTGCATATTTTGATAAAATATATGTAATTCTCATTCAAAATAGGACATTATAAAGAGAACAATACATTTTCCTAGCATGGAATGAAGCTAGCGACAAGCTAAGCTATTTTGCTTATATCAAAAAAAGTGCTATAGAATATAATAACCCATTAAATAGAAATTAGTGCATACCAGAAGAAAAAATGGTATTTTCCCAAATGCCACCACCAAAACTCAAGCAATATAATCCAGGAAGAAAGAACCTTTTTCCATATATAAGCAAAATTCATGGTTTTCTTCATTAGGAACCACATCTTGGAGCTATTTTTATTTCCAAAGCATACAGTTCATTGAGCTACTGTTCTAACATTATCATGTGTAAATAAGAAAGCAAGCAGCATTGAACATTAAATATGATCTCATCATAAAATTGTAACACTTTTGGAGTATAAGCTTGTGTGTAAAACATATCATCATGTGGCCTTAAGGAAAAACAGGCACTAAAGCACCCCAGGAACAGCTGGATTTTGAGAGAGGGGCCTGTGTGCCATCTGCCTGGAGGATCAGGATGGGTTCTTCTAGGCTGTTTCATAAAGAAGGGCAAGGAAGAAGAGGAGTTGTTGCATTCTAAGCTAAAGAGAATCTTTAATGCATAGAAGTCAACTATGGCAACTGTTGGAGCCCTTATCAAACACCTCTGGGTTAAGAACAGAGGGGTCATCTCCAAGGAAAAACTTAATATTGCAGATTTCTCAGAACTCCATTGGGAGGGACTCCATGGGATCTTTTACGGAGGCTGAAGGGGCTGGTGAGTGCTGGGAGTTTTTCAGGAATTCTCCCATAGAAGCACAAAACCAGCTCATCCCCTTTCAAGGTAAGGGAAGTAAACTGTTCACCCCCATGGCCTTCAGTAGGAGATTCAGAGTCTGCTCAAAACCAAAGGAGAATTATTCCAGACATGGAAAAACAGACAAACACCCACTGGGAACTACAAGGGCATCCACCAGTGCATGCAGAGATGAGCAGATCTAGGCAGTCAGAGGCCCATCAGTCTTCTTTCAGTCCCTAGGATCGTTATGGAAGAATTCAATCCCTCCTGGGGGGTATCACCAGTCAAGTGAAGCACATGACTGGAGAAGACAACGTGGATTCATCAAGGGCAGACTGTGCTTGACAAACCTGATCACCTCATAAAACAAAGCAACCTGCTCAGTCTCACCTGTGGGGTGAGACATGGGCATTGTCTGCCTAGACTTACCCAAAGCTTTTGATGTGGTTTCCCATAGTCTCCTCTGTTTTTTATAAGAAATCCCTCAAACTATTTTTTTTTTGACAGCTTTTTGACACAGTCAAAATTTTAAGCACATTTATTTATGCAAATTAACTGTGTGCTGTTAATCATAAAAGTACTTTTTAACAGAATGTTGAAATAAGGCATTAATTGAGTAAAATATTTCTAAATTCCTAAAAGACAATTTTGCTAAGTTTTATTTTCTGACAACATTTAAAATGGAGCCAGATGGGAATTTAAAGTGTTTAGAGGCAAGGTGTTTGCCATAATTCATATATTTTCCAGTCACTTCAACATTTCCAGTTTTGTTATGCCTCACTGCCTGCAAAGTCAGTCAGCTTCTAACCCTCAAACATCACTTAATAAAGCTAAAGATTTATACAATAAGAAATTGGGTTTTTTCCCATTGTGGAGTTATCTTAACTGGTATGATCCCATGTGCTTGTCTTTCCAGTTACAATATATAACCAAAAAACCACAGACTTCTACTAAGGCAAAAAATGTGATTTTATTTTTTATCCCCCTTTTGATTTCAAGCTGTCTTTAGAATTGCACTCATTTTTTTCCAGGGCCTGATCCAAAGCTGAGTGAATTCAATGGAAAAGACTGATCAGCTTCAATACCATGGGAGCAGGCTCATAACACACCATATGCCAAGTACGAAAGTATCCATCTGTCACTGATCCATATCTTGTTATTGTTATGTGCATTACAACAAGGGATTAGTTTTCTAAGAGATGAAGCTTGTAAAGGAGTTGCTGGAGGAATTTCTAAACAAAGGTTTCTGAACACGTCAGCACCCCGGAGAGCAGGCACACATCCCCCAAGTCAGCAGTGCTACCAGGAGTGTCTAACAGCATTTGGTGTTCACCTCCACAGCTGTACAGAAAAAGAAAGAGTGCTAAAATCTATAGGCTAAGGTCTCTTTTGGCTTTTGGGCTGCCAATAAGTTTATGACTGATGGACATTTCACTTCAAGGAAGAGCCAAGCAAAAAGCTAAGTGACCCTTGTGCACAGGGACAGAGTATTCTGCAGCAGAGCAGTGTGACAGCCATCAGGATCCCTTCACTGGCACCACTGACCATCAGCACTGGGGTCATAGGGGCATCAACACCCTATCACATGATTGAACTACCTGCCTTTATTTTGCCTGAAAAAGCAGGAAACAGTATTTTCCCTAGTCACAGAAGTGTGATGGCACAAGCCATTTTTAAAAGCATGCTGACAGAAGTGAAAAGCCCCCTTCAATTAAGGATCTTGCTTGTTCAATTAATTATCCTTTTCAACATTACTCTATATCTTGGCAAACACACATAGCCCGCAAAAAAAGAGCAGAAAGAGGGCACTTATTTGAAGATCACCTCACCACCTCCTTTCTCTCAAAGATGAATCAGTTGCATTTGAGAACAGGCTGAAAGTTCTTTTTACTAACCCAATCACCTTTGCTTCACAAAGTGAAACAAGCAGAAGCAACTCTGCTCTGAAAGTGGTGGTAATGATGAGTGGGCTCCTATATTTAGATGCTCACCCAAACCATGGTAAGCCCCAAGAAATTACCCTGTGAGTGACTTGCCCCAAAAACCCACTTCCTCTCACATCCATCTCCCAGAAGAGCCCCCACAGCCAGCTGGCATCAAACGCATTCCCATAGCCTCCTCCTCCAGGTGCCAGGAGCTGCTAGCCAGCAGTCTGTGTGCACATCTTCATCCTTCTCCCCAGCACCTCCCAACAACCACCTGTGCCCCACTCCCACCTGTGCCAGCCATTCCTTCACACTCCTTTTTCCCTGTCTTGCACTCCTGCATAGTCTCTGTTGTTACCTCAGTGACACACCCCCACACATTCCCAGGCACTGTTTATTCCCCATTTAATCCGACCGAATCTTTGCTAAATTCCAGTTCCTGCTGCATGAACCCAATGCACGTGCAAAACAAACACATTTCCTGGCACAGGCAGCCATCATACTTGGGAGGACAGCTAAGAAGGTAAGTCTGATTAAAAAAAAAGCCTTCACAGTAACAACACTTGCCTGGGGATGCAACTTGTCACCAGCTTGAAACAGCTTTTTGGGCTTGGTTTCGGTTATTTGAAATAGTGTTCTGTGTTTCACCTTTGTCAATGTGTCCAACTTACCTGAACCACTGGGCATAGATTCATATTTGGAGTTTTATCTATTCCAAATCCAGCTAAATATAATGGAAATATTCTTATGGTAAAATCTGTTTCATACTGCAGCCCAACAGTCTTCTCAAACACTATCCTAATTAACACAAGAGAATAACAAATCAAAACAGTGACTTCCTTCAAGCTGATGAAGGTTTGCAAAATTTTGTTTTGCAATATACCAACACCAAGTTTGTCTAGTGCTTGGACAAAAAGTAACAGTTTAGATTTAAGTTGTTAAAGCCATTGGGAAGTTTATGTCATTGGGGTGTTTATGTCACTAGCATTCAATCTTTAAACAGGTAATGATAAAATACAGGCAAAAATATAGAAAACATATATTTCTTATTTTTCCAACTATGACAACTAACCAAAAAAAATACCCTGGAACATTTTCATCAGTAATGAAGACAAAATCTACAGTATTACACACCTGTCCTGGTCATATTATTACAGATGGCAGGTCAGCAATGAAGAAGATACCTGAATGATTAAAGAGGATGCACTAAGCAGGTTACAGCAATGTGTGATGAAGAGAGGTGCTAACCTTACAGAGAGGAATAAAAATTTAAAGCCTGTTCGAGGATTTCACAATACTGCCTTACCTTTTTTTTTATTTTTTTTTTTTTTTTTTTTTTTTTTTAAATCCTCCAAAGAGACACAGGACACTCTCAGTATATTTTCCTACTGTGCTGCTAATCCATATAAAGGAAACCATCTCACCATCTCCAGGCAACTCTGTCCCTAAAAAACTGGAAACTATATGTGCTTTTCCACTGCATGTTATCCTGCTCGCCTCCTTCATCTACCAGAGTAAGGATTTAAAACAAACATTACATGCAACGGATACAAAATTTTGCTCTGCCAGGTTGACATTTGAACTCCTTAGAATTACAGTGATTAGTTTCATTAGTCATTATAAGGGTGGGATTCCCCCTCTTTGGTTTTCAGGGGAATGATCTGGCTTACAGGAAAATGAAACCAAGTTCTGTATTAATTTCTTGTCTTACAATTAAATTAATTCTTCCCTTGTATTTTTTGGTTTTAACAAACAAACTGCCACTGACAACATGCCACTGATTCTCATTTAGAATAGATATACCTACCCTTTCTTGTCCTGAAAGCTTGTGTTTTCTTTCTTGCAGGAACATTCACTTGAAAGGAGTGTTACCTTTACAGTGCAGAAAAGGCATGTGGAGCTGTCTGTGCACATGTGTGATGTCCTTACTGGAGATTATTTCAAAAGTCCTAAGAAACTGAACATAAAGCTCAGGACTGGTTTGAATTCTGCAACCTGGCTGCAGTTTAGGAGAACACTCTCTTTAAAAACACAAACACTGAACAAGAACTGACAAAGGCAACTTGCAAGTCTTTGTTTTGCTTATGTTGCCATAATTCCTATCCCCACCCCCTGTAATTCAGAAAATTATTTTGAAGTCTCTTGTTACTGAATAATTGATCTTACTGAAATTATGGACCCAATGGGTGACATTACTTCAGCATACGCATCTGTTACAGGCATCACTAGAATGGATCTCTGCTACTAAGTCAGAAACATGATTTTTATTACAGAATTGGTTGACAGTATTTAATAATTCTATCTTCTAATGTGAGACCTGTGAACAGCAAGCTGCAAGGATACAAGGATAGCACTGACTTTATTTTTCAAATGGTCCCATGGACTTTCGCAGTAATGGACATCCACACAGCAGGATATGAGACACAATAAACAATTAGTGTTTGCTTGTGTTTCTCAGCAGGGCTGATGCTGAACAAACCCAAATGTTTCAACTTGCCTACATAACATCATAAAAGTCATTGATATTTTGTTGCATTGTATTTTTTTTTTTCTATTTTAAGAAGCATACTTTATCAGAACTGCATTTATTATTCATATTGAAGACCTGGCTCAAAACTCACTGTGCTAGTCTTCAACAAAACACTGATGAAAGATGGTTCTGGATCACAGAATTTACAGTGTACAAGACAGATGAAAGATGAATATAAAGAAGTCTGTACTGAGAAACATGACTGCTCAGAATGCCAGAAATTGTCTCAGCACAGTGATTGCTAAAGAGGTTAAACCAGTCCCCATGCTCATTTCACCTCATTTTTAAGTGAGAACGTTGTTAAGTACCAGGTTTTTCATACCTTCTTTAAAACTGCACCTGGGATACACCCGTTGCAACAAAACTCCCCAAAATCAGTAGTTTAAGCTTCTAATTAGCCTTCTGAATGAAATTATTGCAGTCATTTCCCAGCTCATTTAGATTAGAATTGGTGATAGAGGAGAAAAGGAAGTATAAGTGAGTTATATTACTTACATGAAGAATTAGAAATGCTGGGTGGGTTTTCTTTCTTGAACCCCTGTCACTTAAAACCTCCAAATAAAACATTATATATGAAATTATTCCTGAATGAATGCCTTAGTTGTGTGGGTTTTATGGTTAGCTCTTTCTAGTTTCTGTTAGTTTTATAGATGGAAACCAACACTGCTAATCTATGTCATTGTTTTCTATAATTTCTATCTGGATTCAATTAAAAAAAAAAAAAAAAAAAAAAAAGATTGTTATGAAGTGCTTTTCTTTTTCATGCCCTCATGCTTTCTGTAGTGTTATACAAAATTATGATAAATCTAAGGGTGGTAATTATGTTATTGAAATTATATATTAAGCTTCCAATGGTAGTCACCCTAGACAGAGACAGAAGAATAGAGACTCATGTTTGTAACCCTTTTATTTATCTCCTTTTCTTTCAGAAGAAAGCCTCTGCAATAGGTTATTTACCTTACTATTTAATTAAGCTATGAAATCAGTAATAAGTTACAGTTTGATTTTTGTACTAGTCAGTTCTTTTATTCCTTCAATGATTTTAATTCAACATCTGGATGACCTGTATGATCACTACTGCACCAGAGCAGTTACTCTTCCAAGGCTTAAAAACAAAAAATGTGGCTGTGTGGATATGCACAAAGAACCACTGGCCAGCTCCCTCTTGAAAATGAGAAAATTCTGCCAGGAAGTATCTCCTCCATTGACACACCAGTTCCTTCCTCATTTTTCAAGATAATTATATTTCACAGGCATCTTTATTCCCCAAACACTTCTCCAAGAGAACAGAGACACTACATAATATATGGTTTTGTTATGACACACACTGAATATTTAGTTCACTTTCTTGCTTTTCTTCTCTTTCAGCAATACCTTTTACCAATTTCCCTGTCTCTGTATCTCTGGGCAATCAAACTCCTTAAATTTATAGAAAAGGTCTACAGAGGAACTAGACATACCAGGCAGTGCAATTTGGGTATAAATGAGGGCTTACAGGTACAAAAAGACCTCAGTGAAACACAAAATTCCTGATTTACCAGACCATTTCCAGTATACACACATCCAGTTCTTCAATAGGGAAGGGGGACATATGCAGAGGGGAGGGCAAGGGGAAGTAAAATTACCATAAAACCAACGGGGAAAACCCCAAGAAACCCAAACACCGAGTCCAAATAAAAATCAGAGAAAAAAAAAAAAAAAACCTCTCCACAAAACACACAAAGAAACACTAAAACTTGCTGTCTCAGAGCAGTCTATTAAGAGGAGCAGTCTTTTAAAGCTCAGTTTTCCCATGAAATTTTATAAGACAATAGAACACGGAAAAAAAAACAAAACCAAAAAACAAACAAACAAATAAAAAAGCAGACACATTATCGCGTCCTAAAGCTTAGCCTGAAGCAAGGTAAAGGTGATAATGAGAAACATCTTCATGGCTGCATTCTCAGGGAAACCACTCTAGAAAATAGCTTTTGGGAAAAACAAGGTCTCCACTACTGTATGCTGCTATACACTGCTCAAAATATATTTTCTACAGTACTACTTCCAATGATACTAAAATTTCTAATAATATAATCAAATATATGCCACTATAAATCAAACTTTTTGTAAATGATACAATGGAATCTTTCATACATAATTGAAACTGGTTAAAAAAGTTTCTCTTTCTTGTTGGAAATTGTGGGGAGAACAAAAAAAAAAAAAAAAAAAAGAAAGAAGTAAACCAATAACTAAAACTCTTTAAAGTAAAGCATAACCCCACTACACAATCTTTCTAGCAATGTGGTCTGTCTTCACATCCCTTCACATCTTCACATCCCTGGTAGGATCAGCCCACAGCATCCAGAACATGTCTGAAGTGCTAACTGAGGATTTCTGTCTCCTTTGAAACACAGATGTATAAATTGTGTATATTGTGAATATGCATGGAGCCACAGCCTAAGGTCTCAAACATTTTTGGGTTCTTTTTCATTGGAAATAGAAAACAGTGTTAATCTCAAATGTGGACAATTACTTGAGCTTATATTCTCAGTAGTGTTGAAAAGTGATTTCTCATTACTTTTTCTTTTCTCTCATACAATGAACTTACTCAGACAAGTATCGTTTCCATTGATAATGTCAGGTTTAGAATATGCAAGACAGTCTGGGAGGGGAAAACAGTAGCACTTAGGCATACATTGCAAAAAGAAATTTCTCATGTTTGTCTCTTTCTGTATGGAAAAGCATCCACATTTCAACCTGCTTTTTGCTAGTGAAAAACAAGAAGTAAACCTTGGTAAGCTCAGAGGCAGGCTGAAAGAACTTAGTTGTTTTCCCCTTTTCTCTTTGCTGATTACCAGTTTGAGATGTTTACGTAGAGATGTCATTTTAACTTTTAAACACTGCTACCCCACCTTCCAGTGGCAGAATCACTTGGACACGGCTATCCAGAAGATTCTAAGAAATACATACATAAATCTATACTTTTCTTGAGGAAGTTTGTGTTTTAATAAACTGAACACACAACAAGCCACTGATCACTCCTCTGCAAATCAGATACCTTGTTGCAGGCTCAGTTGCTTAGAGACAGAGTAATGGGGGGTAAGTGAATAAATCAAATTATCAATAACATACACAATTGCATCCTATTATTGAAACAGTCAACTGAAGCAATTTTTAGATTAGTTAGAAAAGAGACATTTGAAATTTACTGAACAATATGAGATGCCAAATAAATAAATCATCATTAGTAGACATTTTAAGATTTGATCATTGCAGATACATTGTTCTCTTCACTGTTCATCATTGTTCTCTTTACAACAATAATTGCAGGATCTACTCATGTAAAGTATCTCTCCAGCCATTCTGAAATAAACACTCAACTAAATGCTTCACAAATTGTTATTCTTGATACAAGGTAAACCCTTACGAAATGAACTTATAATATAACCATCTGAAACCACTCAGCTTGCATTGATTTTACTGCATTTGACAACAATGCAAGACTGAAAAGATGGGGAAAGTTCAGCTTACAGCAGAGATGATTAATGGGAGACAGAACAAAGGTGCACAAAATAACATATGGAAGAGAAAATGCAAATTAGGCACTTCTAATTGCTCTGCCTCCTAATGCAAGAGCAAAGGCCAATCAATGAATCTGAAAAGCAGACATTTTAAATTAATGAAGGAAATCTTTTTACATAAGCAATAATTAATCTTTTAAAATAACTTCCACAAAGTAGAAAATGCAGCTTATTGAAAAAATCTATAGATAATGAGAACATCTATTTGTATTTAATAGGATGATAAATAAAGTCAATTGATCATTGATTGTTGGGAGCTATAAGGGGACCTAAAGGAAGCCACTTTTTAAGAAGAGTAACTCATTCTGTTCTAATCAAATAAAAGAATTGTTATGTTCCTATTGGAGCTCTCTTAGAGCTTTTGACAACTCTTAGAGAATATAGGTAATAACTCTAAGTTAATACAACACTTTGGAGTTCACAGTCTACCAGAAAGTATCTATGAAGTCATTAATCTCATTGCTTTACTCTCCCTAGATCTCACTAGATAATTCTAGGAACTTTGCTGCAAGATCTATAATGGCAATGACAGCTACTGTCCTTTTAGAGAGAACGGTGAACTCCAGAAATTAATGAGGACCTGTTTTCCTTTTTTTTTTAATTTTCAGATTTTAGAGTTTCTGAAGGATATTGGTGATAATTTCCTGAGATGCTGAGAATGAATCCAACAAGTGGAGACACTCTACTGGACATGATAATTAAAAGCAAGGAAGGATACATTGAGGATGTGAAAGCTGGGGCAGCCTTGGCTGCAGCAACCATGACATGATGTGGTGCCTGTGAGAAATGCAGGAGGCAAATAACTGGACTACAACCCTGGAATTGAGTAAATCAGACCTTGGATGGTCCAGGAATTCGCCTGGAAGAATCCCACATGCCTAAAAGGAATAGGTCTTCAGGAATGCCATTGTATTTTCAAGGGTCACCTTTTCTAAACCTAGGAGCCGTCCATCCCAACAAACAGGAATATAAGTGAAAGGCAGCAAGAGATATGTAAAGATTAAAAAGGAGCTCCTGACAAGAGCCAGGCATAAAAGAAGAGTGTACAGAAGTGGAAGCAGGGGCAGATGATCCAGGAAAATGCAGCTGCTGCCCAAATATGGAGGGAGAATGTTGGGGAAACCAGTCCAGAGCTGAATCCAACAAGAGATAAAGGGCAACAAGAAAGACTCTTGGTTTGGTACAGCAAGCAACAAATGGAAGACTGGGGGAAATATAGGTCTGCTGCTGAATGGAACAGGTGACCCAGTGGCAAAGGACACAGAGAGGACACTGCTCAAGATCTTTCTCACTTCTATCTTTACTGGTAGCTGTGGAACTCAGTAACCACAGGTCTCTGAGATAAGCTGGGAAGCCCAGAATAAGGAAGACTTACTCTTGACAGAGGAGACTCAAGTTAGGAAACCATCTGCACCAGATGTATAGAAACAAGTTCATAGGACTCCTGATTGCTGAGGAAATGGCCAATGTCATTGAAAGGCCACTCTGCCTAGTCTTTGAGGGGCCTCTCTGGCCAGAAGAGGTTTCTAAGAAAGAAATCATACACTGCTTCTAAATTCCACAATGGCAAGGAGAATGATAGCTATAAGTTATTCAGTTTCACCTTGATCCCTGGGACAAACATGGAGTGATAATTCTGGAATCCATCACCAAACACATTTGAAAGACAGGGACAAGAAGGTAACTGGATGCAGGTAGCAAATATTTGTGAAGAAAACATCATGCTTTAGCAACCTAACAGTCTTCTGTGGTGAAATGACTGGTTAACTGGATAAGAGGGGAACAGCAGATGTTTATCTTCATTTTGGCACAGCTTTCAACACCGCTAACACATTTAGAGATGACCTACTGAGGTACAGGCCAGATAAATGAAATGAGGTTGATTGAAAACTGACTTAAATGCCAGGTCAAAGGGTTGTGACCAGCAGCACAATGTCCAGCTGAAACCCACCATCAGTGGTGTATCCCAGGGATTGATGCTAGGGTCAATATTATTTAATACTTCTGTTAGTGACCTGGATGAGGGGTGAAGAGATTCCACAGCAAGTCTGTAGGTGACATAGAGTGAAGATAGGAGGCACCTGACAGAGGGAGTAAAGGTGATGGAGACAGGCTTCCCAGTGGTGCCCAGAAGCAGAACCAGAGACAACAAGTACAAGCAGAAATATAGAATATTCCACTTTCTTTTTTTAAATACAATGAAGTTAGTCTACCACTACATTTAAGACATTCAAAACACAAGTGGTCCTGACTGCACTACTCTTGGCTTACTCTGCTTTTTGCAGAGTTGGACCAGAAGGTCTGCAGACATGCCCTCCTGCTTCTGCCAGACTGTGCCTTCAAATTAATTGTAACAGAGCAACCAGGACTATTCACAATATTTGAAGTCACAGTATGCTGAAAATATGGAAAAAAGTGACCACAAGGACTGCTGGTGAAGCCTCAAATCAGCAAGGAGTGTAAGTGTTTCCCTCAAGGAAGGGGAAACACTCTTGAACGCCCAGGAACCCCCTATGATTACAAGCTTATGTGACTTTACTAAAGCTCTAAATAACAGATACTGGCAATCAAAACAAACAAAACTTAAATAATTCAGAAGAGTTGGCCTTTTTTAATTCACCCTGAGATGCACAGATACCAATTACCTAACTACCACAGACAAGCTTCACTGTGCTTTCGTTTCAGGTCAGGATACATCAACCAAAACTCTTAAGGGCAAAAGGAAAGATATTTTCATCTCTTGAGCTCTAGCAAAGACTAACAGCTTCAAAGCAAAGCCCTCTTACTCTTCTGTAATTTCAGATACCTCAGCCTAGGATGGAGGCCAGAGGAAACACTTCTCCCATGTACCAGGAAGCACAGACCAAAGGGGCTCTTCTGTCCCCCAAGGACTCAGCATGGCTCTCTCCTGCTCTTGGATACAACTGTGATGATCAGGCACAACAGACCACAGAAACAACACCACAGAAGAAACCTGCTAATTTGACATGTCCTCTAAAAACCAGGTCAGAGTGCCTTTAAGCTAAATAAATAGTGTTCTGCTGGTCTTACAAAAAAAATGGCCTTAGCTTTAGGCACTGAAAATAATTCCCCTCAAATGACTAAAAGCTTTTGCTTAACATACAAGTCTTCTTCAAGTCAATTTCTATCAGGAGTGATAGAAATATTAACAAAACACAATCCTACTAGCAATTGAACTCTTGGAGGATTAAAAAACATGGGGTTTTTGTTGGTTTTTTTTTTTTTTTTTTTTTTTTTTTACTCCATAAACTACAATAGCTACCTTTTAGCCATGGTCTAATTAAGTATTTTTAAAAGCAATTTCCATTTCACTAGAGATTATGAAGCGAGTAGATTTTATTCTTTTTATTTTGTTTTGACAGCTTACTGTAATATACTTCTTTACCTTAAGATATTTTATCACAGCTCTATAATTAAGGAATAAAGAAAACACAGTAAGACTGCTTCCTCTCTATTCATGTCACCACTAATCAAAATACCAATGTACACAGACTTCATTGTTTGAGTAAATTTTGGGGTAAGCATGGTAATTTGGAGAGTTCCCAGGGCTTTGAATATATAATTTATGTGGCTTTTCAAGGATATGCTAGGTCTCCCAAGGGAGGTAGCTTTCTTACTAAACAAAGGTTTGCAAAATTATCCCTGTTAGATATAAGGGAAGACATATGTGTAAAAAGCTTTTTCAGCACCTTCAGCCTTTGCAAGGTTTAATACTGGTTTGGCTTAAGGCCAGCATTACAACAGATGTCTTAAAACAATGTTTAATTGATGAGGATACACAGGTGAATAAAAGCAGACAATTGGATCAATTTAAACATCCAGCTGAATTTTTATTACTTTAACAGGCTGAACATTAATGCATCTCTAGTGTGAAGAGGTGAGAGTATGACTGATATATGACACAACAAATCCATTATATATAATTTTCCTTACCAACAGGAAAATCTCCCCTGAGATAGCAGGAAATTGCTTAACTCAGAGCTACAAAGATTTCAGATGTCCCCTTTCCCCCAGGCAGGCTAATCCACCAATAAAATCCCAGATTTCTGTTTCTGAAAAATATTCTTGAGACTTTTGTATTTAAGCTGGTCCTTCAGCTATTCCCTTACCTGTCATCCAGGCAGTATTCTAGGCCTAGAGAGCTGGGCCACACAAAAAGGATTTGCCAATACCCCACCAACTATTCTGGCATTCAGTTTCCCACCCCTTCTGTAAAATAGGATTGTATATAAGTGGATTAAGCAAGCAGTTTTCCAAGTTTTCATGTCAAGTGATGCCTACATTTTCAAGTACATGGGGAACCTGGAAGAACTAAAAGAGTGGGTGCTGGGTTGGAATTTGATTCTAGTCAAACAAGAGAATCCCAACAAGTAATGCATTATAGAACAGAAGGTAGAATGCATACCTGGAAAACTCTTTTCCTGTTTTGTATTTCTTCTCTCTATACAACTATTAACATAAAATTAAGTGCTGAAAAATCCGAAATAAAATGAAGAATAAACAAACAAAATGTACCTGCGAGCATTTTATCAACCATTTCTGCAACCCTCAGAAACAGTTGTCTCATTTCATCACAGACAGCAACATCACCTCTGCCCACCTCAGCTGAAACAAGAGAGTTGACTGCACAGTTCAGGTAGCAGTAAGACCACACTGAATGAAGATAAAAACCTTCACTGCTGGTAATACTAATGAACTGCTACAACTGCACCCAAAATTAACATGTATCAATCACTTATAGCCTGAAGTAGAAGAACCATTTGATTTTTCCATGTATTACTCTTTCCTTTGCTTCTAGGCATGGAAGGAAAACAATTCAAAAATTATTGACTGATAAAGACCAGAAAATAATAGGATACCACCATTCTTCTAAAGCTATTCTCCCTTCTTGGACAAAAAGGGTCAGGATTATGATGCAAGCTGTGTGTGTCTCACTGTTATAAAAGTAGGATAAAATTCCTTCATTTTACAGGCAATGGCTACACACAACAGCAGCTGCAAGACTGTCAGACAAACAATGTGTTATTAAAAAACAAAAGGCAACTAAAATTAAAGCGAATTTGTCCTTCAACATCAGTGAAGTCAGCTTATAAACTTTTATTCTCTGAAGTAACTGATACGTTCTGGGTTTTTTTCATCTCTTCCACCTAGGTGAGATATAGTGTGTTAACATCCTTGAATAATGTCATTATTATCACTTGCTTTCAGAAAGCAACCCAACCCCCAACATCATGTAAGATCTTGAATGAGATAAAACTTTAATATTTTCAAAAGCATATTCAGGGGAGTGTAGCTATATTTTAGTCTGGTTTTGGAAAAAAAAAGAGTTACTTCACTTATGAAGATAGAGGTATGGTCTTGAGCAATAATTTTTAAGGATTGTTGCTAACCATCAACCCAAGATAAACTGTGCAGAGTAAGAAAACTGAAAGGAGTAGATTTCAAATATTATAAAAAAATGTTTAATGTTTACATGATAAAGATCTAAGATAGAGAAGTAGCACCATATTTCTTGAGTGAGCCATTCATTATTGGACAACACAGTAAACACAAGAATGATTTAAAAGACATCACAAGTAAGTGCATGAGGTAACACAATAACATTTCTGTTGCTCTTTTTTTGAAATACAAAATAAGCGTTGTGTCCCACTCTCAAATCTGAGCTCTGTTTTAAGGAGTGATGCAGACATCCTTCATTTGCACCTTGTTAATGTATTCGATCATTATATTTTCAAGCAGATACAGAGGATGACTGTCAGGAGTGGTAGATTTTGACAGGGCAAATAAACACTTTAAACTGTTTATGAATACAGTTTATTATTTTCAGCTATTTACCCATTTTTATTGACCCACAATTTTCTTTCAAGAAAAAACAGCAATTCGAACTCTCAAACAAATAATCTGACTACAGAGATCAGACCAGTATTAATTAGCCAGTTAATTTTTTTTCTACAGAACACTACTCAAATTAAATGTCCATGATTTTTTTTTTGTGTTGTTGTTTTCTTTTCTAGATGAACTAGGTGTCAATACAGAGAAATCCTCCTCTCATATCACAGTAGGCTTAAGGTGTCTTAAGGACATGTGCTCCTCCCAAACAGCCATTTCTACCAAATGACTGAAGCCTGATATAAAAAACCATCAGTTATCCTTATGGGACAACATCAGACAGACAGAACAGATAAAGAAACAACATATTTCTTAATTTACAATCTGTTACCATAATATAGATGCATTATGAACAGGCAGTAGCTTTATAAGATGGCATATTACTTATTCATTAGACCATTAGATCTTCATAAAAGCAATGCTCTGAAAGCTGCTGCTCTGTTTGCCATGTCATGCTCAATAGAAAGAAACAAATGTTAGTTTTTAGGAAATCCAAAGAGTTAAGTTTGGTCTTTTTAGAAAATATTTCATTTCTTGTTTTACTACTGATTTTGCCATAAAATTTCAAAACAGTCCAAATTGAATTTTTTCCTTCACTTTTACTCAGGCAGAGTGCCTAGTGCTAACAATACATTTAAAATGGCTCTCAGAAGTGGAACTCAAGCCCTAAACATACCACAGGATGAAGAAGACTTGGCACCATCCTTTAGTACATCATTGTCTCACCTCACAGAGGAATTTAGGCAAAGAAATCTACAGCTACTTTAGGCTTTCATTTGCTTCCAATGAAACAGCATTTAGATGTTTTTGCTTAAAAAAACTGCCTCAAACTGGATAAAACCAGCCAAAGTGGATTAGGGTCTTTCTTGTCCTTTATGCACAGAATATACTTACTGACCAGAACAATCCTGTCATTTATCTTCAAGGTATTTCCTATGGGTTTATTCCATTTTGGAACAGCATTTTTTATCTCCTTGTACTAAATTACACCAATGAAGGGTTTTCATGCTGGAGATTCTATTTCATTTCATAATGAAAATAAAAATAGCTATGCTAGAGTAATTGGTAATGAACAAAAGTAAAGAACTTTATTTAGATGGTTTCCAAATATACGGCTCAAAACATACTGGTACAAACAACTATGTTAACTTATGCTTAAAAGGAAACTGAACAACATTATTCCACTTTCAACTTAAAAAACAGCTGTAATCAGGCTTGTTATTAATTTTTTTTTCAAACGTCCAGAGAAGCCATTTTATTTTTATTTTTAAATACTGTAATATTTAGGATAGTGAAAAATTAAACAGTTCTTTTCAGGGGCACAGGTTTTATAGGTCTGTCACGTGGGATGAAAATGTCATATGTACAAGGGTATTGTTATGTTTTACAGAAAAATGTGAAACTTGTATGTAAGAAATTCCATCACAGCCATTGACTCATTTAAACATTGGATTTATCTCTACAAAATTGCTAGCAATAAATTGAATGATTTAAGTAATGTTTCTCAATCTGTGTCTTACAATTATGTCTGAAGTAGTTTCAGTATTTAAAAACTTAAAAGAACAACAAAAAAATCCAAGTACAAAACAAAACAAAAAACCACAAACAAACAAACAAACAAACAAAACCCCAATAAAACCCAACCCTAATAGTACCAGGAGATACCAAGATAACTCAAATATATCAGAGAGAAACTAAAGTCCGAACAGGTTGAGAAGAAAGAATCATTAGTCCATTTATGCCACGGTAGAAATCATATCATACTTTTATATGCTTGCATTAGTGCAACAGTAAG
The DNA here is from genome assembly GCA_018697195.1 of Certhia americana. NCBI lineage: Eukaryota > Metazoa > Chordata > Aves > Passeriformes > Certhiidae > Certhia > Certhia americana. The sequence continues at coordinate 107,264,776 of CM031857.1, forward strand.
TGTATAATGAACAGCAAAAAGAGGATAAGGTACTTCAAGGTAGAAGCTGTAAGTTATATAGTGTTTCCAAGTCTTACACATCACATTTGAAACTACTGGGTAAGGTAAGAACTCAAGTGCATTAAAACATTTTCTATAAAATTCACTATAACATTAGCAGCCTTCAGAAAAGACATGGTCCGAGAGTAACGCAAAAGACACCAAGATTCCATTCACTCAAGGTGAAAAGGCCAGACAAGTGCTTTTTTCCATCACACTGGTGTTCTCCCAGCTCAGCCTGCTAATTGCGTTAGACTCTGAGCATACCTAACATACTGAGAAAACAAGGATTTACACACAGAAAAGCCTTGTAGTTCCCTGCTTTTTAAAAGTGTGCTTCATACTGTTAAAAAACCTTCATTAGGAAATCTCAGCTCCCCATTTCCCACAGGGACTCCAGCCTCTGGCTCCCTTCATTCAGGTCATTGTGGATGCTCACCCCTCCTCTGTGGCAGCCATCACCCCTCAAAGAAGAGAAATAAGTTTCATTTGGAGTTGGAGGCAAGTAAGCAAGAAAAATAAAATAAAAATACAAATCAAAAAAGACAGGAGCATTAATACAAATACCACAGCTGCTCTGAGTAAGAACCTGCTCCCTAGGACTGTGTACAGAGGTCATGTGATTAGATTCCCTTCATTGTTCAGATATTCTAGAAGTAATCTCTACGCACTCCAGGTAACAAAATATGGCATCACACAAGCACAGGCCATTTCTGCTGCACAAGGTGTAGCCATCCACCTCTGTTTTCCACCTTCCCTCAGGCTTTTGCAAAGTTCTCATGTGTATGCTTATTTTTAGAAAGAAGTAATTCAGGAGTGAAGATCTCAAAACACAATTATGGATTGAGAAAGAAGGCAATATCACCAGACAGTCAAGGAAACTGATCAAAAGATCATTCCCCAGTCCATTTTCAGGATCTTAATATTACTCAAGTGGTGGTGCTTCACTACTAATATTAAAAGATTGGAGTAAGTCATCTGTAGAGTTTATTTGGTTTTTAAAGCAATGTTTCTTGCTACTCAGTTTCATCTCATGCTTCTAGTTGCACATTATTAAAACTCAAGTTATCCATTTAAAAAGTGAAATTAACCTCAGAAACCAGACAATAAAAAAGTGCCTTTTTTTTTTATTATTATTTTACAAAAAGGTAATGAACTACAGGAACAAATATGAAAAATAGAAGTCATAAAGCAATCTAAATTAATGAACACAGAAAAGCACATGAGCAGAACAACCCTATGACCCTGTCACCCAAAGTTGTTGGTGAAGAACAAACTCAGAACAGAAAAGCTCTCAGTTCATTAGGTCAGTGCTATAAAAACCACAGGTCTCATTAACATTAATCCTGTAACTCCCACCCTTCCACAAGTGTCAGAGACAGATTGTACACAGACAGGTTTCACTGCATGTTGCTTTATCAAACCACTTACATTTCTAGTACCTTTTATTACTGGTACCACTGATAATAGATTTTTTTTTTTTCTAGGTTAGACTATAGAAGTAAAAACTGGTCTCCAGACAAATAAAACAAGCTACTTTATGGAAAAATCAATTTTCCCTGATATGAAACAGAGTATACATGGTGGCATTGGAGGCTTATGCCTGAAGAACCCAGGAATAGTTTTCAAATCCTTTCAGAAGCTACATCTCATTTTCAAATCTATATACACTGTATTACTGACAAAATCTCTTACTTTCTATTTTCTTCCATTCATATATTCTCCAAGTCTGAGCTGGTCTGAAATTTTAAGTTCATATGATAAGTCTTATTTCAATCTCCAGAATTTTATAAAAGAAATGCAGTGTTTTGTCAAAAAGGGGGGATTTTACACACAAAGAAAAGGCTATAAAGGCATAAGGATTTCTGCCCTCACTTCCTAACAGCCAAACAAAACTAGAGGATTTTTTTTTGAAAGATCTGGTCTAGCAGAAATAAAGTGGCATACTTGTAGTATATAGCAAAACAGATTTGTAACACGATTGCTATTTTTGGGTAAAGTCAGCTTTAATTAGAGTGCCCTAAATTTAGGGCCTCAAATTACAGACAGTTTTATGGTCCTCTTCCCAATAGATTTCTAACACTTACTTATCTTTTTCAAATACTCTAATGTCCATGCCCTGTAACACACATGGGAATTTAGCTGGCCTCTTTTTAAATTGTGATGAAATTGCCTTGTCAAGATTGAGAGAGCCCTCACCTCTTCTACAGAAATTTATTCACTAAATATGGCTTTTGAACCCTAATTCCTCCATTTTAAATTAAATCTTCCAAATTAACAGTGATCATGTCTTTGCAAACACTTCAGTAATGATGGTGCAGATGAGATGTATTGACTTTCAATTCTGATGTTATCTTGAGCAGAGTCCCTAGACAAGAAAGTATCCATGGATACAAAGGTCCACCATCTCCCTCCCCACCTAAGTAAACTCTTAAAAAAGTTATATCTCACTTGCTTAATTAGAACAAACCTCATAAAAAGAAGAGAAAGAGGAAAAGTGGCAATTTGGAGTTGAAAGCTGAGCTAGAGGCACACTGGACTGCAAAGCAGCATTTGCATCCACCATTAATTCCTTAAGTGCATAACAAAATAATTTTTGCAGGCAGATAAATAAGGTGGTTTACAAATAATTTTTTTGCAAATACAAAATATAATCAGAATTAATGAAGAGAACTGCAGTAATAGAAAAGAATCACAAAGAAAGCAATAACAATGCAGAGATTACTGGTGGTTCCAGCATGGTAACAGCTGCAATGAACTTAAAAAGAAACAGGCAGTAACATGCTATCAATTTTAAAATAACTTTTCATATGAAGAAAGAGCAGAATTTGGCATTTGAAACCTTAAGGAACCCCTGCTGGAAGGGGCCGTTAATATTTTTAAAGAATTAAGCCTTAACAGATACAAGGGAATGCCTTGGAGAAAACTATTGAAATGAATTCAATTTAAACGATTCAAAACACCTAATGCCGAAAGTAAAATACCTGAAACCACAAATCCAGGTTTGATTCAGCATTATTTTTTTCTGCCACAAAATCCAAACAGAACTTTTTCTAGCCCTTGAGTGACAAATTGTGCAGTTCTGTTTTTGCCAACCTCTATGATTCTACTCAAAGACATTCTCCTAGAAAGAGTTACTCCATTGAAAGCAACAGCACCTGCTTGTAAATATATTTCCGCAGAAGTCTGTAGTGCAGTGTTAAAACTGCTCTATAAAGACTGGCTCCATCCCTGAGCACAGACTGGGTTAAAGATAAAAAACACCTCTGCAGATCAGCTGTAGTCACCACCCAGGGGTACCCTTCTCTCTGCTCTCCTGTGACAGAAACTCTTCAGCCCTTTCAACAAGCACACTACCAGCTTGAACCTTAAATCTGAAGTATTCACTTCTCATTATGGCTACCTCTTATCACAAGCCTGAATACATCTGTTACACAGCTCTTTATCTTGTCCAAGTCAAAATTTCCAAAAATCTTGAAACACACAACAGGAAAAACAATTATTGTGAAATTGTGATATTGTACTTGATACCTGGAAATCCAGTAGCATGTAGTAGGTTTCCAGTAGCATCATCATCACGCTTGTAAAAATTTCTGTTAACAGAAAGGTCAAGGCCTTAGCAGGTAAAAAGCCACCACACACAGTGTATTTTTTCCTCAGAGAGAAAATAGGGCTAGTCTTACCTCTCAACAGCTTTTTGTTTTCATTTTGTCTTTAAAAAAAAAAAAAAAAAAAAAAAAAAAAATTACAAAAATAAAATCTACATTATATAGAACCTTTTATCCAGAAGTTAAGGGATTTGTGAAGACTATTTGAGGACTGCACTCTGTAACAGTCCTCTGATCATAACGAGAGATCCTATGAATATCAAGCAGGAGGTGTATCTCCTGGAGATGGAAATTACATGTTAAGTGATTCACACTTTTTTTTTCCCCCATTGGTACTTATTGGCACTCCTCCCTTTGGATTGGCAGCTGATAAATATAATAGTTGAAGAAATTAAATTAATTTTAAATTTTAGCGAGTATTGATATACTTTCTCAAGTGGAGACTTAATAGTATTTTGTTATCTCAAAGTCAGGTAGCCTTCCTCAAAACAGCATTTTAAAGAAAAGGCAGCTGAGATTTCAGCCCTGACCTAAAACTTTGTTGAACTAAGTTCATCATTTTGCCAGTTATTGTACACATACATAATAATGAATGGTTATGTGCAGAACACAGTTTAAATTCCCAAAACACGCAGACTGAGCTCCGGAGAGGGAATATACAGACATTTTTTGCTAAGGGTGAATTGCAAAATAAACATGTTCAAATAAGAAGAAACATAAAAAAGCTTATAAAAAGTCTCATAACCAGGTAGCATTTGTTTTACATGGTGTCCTTCCGTGAGATGGTGAACATTTTTTGAAGGTACTAGACAACTTAAACTTCTCTTAACATCAGTTGATAACAAGGAAAATGACATCATGCTAGTTCAGGGAGGAATAAGAATTCCTCTCCCAGCAGATCATAAAAATGACGATTAACTACTCAATTTTCCTAAATGTTTCTCAGAAATACTGCATTTCCAACTCTGGAGGTTTTTGTTTTGCCTTTTTTTTTTTTTTTTTTTTTTTTTTTTTTTTAATTGAAATCCAACATTATATAAAATAATTCTCATTTACGTTTCTGAACTCAAAATAAATGACTATGGGTATTTAACAACCCCAAATTTACAAATTTAACACCTATCCAAAGACTACATGGATCACAGATATGTTTGAATGTGCAATACTAAGGGAAACAAACTGACCTCAAATTCTAAAAGCATAAAAAAAAATCACAATGCTTTCAAGTAAATCATAACCTAAACCAAATTGTCTAGTATTAATATATTTTGTCCTAAAGTTCAGAGATGTTGTAGAACAGACTTGGAAGGAAGATAAAGATTGGAAAAAAACATAAAATTACAGTAGAAATTATTCTGAAAGAGGTAATTAAGAGTTTTTTGCCCACATCATTTAACTAAGGTCTGGTTTATTGCTGTGGTAGAACAATGAAGACTGCAAAATACAATTAAGAAAGTAAATGGACTTAAATTCACGTAATAATGGAAAAAATAACACACTGTACTTAGCAACATCACTGCAATTTTTTGTGCAATATCCTTTACTATGTAAAAACATTACGTTCCATTAGAGTCCCTGAAAGGACAGATTTTTTTCTTTTTTATTATGAAAATAAGTTGCTAAATATTTGCAACCCACTGAAAAGACCCATATTTATCTAACTGGTACCTTCTAGCCTCCCCACATTTTATACAACATTGGTATAATTATTCCTGAGGACATAGGGCAGTGCTAGAGCCAAAGCAAATGCATTTCTGCTGGGAGAGACAGTGACTGAGATGGATAAAGCCAAAAGAAACCAAACTCTGCTGAGACTGGGCTTGAGTCTTCAATATTTTCTGGCAAAGGATCACTGACTAAAATTTTCATCTCATCTTTCACCAGCTTAATGAGACTGTCCAGGGTTGTCTCTGCTGTTTATTTTTTTTTTGTCTGTTTTTAAATTGACCAAGTCTATAAATTAAACCTAAGTTAACTGTGCACCATCATAGAGAAGACTTGCATTAGGCATATAAGCAATATTATTTGAAGGGTATGCAAATAATTAAGCATAAAAATATGTCTTGATGTTCTAGAACAAACACATAATTTGACTACAAAAATAGGTGGGTGATTTTTTATATATATAATAAAGAAGAACAACTTTAAGGAACTTAATGTAGCATACTCCTAGTGTTAGCAATGATTTAAAAAAAAACAAACTTTCTTAGCTGAATTCTTCTTCCTTGGACAAGAATGTCACATAATTAAGGTCTCCAATCCCTCCACACTAAGAGCTTCACAAACACTTAGTAAGGAACATTGTTTACAGCTGAATGGAAAACTCAAAGACAAAAGAAGTCTTGCATATTTGACAAACAGCAGGGTTTCTTTGACTTTTTGAGTGATTCTTTAGAGACTGACAAACGCATGTATACACAGACACAACTCATGAGATACATTTGAAGTATAATTATAAAAAATATTTACATGACAGAGAAGGACAGAAGCAAGGGCTGAGAAAAAAGCAAGGCAGCCACCTATCCAACAGCCCTTGGGCTGTAAAAAATGAACATGCTTGAGTGCAAAAGAAAACAAGAAGCACGGAAAGTCCACAGGACAATATTGTATCTCCTCTTACTCTGAGCAGTACAGTTCTATATTACAGTTTCAGATGGATTTAAGCATTTAAACCCTGCAAACACAGAGGCCCTATAGCCCAGAAAGAGACAGTCTCCAGTACACCACTGAGGTCCAGAGGAGATGCAAAGAACACCCATGACCCATATGCATTTCCAGAGATGCTACAGGGCATGAAGGCTTTGGCTTCTCATTTGTCAGCAGTGAACTGCAGCTGCTACTGGCGTTTATTATAGGAAGGAGGCACAAGGCACAAAGTAGCATAGTGGGTTTGCATTTTGCTTTTTCTCCCCATCTCTGTATCTCAAGGTCAGAGAAGAAATGCCTGTTTGATTAAGGACATGAAATTATAAGAAGCTTTTGATTTCACTGGATCAGGTGATTAACTACGTTTTCATCTGAAAAAAAATCATTAAAGAACTACATAAGATCTGCAGTGTGCGCATCAGGACCCTAAGACTGCTGATACTGAGAGTCAGCTCAGCACATTGGTTGTTTTCACATAGACATTAATCAAGGCACAGAATTTCAGAGATGAATGCTAGGGGGTTGTCGATATTATCATTTTAAAGTGAAGAGTATTTACTTTTTCTCTTCTCTCCCTCACCCTTCATGTTTATAAGGGAATTACAAGTTTAAACAGTCTTTTAAACTAACCATGTGAAATTCAACATGAGAAAGTGCTGGATTCTGCGTCTGGAATGGGATAACCCTGGGTGTACAGACAGACTGGGGAATGAGAGGCTGGAAAGCAGCACCAGGGAAAGGGACCTGGGGGTCCTGGTCCATGGAAAGTTGAATCTGAGCCAGCTGTGCCCTGGCAGCCAGGAGGGCCAAGCGTGTCCTGGGGGCATCAGGCCCAGCATGGCCAGCCGGGCAAGGGAGGGCATTGTCCCACTCTGCTCTGGGCTGGGACAGCCTCACCTCCAGTGCTGGGGGCAGCTTTGGGTGTCACGATGTAAAAAAGATGTGAAACTATCAGAGAGCTTCCAGAGAGGGCAACGAGAATGGTGAAAGGCCTTGAGGGGAGGCCATGTGAGGAGGGGCTGAGGGCACTGGGTTTGTTCAGGCTGGAGGAGACTGAGGGGAGCCCTCACTGCAGTCACAGCTTCCTCAGGAGGGGAAGAGGAGGGGCAGGCACTGATCTGTGCTCTGTGGGGACACTGACGGGACCTGAGGGAACGCTCAGAGGAGGTTTAGGTTGGATATCATGAAAAAGCTCTTCCCTCAGAGGATGGCTGAGTACCTAGTGGCCCACAGTGACACCAGGAAGCATAAAACACAAAGCCATTCCCTAACTACTTCCCATTCCCACTGTGCTTCCACACTTCCTGACTTACTTCTTACCCATGTTCTCTAGCACAACTTCATTGGTCTTAAGCCCAGGACTAAAAGCAGTAGAGCCATTTCTTCACCTTTTTTGTGTACAGCCCTGCCCACAAATGCTTCTTATTCACATAAAATATAAAGAGGTGTCCAAACATAAAGATATAAACGCAAGTTTCAGCTAGAAAGTGGACAAAAAAAAGGAAAAAAGAAAAAGAGAACTGAAAATGATAGCAAGGATTTCATGGAAGGGCACAAAGCGAGAGAAGAGAGGCATAAACTTGACTAGAAACAAGGGAAAAAACAAACCTGCCTTGACTGCCACCCAACTTGAAGTTTACAGGAGTAGCTGAGGCATCTCTGCAAGGCACTTCCTTAGAAAGTAAATTGGGCTTAAATCCCAGAAATACTATTGCTAAGATGAACAGATGGGCAAACTTGTAAGCAACACCTGTAATATACTTGTGTTTGTATCCATAAATAAACTGAAACTAAACTAGAGGTAAAGAAAGATGTTGTATTACAGCACAACACACTGTGGGCAGAGAGTAAAGCCAAAAGAAACGTGAAGGTATAAAGGAAGACAGGAAGAGCAACAGAAAAGAAATTGAAATTGTTCAAAGATAAATTCAGCTATGCTTCAGGCAAGTAGCAATAAAAGCAGTAACACTGAGAAAAGACTGACATAGGTAAACAGGAAAGTAGAGCAAATAATCAAGATGGGCCTAGGCATAGCATAAAAATACTGAATATACAAGAAAAAACACACAAATACACACACACAGAGGAGAAATACATATACAAAAGAGATTGAAAAATGACAGTTGAAAGGATAGATCACAAAAGTACACTTGCCTGACATGTTTTGAAGATAAGTATTTTTCAAAGTACTTTAACTACAGCAAGTTGGAAAGAAAGGATATTTGAAAGTAAGGCTTGAAGGTTGGAAAATTTAGCTTTGGCAGAAGAAGTAAAAAACAGTTATTTCCCCTCTAAAAAGGATGAAGATACAATGTGTGGGAATGCAGTGCCTGTATCTATCCAGTCGAGTTTCATTGGCATGTATAAATTGAGGACTATGAAATGTTCCAATACTGCTCTTTTCTACTGGCTTCCTCTCCACTTATTATATTGTGATTGCACAAACACACACACCCCCCTTATTGAGTGTCAAGCTCCAAACATCAAAATATTGAACTGTATTTTTGACATTTACCAGAAGTATTTCTGGACTATTTTTGGAAAGGACAATAAAATTAGTTCTGGACTTAATTTAATCCTGCACAGATAATGATAATATCATGGTAATGACCTTCAGTCATAGCTGTCAGCTCTCCAGCGATATCAGTACTTGGTTATTTGTCATTGACTTACCTTCCCCCACTCTCACCTTGGGTGAAACAAGCTTTTCACATGTGATATATTGGCCTGCAGCAACAGAGCACAGAGTTATCAGATTTGCTTTTTATTGTATCAATTCATTCCTTATTTGTGATGAAATCTTTCTAACTTTCTAAACAGGCAGTCCTTCAAATATCATCAAGAAAGCCAAAGCAAATTACATCAAGTCCTTAAATGCAGTCCATGACTATTTTTTATAAACCTCTACCAGATTACAAAAGCAAGGAATGCACTGATTCTCCTCTAATAGGTTGTTGTTTGGCTTGGGTTTTAAAATCCAAAGGATGAGTAACATCTCTCCTTAAATAAGTACTATTTTCTTCAGAGAAAGTTGATGCTCACTGGGGCAATTGCCAAAAGCATCAGAACATTAGCAACACATTTGGAAGATTCATAAATGACCTACTCTAAGCATTAAGGAAAAATACTTATTTGGCGGCAAAAGACTTATGAAAATGAAACATTTCAGATCAATTTATGAGAAGCAAACTGGATAAATTCTGATTTTCTGTTAATATAAATATTCATTTCAATATCTCTGATTTCCTCTTAATATAAATATTCATTTCAATATCTCTGCTTCTTGTCCATCTTTGCAGACTTTCTGCTTCAGCTGCCTGAGAACCTGGAGTTTGTTTCTCTCCATGTTAATGCGCTTATAACAACATCCTTGAAGGATTTAGAGTCTTAAGTGTATCATTAACAGAACTTCTTTAGATTGAAAGAACACAAATTAGCATTGTGAACTAATATTTGAAATTAAATTTCAAGTACTTCTGAAACATTCACTTTTTCTCCTCAGACAGCTTTGAAGCCTACTTGTCAAAGCATCCACTGAAGGCAGGTCGCAGACGCAAGCAACAGGCATTTAAATTTAATGTTTGTGAGATTTCCTATCTGTAAAACCTGTCTAGATGCTCTGCCTACCTGCCTAACTCTAGCTGGCTGGCTGTTAATAGGCAGGATCAGATGCGTGGCTTTCACTGCTGTCCAAGATAATTAGACAAGTGCACATCCAATCCTGCACCAAGCAGTTGACACATTTCCTTTGCACTGATACCAGTCCAGCACTTCCCTTAAAGGTTTACTGCTGTATGCGCTGTGCCAGATGTTCATAACGTGGAAAGTGCAAGTATTTTCGGACTTTTTTGCAAGTTCTCTATAGATAATGAACATCCTGGGCTTACTTTTCTTTTTCAGTCTGGCATAAAAAGAGAACTGAATCACAGAATAAGATAGGGTGGAAGAGACACAAGGATCATCGAGTCACACTCTTACCACTGCAGATAAAAATTCCCAAAATTCAGCATTTTCTGAACACTTAAGCTCTGTCAGGCTGGTGCTGTGACCACTGCCCTGGGAGCCTGTTCCAGCCCAAACACCCTCTGGGGGAAGAACCTTTTCATGATATCCAACCTAAACCTCCCCTGACAGCTTCAAGGCCATTCCCTTGGATTCTGTCAGTGTCCCCACAGAGCACAGATCAGTGCCTGCCCTTCCTCTTCCCCTTCTGAGGAAGCTGTGACTGCAGTGAGGGCTGCCCTCAGTCTCCTCCAACCTGAACAAACCCAGTGCCCTCAGCCCGTCCTCACATGGCCTCCCCTTAAGGCACTTCCCCATCTTGGTTGGCCTTGGACATTTTCTAATAGTTTAATATCTTTCTCACATTGTGGCAACCAAAACTGGTTCTAGCTGGGATGGAGTTCATTTTCTTCCTAGTAGCTGGTACAGTTTTGTGTTTTGGGGATTTGGGATAAGAGTACTGTTGGATAACCCACTTCTGTTTTGGCTGTTGCTAAGCAGTGCTTATCCTCTAAGAGTTTTATTACTCTCTTTTCCCTTTTATTATGACTTATTATATTTTACATTATTTCAAATGATAGATATACTATCTCCACCCCCATATTCTTTTTCTGATTGTTCTCTCCACCCTACCATGAGGTTAGTGTGGGGGTTGGTACTTTGTTGCCAGCTGGGAGTAAACTAAGACAGAAAGACATTGTAGCTGCTAAAGAGGTTTCATTTCATTCTGCATCAGCAGTGCCCTTCCCAAATCAAGTCCAAAATGATGACAGCCTAATATCCAGATTTCTGAAAGAAAAATGTTACTCTAATTAAAAAAAAAAAGAAAAAAAATTAAATGTTAAAGACTTTTTTTTTTGTTTTGTTTTTTTGGTTTTTTTTTTTTTTTTGCTTTACTGCAAACATCTTTAACATCTTTACTCCTACTGAAGGCCAGGCACTTAGTCTTTTTAATTACAAAAGTACAAGTGCATCCCCCATTTGAGGAATCAGAGACTTGTTTAAGCTTTTGTTTCTTTCAGAAGAATTGAGCAAATTTTTATTAGAGAAAAAAAAAAAAAAGCACATAAACAGCACTAAATCATTGGTATCTTGGCAGCTTTTATCTTCAGTGTTTTATTTCTTAGATGTTTTAATGTTTTTAACTTTGTTGTCACACTGCCTAAGCAGCTCAGACTATAAACTAAACTGAATTATTTACCAATATGATCCCCTCTTGAGCTCACTAAGTTAGCTGCCTATAAGAAGCTGATAAAACAAGCTAGAAAGGTAGAGTTTGTTCCAATTTTTAAAGGAGAGCTGATATTTCAAGTGGTAGCTAAGAAAGAAGGCAGAAACACAGTCAAATAAAAGACCAATCTGTTTACAGACAACTTTATGTTCACAGGTATGTACCTGCACAGGTATATGCAAACTAAACTGTCCCAATTGGAAAAAAGTTTCTTTTAAATTCCACATTGATTTCTTTTAAATTCCAGCTTAAAACACAGTTTAACACCTTGAATCTGACCTTATTTTAAAATAAAGATATGTCTTCAACTTAGATGGGAAACATGAGTAAAGAGATTTTAAGCAGTTGTTGCTAAAAAAAAATAAAACCAGCCAGGATTAAGTGATTTTTAATTTTTTTTTTAATTTAATTTTTTTTTAACTAATGCATCTTTTTCCCCATAGTTCACATTCTCTAAGCAGATTGCTTGGCTTAGAATCTCTCTAGAACCAGCTACTCATCATCTCTTGACACAGTACTAAGATAAAAAGTTGAAAAAAATAAAATCAAGACCTCTGGTATTTCAATTCACACACTTCAGACTCATTCTAGTCTTCTGAAAAGTTGCACTTACTGTTCTGGTCATTCCACTATTAAAAAAACAAATAACAATATTACGGCATGACATTGCTATAGAACATACAGCAATCGAGCCAATGCAAAGACTGAACAATCAGAGTTACTTAAAGCTGTCAGAAGGAATAGGTCCATTCTCTGAAAAAAGCACAAATGGGAAGCAGACTTCACTTAGTTCTGATGGGAATAAAGAGCAAGAGCAGCACTAGGACAGAAATAGAGGCAAGGATAACCTGAGAGACATTGAATTCTAAGGGTTTTTATCTTTCATAGTCAAGATCAGAGAACTACTAGCTGTAAAAATAAAAAGAAACCACACCATGCAAAACGCAAAACACAGACTTGAATTCTAAACACTTACCTGGGAATAAACCCTGATTAAGATTCAGTCAATGCAGATTAAACACAGGGGGTAAGGAGACTATTTTCAAAGGTAGTAGGAAATGAGAAGCACATTCTTATTTTCCCCAGGATCATCCAAGAGAAAACAGAAATTATTGACTAAACCATAACTGTCAATTCTTTATCCCTATGGATGACCCAAGTTCCCACACACACAGAGAACTCCTTCTTGTCTCATTTCTTTAATTGGGAGAAGCCTAAAACTAAGCTAGGAAAAAACCCACACACTGCCAGGCATGGAAAGCTACAACCATTAGCAACTAAGTGTCTGCCCCACCAGCAAAAACACCCGTAGTTCTACTGCACTTCCCAGCACACTGGAATAAAGGAAAATCAGGCTTGCCCCTGGCTATTGCTGCTGAGAACCTGGGAACTGTGAAATAGCAGCAGAGAGAGAAGCAACTCTCCCTTCCCTGGTAACAACAGATGCAACGCCAACTCTTCTCCCAGCTCTATCCACCTCCCTTTCTTAGTCACTTATCATCCCAGCAGGAACAGACACTTTGGCCTAAACATCTCTGAAGTTTTGAGACTTCAGAGTAAGCAGGAGTCCCTACACAGGGATTACAGAATTAGAAGTTATGGAAGTTACTGCTGTTCTATGTTCCTGCTGCACTGATTCCCCATGTAATGACAGTTTAGCTATGTAAGGGCACAAAATTTGGAGACAGAAGTTGGATGAGATCAGGAACATGTGCCTCAGCCATCAGTGGCCTCCAGCTCAGCTCCCACTCAGATGGAACAGGTAACAAACCAGTATGGTTTGCTGCTGTGTCTGGCTACAATAACTGCAGGAGAGCATCAGCAGGCTGACGACAGCACTGCGTCACAATGTGCACAGTGTGGACAGTGGAAATGGAAATAGAGCAAAGTCACACTCCCTCTACTTCTCCAGTCTCAGCTCAGCACTGGTCGTGACTGCCTCCAACACTCAGCCACTACAGGATCTTTACAGTTAAAGAAAGAAACATAATTGATTTTGTTCTTTCACCCTTGATCCGGCACCTGCTGTCACTGACCAGTGGTCAGTGCTTTAAGACATCTCAAATATGTCATCCAGCTCCTCTCTGGTCCCAAGATGTATTTGGAAGTATTCAGGTATGCTAAAAACAATTCCACACATGATCAAATAAAATACCATCAAAATATTAAAAGAAAATAATGACTAAAATTAAAGAAGGAACCCAAAAATTATTCCTACTTGTACCACAGCTGGTCAAGTCATTACAGGACAGCTGAAAGATGTTCCAGCATCAATCAATCTCCATTTTGCTATACTAATGCAACTTACATGACTTGTGACTTGGGTTTCCTATGCCCAAATTAAGGGAAACTTAAGAAATCAGGAGCCTAATAATTTTATGAACTTAAGTAAATTTAGAGAAGTAGCATGATGAGTCCTAAAATTCATGTTGAGCATTTCAGCTGCAACTTTTATGAAGGCCATAAATGGCAACTGGAAGGACAGTAGGGAAGCTGAAAAGCAAGACAAAAAGCAACGTAGCTAACAAGTGATTCTCGATCTACAGCACTTCTTAGAGTTTCAAACAAGGTGAAGATCCTGCTTTAACAACAAAAGCTACACACACATATCTAACTTCACAGTGAGTAATGCAACTACGTGATGCACATTAAGTACTGTAAAATACTGCACTCAAGCTGTACAATCCTACCGTAATGGGATTAGAGAGTACTTAATGGGAAGACACATCAATAATATATCATTATAGATCTGGTGTTTCTTAGCACAGCTCCTTTTCAGACTGCTGATGTCTCATGTCTGCTGCAAGGGTTTATATGAGAGGTGAGTTTTGAAAGTAGCAGAGGGTGAGATCTTTGGTGCTTTAAGAGGAGTTCATGTTTCAGGTGCTGTTCCCTGTAAAATATGTTCCTGCTTTATAATATCTCAGAGCTGTAAATGCCCAAGCACTGACCCAATAGGGCAAACATAGTTTTAAGGATGAAAACTTCCACTTTCAAACCAATTATCCTTTCATTTCTTTGCTGTGGTTTGGATACTCAACCCTGACTGAGAAATACATACAAGGGATGTTTTTTCTCTCTCTCTGCTGATCAAAGCTGTTTTCTTCTACGTGAACCTGCCAAAACCTAGCAACACAGATACTGCAAATCAGTTCCCACTCTGTGTAGGTGGGATCATACTCACAGACATCTAATTTCTAGGTGCCACAGGCAGACTATTTTGGACCAAACCACTGAAACAAAATGAAAAACATATAGTTACAGAACCAAGCTGGCTTCATGAGTGGCACAGGACTTACTATTTCTGCCTCAGGCTCATTCAACATTAAGCAAAACTCAGTTGGCAGGCAGTCAGGTGGCAAGGTTGAGGCATTAATTTACTAATAGAAAGGAACTCACTGCACTGTGCTTTCTTGAGGTTGCTTCTGTGATAACTGCACCAGAAAAATGGGTTGCATTTGCATTACTTTTTAATGGTTCCTGTTCTTACATTTCCTTTTTTTTTTTTTTAATTTTATCTAAAGCAAAGGTATTACTGAGTAGGGAAAAGGATCCATTGATGGATCTGTGCTATATTTCTGGTTCCCTTAGAGACTTTGCATGGCCTTTGGCAAGTCAATTTACCTTCTCATCTATAAGGCAAGGTAGTAATAGCACAGTAGCTCCCAAAGGTGTTCCATGTTGCCCTAACTTCTGAATAGAAAGTGCTTCATAAATACTAACATCAGCCAATGAAAATGCATAAAATATTGGAATTTAATGATGCAAGTGCACCTTATGGAGGGCCTGGAAGATGAGCTGGCTTGACTCCTGCAGAAAGCCAGGCAGAGTCATCAGGGAGAAGCCAGGGAGGTCACTTCCCAGCCAGTGGATCTGCACAGGCTTCTGAGCCCCAAAGGGTGGCTGCAATGCCACTTTTGCCCCTGAGCCACAGGCACTGAAGAGGTGGATGGACAGCACCCAGGATGAATGTGAGTTCTCTAGAATGCAAGGAGGGCATGACCATCTTCTAGGAGAGCCAGCAGAGCTAATGTTTTGCTGTTAACTGGACAAAACTACCCTCTTGCTGGACTGAAGAACTGATGCATTAGGGAGATTAACACAAGGCTGGGGATATTTGTTGCCCTGCCTGGCTGTTCTCAGATGGATTTCATTAACTGACCACGAAGTAAAACCCAAAATTTGTCCCCCCCAGCCTCAGCAGGATAACATAAATAAACAAAGCTGAAAAATTACTAGAGTTTCAACAGATAGAATGCTGTGATACTAAATCGCCACTGGATTTAGTATCGCCACTGGAGATGTGGTGGCTAATGATGGATAATTGAGTATAACTTTTCACACTTTCCTTGAGACTGACAGCTAGAAGCAAAGGCTCACTGTCTCCTTCTCAGTTCTAGTAACCACATATGGCAAACAGAATTATATTCCATCTCTAAATCTAGCTAAAACCATCACAGTTCTGTGCTTTATATTGCATTTAAATATTTTGCTGACAATAGATACTTAAATATTTATAAATATTCAGAATTTGTCATATTTCCAGATTTTGATTTTTTTTTTCTGACTACCAGTCTAGTAATCGTGTTTAGTGCTAGCAAGTAGATAGTTAGCACAGTCTGAAACAATCACAGTGATTATTTTACAAGAGAAAAAACATTCAAGGTTTTAAAATAAGCAGGGGTAGTACTTCTGGCCTCATGCAAAGCATAGAGAAGAAACTCAATTTTCTGTCATCCTACAAGAACAGCACATGCTTACCAACATCATCCTATTCTATCTTGATAATGAGCCTCGTTGTCAGTGCCATAGACTTGAGGGCACAGCCTTTATTTCACATAGCTCAAACTGCTAAGCAGTTAGTTGGGAACAGTAAAATATTTCCCACAAAATTAAACTAAGCAAGATTATTTCGATAGGAGCAGCAGTGCAATGATACACATGCAGACAACAGATCTCAGTTACTGTGTTTTGATCCAGTAGATATTTTCAAGCTCTTAAATGCCTGATTCGTTTGAAATTATATTGCAATTAGATAACTCTTATAAGGCAATGAAATTTAAAGCTGAAGAATAAATACAGCAAAACAAGGCTGACCATACCTGCACCCTACCAGTGCTGCTGAATCAGTTACAACTGAATTCTTAAATAGAAACATCCAATTAGAATATTCACTATATTGCAAATAATCAGCTTAAATTTATTAAAATGAATCATATGTTTGGTATTACTGTATATTAATCGTGCCAATAAACTCCAAACATCCAAAAGTACTATGAATATATTCAAAATTAAGCTTGCAGCTCTTCTGGATTAAGAAGCAGAAAAACATTGATTGTTTCCAGTAGTAAAACAAATATTTGAAGCACAGAAGTTAGGGAAAATGTCTATTTAAAATAATAATAATAATAATAATAATAACTACTACTCTTTTCTGTTATCCCAATATTATTTGGCATTAATTCCATTTGTATTTTGCAGAAGGCAACACTGCACCCACAGTCATTCCAGGTCAGAGAAGGCAGCAGGAAAAGGGATCATAAATAGGTGTGGAATCAGGACAAGGGAAAGATAAAAATCAAATCACAGGACTAAGAAGGGTAATGTTTTAGTAGAGTTTAGTGTAATTTGGACAAGGGGCAGGACTGGGAGGAGAAAGCAAGGAGCTTACAACACCCATTGCAGTCTCCTCTGTCACAGGGCTGCTATGATGCAGAACTGCCAGGGCTTGTTATTTGTTTCCTCCTGACATTTTCCTTTATGTCAACAAGTAGGCCAGCTATACAGTTAGTGGCTATAAAAGCATTAACTCCAGTAGAGAACTTTATTTCACCCTTCTTTCAGTCATTTTCTCTGTGGCTGAAATTAGACTCCAGAGGTGCAGTAATGAGCAGTAGGGAGGGAGGGAGTACAAAACAGCTTTCACAGGAAGAATTTCATGGATAAGCCATTGCAAATTTCAGCTGGTTGTACACAGTATCGCAATTTACTGCTCCACATAAATTCTGCTCCTGATTATAAGTGACTCAAAGGGAGTACAAGCTACAATGATACAAAGCCCTTTCTGAAAGAAAAGTCAACTGCAGTACACCTCATGGAATTTGGAGCAAAACACCGGCTTTTAAAGGGACAGACTCCAGCTGGGATCACAGTCTAGAGGGATAACCCAATTTCATAGACTTTATAGACCAGGAAGGGCTTTTGCCAAGACAAGATGTATAGAGGCTTAGGACAAAAGCAGTCTTTGGAGCTTCTACACTATACCAATTCCCTCTAAGAATATTTTAAATTACTCCTGCAATCCAGAACTGCCCATGCAAAAACCAGAAGCAGAGAGGCAGAACCCTGTAACTGTGGGTAGGAGTCTCACAGATGCCTGAGACCACATGCTTTCAACCAGAAATGCATCACCTTGAAATGAAATTCAAGTGAAAAGCAGCCATGGGCAGCCACACTGAGCAAGGGCTGTCACTCAGGGCAAGCAGCAGCATGGCAACAAGTTACCACATATAAAAGTAGCATCAAAGAAGAGGGGGAGCAAGCAGGTTTTTGCAAGGAGAATTTACAGCACAGATGATAAATCAAAAGGAATGCCCCCATTAGTGTCCTGTAAGCCAGAGATGTCCAGGGAAAGGAGCATCTGAGAAAGCAGGTTTACAAAAAGGCACAGAGGACATGAACCTTGAAAAAGCAGCTGCTTACCAAAATTTATAGCCTAGAGAATTTCTGCAAGTTGTAAATTACATTCCTCATGAAAGACTCAATTGTGCACATATGTATGCAAGATTCAGAGCCACAATGCAAATATACTCCTGTGTATGTACACTAACTTACATGTGCCCCATTGAGTCTGAAGATTTAAAATACCTCTTCTGCAAAGCTTATGAGGTCTACAATGCCATTAGTGTTCAGAAAGAATATGCAAGCTAGAAAATTACATATCTATTATTCAATCATTTTATAGACTAAATTTTATTTTCCTTAGATAAGTACCTTCC
Source organism: Certhia americana (assembly GCA_018697195.1). Classification (NCBI taxonomy): domain Eukaryota; kingdom Metazoa; phylum Chordata; class Aves; order Passeriformes; family Certhiidae; genus Certhia; species Certhia americana. Next base: position 107,283,300 of record CM031857.1, read on the forward strand.
AGTCTTCCTGCTATATTGGAAAAATATATGCATCGGCTTTGAATAGATATTTAATGAAGTTATTCCTTGTAAAAGAGTATCTGTTTATGTTTACATTGCATTGAATAATTAAACAGCTTGTTATGGAAAAGCACTTAAAAGAAATCTTTCTTAAGATGAATAGATTTTTCCATATCTTTTCTTCTTGACCTCTTCCAGCAAGAGCTATTAAACTTGAACTGCTTGCACTGCTGTGTTGAAGCAATGTCTTGTAAGGGAATGCAGATAGGTCAATAACATAGCTGAAAACCACAAAACTGTAAAGCAGACCAAAAACTGGGAAAATTTTCCTTTCCCTATTCTAATAATCTTTATGCCTACACCACCTCCAGAAAGCAGACTACAGCTGGCCTTCAATCAAAACCTGAACTGCACTAACAGGCTGGTAGGGAGGAAAGGGCTCCATCTCATCATTACCTGAAGTCAAGCTACCTGGGATTAGTGTACAACTATCTGGGGTTTAAATCAAACCATATCATGATGTTAATCTGAAGTTGCAAATAAAATAGATAACAAAAATTTGACCTACTCTATAGAAGAGCAATCCCAGGATCCCTATCAACACAGAGCTGTACTGCATTTCCAGTCAATCCTTATGGATGCAGAAGCAGAGTTTCACCTGCATTATTTGGATCTGCCTTTAATAGCTTCCATCAGAGAACAGAGAAGTACGCAGAAAGCTTGTTCATTTCCAACACTGCTGAATTAAAGGGGTTTTTTTTCTGGGTATTAAAAGGTAGTTTGATCAAGTTAACTACCTCATTGCAGCACTGAACATTAAAACTGACTAGTAACTGTGATGGTAAATTTGAATATATTCACAAGCTCCAGTGCATTCCCCACGATGTACACTAAAACTTTAAACACATAAGCCATCTGACAGTACAAAAGTCTTAGATGTTGTGCCTTAAAGGAATGGGCTCCAAAACCTTCACTCACAAAGTGCTCATATTTTAATATTTAACCCACAGATCTTGACAGGAGAATACAACAGCAAACATGAGTCTTAAAAAGTCTTATCTTCTAACCATATTATTTCCAAGATTCAATTAAGATAGATACAATGTTATTGAAGCAGCATTCATGAAGTATCAGACATTTAAGATCTCAAAGGCCAGTTACTCCTCAGGAGGCCAGCCACAAGCGACCTATATTGTTTATCTCTAAACTCAAGAAGCTCAGTAGTTCAGTATTCTCCATTGAGTATTTTCACTCTGCAAAACTTACATCTCCATTTTTCATATCCCTGGAAATTGTTAACAGAGGTCTGTTAGTCTCATCTAGTAAGAATGGTCCTAAGAAACAAGGGAGATCTTATTTTCTATGCTATGCAATTATTACATGATTTCACTTATGTTAAATTTCTCTCACTACTAGACAGGAGTTTATTAACCTCAAACTAGGTTATATGTATGAATTAAGCACCATATCTTTTCAAGTAGCTGGCCACATTCTGGAACACGAATTCTCGGAATAAGAATTGGTTTTATTTAAGATTTCTGCTTCATACGCGTAGGTATATTTAGAAAACAGACAGCACCTTTAGCAATAGAGAGGAGATGTCTTACTTCAGAATTATAGACAAAGGAAAATGACCAGAATTGTAATCCACAATATTTACCATGCAATCTTCTCCACAAACAATGCATTACTTGAATGCTAAACTCTTCCAAGGCCACACTGAGTTCATCACACCCACCACTAATTGGATATATAACCATTTAAGTAGGATTAGCATCATAATCTGCTATCAAGTCTGACAGCTGGAGATGTGGTTCTGCAAATAAAATACTCATTTACAAAGACTTCTTTAAATCAAGGTGGTTTATGTTCTTAAAGTTTTTGTACACTTAAAACTCCATACTCCTCTTTTGAATATTGAGGCAGTTTAGTTGACATCCACTGGTGTAGTACCATCTGCACAATTTCCCCCTTATTCTTCTGAAGGGTCACATTCAAGATCCTAGAAATTGGCGTATTCTGTGCATGCTACAGAGAAACCCATGATGTTGCAATGCTCTATCTTGCAAATGTACTTTAGAATTTTTCACAATGTTTTCCTAGCTGTTTTGGTCACTTGAATAAAATCCACTTCTATTCTTGGAGAGCATTCACTTTTTTGTTCCTATGAACTACAGATTCCACAACCCTTACTCTAACTTTTCATGTAGCATTGTTAAAATTATTAATATGTTGTCTGATGAAGAGGAAATGCAGGACACTTCTGTGTAACACTGAAACACAGGCTTTTCCAGAACCATTCCTGGTCTTCCTCAACTGAGATTGCTTCTTTCAGTCCAATTCCCCTTGCCCCAAGAGGGATTGCCTCTACTAACATTTGCTAGAGCATGAAAAATACGTCACTTTCAGAAGCCACCACATCCCTTTACCCCTGAAAGTATCACAAAAATTGTACAAGGACTTAAAAAGTTGGTACCTCTGCTGCCAATCCTAATCATTGAAGGCAAACCCCTGAGTGGAAAACTTCATGGACAGAATGCAAAGAAACAGACACTGCTGACCCTTATTTTTCAGCTCTCAGTGTAGAATGAATGTGAGATTCTTTGACATTCAAAAAAATCCAGGGATTCAGTATAGCCAAATTTTAATTGGCAGGGCTTCAAAGGAAAAAAAAAAAAAGAAATATATCACCAGGATAATGGCTTACCTTGCTGAAAGAACACAGTCCATTTTCCATTATACCTTTTCTATGTTTCAGGACATCTTGTCTCCTCTACAATTTTCTAGCCAGATAGACAATATATTGTACCAGAATTGTTAATGCATCTCTGATGATAGGTATTGGTGAAGAAAAGAGCCACCAAAATACACACACACATTCCCAGAACACTATCCCAAGTGCTGTATTTTCTGTGTCCCAGAGAGGGACAACAGACCACAGGACTCACCCAGGGACCATTAGCAGATGAGAGCCAACCTGAGAAGCAAAGCACAGATCTCCACACACTCCTCTTACTGCTGGTACCACCACAGTTATCTGTAACACTCCCAGTACAGACACCCACAGCAAGAGAGAAATGCTGAGAAAAAGTGGCAGCATCCAGAAGCAAAATTCTGCAAAAAAAAGCTTTAGATCTTTAATGCTATGCCTTGGTCTCCACTGCAGTACAGTGCACATCAGGGTTATATAGCTGTAAGATTTTCCCTTGCCTTGATTGTTGTACTAACTGGAATACAGAATCCAGATGATGGCATAAATGTGTAAACATACATACCTCCAAGGTACATTCTTAGGCTACAATTTTCATCCCTGCATGTCTTTTTATACACACATGCAGAAGTGTTTTTTTGCAAATAAAATATGATCAAACTCAGGAAGCAGTTATAATGCAGTTCTCCCACTCCATGTGGATATACAACTTTTAACATAAATCAGTTCTTCCATGGTTAGCAAAGTGGTTATGATTTTATGGCAACAAGTCTCCTCATGAAGAGGAATACACGTTTCTCACATTCTGATCAACAAACATTGTGCTGACATGGGGCATCTTGCATCATGTTAAGTACTCCTTCCTTCAACTCCACTGTAACTTGGTTTGTTAAGCTTGGACAAAGGAAAAAAAAAAAGTCAAGCGGAGCTGGTACTCTTGCCATCTGTGTTATGATTGCAAATTTTGTTTTGAACCACAATTTCATTACAGCTGTATCATATTTCTGACAAAAGCATTTATCAAGACAATGGCATTATAAAGCTATATCTCAGAATTACCTGTTAAGCAAAGAAGCATGGTCCAGTTGTTCTATCAGGGAATTGATGCTCTATAAATCAAAATGTCTTAATGTACCTTGGAAGACAGGTAAACCTGACTGACAGAATGTTAAGTTTGTTCTATACTGGTTTATGTTGTTGTGGTTTAGAAGGATTTTTTACTTATTTAAACATGTCACTTAATTAGAATTGATATTTTTATGTTTCAAAGAGTAGAGAGATCATACAATTAATATACGTTCTTATGAATGGATATTAAATATTGCAAGACACTAATTTTATCCTAAAAAAAATTAAGCTCTTTTAAGACTCTTACTTTGATTATTACTTTGAAACATACACCTGAATATATCGGGATTGTACCAAACCACAAATCACTGGATTGTATTCTTTCAGAAAAAACGAAAAACAATCTTAGATATGCTGATCAGAGAAGTCAGTAAAAATATATTCATTTCACAGAAAACTGAAGTTTGGAACCCAATTCCAAGCATCCCAGGCAACACCATGTGTAGGATATAGTATGTGTTATGAAACAACTCAAAGTTAACTCAAGCACTACTTAAGTAGTGGTGCTATATTTCAGAAGAAAGTGATCCTATGGCATTGCCAGAAAACTTCCCTGAACTGAGACAGAAAATCTGCATTCAAGGAAGGCAAATACAGATATCAAATGCAAAAGTCCTCACTACATAAACTTCAGCTGGTTCATTATAAAACACTAAACACATTTTGTATGTAAAAGGATACATTTCACACATCATTTTCTACTGATTTTGATAATTGACCCAGAAGTCTCTTGGTTTGTGCTTGAAGAGAATATCTTTGAACAAATATATGCATTGAAGAAACAGCTGAATTTAGCATTCTTAAGCTCTTATGAACAGTAAGAGGATAAACTTCCCACCAGGACAGGGAAAGAAACAGATCAAATCCCAGGCATAATTATATCAACAAAACTTAGCTTCCACTGCCTTTTAGTGTATTCAGGCTTATGTACTTTGCTCATCGCTTCATTAAATAAGCTGCATTTACACTGAAGGTAAGCCAGTGCAATTTCCGGTTCACAACAACCCTCCAAAGGGATCTCCTCATTCCTATCACACTCATGGTTGTATGAAAAGCCTACAAAATCACTTTCTACACAGATAAACTCACATAAAAAAAAAAAGATCGAAAAAAAAAAAAAAGCCTAATTCCACTGCCATGGGTTTTTTTTAGCTCATTGAGTTCTGAAAACAGGAAATACATTAAGTTGCTCTTTACTTTGACAAGCATTTTAGTATGTGCTGCAAGCAGCATTCCAATTTATTTACAAGAAAACACTTAATAAGGAATCTGAAGTGAAATTAAACTTTTCATTTCCTTCCCAGTTCAAATATATATATATATATATATATATATATATAAATATATATATAATAGACAAATGAGAGATGCATGAGAATTAACTATTCCCCCCATAGAGTCACTGTCAATTAATTTACATTTTAAGATACTATACCTTTTTCTTCACAAGTTTTCTACCAGTTCAGGTAGGAGTACATGGAATATACCCATTCTAGGAATACTACAGTTATATCTTCAGAATTTTTTTACAACAATGCAGTGCTCCAACAGTAGCACTATCTATCACACATTCATGGTGTTATTTACAGGGAATACATTTATCTATTTTGAGCCTTCATCTCTCCTTTGTTAACACTGCTCTGGGAGAGAACCACATCCAGAATATTTGTAACAAGCAAACCAGCCTCTCTCTTTTCTACAAGGATCCCACTGACTAGAAAACCCCACCACCCACTACTCTTGGTCACTTGAGGACTACCACATCTCTTTTTTATGATACAGGACTGTTCACATGGTACTCCACTTCCAGAAGTGCCAACAGCTATCACTAGATTATTTTGGGATCACCATCTAGCAATTAGGACTAACACATTAGGTTAGCCCCACCTACAGTTCAGGCTGCTGATAGCTGCACATTTTTCAGTCTCTGATAAAGAGACAGTCTGTGCTTATGCTTAGGTTTTAACTTCTCTTACAGGTATTAGCAACTTCACCAAGTTGTGTCAAGGTCTACCAGGACCCTCTACTCCATATGATGGAGCTGTAAAAGCCAAACTCTTGGGTACCCAGCGGTGGTACCTACATCCTGAGGAAGGTGGTACCTGCACCTCTGAAGTCAGGTGAAAGCCTGGCTTAGGAGATGAGGCTCAGTCAGGGTGTGACTGGGAGGTGAGCTTGGATTTGATCAGAGAATGACCATCTACATCGGAAATAAAATCCAGATTCATCTTCTTCCTTTACAAGTAGATTAGCAGCAGTTAATCAACACTGCAAAGTCAGAGCTGCAACATATCACACTACTGTGGCCAGGAAACTCATTTAGCTTTTCTCTCAGTCTGGGAAGCAGAGAGGCTGTGCAGAAGTTTTTTGTGAGTTTGTTTGGGGTTTGTTTTTTGTTTTGTATTCTGGTGGTTTGGAGGCTGTTTTTTTCTTTTTAATTTTTACTTTTGGTTTGTGTGGGTGGGTTGTGTGTGGGTTCTTTGAGGTTGCTTTCAGTTTGGTATTTGATCTTTTTTTTTTTTTTTTTTGTGTTTGGGTTCTTTTTAACACTTAGAATCACAGATTCTCTGCAGACCTTTACTGAATAAAAAGTTCCATATAAATCCCTATATCATGGCATATACTGACAAGCTTAGATAAATGTGAGCTTTTTGTGCCAGGACTGCAATTCTTGATGAGCTTTACTTTTCTTACTTAAAGAACATTTGCTCTTTCAGAAAAGAGTTATTTCAATTTCAGATGGAATGAAGAATCCTTCTCTCTTCCGTAAGAAAGTACTCATGAAAGACAAACCACAAATTTAAAATATTATACCTCAACAGTTTGATTGATATTGCCTTATCTGTTAAGGATACTAGTTTGTATAATGTTTTGGAACAAAAAGCATTGAAGTCATCTTTCATAACAAAGTTAGGATTTCTCAGTGTTTATTCAGATTGATATTTTAACATCCCCCTTTGTTATACTCTAAACAATGAATAATTTGCAAAATAATTTCAGGAAATTAATAGTTTAAAACTGAATTATTTTTCATACTGCAGCAGCTACAAGACATGAAAAGTATTGTTAATATTAATTAAGCAGAAATGATTGTTTTGAAGAGCATAGCCACAAAAATGCAGTACTTAAATATAAGCTCTGGATCTTTTAAAACTACTCTACATTTGCAGAAGATTTAAATTCTTCTTGGTGAATGCTTACATTTTGAATATGAATTAGTTGTTTGATTGAAGTAGTCATGTGTCTATGCACCATACCTTCTCTTCTTTCCCACGACAGAAGATTGAAATCCTGACATACCATATCACTAAGAAATTTCTAGCAGAATATTTTGCATAAGTTTAAATGAGTCAATCAGGGGATTTTATTTTTTTAAGAGACAATTTCTAAGGAGGGTAAAAGCATCTACTGTAGCTGATTTTTTCCCCAAAGTATCCTAAGGGAGTTTATATTAAGAGTTTAAAGAATGAAACTGACTTTGGTATTCCATTCCCAGTTGCTAATTTATTATGTGGAGGAAATCACATGAGCCTTGAAAGAAATCTTGATGAAAAGGGATCTGTCTCAGCTGCATGGGGTTTAATTGACTTAGTCTTGCAGGAAGACTGCATTAGTATTATCTATGCCTCTGTTTAACTATCAGCCAAATGGCAATCATCATGATGAATTAATTTTCTACTCTGCCATGCAAATCACTCCGTTTGTGGACTCACTTCTCTGTTTAGCAGGACACCTGGTTGAAATCCATAGACCACAGTTCTAGACAAGGTCATTGGAATAATTCAGCAGAAAGGGAGAAGACTGCTTAAGGACCACCACTTTTACCCTTCTGGTTACATTCAAACAAATATTTTGTTGGGAGTTTTTCCCCAGGGGGGGCAGGTTAAGTTCAACAATTTATACTGTAGAGCATTATATCTAATTATTATTCAATATTTCCTTTATTTATCTGTAATGAACGAAATTCTCTCTTGACTACTTTCAGTCTGGACCTGCATGAACTTACCTCAACAGAAGCAGCCTCAGGTTACACCTAGCCTGCACAGCTCTGATCAAGCCAGCATGCAGACGCTGAAAAGACAGCAAGTTTTGGTGCAGTGTCACCAGGCCTCAATCTGTAGCTCTTTCCTGCACTACTGATGATTTTATAGCTATGGAAAAACAATCCAGAAAATGTCAGAGTCAGGAATTATGAGAAATATTTATTTGCATGATTAAGAGATTTTAAGATCTCTGACAAACAGTGTTTTTAACCTTTGTTCATGGAAAAAGGGATTTTAGGCTCTGGAATGAAGGAGAGTTTTCAAGAATGTGTATTAGATAGTAGAACAGTGTGTAGTTTTATCACAGGGTGAGAATTTTAGATTTATAGGTTTCTAGGATGGTAAGCAGGTGAAGACAAGATGGAGAGGTCTATGTGGCTTTTGGGCTTCCTCCTTCTTCCTCACCTACTCCATGTTCTGTTGTGAGGTGACACATTGTGGTTGGTTCAGAATAGAAGTTAACTTTTTAACAAAGATAATAGTTATTGGAGAAGTATTATAAATCCTGATTATATGGATTGTAGTATAAATGTACGCACTACTCTGTGTGGGTTGTTCTTTTGGGGTTTTATGCCTTGGACTGACCTACAGTGAAGAGTTCTGATGGTCAGGAACAGAATGTAGTGATAAGAAAGAATAAACTATGAGGAAAACACAAGAAGAAACAGCTCACACACTTTCCTTCAAAATCTCTGGCTGGGGAAACAAAATTGTGCATTCTCGGATGACAGAGAAAAACAGCTGGCAACAGAGACACACAAAAATATATTTTTATAAACCTGAGAGAAAACAGCCATCATCCCAGAGGACAGGGCATCTTCCAACACTACTGTCACTATTGCAGTCGCCAGCCAGCAGCACCACAAAGAGGAAGGAAAAAAAAATCTGACTGAATTAACATAAATTTAGCAAGTCCAATACAGATTGGGAAGCAGACCAGAAAGTTTCTTCACACAGTAGAAGTTTCCTTCACCCATCTGTTGGGTGCAGGAACCCATGGGGAAAGAATCCCAAACAAGCAGCAAGTCCTCTGCAGTTTCACACATCTTCCACAGCACACTGACATTTCCAGCAAATTAGGGACCAGTGACACTTTTTCAGAGTCTCAAGATAATGAAATGATAATTTTTTAAATCCACAACAACCAGAAATCATTCTGAGAAGGCAGCCAGCATTCAGCTGAAGAATATTTTGCAAGCACATATTGCCAATCCTTAGTTATTTCCCTCTAGTGTTCAGCAAAACATTACACTTGAGATAAAAGGGGAAAGATCACAAAGTCTAATTGAATTAGCTTAATTATTGTGTGTGGAAAAAAAAAACAAACCAAAACAAAAAAACCCAAACAAAAAAAAAAACCACACAAACTACGCAAAACCAAAGTGCTGTAGAAAAGATTTTGTTTTCCCAGCTGCTAGTTTTTTCAGGAACAAATGTGACTACTGTGATGCTAGATAATGTAAAGATAGGATGCCCCTACAGTTGGAAGGAACACTTGGGACTAAAAAATTAGGTTTAGGTCACAGGTGTAGAAGATTATACTTCACACTTTAAAGGCTATCTGCAAGGCTGAAGCCAGTTCCTGAAGATGGTTCAAGGCAGATGTGGGCCATCAACAACAGAAATACTATTGTATATAAATTTATTACACGACCTTTATTATGCTAGTCTACTTCCACTGACAAAGTGGAAATGTCATATAAATCTATTTGTAAACAGTCTAATAAATTCCAAACACCAAAACAGCAATTTTTCCTTGACATTAGAGAAAATTAGAGCACGAGACTCCACCATCAAACAAAAAGTTAAAATGATAAAATCATTCCATCATAGTTAAATAATAGTTTTGCTTTAATGATTATTTGTAAATATATTACCAGACAATCTTTGCAGGAAGTTATTTGGGACCATTGTGACTTAGTGAAAACTTCTGGATGAACTCTGTACAGGTGCTCATCCCCCTGTATGATTATTTCAAACTTAGGTACAACAGAGTGTTTGGGCAGAGGCTGATGTATATTGCACCTTTTAAACTTTTTTCTCCTTATACAACAAGGTGGAAACGAAAACTGTTAAGCAGGGTAAATACCTTAAATAATTTGATTAGTACACTTCCTCTTTGATAAGGACTTCAACACTGGCTGAACAAAAGGTAAAAGCAGCTTTTGAAAGTTACAAATGACAAACTTGCTTTAGTTCATGTATATATTTCTTTACAATCCTACCATTCTTCTAAACAATGAGTTATACAGTGTATTATCTTGCTAATAAACAGGTTGATATTTCAAAATTAGGATCCAATCTACTGCTTCAATAACCAAGCCAAAGTGCTCTTTAAAAGCAGTCCAGCAACCACTTCCAAGACTCTTTGTAGCTAATACTATTTATGGTATCTGATTGCATCCTGCAGCATAATTCAATCACATTGTGTTCTTGAAACCAATCACACAGGATAAGGACAGCAAAAAACTAACCTTGACATTCAGTATAATATTTGCCAGGTAACACAAAGCAGCACATTGCTCACAGAGTTCCAGGTATAATCAGCTGGACTTTGAATAAAGTAAATGCAGAAATTCAACAATAAACAGGGCATCACAGAGAAACTGGTACCATCATAAGAGATCTTTTAGCTTTTTCAAGGAAGACACTTGTACTTCAAAATTACTTAATGCCAGAGTAGGCATTTCCTCCCCCACTGCTGATAACCACAAAAAAGTCACCACTTCATTCAAGTCAGTGAATTATTCTTAGCTTAAAAAGAAAGAAAAATTGTTGAATTAAATTCTGCCAATTAGGGATTCATATTGTAGCAGATCACTTTAATAAAAATAAATCCATTACCTTTAATGTCCAATGGGTATACAGTTAATGATGAGATGTGAGCATTTATCCACACGACAGAATCACCTACAGTACAGAACCAACACACTTGTACTCAAATGCTAAAATTATATATTTTTTACAGATGCCGCAGGTCTAGAGCTAGTTTAAAGACACATAGCACTTCTTTAGATCTACATTTGAAATACCAGAACTCCTTAGCATACAAAAATACTGTTGTCAAGGTAACAGTATACAGAAGGCAGGCAATTAAAAACCAGATATTTTAACAGCAAGCTATTAAATTTAGTATCTTAAATACTTAATTTAATGCTTCTTGGACCACATTTTACCATGGAAATGGAAAAAAAAAAAAACCCAACAACTTTATTTTTGATCAGAGACTACAACTTAACAGCATTTAAGTTTTGTGACATTTTGGTAACACCTTTCACAGTGATTATCATCCTTCTAGTTCTGTTCAGACTGAAATGACTAAATAACAAAAGCTGCAAGTGATCAGCACTTCTAAACATACCAGATCCCACGCTTTTTAAATCCTTTAATACATCCAGAAAAAAATCCACCTAACTACCCAAAAGTCAATTTTTTGTCCTACAGTCAGGCATCTGTTACCTTACAATGAGCAGATTATATAGTGGATGGTTAAGTCCTCATTCTGATAAAAAGAAATGCAGCCTGTCAAGTATAATAAAAATAGTGGAAATACCTCAAAATAAAAGAATACCAAAACAAGATTAAAACTTAATTTCAGCAAGAGAACAATAGATAATCTAATTTTATCTGGAAAAAAAAAAGCAAAAGATTGATTTGAGTACAGTAGTATAAAGCACATAATGAGGCCCTGAATTCATGAAAAAAATTTATTTTGGTGATTAAATTTTACCCATTTAAACCACATATTTAAAAATCACCTTCTACACAGATGCCTTCGCATACTGTGATTGTAAGAATTACATAAAAATTCCAGTTCATTCTGCTTATTAGATCCAGCTAATCTATGTCCTGAAGTGGGATAAAGTACAGGAGGATATTACTACCACATCACTAGCAGCTTTTGTCCCACAATTACTTTGTAAGTTACAAGTGTCCCACAAAACCACAGATGAACTGGCAAGGCCATAAATTAATCTGAACAGTTTATAACCACATTTTAATTTTATTTCATCAGCAGAGGGTCTTTTTTGTTTTTCCCTTTAAGCAATTTGAAATTGCATCCATCTAAACCCAAATTTTGTATATAAAATATTTATGTATAAATAAGATATTTATTTTGACACATGCATTAGCCTTATGACCATGACCCTCTTATGCAGTATCTTCACTCAGCCCCAAAAGCTTTTCTGGACAAGAGCTACAATATTGCATCCAGGTAAAGAGATTATAAAAGGAAGTCCTTAGATTAGAAAATCAGCCTTGCTCTGCTGAATTACCATAACTAGCCTCTAAGTTCCCAGAAGAAAGAATCAAAGGAATGAGAGGCAGTTAACAAACAACCTATTCTGGTAAGAAAAATAACTTTGCACCTGTATAAAAAATAAATCTATTGTTTATAAGAATCACTGAAGAAGATATGTAAATAACCAAGAATAGAGAGATTTGATAGACAGGCAAAAAGCCATTTACTAATCAATGAATTGAGCGGCAAGAAAACTACTAGCCAACTGGAGTTAAACACAAGGTCTGTGAAAACTGTATAAAAATGAGTTAGGTGAATAAGGAGTTGGCTTTTCTGTATGAAGAAACTGACTCCTGTCTGCTTTACTGCCGCACCACAACTCTTCCCACTTGCCGCACTTGAGGAGTAGAGACACCACGAACAAGTCTCCCCCCACCGCAAACTCCAGTTGTGATTTATCCCAGCCAAGTCCCCACTCCAGCAGCCGTGCAGGCATTCCTTTTATTTCTGAAGGGGATCCAAGGATTGCAGCTGGGGCAGCGATGCCACGCCAACGCCACCGGAGCATTGCTAGGGATGCGCTCAGCGGAGCGGTGGCTCGCCTGCTCGCCCGGCAGTGCTCGGGGGTGCCGTGTCACCCCAGCCAGCAGCACCTGCCCTCGGGCACAGGTTAGCATCCTCTGTGCCAGCCCCGGGCATGTGAGCACTGCAGCGCTCAGCAGAGCCATGCTCCGAGGTTGCTCTCATCAACCATTACCTCGGATGCACGGTACAGGCTTTGTTACGCAGATACAGTTGTCAATTCATTTGTTTGCTCAGACATGGTGCTAACTAACATCCCCTTGACAGCTTTTTGTGGAGGGCGACTTCAGCCAAGCAGGCAGAGCACATCCTGTGCTGTTCCCTGCCCACTGAGCAACCCAGGGAGCTCTCTCAGCTCTCTGGATGCTTGAGGGAGAAGGGGGGGAGAAGCACCCACTCCAGTTATCCAGGTTGGGATACACACTAGCACTTCTGGTCATTTACAGTTTACACTCAATGAAGCTCAGGGAAGGCAAAGGGAGCAAAAATGAGAAAATAAGGAGAACCACCATTATAAGTCTATTTAACTGCTTTTATCACCACTACACGGTGTAGCTTTACCTTTTAATGGCAATTAAGTACAAAAAAAAAGGCAAGTGTATACCCTGGAAACTCGGTTAACACTGTTTAGCACCAATTCCTAACAATTGCTTTGTTATGCTCTATATAAAGAACAAAATAGTTGTCTTCTAGTCAGAACTTCAAGTCAGGCAACTTAACAGAAGGCAATGGGGGCGAGATAAAGTCCTCACTCAAACCCTAAGCCACACCAAGTCATTTTTCTAAGCAGTCATCAAGTTAAAACAGCAGCTTATTCCAGATCTGCATAATTTTGTGCTATAAGTTCAGAACAAATGAGGTCTTAAGCACTTTTCTGAAGGCTGCATATGAACTGAAGAAATTAGAGGGCTTTGTGTTCCTAATCATGACTCTAGTTACTAAGTTCTGAAACAGTAATAAAATCTAAATCTTCATTAAATTTATAAGAGAGTATTTATGGCATACAGATTTCTTTTTACTGCATGAAATCACTCACTCTCAGCTTTGGGTTGCATTTTTTTTTTTTTTTTTTTAATGTTCTTTCAACATAGCAAGTATGCAAATGCATTTGAGACTTGATGGTGCTATTTAAATGTACAGCCAGGAAAGACATTCTGAGAAATGGAAACCACATGTTCTTCAGAGAAATTAAATCACAAAGATAAGTTTTATTAAGCTCTGCAACATCCATTTCCCAAGGCATGGTCTCCATGCATTCAACAAACATGACATCAAGTACAGTACATTACACTTACTGGACTGGCATGCTGATTAGTGGTTTGGAAAGTGACTGTAGCTTTTAACATCCACATTTGCAGTTGTTTTACACTGTCTCTTTGCTAATACGATCTCAACAGCTCTCTAGAGCAATCTTAGCTTAAAGTATGGATGGATTCTGGTTCAACACCAGTATTTTAAGAATTGCCATTGCCCCTGCACAGGGAAAAAGGAGTATGCTCAGCCTCAGTCTTGCACCAGAAAGGAACAGAGTAGTCCATCAGGTCTGGGGAAGGCACAGTTTGGATGGCAAGCATTAAACTGAAGAACCAGGCAAACACAAATGAATACCATTGTGACCAGAAGAGACCATAAGATAAATGACTGGCCTGACATTTTACAACAGGCTCACATGCTGAATGCAGTAATCCACATTTGAATAAAACTAACCTCAAAAAAAAAAGTATCAAATGTTGGACCAAACACCTCTAGATGTGGAGGATCTATCCCCAGAGGTTAACCATCTTCTCTGTGCAAGACATCACATGTTTTAAATAAATTTGTTAGCTTTGACTTCTCCTTATTTTGACTGCTCCCTCCCCAGCAGCATCCAGGATTTTCCGGACATGAATATACTCAAAGTAATAAAGTTACTTCTGCAACATCTCATAAAAGGCTTAAAACAAGTTACTGGCTAAGCTCCATAGACATTCACCTTGGATTTCAAGTTTTGTGGATACTTCCCAACACATTTCTCATAGTAGAATCAGCCACACCATATACAAGAGTCAAAAATAAACTTTCCTACACCCATTTCTCTATGCCATCACATGATGAGGACATGCCGAACATGTTCCAGAGTCCCTGCAGTGTCCACTAAATTATTCCCTCTCTCTGGTAGCACAGCTTACAGTCTTCACCCCTAAGCTCTGCACATGTGTGAATGTTCTTCAAAGCTCAGGCAACTCAAGCCATTCTGTGTGAGTAAAAAACTCACTTATGATGAATTACTGTCAGTGTTGGAAGTTATCCCCACAGAGATGCAATAAGGAAAACCCAACTTTGTTACAATTCCCTGATGGTAACTTCTGCAATACAACTATCTTGTGTGTTTTAAACAATTTAGTCGGTATTTTACTGATAGTGCTACTTTTTGTGTTTGTGTTGTAACATATTACAAGAAATCACTTGATCAATAAAATTTTTACATAAAGAATATTTGACAGAGTCTGCTTTCCTGTAAAGTGTGCTAACAAACTTTAAAATTTTGTCCTTACATAAAGTGAATCCTCATTACTTTTTCCAATCATTTTACTTAGAACTGATTGCAGGATGCCCAAATTAATGTTGTCTGCATCAGCCATTTATCTTAATAAAGCATTGGTGGTATGAGCTTTTGAATATGAACTTAAATCTGCAAGCATAGAATATTTTTATGTGGAAAATACAGCAATATATTCTACGCTATCTTTCCTCTGGTTTCATGGGAAGACAAGACCTGCAACTGCCAAAGGTCAAACTTCCTATCCAGGAGCTGTTAGAAGGCAGCAGACCCCTGAAGCATGAAATTAATATAAACACAAGGAAAAACAAGTGGCATACAATCTTTTTTAAAGCCCATCCAGTACTTGGTGCCCTAAATCTTCATGAGCTTGCTGCTTCACCTTCAGTCATCAAGATCTTCCTAACTGCAGAAAAGTGCCACCTGAGAACAACTTCATTTGCTCACCATCACGACAGATTTAAGGTGTGTTTATGATTATGTTGTGCCAGCATTTCACTCTTGAGAACCCCTTCTAAAACTTACAACCCAAATTCATCCCAGAATGCATGTCCAAACAAATACATAATCCCAACTCCGGAAATGCCTTACCTAGGTCATAGGTAACAGAAAAACTCCAACTCAAAATGAACCCATCATGAGGCTTGTAAATAAGATCCCACCAAGTTCTTCTCAAGTTTGCTTGTGCCAACAGCTATGTTAATTTGTTGTTCATTACTGCTCCCCAAATCCATAGTCAGATTTTAAGCAATCCATTTCAAAGTTGGATAATAACAACGAAAGATAAGCAACGTAAGAGATCACTGTGGGGTATACCACAAAACAAAAAGTATACCTGTGATGAATATTACCATGGAAATTGAATTGCCTTATCTCTCCAGGCTTATAAACATCTGGGGCAATTCTGTGATTCTTAAACTGATTCTCTTGCTTATTCATCATAGATAATACACCAGGGAATTGTACTCAATTAAGAAGCACAAATGTTTGCTGCATGTCTACTGGTAACATCTAAATCCTAATACCACTTTATATCAGGGAACTTGAAAAACATTTTAGAGCCATTTGAGATCTTACACTTATTATGATGCAACTAACATATTGCCACTGAAGCTGATCTGGAAACAGACTTTCCAAGTGAAACAGAGTATAAGGGATAATTAGGAAATGCATAGGTAATATTTCCTGTCTAGCTTTTTAGAGAGTGTCTGTTCTCAATTATGAATTTTTAAAGTGGGAAATCAAACTGAGCATTGAAAGTAATTACTAGCTATAGGGAAAAAAATGTAGGAAGAAGGAACTCAGTTCAGAGTTGTAAGTATCTAGCAGTAAAGTTACTGCCTTCGCTTCCTGAAAATTACACGGACCTAAAGATATATTTTTTTTTAAATCTTCAAGTTCTCTCATCTCCAGTCAGCAACTGTCCAAATACTTAAATACTTCATTACACACCAACAGGACAGGCCTTTAAATAAAGAGGGCTTTTCTCTGTGTTGCACTCAGTTTGCATTTTATAGCCCCTAAACCGCAAGTGAGCTAAGTATGGAACAGGGAACATGTGCTGCTATAAGAGGTAACACAACCAGCCTAAGCAGGAATGACTATGGAGACAGCTCACCAGACACTTTCACATTCTCATGGTGCAGAAACCCAGTTAACAGACATGACGCAGAAGCCAAAAGAAGGTCTTTGGGGAAAAACAAGAAAAAACTTATACTTCCACCTAACTCTTCACCACTTCCTACTAACTGCGGGCAATACCCACCCTTTTAAATGTCAAATAGAAGGAGAAGCAATTATTATGAGAAGAAACAGTAGGGTAATAATGTTAGAAAAAAACAGGAGATCTTCAGGAACTGCATCACTGAGACTTCAGTGGTAAAGCACCAAATTCTGCTGCAAGAATGCCTGTACACTACCAGAGTAAAAGCAACATTCAAAAAATTTATCACAGAAATTTTAAGTTCTACTTACTATCACTAAAACACTTCAAGATTGAAACTTCCATAGCAGCTGTAATTATTCCATAATGCAAGATAAGTGTTTTGTTGCTGTTTCTTACAGATACAAGACAGATAATTTTTAAAAAGTCATTTAATGTCTCAGGACATCACTATTTTAAAGTTTACCGGGCAAGGAAGGACATAGAGCCTTGAGAAGAGTTAATTTAACTTGAAGCTCCACATGCACTTGCAAGTGACTTGCAAACTTGCACTGCAAATGAGTAAATGCTGAATGGTCTATAAATACCTTTACTACCACGGATATGGTTTCTCTCCAGGGCCTTAAAAAAAAAAAAAAAAAAGGGCCCAGGCACCTGAAACTTTATCCTCTGGGGGAGCGTTACAGCTGCTCCCATTTACAGCTTTAACAACCTGCCCGCCAGCACAAGCACAGCCCAGGGTAGGGGATACCCGGGGGGACCCGCACAGCGACACTCATTTGTTGGGACACGGACACGAGCGTCGCGCCTGTCACGCCGGGATGCTCGATTCGCCCAGCGAGCCGGCGGGAGAGCCCCTTCTACACCGCACAGCAAAAGTTCAGCTAATACAAAAAGTAATTTCGCAAAGCACTGATACATAAAACCCCCGAGTGCTGGATGGCGCTGGGGCCGCGCAGGGACCCCCGCCCGCCCCGGGAGCAGGGAGCGCGGTGCGGTTCCTACCCGAGCGGCTGCGGATGACATCGCGGAACTCATCGGCGGCCGCTTCGCTGCCGGCAGCGGGACCGGGGCGTCCCGGCTCGGCCATGCCCGAGGAGCTGCCGAGGGAGGCGTAGGAGCTAGGGTGGAGGGACCGGACAGGACCGGGCCAGGTGTGGAGCGGCGCCGCCCGCCCTGAAATAGCTCCGGAGCGGCGGCTCCGGCCCCCGCCCCGCGGTCGATGGAGAGGAGCAATTAGAGAGCAGTGCCCCCCTCCCCGGGGCAGGAGCGGCCCCAGCGCACCGCCCGCGGCGGCCAGGGGGCGGACGGGACGGAGCCACCCTGTCCCTGGCAGCGGCCGGGTTCCAGCTTTGCCGGGGTTGTACCCACTCAGCCGCACGTCGCTGCTGCCCCGGCGGAGGGGTCAGGGCAGCCGGAGCAGGGTGCGAGCCCTGCCGCGGGGATCAAACGACAAACGCGCTGGAGTTTGTCTTCTGCTCCTTCCTTTGTAGATCATCCTCTGAGGGGCGAAGGTCCTGAATACCTCGTCCAGTGGCACTTCTCCAAAGCCACCCGAGTGGCAGCCTATTGGCACCTGCAGGCTAGTCAAATCCCTCATCCGTTTTCAGGAAAGAGGGACGCAGGAAAACATTTCCTCTTGTGTTTAATACGGGAAAGGCGCATCTTTGTCCCCTCTCACTACAGTCGAGGGACAAAACGCTTCCCGCTGGCACTGCTTCCTTGAAACCTTCCATTAAGTGTCAATTTGGATGGCTGCCTCCAGCCCACCATTATTCCTTTCCCCTCAATTTTCTCTCCACACCAACTTCCAGGACTTGCCTTTTATGCTGTTTGCCTCATCTCTCCAGGCCCCCAAGCAGATTGCATCACCTCATGGGGAAAGTTACCAGGCACAGGAAAGAAATGTTCTTGGATGTACGTATTTAAACGCCCGCTCTCCTTACAAGAGAAACCCAGGCTCTGAAAAATTACGCTTTAAAATACAGACAATCACAGAATCACCTGTTTTTTTGCTAGTTTATATGTAGTTTAGGACAGCAATGTAGTGTATTTAATACAATGTAGCCTAGCTGCTTCTCAGCTTTAACACCAATTCATAGATAATTCATAAACATATATAAAGGGACAGGAAATTAAGGATAAGCTGTAGAAAGGATGTATACCTCCACTTGTATTTGTGCAGATAAAGGACTTGTATCTGTTCGTGTGTTCCAGGGTAAATCAGAAGAAATGTACACTTTTGAAGATGTTAAATAGAATAGAACTAAGTAAGAAAACCAGGTCAGAGACAATGAACAATTAGAGAAAAACTATCTACAGGCAGCAAAACATGTGGTGGTAGATTCTGAGGAAAGAATCAGCAGGGCACACCCTCCACACAAGGGTTGTCTCCTGGCTGGATTCTGCCCTCCTGTTGCTCATTATGACATTAAGTAGATGAGGAGTTTTTTCCCAATCTGATAACTCCAAAAGTATTTTTAAGGTTTGTTTGAGATGATCAGTGTTTATTACTTCCACAAAGTGAGTGGGAAAAAAATGAAGTACTGCCAGCCTTAAATACTACAAAACATTACTCAGAAAATGTATGAAATTGTCCTTGGATTATTCAGGGGAGAGATATCATATTTCTTTCTCCATATTCCCATTTTCAGTTCCTTCTGGTTGCCCCTGGTATGTGCCAACTCACAAACTTCCAGTGATGCAATTTTGGCTCCCACCACGGGGGTTCTTGCTAGAAAACGTGTCGGAGGTCAAATTGCAGGCTGGGTAACACCAGCTAGTGAGGAGAGCCTGTAGTTTCTCCTCCAATTTACCATTCTGTTTAGTACCCTGTTATCACCCACTGCCAAGTTTTCCCCAGCTAGATTCTCCCAGTCCCACAGCAATCCAGACATTTAGTAATTTGTGTCTGTCTCCCCATGGCTTGGTTTCTCGGCCTCTGCCTCTCCTTTTTAAGCTGACTTGTTTTTTGCATTCTGGTGCTTTGGGGAAGGTGGCAGTTCCCGCACACCTCCCCCTCCCCCATAACATGCACAGCATTGCAGAATTTAAAATGGGATTCATGCACTCCTCAACAGCTGATCAGAGCTTCCCATGCATTCTGTTCTGTCTTTAAAACCCGTGTGGGGAGACAGTATAGCTGCTTCCCTCTTATTCCAGCTTGTCTTCTGTCTGTTCCTGAGGCCAAAATGGAGGGAAGATAATTTAACCTCATTTTGGCCAAGTTGTGATCACAGTTCTTCCATAACAGCAATGTAGAAGGAAGGCAATCAGGATAGAGACAAAAATGTCATGACTGACACTTGTCACTCCAGACTGCCTGTATCAGTAGCCAAAATCTCATTACTGTGGTTTGACAACAGGAAGAACACTATCTTATATGAATATATATATATGTGTGTGTGTGTGTGTGTGTGTGTGTGTGTATATGTATATATATGTGTGTATATATGTGTGTATATATATATATATGTAATCAGCATTTAAGGACACATTCTTAAATACTGAATCTGTTCTGCTCCGTTTTAGAGACCCAGCAGGACTGTATGCAGAACATCAATGCTAGAAGTCTTAACAGATTTGATTGACTTTATGAGCAGGCATAGCCCTTAGTGTTCAGTACCTCATGTTTTGGTAAAAAAAGTAAAAGTTAAAAAGTAAAAATTCTGCATCCCAGTTCTGCAAGCACTACCTACATATACACACACACACACAGAGGTATGTTTGAAGCACTGCTGTTGGTTGAGTTCAGAGAGTTTCCAGCAAGAATTCTCTGCGTTTCCTGCATTACATTTATCATTCTGCTTAAGGGTCTTGCTTCCCCGCAAACAGGAATCTTGTTTGAAACTGATGTGGTCTCCAGGAAGCTAATCTAATCACAAAACTTTCTGAAGTATTTAAACTCCTGAAGTCTAAATCAAGGTAGGACACTAGAGCAACATATATTACATTCTTTTGATAAAGTTATTCCATCATGTTAATCAGGGGAGAAAAAAGGTTTTATATACCTCTTTCTCAGAACAATTATTCTATTCATGAAGAAGGATTTCTATCAAGGCCCCTAAATGTCAATGTCTTCATCACAGAACTACCAAATAGTGATGAGATTGGTTTGTGACATTATCTAATCACATAGAATCTCCACATTTAAAATTCTCCCTGATTTCATCAACAGTACTTGTGTTTTTAGCTCAGATGCAGAGGAGAACTCTTAGATCACACTGGTGCCTGTAGCACTGCAAAACCCTCATTCAACACACACTTTGAATTTTGAAATATGTCACTTCTTTATACCTCAGTGGAAACTACCATTCCCAAAACTTAGTAAGATATCGTTTACTTAAAAGAAGAAAAAAACAACAGAACAAGCAAAAAGAACAATTGGCTGGTTTTGATAGTGAATATTTGACATGTAACTTTTGAAGTCATTCTCTGGGATACATATGTGTGTGAGTATGTACTTATGTGTGTGTATATATGTTCATGTAGGATGTACATTGTTGCTTAAGGATGAAGAGAATATGGTCAGGATCAATGCTGCTAAACAAGAACTGGCAATTATTGCTAGTCAATTCTTGTCCCAGAAAACCCATTTCACTCAGTTTATAGTCACAGTGGAAAATCTTTCACTGTGTTTTAGTGCATATTATTAGAATTATTTGCTTAGATTTTTATCAAAAGCTGAGGCTGGATTAAAATACTAGGGAAGCCTTCTGTTAGAAATTACATTTTAGGATGAACAATATACTTTAATGGATAAATGACAATTATTAAAAGACCAGTTCAGCAAATTATTGACTTAATAATAGACTCTCAAACATGATCAGAGTCTGAGTTTGGATGTTCTGAGTGATAGATTACCTATTCTTAAAGGCATCTGTATGCTTTGATTCCATTAAATATACTGATCTTTTTATAGCTGCATGTTTAAAGGCAGACTTGTTGCTACTCATGCTGAGACAGCTGCTTATTGTCAACTACAAGCTAAAACAAGCATTTGCTTGTTCAAAATTAGACTTTGTCTACAATTTGCATTAATATAAACAATCTAATAAATATTAAAATATACTGAAATATTATATGGGAAGATGTCCCAACTTTCAGGTCAGTAATCATATTCCTTGGCAAGAAAGGTCTAAAACCTTAGGAAAAAATTTAACATTCTGGATTAAAAACTTTTTTAAATCATGCAAAACCATGCATGTTTTTTCCAGGAGGTCGTATTACATTCTGGCTCTGCCAGGCCATTTATGATGCATCAAAAATATTTCTACAGCTTGATTAATCTAAGTAAGGGAACTGTTTGTAAAAGTCTACCAAAACACCGTCCTCCCTGAAAAAAGGAGTTATTTATCCTAACCACAGTGAATGGCCTATCCTATATTAAAACCGGTTTTCTTGGCTATGTAGAATTTTGATTCTCATATTATCTTTTAATTATTCTATAAATCAAAATGAGTAAACAGTCAGAAAAGTACATAAAAGCTTCCCTTGTGATAATTTATGCTTTAAAATGATGACTTTGAAGCAAAAAGGAAGTGTGGCTTCATCTGCCTTAACTAATTTATGGCAACTCCCTCAGCTAACTGGAATCACATGGTGTAAATGGAAAATGAACCTCTACTGGTATTGAAAATAAAGAGGTAATTTATTTCCATCTTTCAGAAGTGCTATTCAAAACTGCATATAGGCTTTTGTCACAGCTGATTAAAAAGCTTGGGTTTCATCTTAGAATTAGTTTTATAATCTATTCAAGCAAAACTGAAAGTCAGCGCTCTAAATATACTAAGAAAACTGAAAGCTTATTTGCTGATAAGTACTTACTAAATTGGTGACCTGCTTACCTCCTAGGAACACAAATACTGGTGAACAGCACAAAATCTTGTCATGAGCTTCTTCTTGTGTTTGTGATGGATCATGTTATGCTTTTTTAATGCCTTTTTTTTGCTGCTACGATGTTCGTAAAATCGAAGACTTATTAGAGAGATTTGCATACAAACCAGTGCTGTGAATTGTTTACTTTAGATTTGATTTTTGGTGTACTTAATTCTGGAGAAAAATGTATGTTAAATCTTTAATAAAAAGGCCTTTAAGTAACTGAAACTAAATAAAAAAAAATGCCAAAAGGAATTATTTATTGCATGATGATGTATCCTGTATTAAAGCCCTTCCATTAAAAAGTTACAAAATAACCTCTCAGTTACAGCACTAATAACCATATTTACAAAGGCAATCAGCAGTGCCTCATGCATAGACTTAAGCACTCTGTGAATTAATGCCTAATTACATTTTCATAGCTATCATTAGGCATCTTTTGGCTTATACTGTCATGTGCAGTAAATGCTTAAATGTTTTTGGTCCCTATCCTCAAAGATATTTCGACATCTAGTTCTCATTTCTAATTTATAAAAATCAGACACCATTAGGGACCTTTTCCCAAAGCCAAAGTATTTGAAATTTTGTCTCTTGGAAGAGTATGTGAAATTTTGTCTCTGTTGGAAACTTGTGAACAAAACTAGATTGTCACAATAGTCTGGATCCAACACTGCTATGCCTACAACTTCAATAAACAGTCTATTTATTTTTTTTTTTTAAAGTGTTCTTCTCTAAATCTTTATGCTATTTCTATTAGTATAGTATAGTCCATTGCAAATATCTACACTTGGACAAAACTGCCCATCACATCCAAGGAACATCCAATCCATGAATTAAGTGGTTTAGTTCCAGAGAGACTTCCTCATTACCCAAAATAAAATGTCTCCAAACTCAAGTAAAGTTTTCTTCTCCCATATTCTATTCTTCTCAACATCATTGAAGTAGTTATTTAAAACAGCAAAACATTCTTTTATTTTTTTAAATTTTATTTTCTCCTTTCTGTGTTTGTTGTATAGGGAGTTTGCATTTCCTGTAATAAATATTCCTGTTTCCCCTAAAAGTTTCTGAAAACAGTCTTATATTTTAGTGTGAGCTGTATTTGGTGTATGTTTAAACATGTTTGTTTGGGCACATCTGCTGAGGCTACAGAGGAAGAGTTAAAGAATAGATCACTTTGTGTGATATAATACATGATTATATGCATAGGATATGGTTTGTTGTTTATGCCTAGAAAAATGTTTTTTCTTCAGTAAAAAAAAAAAAAAATTAAAAATTTTGAAAAGAAAACAATGTAGTTTCACTCTCCATTGTCCTAGTTTTGCATAGATGAAAGTTCACAAAGTTCACCTGTTTAATTTTAGGAACATGAGTAGAGGTAGACAAAATATGCAGATAATAGTCCTGTAATTGACTTAATAATAAAGTTAGGCAATAAATATTTGAACACAAATAAAATTAAAAAGTCTTGCTCTGAGTATCATACACCTGAAGCAAAAAATTTAAAGGCATTCATGCTAATGAGCCAACATTGTGTTAAGTAGAGAACCAGTGACTAAATTGGTAAAAGGGTGTAAAAATACTAGCCAGTGATCAAGTACTTCTTCTTCACCTTGCTGGCAAAATAGTTCTTTATTTACTTTTATAAGCACTACTGTCTAGGAATGAAAATGTCATTCTAAAGAGCAAATGTTAAGGAACTTGAGCCTTTGGGACTTAGGAAATTGTTGTTAAAGAAGCAAAAATCTTGGGGTGGCATAAAGATTATTGGATAACTTGGATGTGCTGCAGCTTTAGAATGGGGCAAAACACAAGTACGGTATTTTCTGAAATGGTTAAACTCCTGAAAAACAGAAGGAGTAGAGAAGCTGTACTATTCTAATTGCTAAAACTGTAATTGCCAGCTCAGGTTTGCATGAATTTACAGAGGCTTTTTTAACATGAGGTTAATTAGCAAGGCTTTTCAAAGTCTTTTCACATCCCTGTACAAGTCTAACACAGCCCAGGGCAGCTGATATTTTTTTACCAGTACATTGTTTTTCACCTCTCTGTGTGACATCAGTATGCAGTTAAAATTCAATTCCAGTCATGCTCACACATTACTGAGCCACACTGGAACTGGAACTAATGGGAATCTCTCATTGCCTCTCCCAGTAAATCCAAGGACCACCATGCACCTCTGGAGGCTAAATACCTGCCTCTTCTAAGGCTACTCCTGGAGCATGGCCCCACTGGATTTTTTTTTGCCATCAAGTTCTCTTCTGTGGAGAAAGTCCGATTTCATATTCCTGGACTGACTGTCAGGGATTATCAAGTGTTAAATTCACATTCAAAATATTTGCAATAAACTCCTATTTTTGAATGATATTTTGTCAAGAGTTTTTTAATTATTGTCATCCTCAAATGTATCTACAGATTGACCTGTCAGCTGTGAGGCAACTACCTCTGATAAATCATTGTGATTGTAGAGGAGTTTCCACCAAAATGTTTTAAATAATTGCACTTAGATTGAAGGGTTAATGACTGAAAAGGATTGGAGAAGTAAGAAAGAAGTATTTGAATCTTTCCTCTCAACAGAAACAAAGGAAAAAACACAGTAAGAGGTCATTCTTCTCTTGTGAAATTCCTCAATTACCTGTGGAGTTAAAAGGAAGCTTTTAGTCAAATCTGTTCTTGATTAAAATATATTAGCAAGTCTGAACAACTTACGTATTAATTCAACAATTTTTTTTTTTTTGCTCTGAACAGTGTAGACAGTGTTTCACTCTTTCAAATATTTGTAAAGAAGATATGTGCCTAGCACATTGAATCCAAATTTTTATACTTGAAATATTGAAGGAAAGCCAGTTAGAGCTGTATCTCTGTCTGAGGTGTCTGCCAGCAAATCTAATGTGCACAGTCAAAAATCACTTTATGTATGAATTACCTGGCATGGCCATGGCCCTTAAACATTTCAGGGCTAATTTCATACCTTTGGTTGACTATTCTTACACATCTCAGAGTGCAGCAAGAGCAGGACAGCTCCCCCAGGGCTGGGAATGTGGGGACTCTCTATGGGAGTGGCAAGGCAGCCCAGGTCCATCCATCCCTCTGTGCCAGCCCAGAGCTGCTGGGGGCACCAGGTGGGCCCAATCCTGGCACTGTGCACTTGCCTGGCTTTGGGGATGTCTGGGGCTGGGATGTGAGCCCCTGGGTGGGCCCAGCTCTGTGGCACCCCTGGCTGGGGAGGGCAGGGCTGTGGGGAAGGACAGGGCTGGTCCTTCTGCTGGGGTGCTGCAGCAGGGGCTGGTGACCCCAGGGGGTGGCATGGGGTCCCTAATTGTAAGCAGGTGGAGGGGCCCCAGAGGAGGGTGGGCAGGGACAGACAGGGCTGGGGATGTCACACAGTGGGGCTGGGTGACAGCACCTAAATGCTGGGCTGTGCTAAAGGAGTTTTGTATTAAATGGCACATGTGGTATTGTACAGTTACAGACAAAGCTGCAGAGCAAATCTAATGTGGCCATCTCCCAGGAGAGACAAAAGGACAGGAACCAGCAATGCAGCCAGGATTGACCCATACCCAGCCTTTCCCTGCCCTCTCCAAGCTGCTGCAGTTGCAGTTTGGCTGTGGCCTGTCCAGGGAGCAGCTGGTCCCACGAGATCTTGGAGCTAGCACCACAAACAAGGATCCCAGTTCCATCAGAAGGCTTCAAGCTAAAGTCATGTAAGGCTGAGCTGCTGCCAGATGCACAATGCACATGCAAGTACAAGCAGCTATTCAAACAAAGAGCAATGAGCAACTTGGGGAATGTATAACCAATCTACCCTCAAACATACATCAGTTTGCCTTTCAAACAGAAAGTAAAATAAAATAGCTTATATCCATCTGTTAATTGTCCCACTATGAGGTAAACACAGAATATGTGTGTGTTCAGGAGGAGTAAGATGATCTCACAATACATATATATCCTCATATTCTTTATTCTTGCTATTTATTTTTGTTAGAAATAAGGAAGTGCTCATGGAGGTGGAAATTAAAATGACTCTGAATGTCTTGCTGTTTTATACAGAAAATACTGATACTAAACCACCATTGTGCCAAGTTAGTTCCTTACAGATTCCACTGAAGAGCTAGGAAACAACCGTCCAAGCAACAGTCAAGGGCAATTATTTTGTAATGCAGAATTGTTCCTTAATATACAGATGTTTTTGTGTTTACTCATTAATAAAATGAGTAAAAGCAGAAGCATGTATACTGCATGTAGAACTAAGAAGTGGTGGCAGGCAAACATCACTTGGGCAGCTTCCAGCAGTTTTACTTCCCTCCCAGGATGGTAATGTGGGTATGTTTGACATATTAATCTTTTATGTGTTCTGTAGTTCAGCCTGTCAGCTACAACTCATATATTTCATCATTATGGTTGCAAAAACAGTACTCACCATACAAATTGTTGATGAAAATAAACTTAACAATAGAAAGATATCACTCTTTCCAGTGTTAATTTACACCATTTAAGTACATCTGGGCCAAGGAGAACAAAAATCCAGCAGTCAATGCAACTTTTAAAACAACTGCAAGGGTTCTCATTCCACTTGAAAGTACCATTCATTCAGTTCTACAATGTTTTGTACATCTGATACCCCTTTTGCTTTCACCTGTTATATTACAACAGTTTTATGTATTTCTGGTGAGGAAAATGGTATCTAAGTTCTCGCTCTACAAATGTTTTTATGGATGGAGCTGGCATTAGCAAATACAGAATCCAACTGTGTTTTCTGGAATAATTAAAGTAATAAAGTGCTAATGGGAAGATTGGCTGAAAAAGAGTGTAAGCCACACTAAGCAGGGCTCACACTAACTCCATATTTATGAGGTGACTATCTCCCTACTACATCTCTGCTCACTGCCACCCTGGCTCTGATTGTCCTTGAAATCAGCACTGATATCTGATAATTGTGTGATTTGATTTGCTTTAGCTTTTTGAGAACAGTGTTCTGAAATATTTCCATACTGAAAACATACTTACTATGAATACCCATTCTACACATACACTTAATCTATGTTTATCAGTTGCTTTAAATTAATGGAAAAGACTAAAACAAGTACATTAAAAAACCAAATCTTTGTAGGATACATCCCAGTGTAATGACAAAACAATAAAGAAAAAAGAGACAAAGAAAAATAGAAACAAAGAAAAAAAACCCCTTCCATGAATCTGCTCATATATTACTTCATTGATTCATTGACATTACAATTTAAAGTACTTATTAGATTTCATTAGATTCTAAAATTTTACCCTGAACTGTGCTAACTAGTGCAATTCTCTTATTTCATGTAATGGAAGATTTAAAATGTATTGGTATGGAAGCACTGTGGTGGCATTACCAAAGTGTTTTTCTTAGGCACCATTCAGATATGTTTCATAGTGACAAAACACTGCAATAAAATATACCAAAATAAACCCATAATGAAACATTTTGACATTATTGGGATGAAAAGAGAAATTTTCAAATACAAAAGTAAAAATAAATTATTCTGAAACTCTTAAGATACTGAAGTCTCCTCCAACAAAGCATTTTCATTCACAAAAATCAGTACTTTTTGTCACAAAATCGTTCTCTTGGCTTTTTTTCCTTGCTTCTTCATGTTTTTGTTGCTTTTTTTTCAACAAGCCTAGGGATTACTTTACAGAAAAAAAAAAAAAAAAAAATTAAAGAAAATCCTACTTATGGGCCCAGAAGAAATACAGCTTTGTAATTAATGTCTCTTTCCAAGGAATATAAATAAAATCATACAAATCTCTCTTTGTCTCTTTGTGCTCCATGCTTTCACATGTTCACCCTTTGCTCATTTTCTGACCCATGTTCTCTCTACCCCAAGTTTATTCATAAACAAACAAATGGCAGTGACAGATGGCATCCCACAGACCACTTCATTTGCTGTGTCAGGATGGGCACATTCCCCTCTGTGGGTGTCTCAAATTATTAAATGTGTGTCCAGGTCCATGAAATGAAAAGAATAACAATGAAAAGCAGATATTTCATAGGTGAAATTAATTGTGTAGTCGTGCAGAGTTGTAGCAATAGGGGTTCTGCCCAAACAGAGGAAAACTAAACAGGTTTTAAAATTTTTCAGCTGTTGTTATGACCTTGCCTTTCCCACTATTAAAGGAAGGATGGAAGACATCTAGATACAGGAAACAAGCACTGTTGTACCTGTTGTCTTATTTTAATCAGAACTGTGTTGCATACTGCTGTTCCTCTTTATCCATACAAGTTGCAACACTGAGAGTCGAATGCAGCTCCTGCAAGGATGGGGGTGTCTTGTATCACAGGCTGTGGTGCAAAGCTGGAGCAGGGTGGAACCTCAGCTCTCGAGTCATCTTTCAGTGCCCACATTGTCTGTCCTGGGCACAAGGGAGAGGCTGATCTGGTGTGAAGTGCTTTGCACGGAGAGTTTCTGTCTGACTGATGTCCATGCTTTGTCACTGAGGCCCCCGAAAACTTTCCTAACGTGCATCAATGTTTAATTTCAGCTTTGTAACACAAAATAATTTTAACTGAATTATGATGAAAGAGCAAAAAAGACAATAATGTTAATTTTTGAGAAATGAAGTGCATTGGCAATGTTTTGAACATATCAACTTGCATTTTTCTTTATTCTAAAGCATTTTGCTCAATAGTTGAAATAATTAAGAAAATAATTATTGTTTCCTGTCCTCCATGGCAGAATGAGAATTGTTGCTGCAAGGTAACTTTTTTCATTATCAAAATCAGAGCAATGCAAATGACATTTGTATAAAATGACAGTACTTCAATAATAAGTTTGCCATTTTAAACATAAACTCATCCAGAAGGCAGACATTCTCTAAGAAAAAAGTCAATATTTCTCCATATGTAGATCTGCCTTAAAACTAACCGTACTTTTCACAGGCCTGGAACAGTGCCTGAATTTTGTAACCAGGTCCTTTAGAGCTGGTGCACCCTATAGCACATTGCCCCTTCCCAACTCTCACTGTGAATTGACTGGAAGACTTACCAGGCAGAAAAGTTTGGGTTCTTCTCTGATTTATTTTGTATCTGTCACAGCCATGTAACATTTACAGCTGTAACAGGGATATCAGAATACATATATAAAATGCAGGCACGTTTTTTTTATAATGCATCTCTTAATCCTTACAGCCTGATTTTTGCTCCAGTCCTGAGGTGAATGTTGAGTAGATGGAGTCAGCTGGCCAGGTGTAATCAATAGGGATGGAAAGGAAGACAGAGCTTCACCAAAATACAGCTTTTTAGGTCCTTTGCTATTTTTGGTTGACCTCATTACAATTTCTGCCTTATTCATTAAGGCTCTGCTTCAGCAAAACATGTAAGGCCATAGTTGCAACAAACACTCATATGAATGAATAAATTTTATTATAGTTAAATACATGCTTTATTGTTTTCCTGAATGAGTGGGGTTTTTTCTAATTAAAAGAAAAGATGTCACAGAGGAAAATGCAGTTATGTAATACCCCATTATTTTGCACAACTCAGTCAATAAGCTTAATCTTATCTAGTATGCTAAATAACTTAGAGAAGTTCTTAGTCATCTAGTCAACACACCTTAAAATTTGAAGGTAACGCTTATTACAGATGCATAAAGCTCATTACTAATGAATAAACATTCATTTTACATCACTTACTTTAAATTCAAGTAATTCTTTATCCATTGTGCCTACTCATGTAAGGAATTTAAAGTTTAGCTGATTTATAATTATCCATTAGAAACAGAAAGGAGGAAAAAGAAGGGGGGGTGGGTGCTGAGTTAGTTCAAATACAACTTGAAGGACTTAATTTTCAGTTTAGAAGAATAGCATCTGCACTGGAATAAACTATGACATGTTTAGTACTGTAGTGGATTTTAGAAACTAGCTTATAAGGAAGCAATTAAGGTCTTTTCTGGTGAGATTTATTCTGTAGAAGTAATGAAAAGCATAATTACTGGGGACAAACAGGAACATTTTTGCACTTCCTTTAAGGCTCAGAACTCACCCACATTGGACAGCTACAGTGTGGTATTGATAACCTGGAAAAGAGAAAAAGGACAGAGAGCTTGACTTCAGCTTCTCACAGGTGAAAAATTAATAATGATGCTAAGAATGTGGGAATGATCTTAGCAGCTCAGAACTTGATATAACTTTGCAGCATCCTCCAAGAGCATGTCTCCAGCAATCACCAATACTTGATTTCTAAGTGGAAGTTTTCAGAAACAGAGCAAACACAGCAATCTTACTCCTTACACCAGTCCAAAAATCCCTGCCTTATGAAGGTGCAAATGTGGAGTTTAGACACTGGTTTTAATATTTTTAAGAAGTCTTTATCTTCCATCAGTCTAGTCTCACTTTGAAGCTATCAGCAGGGGTCTTCACAGCTTCCTGTGGCAATGAACTCCTCTGTATATCCTCATTAGTTTATTTGGTCTGCAACTTCACATCAGAGTTCCCATAGTTCTTGAATTATGAGGAACAACCATCAGTTCCCTCTCTACCTTCTCAGTTTTGCTCATGATTTTATAGTTCTGTCAAAAGCTCCCTACAGTGTCTCTTCTCTGAGCTGAAGAGTTCTTGTCTGTCTAATCCTTCCTCTGGGAGTTGCTCTGTAATTTTTTTTTTATCATTATTGCTCTTCTCTGTACTTCTGTTGTGTCCTTGCAGTGGCAGTGAGACAGATTTGCCAGCAATACCCAGGATTCATGTGCATGAAGTGCCATTGCATTTTTCAGTTTTGTTCTTTATTTTTTGCAATAACTCATAAACATCACACTTTTTTCTGTTCACTGTTGTTGAATCCTGAACTAACATTTTCACAAGCCCTGTTACTAGATCTCTGAAATCTCTTTCCTCAGATACAGTCAATAGTTTAAAACTCCTCACTCCGAAGATAAAATTACTTTTTACATGGCTATCATCCTTTTCTACTTTTCCCACTTTTTTAGTGATTTATCCTAAGATTTAACACACCTGGTAGCTCAGTATTGAGAGTTTATTGACAGTTGTATTAACAACTTTTCCAGCTCTGACAGTCCTCTGCACCATCAAGAAACTGCTGTTTCACTTTTCAGTCTTTCTCCAGATAATTTTTGCATACATGTAGCAATGCTGGGCCCAGTGTGAAACTGTGAGACTCCTAGACTGGTGCTCCTATACTGACAAAACTGCCTATTAATTCCTACCTTTTCTTCCCAATTTTTGAGTATTTATTTGCTCATGAGAGAATCTTGGAAAGAAACAATAATCTGATATCTTTGATGGGCTGTTGAAAGGTTTTTGAATCACAAGCATACAAAAGCAAATGATTATTGATTCTTTAAAGGACGAACAAGACCAAACTTCTTTCTATAAAATTCACATTGATTTCTCTCAGGGATATCACATTTATCTATGCACTTTCTGACTGTCTTCTACATTATAAACTCTACTGTAATTAGTCTGATCACTAGTCCCAAAATCTCTATGGGAACCTTTTCCAAATTTTAATGTAGTATAGTTTTGATTTTTCTTTTGACGCTCAAGCCATTTAAAGAGGAAGGTGAGCAACCACTTTTAGTCGAATGCCATTTTTAAAATGTTAAAGACTCTTTAGAACTCTGACAATTCATTACTATGCTGTTAGCTTTTCCTACTTGTATTGTATGAGATGCATCCTCCAAATAGTTTCCCATAAAGATTCTATCATGTTCTCTTCAGGTAGCAAATGTGCAAAGAACTGTCCTTGCTTCACCCAGCCTTGCCACTGGGAACATTCAAGATACTTCTCAAGAAATAAGTACAGTCCCTATTATAGCAAAGGAAAACAAAACTGAGAGGTGAAGGGCTGGCTTTAATAAAGGGCTGACATCAGGACCATGTGCATAACTATCTTGTCACCTCTTCAGTGATTCAGCACTAACAAATTTTATATGAATGTCCCATAACAGTTTAGCATGTCTTGAGCCTGGATTGATGTACAGCCCCTCAACGAAGATGGAAACTGTTTCCTGACTCTATTTTGATGTCTTTATCATTAGCCTATACTGCCTGATATCTGAGCCTACTATAAAGGGTCTTTTTACAGTAATTAAAAAAAAAAAAAATTAAAAAAAAAATCAAGATTTACTTGGGGTGGCCCTAGATTAAAAAGAACACATGAAAAAGTCCAAGATAGGAGCAATCCTATTGTTTTAGAAATAGTTACAATCCAAAATCAGTCTACGCCTAAATGAGATTTAAATCACATATTCACAGAATATCCTGAGTTGGAAGGATCCACAAGGATCACCCAAGTCCAGTTCCTGATCCTGCACAGGACAGCCCAAGTATCATATCATCTGCCATAGAGCATTGTCCAAACTCTCCTTGAGCTCTGTCAGGCTGGTGCTGTGACCAGTGCCCTGGGGAGCCTGTTCAGTGCCCACCCATCCTCTGAGGGAAGAACCTCTTCCTGATATCCCACCTAAACCTCCCCTGACACAGCTTCAGGCCATTCCCTCGGGTCCTGTCAGTGTCCCCACAGAGCACAGATCAGTGCCTGCCCCTCCTCTTCTCCTCCTGAGGAAGCTGTGACTGCAGTGAGGGTTAACCAAGGGACATCAGCTACTCCTTACACAGCTTCCCCTCCAGACCCTTCACCATCCTTGCTTCCCTCCTTTGGACACTTTCTGGGCTTTCTGATATTGTGGCACCAAAAACTGCACACGGCTCAGGAGGTAAGCCTGCACACTTCTCAACTCACATTGTAAATGAACACAGAGATGAGGGCAGTTTCAGACAATCTTTTGTTATAAATTCCTGGTGTCTATGCCCTGTGTCCCAGCAATGTTCATGATTGCATACTAACTAATGAACACACCCCTCATTTAAATTAATGCTCCCTTGCCTGGTATAAACAGACTGCAGCAATTCTGTAGCTGGCAAGCAAGGAAAAGAGGAGAGGCTAAATAGGATTAGCAGAATATCTAAGCATCCTCTTTAATTACCTCCTACAATATGTTCATTCTCTTTTGTCTCCAAGTAAATTTTTTTGCCATTCACACCTGATTGATCAGATCAGAGCAGGGCTGGGAGCTAGGAGACTCTATTCATTATCTTAAAGGATGT
The DNA here is from genome assembly GCA_018697195.1 of Certhia americana. Lineage (NCBI taxonomy): Eukaryota > Metazoa > Chordata > Aves > Passeriformes > Certhiidae > Certhia > Certhia americana. Next base: position 107,317,179 of record CM031857.1, read on the forward strand.
TATAGTGGGTGCTCTTATTAAACAGATTTTTAAGGGGAAAGGTATGAGGCTTTCCACCACCATTCAGAGAACTGATGTTCAAGGGGAGGGCCTAGACAAATGCCACTCACACCAACAGGCCAGCTAATCTAATTGATAATAGTCCTATTAATTTGGAATTGTATATTAACAGCCTGCAGCACTGGATCATCTTCATACCATTCTCATTATATCAAGTCCTCATTCATTTGGAAGGTTAACAAGTGCATAGTGTTAATAACAAAATTAAACAGAAGGATGTAAATTAGAAAGAGATATTTATTATTAAATGTTTACAGGAAAGAAATAAGCATACTTGTTCCATTATCATTTAACTAATGCTGCATATGAGCACCTGAAGAAGTTACATGAATGCAAGATGATGATTTAGGAGTTGAAATTAAGGATTATTATTTACTTCAAAAGTAGAGAAGTAAAAATATGAATTGTGGTTCTTTTGTCAGCTGCAAAGGAGTCCCAGTGAGTGTTGCTAAATCACCACAGTTGCATAGTGCTTTTCTGAGCAGTGTCTGGGTCAATGTGAACATCCTGCCTAGGCTGTGGCATGGACAGCAGGATACAAGCAATTTTCAGGTATGCCAAGATTTTAGTCTCTACAGGCTTAGGCAAGGGAGAGTTTCTAGGATATTTTGCACAGCTAACTCTCTAGAAGTGCTCAGAGCAGAACTTCAGACACTTAATAAATTTTACAGCTGAAAACTGAAGAGCTCTTGACCCTCTGCTACCCAAGCATTTCTTGCAGATTGCTGTCATGGACCTTGGTGTATAAATTCTTCCTGTGTTGCACTTCAAGCATGGATCTGTAAGATTTTTTCTTTGAAGTCATAGGTGATTCTCTGCTATAGTCTATGTTTTATATAACATGTTAATAAAAATGTTTATCAAGCCAGTTATATCCAATATATAAAGAGAGAAAGTAAATATGTATGCTCTTCTATGCTGTTTCGTAGAAGTGATATCAATTATGGGTGTTGTCCACAATAGCTTTTCTTTCAGTGTGAAAAACCTTCTCTCTAGGACAGCACAGATCTATCTATCTATCTATCTATCTATCTATCTATCTATCTATCTATCTATCTATCTATCTATCTATCTATCTATCTATCGATCTATCTATCTATCTATCTATCTATCTATCTATCTATCTATCTATCTATCTATCTATCTATCTATCTATCGGTCTGTCTGTCTGTCTGTCTGTCTGTCCGTCCGTCCGTCCGTCCATCCATCCATCCATCCATCCATCCATCCATCCATCCATCCATCCATCCATCCATCCATCCATCCATCTGTCTATTTGTTATTTGGCTTCATGCTTCTGGTATGTTGTGTCCAGAGTAGCTTTTGTCACATGTTTTCAGGCAGATGGATATGATTTGGCACAGCTGGGTTTATCCTACCAGTTACACAGCTTGGAATAATCTTTTCTGGATTAGGGTAAAATGAGTCATAGCTTCCCAAAATCGTTTGTCACTGTTGTAAAATTAAAGACAATTGGTCCTGATTGGTAGTTTCTGCTCAAAAAAAGGCATTTGATTTGAAGGAGCAAGACTGCTGCACATAAAAACATGAGGGCGCATCTCAGAACTGTTTTATTTGAAAAAACTTAAGTCTACATTTTGGTATATGGTAATTTTTTCTCTACTCCCACTAAACAAAAAGTTCTCTACAATGATGCTGTAGGACATATTGTGTAACTGGTTCAGTGCTAGCGAATAACTATTTAAAAGGAAATACTATAATGTTTTTACAGTAACACCAGGATCTGGACAAAATATCCTCTTTGTCTTCATGGGCAAAAGAATACAGTAACAAAATTTTTTTGATGAAAATAAGTAAAACAAGTACCCTCTGAATTTCTAGATATGAGTTTATATACCTTGTGCAAGACTGTTTTGATTCCTCCCTGCTGCTGCTGGGCTCTGTCTGGTGTCAGTCTGGTAACTTTGGAGGGACAGGTTACTAATCTCTGCAAAGAGACCAAGTCCAGGTGAACCAGACAGACAGAGCCAGCCTGTGCTTGGGACTCATCAGAGTAGAGAGATATCCATGAACTAAATTCCACTCCCTGCTGTTTCTTCAGAGAGGGAAGAAGGCTCCTAGTTGACACCAAGCAGAAAGGAAAAAGCTCCTACATGGTTTGCTGGCAAGCTCCTGCTCTGGAGGAGACACTACTGTAATCAAATTCCTGCTTCTTAGTCCAGAGTTAATTGTGCTGCACTTTCTTCAGTGGAATTTGTTCAATCTTCCTCCAAAATATAGACAGAAATCTGTCCTTCCCTTATGAATTAAGACAATAATCTAACATTTAAATAAATAAATACATAAATAAATAAATACATTTTTTAAAAAGAAGTTTTGGTAATGATACTCTGATTTTATGATTTGAAATGAATCTTGCTACCAAATTACAAGTAATAACTTCTAGGGCTCTTATAATATATTCCAAAGAGATTACCCATGTCTTTTCCATGTTTGACCCTAAGAAAGCACAATTTGGCTTCCATGCATATAATTCTGAAATTTTGCTATATGAATACAACACTAATTTCAAGACAGCTTTTAATTCACCCTGCACTGCAGAAATCTGAGGAACAGTATCACTGCTGTGCATTGCTCTGTTTTTACACACCAGTAAATTCTTCCTCAGATCATCATGTTTAGTTGCCTTAAAATAGAAACAAACAATGCTACTTAGCATAAGTTAGGTAATAAATGAGCTGAGTGCTGAAATGAAGGTTCCTTATTTGATCAAGGAACCTAAAGAAACTGGGATTCCATATTCATGAATCTATAATTTTATTTTTTTTTTCCATCTATATCAAGTCAGCAGCTGCACACAAAAAGCTGAATCATGTTTACTAAAGGGAAGGAAAGAATCTACTGATATGTTGATACAACAAATCCACATCTTTCATTTGCTGTCTTGATTAAAAGGGGACCAGATTTTAAGCCTTTTTCTTAAGGTTTCTGGTAAATAATACTGGTTTAGATCATTCCACCGTGTAAAGTGTGATCAAAAGTGTACGAAAACAAAAGACAAATTCAGTGGTTTTCTGAAAGTAGTGGGATTAGTCTTTTTTTTCCCCCCCCCCATTAAACTAGTGTTTCCCATCCTGGACTCCAAGATCTGCATTAATACATGACCTCATAGTCTATGTGAGGCTTGGGGCACTCTGAAATGAATCTTGGCAGTGAGACAGGGACCTCCCCCAGCAATCCCCAGGGCATCACCGACCTAGCATTCATTCCCTAATCAGTTCTATTCTGGAGCTGTATTTTTAATGACATCTAATACTCTGGTTATTTATAATGGCCTTGGCCATGTGAGACCTATTAAAAAAAAATAATCCAGGCCTTCCTTAACCACGTGAGTTTTTTCCAGAAAATATTACAATAATTTACAGTGGAGAAAAAAAGAAATTTGATACTCAGAAATCCTTATCAAATCACACGTCCTTGCTTTTACAAAAACCTCTATTTTCATACAATAAACAATGTGTAAAAGAAAACTCTCAGAGATTTTCTCATGTATACACCTCTTGGGGCTGATATGGACCATTATTATGATTTATTTGCTATTTGTTGTGCACTGGCAGATGTTTGAGTATTTGCAAACAAGACGGATGATGTTACTATTGTGTGACCTTGCAGCCTCCTTACTAATGAGTTAACACAGGCAAGCAGGGACCCCAGAGTAATGATGTGCTTGCAGACTTGGGCTACTACTGAGATATTTGTATTATTGCTTGAAGAGGCATAGGTGTTAATTATCCAATTAGTACCAATTAGTAACTCAGCTGAAGTGGAGGTGGTGTTGCAAAATTGTCAAAATTTCTCTCAAAATTACTTCCTGGGGCAAGCTTTCACCTGAGAAGAAATTAGATTTTTCAATGTTTTTCTAACAGTAAATCAACAAACAACTGCTAAGCTAACTGACATGTTAACACAATTATTATACTCTGTTTTAACCTAACTTCATTTTTATCTTTGATTTAGTGGATTTACTTTTTCTGTAGGTTGCAAACACAGCTCATCAGAGCACAGCTCAGCATGCTTGCTGCTAGAAAGAAAGTAATCACTTCTGCTGCAATAGATCAGTAATGCTTGAGTAGACCAGATTTGAAATTAGCAGGAGTATGAAAGAAGTTCTAGTTGTGGTGCATGATAGGACAAGGTAAAGATGAAAGGTTTTCATATGCTTTGTTATTAATTGATCCACTCTTATAGTACAGTAGTCTCATAACTGTTTTTAAGGTCTCAGGTATGAGCCTAATGCAAAATATCAAAAAGCTACCCAGCAAATTTAACATGTATAAAAGAATATTAAAGTAAAAAATAGATCTTTAAAGTGCAATTAGCTACTGAAACCATGGTCACTCTGTTTCAAACATCTTTTCTCTTTCAGTAGTTGAAAGAAAAAAACTAGGTAAATTCAGATCTTTTCAGATCTTTCTACAGCAGTAGTTACCTGCCATTACTCACAGAACAATGCAAGATATAGTTCAACCTTTATTTGCAATAATGTAGCACACAGGAATTAATGATAGTGCCAGTGAGCAATTGAGCTCAAAATGTGATCAATAGATAACAAAACTCCCCACCTTGTTGCATTATAAGCTATTTCTGAAGCTGCTTTTAAAAGTTATGCTTATCTTCTTACGTCATGTATAAGCTGCAGGGATGAGAACAAAAACAGTTATCATTTAGTATTTATTTATTTTTTTCCCCTAGTCTTGATTTAACTGTATATAAAGTCTTCATAAAACATTCCTTAAATTGTTTCTTTCTCCAAGAAACTGATCCTTTAGGTTACCATTTTGATGGAAGAGAAGTTCATCAGGAGTCAGAGCACTGAGTTCTATGGATGAAGGGCAAAGACTTTCATTCTGGAAGTTTGAGAATCCATTGCTTGTTCATGCAATAATTGCCTCAATATAAAATTCATCTCTCAGCATCCTGTGCCATCAATATGAAATAGTTAGAGATTCAGTTTTTTTTAGTAGTTTAATCAAATTAAAGGTGCTGTTAGATGAAGGCAATGGCATGCATAGTGAAGCACCTTAATATGTATAAACTTGTGCATTTCTAGCTAATCAATTACATGGTGCTTTTGCCTTTTATCTCTGACTGTTAATGACTGCCATATTAAATAAAGTCTTAAATAGCTTGCTAGGGTGCTCCCTGGTCTCTAGAAGGCAGACTGAGTGTCTGCCAGCTCCTTTGCTATAACATCTTAAGGTCTTTAACTGTCTGAACAGCTGGATGATTGCATATAGCACTGGCATGCAGCCACTCTCCCCTCCAAATCCCAATTAAAGCCACTGTCACAGAGCTAAGAAAGCACAAGCTGCAGTTTTATTTTATGCAGCGATCAATGGCAGTCATTTTTTAAAATGATACAGCACTATAGTTTTGCATATGGCTTAACAAACACCCTTCTGTCTGCAACTGGTTAATGATCTGCCAACAAGCCTCCCCAACGCTTTTGATGTTTGATATTATTCGCCAGGCAGTTCACACGAATACTCTGCAGCCTGCAGGATTTTCTTGCACCAACCCATGTTTGAAATTTCAGCTACATTTATTGGTTAGAATTGAAAACAGAGGCTATGTGGTTATTTTTTTGTTTCTTGGTAGGAAAAGTACAGCTCTTGGAGGGAGAGGCATCTCTGAGGGATGATTCAACCAGCCTTGTATTAGTGTGGGATGAATCACCCTCTGCCTATTGATACAGAAGGAACCTGAGTGATTGACTAATCTAGGCACTTAAACTTCAAACTAAAGTAAGGTGGTTCCCACTCTTAATATATACTTTTGACAAACAGTGATATACTGCTGTTATGGTAGAGCTGTTAATGGACACACTATTATATAGCATACCACTGTAGTAAGTCTAAATATCACTGAGCTAATCCAAAATTTGACTAAAAACCTCAAACCAGAAATGGTCTTAAGTCCTGTCTCAATCAATAATAATATTCAAACCACATCTAAATATGATGAAATGTTAATATTTATATATTCCTTTGCTTTGCGTTTATCTTTATTTTTATAAGCCTTACTTTCTTATCTGTTCTTGACACGGTTTGTCACATTCTAACCCAAATGAACAAAGTTTTATTTAGCAGAAAAATTGCTATTCTATTTTTCTATTCTTCATATATATACATATATATGACTGTGTATGTCTCTATATCCTTCAGTGCCTTGTGTTGGCAAACTTTAATATTAAAGGACTTTCATGTTGATAAATTAGAAGTGTCTCTCTTTTGCCTAAGTAATTAAGATGACATCCTTCAAAGGAATCCTATTCAAATAAATCAGAGATTAGTTGTTAGAGAATACATTCTCTTTTTTGAACAGGTAGAAATGAGTACTTATTAATTCAATTTAAAATCCTTCCCACTGCCTTTTGCGGGAGCACAAACGTTCCTCTATGACACACTGCTTACCAGAAGGTCGTGAAAATCTTCAACTTCACTGCTTTCTAGTAGGGCATGAAAAACTGCTTCAGTATATGTAACTTCTGCATTGTGCTGATGTGTTGGGCCATTCTAGCTCAACAAAGCCAGGATCAAGCAAGAAGTAGTGGAAGCTCTGCTCATTAAAGTCACTAGTGTGACATCTCAGCTGATTCTGAGATGGCTTCCCTGGACTAAGGGAAGAGACTGTAGTAGCCATTTTGTGGGAATTCCAGTGTCCCAAGATAACACAGAATTGCCTCCATAAATTTTTGAAGGGCACAAGGTATTTAAATAATATATAACTTATGAAAAGAAAAAAATAATTTTATTTTTTTATTATGACTTGTATTGCATTCTTTTCCTCACAAAGCATTGAAATAAGCAATAAAATATTTCTGTAAATCAATCCACCTGTGCCTTGTGCTTTATGGGCTAAGAATACAGGCATTGTTTCTGCTTTGTAATAATTAGTAATTCTGATTCATTGAGTTCTGCTTTTTGACACCCTGGTGAGCCTTCACTTTGATGGTCTGCTGTACTTGTTCAAGAAAAGTTCCTCTAATGGTTTGTAGTGCCAAACTGACCTTTATATTGTGTTTATTTTCCTATTTGTCTGCTATGATACTAACTTTCATCTTTTATACCTTTTATGGCTGTCTAAGTCTTTTGAGAAAGATACAGTTGCTTGCCTTTAATTTTTTTCTTCATTCTTTTATTGAAAAACATTCCCTCTGATTAAAGTAATGATTCAGTCTTTCAAGACTGGTTGTAAATCCTTCCTATAACAACACATCTTCCTGTAATTAACTCTGTGGCTAAACCTCCCCCTAAAAATATTTCGAAGGAATTTTCCACGCTTTATGTGTGATGAGTGACCAACCTTTTGGAAGTGGAAAGTTTAACCAAGTTTACATCATCTGGTTTTGAATATTAATGTATTATAAGATACTTAGTAATGACAGTGATGAGCAGAAAAGGAACATGAAAACTAAACTTTTTCATGTAAAGAAACTTCAGTGAAACATCATTTACATTCAAAAAACAGTTTGAGTTACCAATAAGGAAGGGGAAAACACATTTTTCATTCCATGAGGGGAGTTTTATCTTTCAAAAAGTCCTTAAATGCTAAACTGGAATAAAAAAAAAATATCCAGTGTTAGAAGATTCCTGTGGTAAGAACAGTAAATAACTATTTTGATAACATTAAAAATTTTAATTGAACTCAATATACATTCATTTAATTATATAGTTCTACTTTATTCCATATTATTAGTATAAATAGAAGTATATGATGACATAAAACAAATAAAGGGTCTAATTTATTCCATTAGATGATGACATTAGCAGATTCACAAAGAGATCAATTTCCATGCCAAAGCACATTTACTTTGTGTCTGTTTAGAATTCATTCTGCTTCTGTTCAGAGAAGTATGTCCCAAACTATCATCTTATTGGATAAAAATGTACAAGGAAATTCCACGAGAGCAACCTTTAGGATGGATTTCTGTTGGTCTTGTTTTCATTCACTCTAAGACCATTATCATGAGAAACAGAAGGGGTAATTCAAATCTCCATCACCAGGTATAAATGAGGAGTTGAGAAAAGGAAAGAAAATATGTAAATATTATAGATGTTCTTTCAAACCTCAGGAGAGGGACACATTTTGGACAAATGTTTCAAGAGTGGGTGTGGGATGCTGAGCTGGAATGCTTTCTGTTAACCATCTCTAATTTCATTTCCTAACTCACATTGTGATCCAGGAAGTCTGTTCTCCAGCATGAGTCATTTTGTCACATTCCAGATCTGAAATGAATAAAGCTATTAACATTTATAGTGTGCTGTAGTTTTGCCATATTTTGCAAATGTCTATTATTTTTTCATCTGTTGTCATTGTCAGGAATAACAGCTGACAATGTAAGTATATATGCCCATTACTAGTGCAAAGAAAAAAAAAAGTGACCTTTAGTCATTTCATAGTAAAAGCTCATTGCAGTTTAAGATTTGTTAAAATGATTTAATCAGAGCAGAGGCTCAGAAAGAGTATTTTATTATGACTGCTGTGGTGAAGATGAGTTGCCTATATTAACAGAGCCATTCCATAAAGGTTTATGAGTGATATTGACTTTATGGGATTTTGGCTGGATTTGAGCACCAGAATCTTATGTGTTTGTTTAATCCAGCTCATGGGGAAGCCTGCTCCAGGAAGGCATTTTGACTGGTGTAAGAAAAATAAGAACTAAGCTGGCCTAACCTTTCAGAAAAAGTTATCTTAGAAAGATTCATTCTTAGAGGCGGGAAACTGCATGAAAAGCCAAAACCAAAGTCACTCATTTATATAAATAAATATAAAATTATTTATAAATATATAAAATTTATAAATACATATATGCATAAATATAAAAATTCATGTATTCAATTAAGTAAGTAACAGTAGTAATTAACTTTTAACAATATTATCATGATACTATGTATAATATTAGAAAGCTTGGTGCTTTGGAGGTATCAGCTTAAGCATACTCCTATATCTGCATGACAGCTCCTGCCATAACCGTGCCAATGCTGCACTAATAAAACTTCAAAGCCAGCCAACCAACCAACCAACCAACCAACCAAAAAACCCCACAGAAAAATAAAAAGAAAAAAATTGATAATTGAACAAAGTACAATTAGTTGTTTGTATCAACAGTTTTTGTTTATAAAAGCCTCATATTTTAGCATTGAAGGCATGCATATGGCTACTGGCAAAAATTATTATGGTTGGCATATTCATACCTGTCAACTGTTTCTAATTCATTTTTGAATCTACGTAAAGATAGGCAGTTACATCGTTATAGCAGTGAATATACCTTAACTGGATCCAAATTTCTTTATGCCTTCCAGACAAAAGGGATCACAGACAGTACTTCTGTTTCCATAACAAAAGATAAACTTGCAGAAATATATTTCCTAGCCAGTCAGAATACTCCTTTCTGTCAAGCATTCATTTCAAAAATAGGGCTGACTCAATATGTGCATCTTGCTTTAAAAATCACATCACAAAAAGGGGAGTTGTTTTATGTGGTCAAATTCTAGTCAGGTCTCTGATTTTATTCATGTATAAGGAAATTGCCGAAACTATTCTTTAGTCTGATTTTCGTATTTTTGACCACAAGAATACCATTTTATCCAGGAGAGTGTCTGTGCCAAGAGAGATGATTGGACTTCCAGAAGACAAGGGTTAAATGTACCTGATCTACACAAACAATGCACTTATTTCATAGAGATACAAATGATCACAGAAAGTGCAATGTAGCACTTGCCACCCTTAAGAGTGCCCCGTTGTAAATTAATGTCTTTTAGGACCTGAGAAAGTTAGAACAAGAAAAAAGGAATGTTTACACTTTAATGAGTGATTTTGTTTGCAGGCTGAAAATATCCTTTGTTTCAGTCAGTGTTTTGATATTCTGCTAAGATCAGTACAAAACATTTCTATACTTGCCATTTTTTAGGTATCTGTCTTAGATACTATCATTAATAAATGAATTTTAATGAAATATGTGTAGCAGGATGCTCTGCCTGGAATAGGGTAAAATAACTCAAACAAAGCTGAATTGCAAATCTACCACTGGTGGGTGGAGAAGGGGCCATCATGCTGCTTTTGGTGTTGAATAATGTTGAAACCAGCCTGACTCATCAATCCCAAAATTAAACATCCTCATAGTGAGGTGGAGATCTAATTGACTTGGTAATGTATCCGACAAAGGAGCAAACAAATGACACCACCAATAACTTATCTAAAGCTGCTGAGCTGACACAGCTGGTCTGGAGACATCTGAAACCCAATCACTTTAAAAGTGGTAAAAGCTCAGCCACACATTTTAATGGCAGGGTCTTCTAGCATACTCTTTTATAGAGTGATGTGGAAATTCTTTCTTTGAGTGAGGATGCCCCTCAAGGTTGGCTCCTCAAGACTGAGTGAGAGAGACTTGCCCAGTGTTAGTGGTATCTGTAAGTAACATCAATCTCTACTTATTTTTTTTTCTTGCTTTGATATAATTATCTTAATATAATTGCTTCAATATTGGTTCATAATGCACTGCCAGTAGTTATACCTTATATACTGTGCAATAAAGAGTTCTGATTAAAGTCTGTCAGTCTAACTATTATCTTAATAAATCATTTATATTTGTACAAATATAGTTAGTTTGTCATCCATAATTGAGGGACAGAGTTGTACAAAGGCTCAATTATATCTTTTTAATCCTTTGGATTCTAACAGTTGATAAAGGCTGGAGCTGGATCCTGCTGTACCTAGACTGTCCTCTGAGGAGTTTAGAAAGCAAGGAGATCTTTGCACTTTGTAACACGGTGGGAGTACTTCCTAAAAATTTTTGAAGCTCCCATTGTGTCTGTGACCATATGTTAACTAAATTCCTTGTGACGGCTGCGAGGGGATATTATCTGCACACCTTCCCTCACTGAACTTTGTGGAGCCACTGACAGCCAGTGAGTTCAGCTGACAGAGGGTAATTGGTGCTGCTCTTCTGCCACTCCATATTATGCCTGGTAGTCAATCACAGTGTCCTGAATGCTGCAAATAAAGCCACGAGTCACAGCAGCTGCTCTGACAATGAGGGGATGTGCTTGGTCTCCCTCCTATGGATGTCATCCTGGATAACCTCATCATCCAAACTAACAGGGTGGGATCTTTCCATCACTGCCAGTTTCTCTTAGACTGTCTATCTGTTCCTAGAAGTGTATCATAACCACAGAGTTATTAAGATAGATTAATCTCTCACCATCTTTATATTACTGCTATCAAACTGTAAGTAGTCCTAACTACCTTATTTCTTAGTCAGTCCTCTGAGGTCTGCTAGACAGAAAACTTCACAAAATGCAAAGCTAATAAGATGGATTGGAATCCTCCTGGGGATTTTTGTGATGTGTCAAAATTCAGTAAATGCAGATGATGGATGATAAATACAAACCTAAAAAAGGTTTGAAGAAGTAAAAAGTGGTATATTCATTTAGAAAAGATAGAAATGTTAATGAATTTTGCTGCATGGAAGCATTATCTACCATGGGTGGTTAGGGCTCAGGCTTGCACAACTAAAAGTGATAAATGAGACCCAGCTACAAAATAATTGTTGGGTTATAAGTGTCCCTAGAATTCTTATATGGGTTTGATAGTTTTAAATCTATCTCAATTTCTTATTAAATAATGTATATACGTGAGAAGGGAGAGCATAAACCCACACAAAAGTCTTTGAATAAAAGCTACTCTTGTTATCTGTGACAATGAACTCACTGTTTTCATAGAAGCTGTAACTTAAACTCTACCTGTTTCATTCAGACACAACTTTCCATGACCAATCTAAACCTCAGATTTTCTGTACATGCAGGGGCTACAGTTTAGGTACCTTAATAATCTTTTGGTGAAAGCATCAAAGAACTGTTTTTCTTGTAAGACCACACGTGGACTTTTATTGCTATCACTGCCATATATACTGCTACCAAACACAAGGTGGGCTTAACCAAATACTACCAAATACCAGCAAGGGTTAGCTAAATAGGGTAGGGGAGTTGCAGAGATGTGGCAAGACAGTGTTAGTTGCTTTATGCCAATTAGTACTGTAGTCATTGAATATTCATTAGACAGGTCTGCATAATATTGCTAGACTTTTGAAATTTGATTTTTCTTTAAATGATCCATATATACTATTGGAAGCATACTAGCTTTTATTTAAAAAAAAAAAAAAAAAAAAAAAAAAAAAAAAAAAGAAAAACCAAAACAAACAAAAAAAAACCCAAAAAAACAAAACCAAAAAAACTCCTCTGAAACAATTATCTCCTTTCCTAACACTTTCTGACATTTATAAGGCAGTGGTATTTTAGCTTTCATATGTTTTTTGAAAAAGAAAGTTGAACTGCATCTTTTAACTCATGGCAGAATCTGGTCATTGATGATGATTTTATTTGTCTATTTTAAATATAAATTTGTGGTTTTTCTTCCAGTGCAGTCTGGTCTAGTTTTAAATTAGTGTGCCTTTTGATGTGCTCTCTTAAAAGTTCTTTTTAGTACTGCTGCAGCTGGAGAACCCCTAATCCCTGGGGTATTGATCTGGCAGGAAGCATAATGCCTGCTAATATCACCTGTGAGACTATGGTTTATAACTTTTATATCTGTGTGACTTAACATGTTAGAGCAGGAGAAGGATCCAAGTCAAACTAAAAGACTGCATTACTGCTAGATATGAGCTGGAGAGCCAAGACAGCCTGGATCTCTTTACAAACATTATACTGTTTCCTGGCTTTGAGATCTAATGGGAAATTCAGAGACATGACATGAGTAGAAAGCTTTCTAAGATTTAAATGTATGTGTCTTATCCTGCAGAGAGTGAATTCATTTGTAGTTAATGAAAGCCCATTGGCAGAGAAATGACATTACAGTCTGTTTGCTATGGAGTGCCACCTTGGCAAATAAAACCCCTCCACAGGACAGTCTCCTCCTAAGCCAACCCCATCACAGAATTCAGCCACTTGCTCACTCATCTCTCCCAATTACTAATTTTTAAGATTAAGACTTGCATTTTTAGTGACAGCAGTTATGCCTTATATGAAGCTTTTTTGTACTGACATCTCCAGCCTCAATCCATTATGTGAATAGAGTCAAATTTATTATTTCTTTGTTATTTAACAGCTGTGCTATGGTTCTCAAGCTCCTTCAAGTGAAGCCACATTCATTTGTCAAAATTGGGACAGAGTAAATTAAAATAGAAAATGCAAATAGTTAACAGCTGAGACCAGAAAAACCTCAGTCTTCCCTGTGCCCTTACTCATAATGTGTACCATAGTCATGTTTTGTTAAACCAAAGAACTGCTTCAACTTCACCTTTCTGTCTCCATGACCTAGAGACAATGGAAGTCAGCATCTTGACATTTCCATATTTAAAATTCTTAGCACATACTGGAAATAAACATTTTTTCTCCCTGGCTAGTGAACAATGGGACAGAAAATTAGAGAGACTGTAAGCATTATGACTAACAGAAATAAGAGAATTGTATTTTTAAATTTAACATTTAACATTTAAAAATGCATTTTCTGTACATTTTGCAGTTGAATTTTGATCCAGTTTATCCAATCCTCTAAATAAATACATTGCTTTGGATCATTATCCACTTGGGAGAATGCCATAAAAATGTACCACTAGTCAACTTACAGAAAGAAAAATATTACAAATTATAAATTGAACACAGCTGGGCAATATCCTAGTGGGAGCAATTATTTTGGCATTACAAAATGCAGGAGGAGATTACAAACTCTGAAATGAAGAAAAGCAATGACCTTTCTTCACCAGAAAAGTCTCGTTCAGTAAGTCTTGCTGAGAGATGGGTGATAACACAGATTGATATATCATGTTGCAAACACCATAATTAATGTGAATGACACTTTAGACTTCAGGGAATCTGGTAGTATTGAAGGTGTTTTGTCCTGTAGAAGATGGGAACTGAGATTGGGACTTTGAATGAATATTTGCTCCAGGCATCACCTTTATAAGAACAATTTCCTCATCATACAGATTCTCACACACCTCTTTTATGCTTTCAATCACAGCCATCAGAGACTAGTAATGGTGCTGAGGGGGATATCTCCTGTTAACTCAGTTTAGAATCTGGTATCTCCCAATATTCATTTAAACCATTTCTTATCTTTAAAAAAAAAAAAAAAAAATCTGTTGTGAATGTTTTTTCTTCTTTATTTTGTAAATTACTAACAAGAATGAAAAATAGTGTAATAAGTACTGTTTATGATGATTTAATGACTATTCTAGTTAAACTAGTGTTACTAAAACGCCATCATATCAAAAACCAAGCATGACTGCATACAGCACTGTCATTTCCTTTCTGTAGTGTGTTCTTCCATTGATTAATAAAGTATCTCAGATTGCCTCCATAGATGTTTTCCAGCAAAATGCAGTAGAGATGTGAGTACTTAAGCTATTTGTGTTGCTTCTCATTTTTTTCAATAATCTCTACTGTGAAATAGATTGGATAAGAACTAATTCACTTCTACGTGTATTACATAAAAATGAACACAGATTTATGGAAACTCTCATGAAAATTCTAGTTTAATACTATATACAAAAACCTTAATCAAGAGGAAATATTACTCTGTGGTTCATAGATATGGAAAAATCTCCAATATCTTGAATCTTAAGCAATATTTTGTGCACAACATGCAATCCTTCTAAGACCTGACAGATAATGAATTTGGGCCCTGGGTAATAGCCCAATCCACCTGCTTTTTGTCATTGGCTGGAAGGCTAAATGGTAAAATACAGTATGTCTGAATGCTCTTTGGATAGCAATGCTTATCAAGTATCACACGTTTGGATACAGGAAATTATTTCCAGGCTAGAAATGCACTATGAACCAGACATAGATAAAATACTTCTACGTCCTCACAGGTGCTTGAAGAGTTAGTCATGATGGGGATGACTTAGGGGGGGAGTGTGTGCATGTGTGTGCAATAATCTAGAGAAATTAGGGAGCAATCAAGTGAAAGAGTTGTTTTATATCCCCTTTTCACACCAAGTTGTTTTGAAGTAAATGTTCCTGTAGCTCAGGAAGAGGTACCAAAGAGGTGATAACAGTTTATGTAGATGCTACCTGGCAGTGTTCTTCAAATCCCATGGTCTGCAGAATCCAGTAATGAGTCCTGAGATGAAACGTGGAGTATGCAGTAAATATATAGAGTATGTGGCTGAACTGCTGTAAGATTTTAATATTTTAAAATTTAAATTCAGTGATACTGTATGCCACCTTTCTCAGATTTTTTTGAATGCTTCTGCCACTAAAGTAGATGTTTTAGTAGACATTTTTGGCAGTTCTATGCCTTTAATTCTCACACTCATTTCCAACATTTCCTTGTCTTGTCCTACTTAGAGCCAGTTCCCAGGCAGTAGATTGAGGCTGCCAGTATAAACTGCAAGAAGAGAAACTAGAGACGAAGGGATTTCCTGCATTTCATTCTCAAATAACTAGTAAACATTAATATAAGAAATAAAGGAAAAAAGAAATCTTTACTGAACTGAATTCTTTAACCCAGGGCAGGGTATTTGATGCTGAAGAGTGGGAAATCAATTACATAGCATGTCGAGCCACTTTCAGCCAGTGAGTTTCTCTGTGCAGGATAGACTGATTTCTATATCCAGAGACAGAAGCTTTCACATTTTGGGTCCTAATTCTTTTCCTTGTGTCCCATTAAATCTGTCATAAAAGCATGTCATGGTTTAACATCACAATGAACTTCTCTTGCTGGGAGCCTGGTTAGCAACAAGGGTTCTTTGCTATAGTACTTCCTAAAACATGCAACTCAAATTTACATACAACAATTTAAAGGTATTTCCATTTCCTTCACCCCTGGTGGCTTTGGATCCGGCTGTCACAATTAATTGTTAAACAGCAAGAACAGTTATAAAATTGACCTGATGTATTCAAATCAAATCTGCTATTATCTCAAACCCCTCAGGCCCTGTGTTGGGCACCAAAAAGTTTTGAACCAGCTCATTAAAAAGCCCCACACAGCTTCTTCCTGGCTGGAAGGGGGAGAGACTAGGAAGTGTAAAAGTGAAGAAACTCATGGAAGACTCACAGGCCAAAGACATACATGCAAAGCTAGAAAAGCAAGAAATTCATTCCCACTTCCCATGGGCAGAGATGGCTCAGCCATCCCCATGACACCTTGACTCCATTAGGTGTAGTGTTGACTTGGGAAGACAAATTCTGTCACTCCAAATGCTTCCCCCTTCCCCCTTCTTCCTCCAGCTCTATAAAGGCTTGGACTCTGTGCTAGACATGCTCAACAGTAATTAAAACATCCCTGTAATATCAATGCTCTTTTCAGCCCAATCCAAAACAATCCCATAAAAGCTACTGTGAAGAAAATTAACTCTCTCACTACCAAAACCACCTCAAAGACACAGTCTGAACATTACCATGAAATGTAACCTCCCGTCTCTTCCTTCAGTGACCTTCAGTCAATTCATATTGGTATTTATAGATATAGTGCAGAGTAGAGCAGAAGGTATTTCTAGGATAGGAAACTGTTCTTACAAACCTTCCAAAAGGTCTTCCCCATATCCTTTGGTTGCTTTTCCTTGGAAGAGAGATAAGTGGGCTTGGGTTTCCTAGTGGTAGCACACAGGCTGGCAAGGTTAGCATATACTACTGGCCCTTTTCTCTTGCCCCAGGGAATGGAATTTATTCTGCTCCTGATGCCAAATACAAAACTTACAAGTCTGGAGTTGGGGAAGAAAGACTGATGGAGGAATGGGACCAAGGAGAGAAAAGGACTCAGTAGTTTGGATTTGTCTTTCCACATCTCCTGTTCAGAGAGGGTGTGGTAAAATAACATCTTTGGAGGGGGATAAAAACAACAAAAAATGGAAGCTGGTTCCTCTGTGCTATGTTTTTTATTTATTAATTCTCACTTTTTCTCCTTCGCCTCCATTCCCGTGAAGGATGAAAGGACAAAACAGCTGGACCATTCAATTACTTATGTCCTGTCTTTTGGCACGGAAGCACCACTCCCTTGCTCTCAAAGTAGATTTTGGATTTTATGATAGCCTTTGGCAATCACCAGCTCTGTCCCTGGGGCCCAGAGCAAAATCTGCAAATGACTTTCAGCTTTGGCTCCTGCAAAATTTTGAAGGTGCCTTCAGTTGCTTTTCCTACACTTTTTCACAGGACTGGGGTAGTATTGTGGAGGGATGAAGGAGGCAATTTATTGAATAGAAAAGGGTGAAAAAAAGATCCAAAACAAGTTCAACCCAGTCGGGAGCAAGAAAAGAATATCTAACTTAAGTGTACTGAATCTCTTTGAGCTACTCAGGAAATTTGTTTGGCTCTGCTAACAGTCTTTATAAAGATTGGACTATACCCCATGTTTCCTAACAGTATGATGCCTAACATGTACATTATTTCACTTAAACATATTCAATCCAACTAATTTTAGTAATAACTTTTATGAATGTCATGGTTCCTATTTATGTTTACATCAACAAACTGAAAGAAATTATATGACAACAGAGATTACAGGTAAACTTGTGTGCTTAAGATAACTGGAGGCTTTGAAAGTGGCTCAAATTTCTCTCTTAATAGTGTAGAAAAAAGAAACTTTTGTTATCCGCAAAAAGATACAACATTGGTTGGTTGGCTGCCTGACCAAATGACAAATGTATTGCAATCCTCCTTCCTTCTTTCCTTCCTTCCTTCCTTCCTTCCTTCCTTCCTTCCTTCCTGCCTTCCTTTCTGCCTTCCTTGCCTTCCTTCCTTCCGCGCCTTCCTTCCGCACCTTCCTTCCGCGCCTTCTGCGCCTTCCTTCCGCTTTTCTTCTTCTCTGTAAAGTTTGTAAATAAGAAACTGGGAAGAGAAGAATGTTTTTATTTAAAAAAAAAAAATTATGAATACTGTTTTGGAATACTATTTTGCTTATTTTTATAATTCCTGTTTTTGCTGCATAGAAGATAGTGCATGCATAGACATACTGTTCAGGGTAACTGCTTGTCTTAGCAAACTCTTCATTGCTGATTAGTCCATTCTATTTTAGTTCTGTGAACTGTAGGTGAATGTGTGGAAGAGATAAAATATACTTTTTCTTTTTCCTATGTGGAGATCAGCTGCAGTGTTGTTTCCTAATAACACACAGAGTCCTCTAAATCACCTACAGCAACGCAGCAAGTATCAAAAGCAGAAATTTCCCACTCATATAACATTATGTTGTTTCCAGAAATTCTTTATACTGGAAAGCTGAGACCAGATGGGATCTAATGGCACAACTGGCTACCATAGAGCAGGGAAGTACTGAAATCCCACCTCTGTGCTGGGTGAAATTGGTTACCCATAATCTGTTCATGCCAGGCACGGGGGACACAAGGCAATGCTGCAGGAAGATGTGAGCTGAGGGAAAGGAATCCCTGGAGTTGTATGTGCATCCTAATGAGCAGCTGTGTGGCTTGAGGTTGAATTTGTCTGAGGGGCAGGTAAGTATCAAAGGCAATATTATCCTAATGCACTCTTCATTGTTTTATGAGAGGCTTTTGCTGGCTTTCAACCCAGGGATGTGTCTGCTTGGATCTGAATCACAGTGAGGGGACATGGAGTTCCCTTGAGTAATCATGGGGAGGGTATTATAGATGCAGTGGTAGTGTGTGCACACTTCAGTGGGTTAAGTACCAATTTACTATTTAACATTAGCTAGACTCTTTTTCTGTTTTTCAACCCAGGCTACAGGCTACTGAATGGAGACAAGCAACCAAACAGAAGGAGCACTTCAGGGAAGAAAAAAAAAAAAAAAAAAAAGGGAGGGAGAGAGAGAGAAATTGGGTTGATAATGATTGTGGAAGTCAATTGGAATATTAGAATCCTGAAGCAGCACATTTTCAATGCTGTCAGTGGCAATGAAAATAAGACCAGAAATGCCAGCAAGGAAAATGAACAAATGCAAGAAAGAGCTAATAAGGGAGACAGGCTGAAAGTGCATTTGCCTGAAAGACAGGCAAAAAGAGTTTTATTGCTTGGTAAATTCATTATCTACTGTGTTGCCACCAGGATAGCTGTTGATGTGGTGATGGTAAAGAGAAGCAGGAAGGGCCTTTGTACGGGTTCCACAGAGATGTTTATTCCAGCCACACACACAGACAGTCCAGGGTCAAAAGCCAGGCTCATGGGAAGGGTTCAGGTTCAAGTATATGGGTGCTGGGTCCTGGGAGAGCATCAGGGACCAATTATCAGGGGGCATCAGTCTACAAAGGTGGGATTGGGGTATGTGAGCCAATGGGGAAATTGGGAGGGAGTGACTGAGGGACACAGGGATGGGGAGGGGATTAACAGGGCTGATTGAGGGAGCAGAACAGGGTACATTGGCATAACAGAACAGGGTATAACATTTTTCTGTGGGGGAAGCCTCTTATGTCTCCTTAACAAAGGCAAAGCCTCTCCACAACTCTCCCTTTCTGTATTAGTTAAAAAGGTTTTTCTCAAAGATCTTAAAATTGAACATTTGAGGCAATTGAATGAACACAAAATGACAAGAACAATCAAAAACAATCATCAAAATATAAGCTTTGTTTTGAGTTTTTAATGTCCAAACAGATTTTTTGGAGCATCTTTGAGCTGGCAGGAGGGAGGCAGGTATTTCATGGCATGGCTTATCAGAAAACTGAGTGAGGAGAGGGTTTTCTCAGCACAGGCTGGTTCTCTGCTGGCTGTTAGCAGTGTGATTAGCTGTGATTGAGCCTGTACGAGGTAGTGTGGGGGTGCTGTGCCTGTTGGAACCTCAAATAGAGGTTGTTAATTTTTTTTTTAAAGTTTTTACTTTAGGGGTTTTTCCTTTCTTTCCCTCCTTTGTTTCATCCCCCTCTTGTATTAAGAAGGAACTCTGGGAAAAGGGACAGTAAAGGTATGGAGTGGGGCTGTGGGAGGGAGACCATGGAGGGAAAGGGAGGTAAGGTTTTGGGGGAACATAAAGAAGGGATAATAGGATTTGGGGAAATCCCAAAAGGATTTTGACTTATCTAGTGGAGGAGAAAACAGGAAGGTGGGAGGGAAGCAAGGAGGCAATAAAGATTGGGGAGGGCACCCGAAGGGGTGTAACTTATTCATTTGAGAGGTACTGCAATCACAGGGGTGAGCTTCTGGTTGCAGGACGGTTGGTTGGTGTTCTGTGCTGTCTTTGATTTTAGGCTGCTGCTGAGGCTTGATGGTCGCTAGCTTTGGGCTGCATGTCCTTGGTAGTGGTGTGGGGGACCTTTGTAGCATGGATAATATTTTGGATGATTGCCGTTCGGTGCATGTTTGCTCCCTTGCACAGGAATTCCACCAGGCCCTATGACATTAGTTGCTTGTGGGCCCTTTTTACCTTGTACAACATCAAATTGTACAGTCTCTCCATCTCCTACACTGTGGAGGTATTTCCTGGGGTCGTTCTTCTTTATAGCATTCTGATGGACAAACACATCTTCTTCGGTATCATTCTGGGTGACAAAACCTTACCCGTTTTTCACATTAAACTATTTGAATTTGTGCTCGTGGCTGTGCCGTTGCTGGATGTGTGGCTGGCTAGAATGCCATCGGCTGCTGCTGGTTCTGCTGCTGCATGTGCTGGCGGGGCTGTGACAGCACAGACACGGCAGTGTGCAGGTGCTAGCAGGGCGGCTGGCAGGGTGTGGTGGAGCACTGCCGTGCACTATATGATACCTCTGAGGTCAGACTGCTGCCCCCAGATCCCGTTTCTCTGTTCAGCTGGGAGCTGGCAGGGTTTCTGTGGGCAGTTCCAGGATGGTCCCTGCCCGGGTGGCAGTGGGGCAGCTGCAAGTTTTCCTTGGCGGCAGCTGTTTGGTGCGGAGGGGGGACTTCTAGAGGATAGCAAAATGGAAAGAAAATTATTTGGGATGATAATTAATAATAATAATAATAATAATAATAATAATAATATGCTCAAACATTAGAACACTTAGGGAAATAACGTGGTTGCATTTAGAAAGTACAGCAGACTCGTTTGTTTTAGACGTGATTTCCCAGAAGACCATGATCACTAAAGAACAGTAGAGATCAGATCAGAGTATACTATATGAAGCAACCATCCCCATTTGTCATCCTAGAAACTTCCAAGTGAAAAAACTCCACCAACCAGAACAGAACTTAACAACACAGTTGAAACATCCCTCACATAAACAGGGTACGTGTAAGCATATACAAATTATTTCTACAGGCATGTCTATATGATTCTATGCAATCAGTTTTGTGACCAGCTTTCAAGATGAGGGTGCTTTACTAAATAGCAACTAATGAACATGTGGACAGGTGTCCCTTAATTAGTAAAACCTGGAATAGCTAAACTTATTAATCAATACAATGTGATGCCAAAGACCTCGCTTGTAAACAGTGTACAAAGATTACAGTCCTCTAACAGCAGAACAGGTAAATTTATATGCAAAACCTTTGTGAAATCAAATATCTGAGACTGTTAAAATGTTATCTACTGAGACAATGAAGCTATAATCAGGTGACACTGTCTGAGGAGTTAGGGTCTCCAGATCTTCATAGAGTAAATACAGACAGAATGGGCCCTAGGTTGTTTCAGGGACTAAGCCAAAATCAATTTTTCAAGTAAAAGCTGTTGTTTATTTTCTGTGTGTCAGGCTTCTGATCTCTGTTAGTAGATAAATCCCTTGGTCAGTACCACTGGCCCGTGCATCACAGAAATACATTAACAGTAAATAGGACCTTCCAGCTCTTCAATCTGGGCAGCAGTACATAAAGACAGACAAAAAATTAAAGAAACAGAGATGGTTGATCCTTCTTATGACTAATGCTTCATAGCTCCCATTTCATTTTTCTATTTGATCTGTGGTCTTTCTTTTAACGTTTCTATCTCTAGACGAAATTAAACCATAATTAAGAAATTGTAGGCATTACAGTATCTTAACTTTAGTTACATAAAAGCTCGCTTATATGTGTAAAATGGACAGTTAAAATTAATTTTAACTTTCTATTTAATTTATTGAAGTCCTAGACCATTTTAAAATCCCTTTAACTGTCTCACCAGATTCATATGCACTATATTTACATATATGTATTTACAGTATGCAAATGATCCAGTGAAACCTTATAAAGACTCACTTTTCTTGCTTTTATCTAATTTTTCCTGAAAAAATTCAAGAAAATTTAAACTGGAATTTTCATTTTATTCACCATGATACATGAATATCCAAATTGCTCTTAAGTTTGAAAACTCATCATGCAGTTTCACTTTGTTTTTTTTCTTTTTTTTCTTGGTGGGGTTGTCTGTTTTCCTGTCCTTTCCCTACTTTCTTCTGAGGGCCAGAAAACCAGTCAGACTTCAAAACATGTTGTGAAAATTGGCAGGAAAATAAGAAATTCCAGATCAAAGACTAGCACACTCAAGGCTAAATATATTTCCAAGCAGAGCAGAAGGCAGTAAGTTCCAGCATCTCTGCTGATGTGGTCAGTGTAGTAGAACTGCCCTTCCCAATCATGTAATTTCAAAAGACTCATGTTTGATTTTCAAATAAATTACAGGGGTTTAATTACTGCAGATATTCCTGGCATCTTCCAACATTATCATTAGAGCATGAATACTTTTCTTTCATGCTGTAATCTAGCATAACTCTGTATTAGACTGAGCCATGAGCTACACATTTCACTTACTCTCCAGTATTTGTTGTAATCATGCAGGCTTGAGCAGGGGCAGACTATCAAAATATTAACTATTTCTATTCTCCTCTTATTTTTGAATACAGAAGACTCAGAATTTATTCTCATTACTCCTACTCGCAAACCCATTTTTTGTGTCTCTTGAGCAGTTCCTTCAGTGAAAAAATCAGTTCTGTGAGCATCACAGAACATTTTTTGTGCCTGTTTTCCAAGGCTTCTGTGTTTAAAACCTGCTTAGTAATCCATACTGCTGGTTTTTCATTTGCCACTATTGACACTAATATGTGCTCTCTCCTCTACCTGGGCAAATATTCTCACAAAGCTTCTAAATCTTAATATAGCAGAGACTCACATCTGGTAGGAACTGGCTGATGCACCCAGCCACAAAGTTAACAGAGAGATTGTATAAGTGTCTTTCCTTGGGAAATACATTAGAAAATACAAATGTACATTATCCTCAAACCTAGATTGATCTAATTTTTCATACACCAAAAGTAAAAATAGCCAGAATATACACATACACAGAAGAAATTATGCACACTGCCTTGCCTTACTTGTGCAGCCCAATCCTGTTTTGTTTTTTACCCCATCATATGGATCCTCCAGTTCTTACCACCAAAGGACATCCATGAGGAAGCAGTAGGGGTTCACAGCTCAGATACTATCCCCACCTTGTGTTAACAACCAGCTAGACAGCCTGGTTGCTGAGAAATAGATTATTCTTTGAAAAGACAGTGTGTAATCTTTGATTTGAGCCATTATGTTATTCTTAGTTACCTAAAAGAAAGAGACCACAGACGCCTTTCCATTCCCTGATAGTGGCCTGCATAGTCCATCTCCAGAGCAGTGGTATAGGAATCCATCTCTCTCAGTAGATTGTATTAGTCAACTGCTATGAACATAAAGCTGGATTTCACTCCCAGGCTTATAAGGATTCCCCCTGCTGTGCTCTGATTGCTTCAGCTTTTTGGCATAACTCAGCATGACCTGCCAGATGGCTTACTCACAAAGGGAATTCTCTTTCAGATAGCTTCTGGAATTTTCCCAATGACAACCTCTTTTTACTCTGGATATTTCTGGGCTCTTCCAGTTCACCTCCTTTAAATGCAAAAACCCCACTGCTAATGCACATCTCTTCTTCATTCATCCTCTCACCCCAAAAAACCCCGAAAATGCAACATTTTATGGCATTCAGGTTATATAAGTAAATAGCATAATTATCTCTTTTACAGACAGACACTAAGAGTTTCTTTTGAAAGGATTCTCTTCAACCTAGAAACATTTTTTTTTTTTTTTTTTTTTTTTAATTTTCAGGTAATTTGCACTGAATTCCATGTAGAGTTATGTACATTCAGTAGAGTAATCTATGTTAACAATTAGGGGTTGAGAAAATTTTGTTTACCCTTAAATCTGTTTTTTCAGATTTAAGGGCAAACCATTTTTTTCTAGCGAACTTTAATAAATCCTTTGACTTCTACACAATTTGGCCCTGCTTTTCCTTAGAACTTATCTCCCTCTAAAGACTCTTTTACATTTACTTCTCTTTGAAAAATCCTAGTGTTCTTTATTATTTTTAGATGTTCTTTGGTGATTGAAAAGGGACATACCTAGTTTCTTGTGAATAGTTTTTCAGGCCACAGGGAATATTAACTTTGTACACTTCCACCTATTTAGAAAGCCCTTCTCTTACAGTTGTGCAATTTAGGTTTCAGTCTCAAAATAAGGATTTTGAAAGTTTTGGGTGTTTTGGGGGGGAGGGGGGTTTATGGTTTTATTTTTTTTCTTCTTTTTTCTTATGTAATTGTTTAGGGCAGTTTCTATGGCTGGTATAAATCACAACTTTATTGTTTATTTTGAAAAGCATTTTGTCTGAACATTATTTCTCTAGTATTCCCAAACATTTCTGTTTCTTGGGTTAGCATTCAAAGTTACATTCCTTTTATATATTATAGAAACTAAATCAAGCTGGTCATAAACTTCTGGGAAAAACCCAAAACAGTTTCTTCTGCTGTCTCTACTGGCCCACCAAATGAAGTAAAAGAAGTTTCCTTTTCTGCTGGAAGACCAAGAATACTAGATTTAGTTTTTGGTTGTGAGAATAAGTCATCTGAATGTGATAGTCTGATGTTGTGACCACACTGAGAAACATCACAACTAGTAAAGATTTTAAGACGGAATAGTATCTCAAAAAATGTCAAAAAGACAGACTTGGAGTCCACTTCCTCTTTGATAAGCCTGTAAATATGATGGATCCCAATAAATTCTTGTAAAATTTCTAATTTGTCAATGGATATCTTCCATTTCCTCTTTCAAATTGCTTTTTTGCAATACATCTCATTGATTTTTCATAAAATTCACATTTGATTTTGTTAAGTACTTATTCTTTCTAGGAGAGATAGATCATTAAATGATTGGAAGATGAGAAGGATTGAAAAGTTAATTAGCACTTGGATTAAAGCTCTGCAGATCAACAGCACTGTCTGAATTGTCCCCATTTTTTGCAGTAACAATAATAATAATTTCTCTCTAACCACACATCTAGAAACAAAAAATTTGAAGTGGAAATTACTCTTTCAAGGAAAGCAGTAATAATAATGTCTGCCAGTCATAAATGAGGCTTAAGCTCACAAAACTCAGAGCGAGCTCTTAATCTTTAACTGTTATGAGGCTACTATGAGATTTCCTACAATATTATTAATATATATTAATTCTTTTCTCTTTTGCATTATCAAATCATCACTCTACCTAATGGAACTCACCTTTCCAAAGCAAACACCATTTATTTCTTATTCCCCTCACTAAAAGGAAAATGGACGCCAAATGGATCCCTAAACTAAAATTAGACTTCAGGGATTACAAACGATGCCTTTGGATATTCCATTTGAAAATGGTTGTTTCTTTGTCACCATTTCCCTTGGCTGTCAAGGGCACTAGCAGATGTCATAGCAAAGAATTCTAAGTATTGACTGGTTTTACCTGCATGCTGCACAGTCTCTGCACCCCTGCTCCAACTGCTGGGAACTTCAGCCAGCATCCGTTGGGCCTTGTTTCAAAACCATGGCTGGAGCACTCTCTGGAAGTACTCCACAAGTCCTACAAGGCATTCTTTGCTTCAGGGAGTCCACTGGGAACACAAACCTTTTGCTCACGGCGCCAGGAATGGTGTCAGTGGAGTAAAAGATAAAATTTTCTCTTTATTCTCTTACAGATACAGAACTACTTGAAAAGGTCTGATTCTTCCCTGGAATAGCATAAAATCACAGAATCAGAGAATGGGTTGGAGGAAGCTTGAAAGACCCTCTAGTTCCAACCCTTCTGCCATGGTCAGGGACAGCTTTCACTAGATTAGGTTGCTCAAAACCCCAGCCAAGCTGTCTTGAATCAAGACTTTGGGGATGGGGCACCCACCACTTTGGGCAGTCCGTTCCAGTATTTTACCACCTTCACAGTCAAGAATTTCTTCCTAAAATTTAATTTAAACTATCCTCTTCTGGTTCAAAATTATTCCCCCTTGTCCTATCATCATCTTCCCTTGTGAATTGTCCCTCTCTGTCTCTCTTGTAGCCCTCTTCAGGTACTGGAAAGGACTCTACATTCCCTCCAGAGCCTTCCCTTCTTCAGTCTGAAGAGAAGGGAACAGCTCTCTAGGCTGTCTCCATAGGAGATGTATTCCAGCCCTCCGATCATTTTTTTGCTCCTCCTCCAGACCCACTTCAATAAATCATCTAGGCTTTACTGCAATGTTCAGGCTGTATATTAGACTTCAACAGGAAAACCAACAAATTTTTGATTTAAGCATCTAAGCAACCATAAGATAGAAAAACAAACAAACAAACAAAAAAACCCCAACACCCCCCCCCCCCGAAAACCCAAAAAACCCCTGTCCACTTAATTTAGAATGCTTTTCTTGCTCTAGACTCTTCAATTCAGATTTTTTTTTTGTTTTTTTATTTTTCCAGAATAAATTAGAACAGCTGAAAGCAGTAAATATACACATGAAAAAAAAAAAAAAAAAAAAAGCCACAATTAGGAAAATACTGAGGAGGCATAGTTACAGAATCATTTATTGTTCTTTGTACCTGAAATGTGCATTGAGAAGACATGTTCACTTGCCCATATAGACAACTATTCTTACTGAGGTACAGGCCATGCAAACAAGCACCCAAATACATATGTACACAAAAGTAGTTAAAATTAACATTATTGATGAAAAGACTGTATTCTTCTGTCCAGTTTTAAAAATTCTAATTTTCATCTGTACAGCCTTGTGCCTTTAAATATAAGAATAAGGATAGATAAGATTTGGAGTAGGGGAGGGTTTGATTGAAAAAGGAGCACAAAAAATAATTCTGTTTGTATAAGTTTGAAAAACACATTCACTCCTGATCTAAAGAGATACCTGAGATTAAAATGTGATCCATCACAGAAGCATAGAAATAAATTATACATATGGCTGCTCTCAGTGTGAATATCCATATTTACATGCACAAAAGAACAGTCATCTGCTAATAAGAGTATTTGTCACTTGTAATTAATCTATCCCAAAAGCTTGTAACTCCTATCCTGAGGAGTGAAGCTCATCTTGTAAGTCTGGGGACTAATAGTACATGAACAGGTTTAGCTCAGAATCAGACATGAACCTGTTCTGCCTGAGTTCCAAGCCAAGCAGAAGCTGGGTGAGCCAGTTTTCTGCAGCCCCAACTTGGAAGCAAGATGTTCTTCTTCCCAAACTTTACAAGCTACAAAATCTTGTTTGAAGGATATGCAAGGTGACCTCCTGTCCTCAAGAAAGAGGCTTAGAAGTGCTGTCAGGTTGCCCAGTCTAGACATGATGCCAACACCTTCTCTTTGGATCTGTCTCCCTGCGTCTGATTTGACACAGGAGACCTTTCTTGAGTTTAGTATTCCAAAGAAAGTACATTAAAGGATAGCATCAGCTTTGCCATATGTCTTTGATAAGTACCTAGGATTATGTTTGTTCTTCTAAATGGCTGCATGAAAGCTCTCAATGGGCATGCTGGGCTAATTTATCAATTGTATCCTCCAGTTAAGTCATTACCAAGTAGCAAGCTAAAAAAGAATGTCTGGTCATTAATAATCCAGTGTCCAAACTTGATTTTATGCTATTATTCTAGTGAGCCAGATATTTCAGATAATTTAATTTAATTTTCTAGCCCTCCTCTACGTTAACATTGCTTTCTCATTTTGCATCACTAGAATGTTTGGGGTTTTTTTCTCCTAAACAATAATTTTTTGTCTTTATCAATCAAAAGGTTAACTATGATCTGACCAATAGCTGCTGCTTAAGGAATAGCATTAGTAATCAGGCTCCAAACAAAATAGTTCTTTTTAGTACACCCATCAGTGCACTCTAGGTGTCATTAACACTGTATCAAATGCATTTCTCTCCACAAATCATTAATAAACTTCCCTTGTAACTAATAAGAAGCATTTTTTCCACGACTTGGAAATGCTTATAGATGCTGCTGTGTCTGGATAAAACAATCTCAAGTTCAGAAAATGTATTTATATGCCCAGTAATAGGAGAGGGGGGTGGGGGTGGTGATGTTAGTGTTTGGATTATACATAAACAACAACAGAAAAAAATCAAAATAAAATCTTCCACTCCAACTGAGAGTGTGAGGAGTAGAACTCAAACCAAAGAGCACTCTAAAAGTGACACTATTCCAATTTTTTTTTTTGCAATATCTAATAAATTTTTTTTACTTGTGTGTAGCAAATTAGACAAGATGAAGAAAACTTTTTTTTGTAAAAAATTAATAAATCAGTATTTTTTATATCCTTATTCAGATAAAAAATAGTATAGCATGGTTCCTTGCAAAAATTTACAAATTGTTGCTATTGTTCTTACAATATATACAAAACTGTCACTGAAAATATGAGAACCTTAGTTTTAGCAAGAGAAAGGGCTAATAAAGTTTCACCTTGCAGATCTCCTATTATATTTTATATTTGAGGCTCTGTAGCCTCTAGCCTCAAGTTTTTTCTTGTGCTTTAATGAAAATCTGGAGTTCAGTCTTTAAGGAAAAAGTAATATATTAATCTATTCTGCTAGAAAACCTTACTAAAATCTAAATGTGTGTCTCTGTTGAATAATTGATCTATGAACACAGTATTTTACCACTCCAGAAGAGAAAAATATTGACTGATCCCCCTAGACATTGAATGATGTAGCAGGCAAATACAAATATTTTGTTCAGTTGAAATCCATCTTAGATCAGCTCCTGGATTTCCTTTTTTAAATAAATGTAAACTCCTTTCTCTTCCTATTTAATATTTCCTCCAACTCAATTAATTGACTTTTTTTGTGAATTGGTCATTTTTCACAGTACTTCAGCATTAATTATTATACCTCTTTCTTCCCACTATATATCTCCAGAAACAAAACACTATGGAACTCACTATAGCTTTCTAATTAAGAATGAATCAAGGATTTAGCTTCATTGTTATGTATGAAAAAAACAGCATGTGTGTTGCTGAGTGCAGAATAAATTTTCTGATCATTTGTATGTAAATCCATTAATTAGTTTATGAGGACAAATAATTAAAAACAGTGCCTTTAAGAAATTTAACACCTGCTGTACCTCCCTACCCTACAGCTTTCCTCACCACCAGTTCCTGCCTGTGGAACTCCTGTGGCAAAGCTGGTCCCAAACAAAGGATGCTGAGCCCCAGGACACCGCAGTCCTGGCAGGATTTCCTCCTGCCTCTTCAAAGAGGGTGCAGGTTTTGTTAGTACATAGTTGGTTTTGATCACCACGTTCTTCAGCCTCTGTGGATGGGTGGGAGCTGCACTAAACCAGCTAATCAATAGTTACCTGGGTGAGGGAAAAACAAATAACTGAGGAAAGTTTTGAAAAAGTGTCTCAAGGTATTTACTGCTACACAATATTGACAAAGACCCACTGGGAAGCAAAATCTGCCAATCAAACTAATTGGATTTAGCAGGAAATGATGGATTGAAGATGTATGAAAATAACCATCAGTGTGACTGAAAAATGAAATGCCAAATAAATTTACAATAGCAGCCATATCTAGTATATCAGCCTCCTGTCTGCCTAACCTGTGGCAGAGAGAATAAATCATAAATTTTGGGCTCTCCTGCCAAGACAGAAACATTAATCACATAAGTCTGCAGGTCCTGCTTTGAATAAATGTAATTTCTGATATAATTTTTGGCAAAACCTGCAAAATTGTGTATGCCAGAATTAGATTTGTACCCAATATTTGTTCTTGTCATAGAAAGCATATAACATAAAATTGTGTTGAAGTGCTCTGTCAGTCAAATAACCCATTTTTTAATACCTCAGAATTCTTTTTCTGCTGCTTCTTTACCATGCTGTTGCATATTTTAATGTGTTCAGAGCAAAGGAATATCTTAGTATCATTATGAAGCTAATTTCATTATAAAATTTTAATTATAAATTTTTATGTGGCAGCCATCACATATTTTTATGTTGAGTTCCTTTTTGTAGAGATTGTAGAGATTCATTAGAGCAGCCCTAATTATAGGACACTCTTTTCATTTTCATTAGAAATCTGAAATGAGAGACATAATTGTTTCTTTCAGAGAAAAACTGTAGTTCAAGGAAGACTTAGTCTAAAACAGAGCTTTTGGTTCATTCTCTTGGTACCCATGTCCATAGGCCCTGATTCCTTAGCAGCAGTTTAGGATCAGTATTGGTATTGCAACTCATTTTTCCTGAGTTTAGTGTATAATGTGATTTTTAGCATGCTTTCAGTCTTAAGACTGATCCAGCTTTTGATTCCTAGTTTGTTTTTTCTTTCCATCAGCATTCTTTGATTTATGTACAGCACAAGAACTCTTTTAGTGTTTGACTTCATTTATCCAGTGCAAGTAAATAGTTGAAGTGAGAATTACAGATACTTATTTGCTACCTTTATAAGTCCCAGTTTCCATTAAGTTAATACTTCTTTTACTTTTCAAGACCTTCTGTACTCTACTGCAAAAGAAACTTCCCAAATGGCTGGCAGAACACTAAGCTGTTCACTGAACTGTCATACCACAAAATGTTTCTGGATAAAAATGTTCCTTCTTGCCATAGCAGTCTTAAAAGTGACTTTCATAGATCTGCTAAGAACTCATGTTGATTTTCAGAAAAAAAAAAAAAAAAAAAAATTTTTTTTAAGCTGTAACATCCTCCCTGGCAACTCAAGGCTACAGAATATTTCTATTAAGTTTTTGAACAAATATTATCCTTGATAATATAATCAGGCAGATATTGTGCATATAGTGCATCTAAATCATGTTTTCTCACAGAAAACCAATTAATAACTTCTGTACTATCACGTAGTCAAGGTTAGCAGTACAGGGATGGGACATAGTGATGTGTACTATAACAATTACATGTACAGGTGCATACTACATACATTGTGGAATGTACAGCATCCATCTAAAGTACAATATACATATAGTCTGTATCTACACACATAGTATATACTGTATGTGGAGTGAGTAAACATTACCTATATAGTATGCATACTTTAGTGAGTTATTTCAGGCATTGGGATAAGCTGCCCAGAGAAGTGGTGGAATCCCCAATCCTGGAAGTGTGGATGTGACTTTGGGGATATGGTTTAGTGGTGAACATGGTGGTGGTTGGTTAATGGTTGGACTTGATCATCTTAAAGTTCTTTTAAAACTTGAATGATTCTATGATTTACTTCTACAGGTGATATTTAGTAATGCACAATGCGTATACTCTAAGTGTTTATACACATTCTACTTGAATAACCCGTTCTGTTTCCTTCTTTCCCTGAAAGTAGGAAGAAATGGAAACAACCAAACAGAATCAAAAGAAACCAACAGCACAACAACATTAAACCCATATCCACTGTCAGGAACAATCAAGTAACTCCAGCGTGCACTTTGTGCTTATATTTAGACTTACAAAGCAACAACTACATAAATGGTGGCACTGTGAATGTCACCATATCTTTAGGGAAACTCATGGGTTATGGTGTATACATAGCATTTGAATGTTGTGATTTGTATATCTGTAATTGATCATATCACCAAAATTACAATAAATTAAATGTTAGAGAAGGGGAAAACATTCACAACATTGCTCTCTTGAATTTAGTTCCTTACAGTATCAATCCTCTGACACTCTGATGGCATCAGAATGGTCAGCTGTGATTGCCTGTGTAAGACCTACAGTTCCCTAAATGGATATAAAAGCAACAATAACAGTAATGAATGCTTCAAGAAAATAATTCTAGTCCATAGGCTAGGTTGTCACCCAAATTACTGCCAGGTCAGATGCTGCTCTGTGAGGTGGCAGAAGAGTCAAACAGTCACAGCCAAAAAGGATCAGCTATTCTTGCACTTGTCTCTGCTCTTCTTCTCCACATGCTTAAAAGAATTTAAGAACATGTTCTACTCCTCTTGAAATGAATGCATCTAAATTTTCCTGTCATGCATCAGAATTTTTTTCCTCTACTTGGATGGTCAGATTTTGGAACTGCAATAAGATCAGAGAGACAGTAAACCACAAGCAAATGTGCTTTATATTTAGTGGGACAGATGGTCTCAATTACCATATCTTGTTTCTTGTGCCCTATATTTTCCACTTACCCTGTAGACCTTTCATATATTTCTAATGAGAAAATCGGGTAGATTTAAAATTTTATTTTAAGGATTTTTTTATTTTTTAAGCTTTGGTTTAATAGATGAATTTTATTTTTTTTTTTCTAGGAAGAAAGCCAATATGAGACAAAGACATTTTCCCAGAAGAGAAATGGAAAATATTGCTGTATAACAATTCAGTGTGTTACTGTGTTGTGGTTTAACCTCAGCTGGCAACTAAGTCACACTTAGTCACTCACTCATCCTGCCCCAGTGGGATGGGAATGAGAATTTAAAAAGTAAAAGGAAATGCATGGGTTGAAATAAAGACAGTTTAGTGGAAAAAAAAAAAACAAAAACCAACTAAAAAATAATAAAAAAACAACCCACCACCACCAAAAAAACCCCCCACAAACTCCCCCCCAAAAAAACCAAAAACAAAAACAAAAAAAAAACAAAAAAAAAAAACCAAAAAAAAAAAAAAAACCCCAAAAAAACAAAACAACCCCCCCCAAAAAAAACCAAAAAAAAAACCCAAAAAACCCAAAACCAAAAAAAACCCAAAAAAACCCAAACTCTGCCAGTTAAACAAAACAAGAATTCATGCCACACTTCCCATGGGCAGAGAGGTGTTCAGTCATCTCCAGGACAGCAGGGCTCCATTTTGCACAATGGTGATTTGGGAAGACAAAAAGCATAACTCTGGATATTCCCCCTTCCTTCTTCTTCCCCCAGCTCTGTCTGTTGGCCATGGCCCCATGTGGTCTGGGATATCCCTCTGGCCAGCTGGGGACAGCTCCACCAGCTGGGAACCCTCCCAGCTTCCCAAGCCTGTTCACTGCTGAGATGGGGTGAGAAACAGAAAAGGGTTTCACTCTCTGCAAGTCAATACCTAAAACAGCAATAAAAACCCCAAAAATTCCCTGTATTACCATTTTCAGCCCAAATAAAAAACACAACACCATAAAAACTGTTGTGAATAAAATTAACTCTCTCCTAACCAAAACCTGTACATGCTGCTATGGAAGAAAGTTTGGTCTTGGGTAAAACCAGATTTTCACTCTACAGTCAAGTATCTTAAGATTTTGACTAACACCTGAATGGAGCAGAGTCAATTCCAGGTAAGAAAATGAATCTTCTCTCTAGACACTTTCAAGTTCCATCGCAATTGAGAAGTTCTAATTGATTACAGGACGATAGATTCACTAATGGCTTCAGAAAGGGTATTTCCAGGCTTTATGTGTGTGTGTGTGTGTTTGTATTCTGTATATTCAGTTTTTCCAAAAGCATTTTCACTGAGTCTAGCCCACAAACAATCACATTATCATTGCATTTATTAGCATTAGATGGTATGCCATTACTATAAAAGGTCAGAACAATAACACCAGAGCCTGGAAATCATGCTGGTTTACCCGGGTGGAAATTGAAGTCAGTTGTGATTTACTAGTGCATCTGAGGTATCACAATTCTTCCTGTTCTCAATCATTTAACATCGACTCACTTAGGAAAACAAAATGTCTTGTATATTCATTTAAATATTGTGATTAATATGGAATGATAATTTTCAAATAACAAGGAATGTAAAAAGTGATGTAGTTATGGGAGTCTACTATTGGAAACATTTATGCAAAAGTTATTAAATAAATAAATAAATAAATAAATTTTGTTTTAAATAAAATGAGAGATCAACTTGAAGAACAATATATTCCTGACTTCTTTTGTAGTCTCATTTGTTTTATTTGCTGAAAAGAAGTAATTTCTTGGCAACTGCAATTCTTTCTTTTAAATACAGTATATGTAAAACAACATAAAACCTGTTTTGTTTTGTTTTTTAATTGTGGCAAAATTTTTGGCTTATCACAACTTTTTACTTTTAGTTTTCAGTCATGAACTATGATGCATCTGGCTTCATCGAAGAGAGCAGATAGTTCTACTTGTTAATTTATCAACAAGAAAAATGTAATAGTGGCATGAAAAGGATCTCTTACTGAATGAGTAAGTATTTCAAAAATCTTTAATTGCAGAAACTCACACCAAATATTCATAAAAATATTTATAAGATGCTGTTGTTAATAATCGCATATCTTTGCTGGTTGGTTGGTTTCTGGATGTTTTTTTAAAGTCTCTTCAGAAATTCCCTATATTTTTTCTTATTTATATCATTAGGGTTGAATGTTGCTGTATTTCCCAGTGTGCCAGATGGCTGGAGAAATGAAGATACAATCACCTCTCCTGAAATATACATAAAAATGAATTTACTGACATCAAATTAAAATCAAAGGGAAAAAACCTCACAATGACCTTGATAAACATGGAAAAAGGAGAGAAATGAGGAAAAAATCCTACCAATTGATATAAGAGGAACTGCAAAAAGTCTCCTACTGTTTTAAATATGTCAATTCAAGGATTTTTCTATTTTCATTTTCATTTTTTGCTGCTTGAGGAGGTATAGAACAGAGCCTGAGATCCAACTATGCATTTAGTCTGTAAATTTAACAGAATTCAGTTAAAATATTAAGGAAACATGTTCTCTTTCTTTTTCTTCAATTTGTTATTAAGCTGTTGTTCTGACCTTCCCTAAATTTATTGTAACACAGGTTTCACAGAAGCTGTCTTCATTTTGAACTAATTGTGTTAGAATGTTTTTGAAGGACGCACAGCACCTACCCAGAGATGTGCTCTATTACAGTTTAGTAGCATTCAATATTTAATAGCTTCTGTTTTTCAGAAGTTTTCTTCAGAGGATAAAAGATGAGAGTTCAGGGAATGAAACAGAATATAGAAACTCCCAGTTTCAAACCACACAGTCAGAAAAATCCACTAACTATAATTACCAGTAGTCATTATTGCTGAGAATTTGAGGTCTCTTCATGAAATTATCTAAATAGTAAATAAAGGCCAATTCTAAAGGAATACTAATTATTACTGCTGTTATTACATAATCAAACATTAAAAGTATGGCCTGCTGTGTACAACTCAAAGACAATTTTTGAGTCTAGAAAATGTACTTTGAAGCCAAGTAATTTTTTTCCAATTCTTTGAATTTTATTGATGACCAAACATGCTAATCATTTTTCCAGATTGGTTGCCTGAATTGAGAGGCCCAGAACTACTTATGGATCTGATGAGCTTGAGGCATCTAAAGCCTGAATCTAATTCAGATCACAGTTTAAACATTTTTTTTCCTAAAGATCCCTTCTGTCTTTTACTTCACTATTAGAGGAGCTGCAGAGATATAAACTAAAGGTGGTTTGCTAAAGGTTATGTTGCTTCTGCCGTGCTGCATTTTGCACATGAATAAAATGAGAAGGCTGTAGTTTCCAGTCAATCAATGTTTGATGAAATAGCAACACTTTAAAAAGTTCAGCTTAACAGTTGCAAGCTTTCACTTGAAATATGGCATTTTTGTGCCACCTCGTTGAAAGTTCATAGCAACTGTTGAAGACAGTAAGAAAATTACTGGTAATTTAAAATCCTCCCAGCTTCATTTGACAGCTCCATGCTTTAGGATTCAACTTTTTTTTTTCCTTTTTTATTTTTTTTCCCTGCACTGTAGACAGTACATTCCCTGTAAATTCACTAGTTCTAGACTGACACTTATTCATTACATTACTCTCCTTCAATTATGTACTTGGCAATTGCTCATACTCAGCCTTGGAAATGGGAGACATTGTGTGAGTGCAAATAAATGTAAGCTAGGAAATTAAGGTTATCTTTTATGGCTTTTAAAGTACATGTAATAGAATCTTTATCTTCCCACTGGACAGTCAACATCTCATTTGGAGCAAAAATCTCCCCAAAATGCTACATTTCCAGTTTGAAGCATCATTGAAGGGAATCAGAGATGGGACATAACAGTTACTTCATCAGTGGCTCATCAGCTTTAAATTTGGCTCTCAGAGAAGCCACTATATATATTTCAGAATATTGCCAAATGCCAAGAGTTCTAAAGGGAACTATTTTTAATATATTCATAGTTCTTTTGTCTTCTGTGAGGCTGGTTTATGACAACAAACATGATATGTTTTGATTTAGTTTTGGATTTTTTTTTTTTTTAATGTAAGATTGTTAAATATTAAAGATGATTAGGTGCTAGTAAAATAAATGTCCAATAAACATTTTTTGTATGGATATAACCCCACATAATCTATAATATTTTGTGAGAATTAATAGACAATATACTAGAGGATTACTTTTTTATTATTTCTATTAATATTTCAGTCTCCAGTCTGATTAAATCTTCCTTACTTTTTTCCTCAGAAAAGAAAAAGTAAGTACAATAAAATGAACATTAAGAAGCTTCAGTGCTAATAACCATAATATATTCTGATCAACATCTTCAGGAGAATATCTGTCCAAGTTCAAGATGCTGAATAAAGTTGTTTATGGGGACTTTGTAGGCTGAATGGGAAAAAAATTAGAATGTCAGGAGAAGTCTGTCATAAGGTTTACCTGATTACTGATATGAAGAGTACAAATCACTGAAAAATAAGCAATATACCTGCAAAATAAGAAAAGAAAATTTCCAAAGCATAATTATGTAGAGTCTTCATTTCATGTTTCTGCCCTGGTAAAATTAGCTTACCTGGTAAAATTAGCTCATGGTTTTGTTGTCAGTGATCTCTGTGTCAGTGGCTGAGACATGAAAGAGCTGTAACTCATTCAACAACTCAGACAATTTATGGTTTTACCCAAAAAGGTTTTATTTCCTCCCTGATATCAGTTTTCCAGTTATCAGCTTGGGGCTCAGGTACTATTATGCATTGGGTGTTTTTCCAGGGCAAATAGGAGGATAAGAATCCCTTACCAGTCTGCTGGGGAGGTGGGAAGTTTCTATGCATGGAAAAGAGAACAGCTGGGAAAAGCAGCATTTTCCCAACAGTCCCTGGAGGATATGTGTTAGACAGCAGTGGCAGCTGCATGGGTCAGAGCTGTAACTACTGATAAGAGTCTTTTTCTCTGCCTAAAGCACCATCAGCTTTCTTTCATCACCAGTAACTTGGGAACAGAAGGGTAGGGCTGGGTTTGTAGATGTTTCCTGAGAGCATCTTGTGAAGTCATATGAAGCTAAAGAAATGTTTTTCACTCTTTTGTATGGGATTTTCTTGGCAGATAAAAGTAGTCCTTGGGTTCAGTGGTGTTAACAGCATAAAGGGTGATTTAATCAATGGGCATCTGTTAGAGATGAATGAATCCTAAATATATCGCTGGCATCACAACTGGAAATCTTCTCGTGAGCTGTCAGGGATGACTTAGAGACAGTGCATCTGATAACATCCTGGGAAGGAAAACTGAATTTTAGGTACTCAGATTACAATTTAGGCTGTCATACTTTTTTTCCACGTGAGTATCGGAATATTTACTTTTTCTTGTTCTTTTTTTTAACTAATTTTCTTTTTTTATTTACTTTTCCAGATTTTCTTTTAAGGAGAATTTTTCTGAAGACTTCATTTAGACAGCAATTTGTTTTGCTAGCTTTAGTTAATCGAAAATGAGTAAATGGACATTTCAGAAGTAAATAGACTTCTTATAAGGAGTCCCACAGGTAGGACAAGGAGTACAAGTTAATCCTGGGGAGATTCAGGTTAGACACAAGAGAACAGTTTTTCACAATGAAAACAATCAGCCACTGGAATAGTCTGCCTAGGGAAGTTGCAGATTCCCCAGTGTTGAACAGTTTTAAGATTCAGCTGTACAAATTGCTGCATCATCTTGTCTAGACAATACTTTTGCCAGGAAAGGTTGGACCAGATGATCCCTGGTGTACCTTCCAAGCTGGTCTTCTATGGCATTTTACCCAAGACTTTCACAGTTCCTTTTCCCCTGATTTTCCTTACAGGTTAGAATTAGTTCACCAGTCTGTTGCCATCTTTCTAGCTAAGCTTCTTGAATATGATTTTACGGAATCACTAAAGGTCACTTTCATTGTTGCCATATTTATCTTTAAAACAAGTGCTGTTTTTGAAAGTGCTTGATTTATTTAATTGACTGTGAGCTCTTGACTTCTTTTCCTGCCCAAAATCTTTACAATGCAAAACTTTTTCTTCTGGGAGTTAGTTCATAGTGTGTAAGAATAAAAAGTTTAGCAGTCAAACTCTATTTGACATATGAGCTGAAATGCTAAATCCTCTGCTATCAGCTGTAAGCAGTTAGGCTCACAAGTGAGTCAGGAGCAGAGTTAAATGGTATTCCAGCCAAAAAAATGGAATTACTTGTGGAAGTGGTTACTCAGATAGAGGAATGGGGGTCAAATGCTGGGCTGTAATGAAGAGTATTAGTATAAACTACTGACTGGATGAAATGTTTTCAGAAGGGATTTATGCTTTGTCAAAGGACTTTTTTACATTCCCCTGACTGTAATAATGTGTATGAGACATCTTTCATAAAAGTGGAAGGATGTGATCTCAGTTTCTTTTGAAAGAATACTGACATGCACAGACAAATGAGACTGTTTATTACTCTTGAAACTATATGATGCTTATCTGTGTGCTCAAAAAAAAACCCAAAAAAAAACCAAACAAAAAAAAAAAAAAAAAAACCAAAAAAAAAAACCAAAAAAAAAAAACCCAAAGCTGTGTATTACACTTGTAGGTACAATCAAGAACAGCGTGAAAACCATGCTGAGAAAACATCAATGGTCATCCATCATTGAGCTTGCCTGCATCTCTGACAAAACTTAGGACAGCCACACATAAATAGAGAATCCAGATTAACAGCTAGAACATCATTTTCCAAGTTTTCTATCACTCTTTTATTTTCAGATGTACATTCATTTTGAGATGTTCCCAAAGAAATAGTCCTCTTATTTTGAGTTGGACCTGTGATCCTGCCTACTGCTGTCTTTTCCCCTCTCTGGTTCAAACTATGACCCTGTTTTTACTCTGCTTTAAAATTTTCCCTAATAATTAGTCTGCTGTTCCTCTGCCTCTTAACATAACACTGTTTTCTTGTTAAAGAAGAATAAATAATAATTAAAAAAAACCCCCAAACTATTATGCAATTAACTGCTTCTTCTGGCTCTTCATTCCCTTTTCCATTACTAAATATGTTGAACACCTTTCCAGTTTGCTTTTCTGAACTTGTTGTTCTGGATGCTTGCAAGTCTGCTTGTCATAAATTTTGCCTTCCTGTTCCCAATAACATTATTCTCATAATGGCCATTAATTATCTTTTCTCTGTTTGATGTCCTTGAATATTCTTTTGGCATGTCCAAATCACTTCTAATTGTTTGTTGACATGGAAAATATGATCATACTCTCATTTGCTGTTCTTTAGTAGCTGGAATTGTAATTTAATGATACCATTTGTTAGCAGTTACTCAGAACTCATCTTCTCTCTGGTATGTCATGATGCTGTCCATGGTAACCCAAATTTGATCTCTTTTCTTCAAGAGAAAAAAACCTAAAATCTACAAAACCATTTTTGGGATGGAAAAAAGCATCTCATTCTTTTTTGTTTCTTTGAAAGACACAGTCCTTTGAAGGCACATATTTAGAATTCTGAAGAAAAAAAGATCTGCCTTTAAACAGCGTCTGCGTGACAGAGAATCTTGAGTAGTATTATTTAGTCTGTTTGGCATGGAGCTAATTTTCTTCATAGCACCCTGCCTGATGCTGTATTTTAGATTTGTGACCAAAGCAGTGCTGATAACACAGGGATGTTCTAGCTGTTGGTGAACAACTCTTGAGTCAAAGTCTTTTCTATTTGTCACACTGCCCTGCATGTGAGCAAAACTTGGGGCACACATGAAGCTTGGAGGGGACACAGCTGGGAAAGCTGATCCCAGCTGACCAAAGGGATGACCCAGACTCCATGTGGGGTCACGTCACAGCTGGGTGGAGGGAAGTGTAGTTTTCCTAAGGGTAGTTTTTTCAAGGGTAGTTTTCCCAGGAGACTGGCATTGGTCTGGGTGTGGGAAGTAGTGAGCCATTGCCTTTGCATCACTTGGTGTTTTGGGTTTTGTTGTTTGATCATGTGGTTGGTTGTGTGGTTTGGGTTGGGTTTTTTTTTTTCATGTGTAAAATAATAAAACAATTCAAAACATTATACTGCTAGAGGATAGCATTATAAAAATATATTAGGGAGATAAGAAAATTTAGGTTAGGAATGAATATTGAAAGGTATTTCAAAGCATGTTTTCTACTACAGTTCAAATCAGCCTTTCTCTTGCCTACTAGTAGACCTTATAAATCTGGATTTCCTCTTTTCTTGTGGATATACTCCCTGAAAAGAAATATTCCAAGTAAACAGGCTTGGTCATGCATCTGGGGGATGTTTGGTGGGGTGTTATAATATTGAACATACATGATATATATTTCCACAGAGATGTTCATCTAAATGACATATACTGAAACTCATCAGAAACAAAGCCTTAAGAGAATGTTTTTTGAACAGCAAAACTGTATTTCTTAACATATTTTTTTAATTTTAAGAGATCGGATTTTCTGTGAGAAGATATTACTAATGGAAAATTCTAAGCAAACCTTTATTCACATCCCTGACTATGATGACATAGCCAACTTCAATTTTTCACGGAATCAAAATGTTCATTTTTAAGATAAGAAAATAACAGCCTTATTTTAAAATTTAAATTAAGTTCTATTTTTATGATTTTCAATTAAGTTTTACGCCCCTATATATATTTTCCTGTGTACATAATATTTTTAGATTATAATTAAGTTCAGGAATAGTCATGCTCACTAATTAAAACCTCTTCATGTTAGGTGACATCGCTTATATTACAGAATTTTATGTCAAATGGAAAATGTTAGCAAATGCTTCATTACAGAATTCACACCTCTCCTGTTGGGGTCAAACAACCAAATTCTGTTGAGTTCTGAGTTTTTATGGACAGAATGCAACAGCTTTTGTGAATTCCTTATATCACTTTCCACCATTTCTCAAGTACAATAAAAGCTAGCATAAAGTAAGAGGGCATTTCTTTCTTGTTCTTATTTTGCCTCCACTCTGTGTTTGAATTCATTGGGGTGCTCTTTGATCAGTTGCTGTGCATTTTACAATAGCAACATCTGGGATTCTTTGATCTTGCCAAATTGTTTGTATTCTTTATAGCACTCGTTAAAGAAGTAATTAAAAAAACAGAAGCAGGCCTTAAAACCCTTTAAAAAAAGTTATCCTTGAACAACAATAGAAGAAATTGTTCATAACATCCTACCCTGATAAGGTTTTAACAAGATTTGTCACCTCTTTTTATGAAGAAAGGCAGCTCTGTTTTCTTTATTTGGTTAATGATGTCATAACCATATCCAAAATTACCATATCCATGGTTGCTTCTAGCTCAATGTTTGGAGAAACTTTGTGTTTTGAACAGGATTGTTGTTCTCATGAACTAGGAGCCTCCATTCAGAATAATTGGTCTCTATTTGGAAATCCTGTTCCACCTGGAAAAGGCAAGTCCTAGAAAACATGGCAGAAGTATCATGCTGAAAACTTGTGAACAGCAGAGCAGTAGCTGTAGTTTCAGGGTGCTGACTGGGTTATGAGTGTGTCTTAAGCTGCAATGTCAGCAGATTTTTCACTTGTTAGTGCTGTTCCTTCTCTAAATTCCTAAGGCACAGAGGAGAGCTCTTCCCATATTGACACCAGGGGTATAATCTGTAGTCAAAGAGAACATATTGAGTTAGAGACAACATCTCAAATTTTAGAGACAAGGCAGACTTACTTCAAAATATACTCCATGTAGAGAATATGTATTTATTCATATAATTTACACATTCCTAAAAGTCAGAGAAGTAATTTCTGCCATTATACATTGACAATTCCCTGTCACCCATTATACATGCATGACTACCATCCCACTTGTGTTTTCATTTGCTCTGGCCAAACACTGTCTGTTACAGTTTTATTCCTCTCTTCAGCAATCATGGACTTCACAGCTAAGAGGGAAATTAGCAGCAGCTATGAAATCATTTAGAAACTATGTAAAAGCCATTTTTATTTCTTAACTTAGTAGCAGGATTTTTTTTTTCTCAATTCTCTTTCATTATTCTGATAGCAGTTTGAAATTCTTGTTCCTCTTAAACGGTTTAATCTTGGCTTGCTCAGCATCCTATGCAAAACATAACAAAACAAAACAAAACAAAACAGCAAAAAAACTCACAAAACCAAAACCAACAAAAAAACCCACAAAAAAACCAAAAACCAAACAAACAAACCAAACAAACAAACAAAAAAAAACACAACAAAAAAAAAACAAAATAAAACAAAACCCCAAAAAAACCCAAAACTACTCTTGACTAATTTTCCCAAGATTTAGAATAAAAACAAAATGGAATTACATTATAGTCTGCAAGTTTAAGTTACAGTGTTATAGGAACTGAAAGAAATAGCCAAAGCACTTTCCTTAAAATAAAAAAAAAAAAAAAAAAAAAAAAAAAAAAAAAAAAAGAATTATACTAATCAGCAGCTAAATTTTAGTGTTTTTTTAAAAACAGACAACAACTCTCAAAGCTTTCATGACTGCAAATTCTAATAAAACATGTGGTATTTTTACATGGTTTTAAATGTGTCTCCTGAAACAAAAGTTGCTTCAAATTTAATACAGTATCAAAGCATGCCTGAGCAATTCCAGTTACATATTTAGAAAAGAAAGATGAGAATTATAAAGAAAATCATGGTTACTGTGCATCACCAACATTTAGGTGGCGGTCTGTGACACTAAAAACTGTCTGAGCATCTAGGAGGCTGCAAAAGAAAAAACTATTAATGACTGCAGAGGGCAAAGGAAGCAGTGTCAGAAAGCTGTGAAGAAGCTTGCTGCTATAAAGCAGAATGTACTAGACTGCTGATGATTATTCTACTTCATTATTTCTAGAGGGCCCCTTCTCAGACCATTCTTGTATTGCAGCAGGCTTTATGCAAACAGAAAAACAGACAGAACAGCTTAAATAGCTTCTCATTTAAACAGATAGCAGAAGTAACAAATGTGATAATCTTGCCAAGTTCACAAAGCAGGCTAGGGTAGTGAGCAGATCCTCTATTCTTTGACTGCTTTACAGCTGCCTTATTCTCTTTAGGCAAACATATCATTTGTTTAAGCATTTTTTTTAGTGTTGAGGTAGGATTTTTATCTTTTTTTTTTCTTCTTACTCATTTGTACACCTATGTCACAACCAGCAGTTATGTTGGAAGAAACATTGTCATTTCCTGATCTTTTGAGTCATAAAAGTTGGACTGTGAGAAGCAATCTCATCTCCATTGGCTTTATTCTACCTTGCTATAAAATAGATGAATTGAAGAAACATCAGAAGTCATGTCTGAATCCAGGACTAAGTCACAAAACATCCTAGGCAGTTTTTCACTAAGAAGAAAACAACTTCTGTTCTAGCACAACTCCAGCAAACATAAGCAGATCTGTCTTCAGCCACAGAGTTAATCTAAGACAGAGGTTTCCCAACCACAGTGTTTTGAACATTCATAGTACAATTGAAGATTGCATAAATGCAGTCCTGGCAGAACTGGTAGAAATATCACCCACCTTTGGGATTTCCATGTGTTGCCTTTTCATGTCTGCATGTGTGTTGTGGCATAGCTTGTGTTTGGAATTAACTGTCCTTCTGCAATATCTGCTTTTTATACTGTAGGAAGAAAACCTGTGTAGATAAATGCTACAGCAGCAGGACCTGCATTTCCAGCTGAGGATGCAGGAATATGGCTAAAGGCTCAAATACCTTGAGACTGGGGTGTTGTAAAGTGGCCTTTAGTGACTGAGGTAGAGATATTCCACATAATATTATGAGATCACAGCGGAAAAGAGTTTGGATATGGATGGGTAACGATAATGGGCCTGGATTAAGAATCCACAAATGGAAGAGAAACAAGAATTTACTAAACTGGGCAAATACCAGGCAGAAATCATCAGTGACTGGGGCATGCATCCATCCCTGACTAAAGCCAACCCTCAAAACCAGCAATCTCACCTCTCCTATAGCAAATAAGTGAGAACAACAAAAGCACTGTCATTTATCCAGTTATGCTCCACACAGGGAATGAAAAGTTCTGAAAGCCATTTTTTCTGTTTAGCTTGGATGGTATGGACTTCACATTTGCAGATGACCCACGTGAATGACATGAAAATGCCATGATGGAGTTTTGGTTTGTTCTTTTTTACCAGATGTAATAAATACTTCATGTACATGCACAGACATACACACACAATTTCTCTCATTCATTCAAGTGAGTCCTTTTAAACACATATACACAAATTGCCATTACAGTCCTCATAATTTATATTTGGTGATATAGCAAGTATGAATAAAGCAACTACAGCATCAAGTTATTTTGATAAAACTGTTTGCAGTTTAAAACAGTTTTAAAAGATATTTATATTGAAAAGGTAATATTTTTTTTTTATTTTCCAACAGTACAATTTTTGCCAGTTGTGATTTAATTTGGCAGGGTTGTTTTGTGGTTTTTTTTTTTTTTTTTTTTTTTGGTTTTTTTTTAATTTGTTGTTTTTTCATTGTTTGAGTGGTTTGTTTTGGGGTT
Organism: Certhia americana; assembly: GCA_018697195.1. Taxonomy (NCBI): domain Eukaryota; kingdom Metazoa; phylum Chordata; class Aves; order Passeriformes; family Certhiidae; genus Certhia; species Certhia americana. Next base: position 107,362,020 of record CM031857.1, read on the forward strand.
TTTTTGTGTTTTGGTATCATCAAGACATTAAATATTGATTCTAACAGCATATCTTTTTGGACTGAGCCATGTCAGCCAGAGAAAATGACAAACCACTTTCATATTGCAGCTTATTTTGGATGTGACAATATCAAAAGTGTCAGCACATTCTGCTGATAATAGTGAGCAAGTGTAATAAAAGTTAATGTTTCTGCCAAGGCATGTCCATTGTTCAGAGCCTTGAATCCACTCATTAGAAACATTACAACATTTCTGAAACCTGTAATTCCTGAGCTGCCATGAGCTGAAAAAAATGCTTTTTTGGTAAAGTAGTGGGCCCGTCTTGCACTATGCATGCTATACTTGAAATTAAATCTACCTTTTCATAATTTTCCCTCATTCACCACTTCTTCTCCTGTTGATAACATTTAGCTCTTCCTGTACCTCTGTTGATCCATCCTAACCTTTTCCAAAATGCTGGAATGGCATCTCAGCAGCATGCTGTTTTCTTGTTCTTTGAAATAATATTGACAAAAATGAAACCTGCTTCAAGAGTGCCAAATACTAAAAAGTAATTACTTGTGCACAAAATTAAACAAATGTTATTTTTCATTTCAGAAGTTTAATTTCTTGCTGTTTGCTGACATTTTTTTCCACTGATGAATGACTATAAATAATTTCTTTTTTCATTAGTCAGCTACCTTTAATTATAGATGTTGATTGGTTAAAAGGGGCGTTAATGAAAAACTTCTTTAGGAATAAAACACTAACATGACACAATAGTTGATAACACTAACTCAAAGTTCCTACATAGTCAATGCAGCTCACCTGTGCAATCAGACTGTAGCAGCTCATAGTAACTCAGCTTGTCTTTCAAAAGATCCAAACAATGTATGATGGCAAAGAACATTCATTATCAATCAAGGGTGAAGAAATAAAGGCTGAGGCACAGGACGTCAAGTTTCTGAGTCATGTCAGGAAGACAATTTAATTAAGAATTGAGCATAAATTAAGACCAAGGCTCCTAAAAGATGAAAATTCAGCTGAGGCTAAGAGCAGCAGTCTGATGTTTCCTGCTATACTTTAATACCCTATTCTCCCTTGGTGGCTGCTCTCATTATTGGAGTACAGATGGTGAAAACACATACTGTTCAAATTTACTACGCTCATTCGCAAGGATGTTAGTTAAGAAAATAGTGTTACTCTAAACATTATAGCTCCATTTATGCTCTTTTCTTTTTTTTTTTTCACTTTTCAACACTAAAATAAATAAACCTGCAAATGCAGTTACCAAAATGTTCCGTGTGCTTTCTAGTGATGGAAAGTACATGATGGCTGGTGTGCAGACGCTGCAGTCCATTACAGAACAAGATAATTAAAATTACAAACTTTAAAAACACATGTAATTTCCTCAATGATTCTTAATGCCCTCTCTTGAGTCATTACAGTAATTGTGTAAATATGTTATTCTAGAGTTATGAGATGTGATCTTTACTCGATCATCTCAAATTACTCTTTAGTAAGTCAAGTTTGCTGGCACAAGGTTTGCTTGCTCAAAATGCTCAGTCACTCACTGATTTCACAGATAATAACAGTTACAAGACACTTGTGATCTAAGTTTAAAGTAGAAGTACAATACCTTTTTATTAATCATTTAGGAGATGGATAAGTGTTATATTAATAAATATTGCAGATATTGTTCAGTCATAGACCTAAAAAGACATCCTGAAGTAATAAAACACAACTGTATCTTTTATTCAAGAAACCAGAAAAGCAATTGGACAGAAATTAAAATTACATCCCATAATAACAATGACCAAAGGAGCTGAAACCAGGGTTTCAGTCTGCATTTAGCATACCATAGACAGATATTTTTATGTGCTTATCACCAGCAGAAAGCACTATTTTTATTTAGATATAAACTAAAAAATAATTGAAGGCACAAGGATTTGAAATCCCCATTATAATAATCTTTTGCTAAGTCTGTATTTTACTGGGTAGCAGACAAATTTTCAACCCACATTACCTTATGCTGAACTTATTGCCTCCTTCCCTCCCTGGTTCATGGGGTTGTCTGCATGCACATTCATATGTCCTAATCCCTTTCTTCTTTACCTATGCCTCAGTTTTATCTCTTGTAAACTGACAAGCTATTAATTGGAAGTGTTAATTTAATTTTTATTTCAATTATAGTTTTTCTATTTCTACATGAAATACTGGCAGGTATTTGGCACCAATTCAACTTTTTCCTTTCCCTTCAGAATTTTCACCAATTTTCCTCCTAAAACTGAGTAAGGCGATGAGATTTTTAATCAGAAATCACCTACTCTTTTTATTTGGTCTTATCATGCAATGTCAGATTTGCATATCTGCTATCTTATTTTTTGTAGTGTCTTACAATTTATAAATACTTTGTAGAGGTTTGCTGATAGAAACAATAAAACTTCAAAAGACACAGGTAATAAGGCCTGATTTCTCATTCAACCCTATCAGTCTACCTTTGCTATCAGAGTAAGAACACTGAAGTCTAGTCCTGGGCACAAAGCTAACAGGTTGCAGAAAACTAATGTTTCACATTTCATTCTGAATGAGGAGCAGTTTGCCTATTCCATTCTTTCTGCAGGCAATCTCTAAACACAAGGGTGGGTGGCCCATCTAGTCCAGTACTGTGCCCCAATTGTGGGAAATAAGAGCAGCTAGTCTAGGAGGGGCACAGAACAGAGGAAACCTGTGCCACACTTCTATCGTGAACTCTTCCAGCTTGCAGAGACAAGCCAGCTGAGGTTCTTTGTGCTGATAAACACCTCACTTCTGAGATTTTTTTCAAGGGTTCCTTTAGTTTGAAAATCTTTCTGAAATGTAAAATATCCTGGAAAAGTTGTTCTGCAGTTTACCTATGCAGAGCCTGGGAACTTCTTTTGTCCTTAGTGGACCTCCGATGTAGTTCAGATTGATTCTCCAGTTTCAGTAGTGTAAAACCAGTTTGCAATACACAGCAATAGTATGGCTGCCTTTCTCCCAGTCAGCCATGTTTCATGAGTCTCCTTCATATCCTCTAAAAGTAATAATTCTCCAAATTACAACAGAATTTTGATTCACTTGGGCTACATGGCAAACAAGCTCAGCATTGGCAAATGTATGTAAATCACTCAATTTCAGCAGAAGTGCTGACTCAGACATTGTACATCATATTATGTCACCAGTATCAGCACCATATTTTTCATTGCTTCCCATATCCTCATGTAATGGGCACTCTCTTCACTTGGAAAAGCAAGAAAGATGAGCTGCCAAATTATATTTGCAACTCTTAAAACAGTTTATGGAAAACTCCACAGATTCTCCTTCAGATCACCATGCTTTGTAGACAGATTTCAGCTTTATCATCCAAATAACCCTGAAGACTGGTGATTTTGATAAATTGAAGTTTTGTTCTGTATTATCTGTGACTTCTGTCCTTCCTTTCTCAGTCTCATGAGCAGCAGCTGAGAGAAAAGAGATCACTGAAGCCCTTTAATTACAGAGCCGGAACTGCACTGCTTTCATGCTCCCAAAATAGCAAAGCTTACATAAAAACATTAGCAGCATGAAAATGCAGAATATTGGGAACAGCTAGCACGACAAAGATTCAGTAAAGGTAAACAAAAACTGCATTTAGACAACTTTTGATGCAGACAGTTCTGTAGTTAACAAGAGAAACAATCCCTCTCTTCATGGCAATGTTTCCCCCAAATCAAGCCTTTTGGGAACAAGCCATCTTCTTTAAAACCATGGATTATTGTTCCTTGTATTATACTAGTGCTGCTCATTGTTCCAAAATAAAACATAGCTCCCATGGAAACCCAGAGCATCACAAGCCTTTGCTAAGTCACACCTCAGCAACAACAGACTTAAAAGAACTCAAGCAACAACAGCAACTGCAAAGCCTTGAGCAAAAGTATCCTCTTTTATTTTTTTGCTCAGGTCAAAGTAACTTAAACCCTCACATGGTTCAGTGTAGCACAAGATCACATCAAACTAATGGAAATTAGGTAGGTTCTTAATGTAATGTCACTGAAAAGAAGTTGAAATAAAAAGAAGTTTGGTATACTTTTATAAAATGAATACGTACTAGATGAGTTTTCCTTCTAATCTGTGCTAAACTAACAAAATTTAACTTTAGCATATTTAAAGAGTAGATCAAAACAGAGGACTTAGGAGTAGAGTCCCTTTACCCCAATGATTAACTTTTGAGCATCTGCCTTGGCATAGTGCTAGTAGGGACCACTCAGCTGTAGTCATTACCATTGTAAAAGAATAAGTGGAGCTCCTGGACACTGTGGTAATTAGAACTCCTATGACACTTATTAAAAGCATAAGAGCATTAACATCAGAGCATTAACATAACATTCAAATTCCCATTTTGGTGATTATCATTAGCTCAGTTTTGACCTTTTCCTGTTTCAGATGGCTGTCAAGTTTCTCATTTAACCTCCTAAAGAGTAGCAGGTTCATTATTGTTTCCATCCTGTCACTGGTCAGGTGGTGCATGCAAAAACATGCAAAACCGCTGCATTTTTTAGTAGAAAGGTTGGGTCAATATTTTCAGTCTTCACTTTTTGTCAGCTTGCTTTGAGATTCTCATCTGGAAAGGTCCAGATTGAACACTGAGAACCTGGCTGCTGGCTGCCGGTGGCTGAGCCCAGCAGCACTGCTCCCTGTCCCCGCAGCACAGCAGTGCAGCCTGCTCCTGTCCCTGCATGCAGCTGCGGAGGGGCAGGCAGTGCTCAGTGCCTGCATCCCGTGACTCTCAGAGCTGCCATCCGACACCAGACACATCCAAGGCATCTGACTTCAGCTGCATCCCCCACACCGGCTGTGTGCTGTCCCCATATGGTTATCTGGCATCCCCCTTCCACTGCTACAGCCCTGAATCCACCACAGGGCGTGTTTGGTAGTATCAGTTACGTTTTACAGGCACAAAGAAAACATCCCAGACATCCCAGCAGATAAACTCCCTTCATCAGCTGAATGAAGATAAACCCCAGCCCTTTCCTGGACATTGAATGCAGCTGGCAGTGGCTGTCACTCTCTCGTCAGAGGATGAGGAGTCTGGTCCTGGAATTGACTTGTGCAAGTAACCATGAGCTCCTAAAGGTGGAATCAGCAATTACGATTCAAAGGAGTCAGAGCACAATGAAAGTTATGGCCAATGTTTTACATGTAAACACACAAAACACGTAATACACAGTCTCTAAGGCATCATTCACAATATAAAAAATGCACCTAGCTGCATTTTCAGGTTTTGGGTATTGCAGACTTCTGTCATCATCTCAGGAAGAGAGTTTCTGTATTTTGTTGAAATGGAAGAACCTGAAGGCACTTTCCCTCATATAGGGAACTGCAATATTGAGTGTACTGCTAGGGGAGAGCCTTCAAGTTGCTGCATCTCTACTCCAAGCTGAGAGAGCCAAACTACATCTGACTCATTGCAGATGATGAGGGAAAAAAACTTTAGTGCTGTATCTCAGTTTCTTCAGAGAGGCATCTGCTTCAGAGAATCAGCTAAAAATTGAGGCTTATACAGTGAGAAAACAATTCTGTTCTTCCCCAAGGGACCAAGAAACTCATCTGTCTCTTCTCTCAAGATGCTGTTGTTTTTTCAAGGAGTCTCCATTCTTCAGCATCTGCTCTGTTCCTGGCTGTGGAAGAGATTTCCTGGGATTTACATGGAAGTGGGCAGCTCTGTACTGTAAGTCCAAACACATACGATATTCCATCCATATTTCCCTACAAGCTGGTTTTCATTCTCAGATTATTAAATAATATTCCAGACCAAACAAGAAAATATCAAAGGAGTGAAGGATACATTAGCTAATTAAAGAGATAAAATAACATTATCTTGATTCTGTCTGGGTTATCTTTGAGACCATCATCCAATATGATCTTCCTACACTCTTGTGAAGGTTTTACTGGAAGGAATAATTCTAGGTGTCTTAATGTGTTTTGATTTATACATATTATTTTTCTTCTGTAAGAAATGCTTTATCAAACATGAGTAATTAGGTTTAATGTAGAAAAAAAAAAAAAAAAAAAAAAGAAGTGTATGAACTGTAATAGTCTGTAATACAGAGAAGAAAAGTTCTTATATCTCACATGCACTTTATGCCTCAAGCAAACTGTGAGCACCCTCTGTCCAGCTTACCTGGAAGGTAGAATTCCACTTCTGACCTGACCTCACACTAACAAGCAACCTGGCCACGGACAGGAAACCATTCAAGCGTACTCTAGTGACAGAACTATGGTCCCATTTAAGGAGAAATAGGAACATGTGGCCTCCCTGAATGATGACTGGGGAAAGAGCACACAGAACTTATCTGTCTGATCAGAGCCTAAGCCTAATGATGCTTTTAAGGTACCAGCAGGACATATGGGAGGGAAGCCTGGGTCAGGGCAGGAGCCAGCTTCATAGAATAGAATCATTCAGGTCGGAAAAGATCCTCAAGTCCAAACATTAAGCATGTTCCTATGTGTCACATCTACAGGTCTCTTAAATACCTCTTGGGATGGTGATTCCACCATCTCCCTGGTCAGTCTGTTCTAATGTTTGACAATCCTTTCAGTGCAGAAATTTCTGCAATCATCCGATCTAACCTTCCCCTGGCACAACTTGAGGCTATGTCCTATTATCTTATCACTTTTTACCTGGGAGTAAAGTCTGACCTCCACCTTGTCACAGGCTCTTTACAAATAGTGGTAGAGAGCAGTAAGGTCCCCTCTGAGCCTCTTTTTCTCTGCAGGATAAACACCTCCATCTCACTCAGCTGCTCCTCAGCAGACCTGTGTTCCAGACCCTTCCCGAGCCCTGCTGCCCTTCCCTGGACTCACTCCAGCCCCTCAATGCCTTTCTTGGAGTGAGAGGACCAAAATCAAGCACAGGATTTGAGGTGTGGCCTCACCAGTACCAGGGTGATGATCACTGCTCTGGTCCTGCTGGCCACACTGCTGCTGACAAGGCAAGGATGACACTGGCCTTGGCCACCAGGGTCCTGTCAGCTCATGATCACCTGTCAGATGATCAACATCTGTCAAACAGCCATATCATAGATAATAGAGGATTTTGGTTTAATTTTGTTTGGATGACACAGAGAAAGAAGACCTGTATTCCTCTCATCATTTTGAGAACGTTTTAACTTGGATGTTACAGGATAAAAGGAAGGGCAATATTACTGTTCAGTTTGGAAGCAGCACAGCTTGAAGCCTGCATGGTATAAACAAAAAATATTTTTCAGCAAATGCAACATGACTCAAACCTCAGTTAATGTCCTGTGTCACACGTTACAATATCAGCCTACTCTGGGGCAAACAGTGCACCACCAAGGGAAGGAGGAAGGAATTTATCCTTTTATTGCCTGTATGTTATTTGGTTTTAAGCAATTACACTATGCACAGCCCTGGCTGTACTTTATATCTCACAGCACTGGGTGATGAATGTCAGGGATATGTGAGCTACATGCTATTCTTTAATTTCTTTAACTGAAGAATAATGAGACTAACTTGTTTTGGGAGCAGTAATTTAGCTGAATTATATATATTTATAGAATTAGCTATTATATTATTTAAACACAGACACCTGTAGATGCATTAGTGAGTGAAGATTAAATGTATAAAGGAATAATCTATTTTACAGCACTGCACCTCTCTGCAGTATACTTTTGGATACTGCTTTGGTAATTAAAAACTTTATGAGCAGTTCATTGTAGGATAGTAAAAATGTGTTAAAATCCATTAGCACAGATTGAATATATTCATGAAATGCTTCTTTAGTACAATAATGAAATTCAATTCACTTTTCTCCCCCTCCTTTTAGTAAGAAATTATTCCATTGGAAAGAATAGAAAGAGTAAATTGTGAATAAAATGCAGTATAAATGAAAACAGTTATTTTAAACCAAGTCATGCAAGCTTTTTATTTATGCAGCAACTTTCATCTAATAAAAAAGTCTGTGCCATTCTTAACTCTTAGGGAAAAATCCCAGCAACACAGCAGATGAGAGCAAGATAAACTTGCACTCCCACAGAAGTTACTGGGAAGCAGCTATTGTGAATCTTACTACTACTAAAAAATTGTCATATTGGGAAATAAGGAATCTACACAATAGAAGTCGATGACTTCTTTTTATGTCATTCATTTCTTTCATTGCTGATTTCATGTGCATTTTATAAGTCTGCTTCTTTTTCTCTTGCCCATGAACAGGCCAGAACAGACAGATAAAAAAGTGCTCCTGGGAGAGCGATTCTAAAAGTAAAATATAGTAGTCCCTAGCAGCCACACAGAAATACACACCAAGAAAGAAGAGAGTCCATTGTAATGCAAACATTGTTATTTGCACTCTGGAAAATTTCCTCAGATTTTAATAAATAGTCACAGTCCTTCTAGAATCAGTGTCAATTGCCACATACAACAGAAGCAAAAGATAGACAAAAATTAAGCCATGAAAGCCAATTACAAAATTCTAAATGTCATCTGCTTTGTTTTCCTCAGAACTCAAGATCATATGTGTAGAATTTATGCTGAAAAATTCCTTTGCAAATGTTTCCCAGTAACCTGTAATGTCATATTTGTTTTTCGTTATATGTTACATGCCTATGAATATGAAACTTAGAAGCACAAAGGTCAACTAGTATATCATGGTAATTTGGTATGAGATATTTGAAACCAAATGAGCACACACCAACACTACTATAAATATGTTGTAATTATTAAAGTCAAGCATAATTGGTATGAAATCCAGGTGAAAAAAAGGAATAGTTGCCTTCCCCTCTACTGAGGGTGTAGCTAGCTTTTCCTTTTCAATAACACTAGTAAACTACATAATTTTATTTTTCATCCTAGACTCCTCTCTGTCTCCAAATTAGTTTTGAGGGATTCCACAGCTTTACACTAATTTGTGTAGTACTGCATTAATGTGAAGCCTTACTTCCCAGTGTTTCTGAAGGGTTTCTTCTCTCCCAGTCATGATGTCTTTCCTAGTTGAAGAAGACCATCTCTGTCTGGATTTACTTTGTGCTGTCTGGCAGAGCTGCTGGACCAGTGCCTCTGCAGACAACACACAAAGTTACAGCTGTAATGTGTGATTTACCTGTGTGAGGATTTACCTCAGGTCTGGCTGTCCTGTGTCTTTCTTCCAGTGCTGCCAAATTTATTGTCTTGCAACATTCAGCATTCACAGCTCTTATTTATTCATGGATTGTACCTGATTGCTGGGGAAAGTATGCCATATGCCTTTATAGAGGAAAAAACTTTAAACAGGATTGTAAGCGGAGGCTAAAATGATATTATCGTATCTAGCATTGACCCCTCTTGTGGATAAATTTAATTTTTTGAGTATGGGTACTGTTTTTCAGTACCAGTTGTTGGAAGGTGAGAGGCAACCTCCAGTTTTGGGAGCTCATCTGGGGCTGTCTTGAGAAGGGATGATCCTGGAGGGGTTCAGCCCACAGGCTCCACAGCACTGCCTTGTGAGCAAACCTCCTCTTTGTTTCAGATGGCAGAAATTGTCCCTCAGTCCCTAATTCTGCCCCTTGAACTGGCCAGTAACAAGCAGATCCTTGTTTCAACATTAACAGATGTGTTCTGACAGCACCAACAGACCAGGTATCCGTCCACATTCTACAGAAGAGCGTTTGCCATCCCCTTAGAGCAAAAGACAGACTGAAGCAACCTAAAATTCCAGTGCATTATAAGAGTCTCTGAAACAGTGCAGATATTAAATAGAAAGAAGATTTAAAGCCAGGGGTTCCCAGGTGCTAACTGCTGTTTGGTGATACCTGCAGTTTAACATGGATAAGAATTGTTAACAAGATGAACACTTTGAAAAAATTCCCACAAGTGATACAGCTGCATTAATAATCATAAGGAAACTGTTGTGCACAGGAACACAGAATTAATTTTCATTTTAGGCTCCAGAACATTGTAGCTATGTACTGCATAGCTATTTCTGTACATTGCTATTTTGTTTCTGGTTAGCAGCTTGGAGAATAATCCAGGAGACAGAACATACAGTTTTTCAAATTACATCACAACTCAGAAAAATTCCTTGTGTGAATTTATACAATGTATTCTCCATATAATAAAATTGCCATATATTAAGCAAATACTAATTAAAAATGTAGTTGGAGAAAAGAAAAGCTCAATTCTTCCCTGTATTACATCTTCATCGAAGTCAAACAGTTGCATAGAAAAATAAATAGCGTTGAAAATCACTTGAACTGCTTACAGACACATATTCTGTGCCAAAAAGATTTAATTAAATTAATTCACTTTTCTAAAATAAATAAACAGTAGATGTCATATTTCCTAGTCTAATATATATGAAGCCAAAAGCAAGGTGCCCCTGGGATTTGTTTCAAGCGACTCACAAAACTGTATTTGTTGCCTAAAACAGAAAAAAAAACTTACTTTTTACTTTGGATAAAATCATACCTACTGCCAATGTAAAAGACAGAATACAGAATTAGCCCACTGAATTCTGAATTCTGAACAGGAATACTGAGATATCTCAGAACAGATAAAATTAAATTTGCTGTAAGAGAACTGTGAAAAGTGAACAGTGTTGTGCAGCACTGCGACTTAGCTTTTCATTATTAAAAATATACATTTTAGATCTCCCTTTTTTGGATAGCAGAGTAGAAGACTATCCATGAATAAATATTTGTTATTCATGAGAATTTACTGAATACACAGACCAAACAATTCATTATTTCCTTAAATTCATTGTGTTCATTCTTTGCTATTAACATTTTTTGGTTGCCCAAAAGATTTTTTGTTGGTGTTTGTTTGTTTGTTTGTTTGTTTGAAGTTTTTTTGTAGATGATATAGTTGTCAAAGAGATAACTCATGCAGTTCTAGTAGGAGCCTCTGGTGGCTAAACATCAGACTAAAACTGAATTTAGAAAGATTATGTCTTGGTTTTTAGCCTGCTGACTGAGAGCACTGAGGAGGTGTGGAATAATTTTAAAGGTTTGGAAAGGTAACAAAGCAGAAAAGCAAATCTATTTTTTTTTTTTTTTTGTAATTTTAAAGTTTTCATTATACACTTATAGATTCAAACATTTTGTTTCTTTTTTAAGGGAAGAAAACCTATAGTGAAATGTATTGCAACCTAGTATATAATCAACAAATTTTTTGTACGTTACTTAATTCACAGAAATATTGAAAATATGGATATATATTTGATTCAATTTTGCCTCACTAATGGCTGCATTATAGTTTAATTTATTTTAGCATTTATTAGAAATTACTTATTGTCTGCCTATTACACTTCGAATACATTTTAGGTATTCTAATTTCTTCAAGTGAAATTTGCTTCTTTTAGAAGGCCTTTCCCTTTACATTGTGTCCCTTATGATTACCATAATTTCACAGCTTAAGTTGATAACTCTTATTTGTTCCTGAAAAAAGCAGTTAGTCATGTGGATAATGTCAATGAAAGGTACTGTAGTAAGTAACTACCATTAAACATTCCAAAAGGTTTTCATTGAAAATATGTTTATTGTATTGTTTGAACAAAAGAAAAGCATGCGAGATCAGTAAAACACTAAATATAGTTAATTTAGTAATGAAAAAGTATGATATGGAAGAGTGAATTTCCCAGTGGTAACCTTACTCTTACCCCACACTTTCTTCCAAGGTTTCAACAGTAATTAATTAAAGATGCCTAAAGAAATCAACACTGTTAAGAATGGATGGGAATTTTACAGATTACCAGTTACTGGATTTCTCACTTAAGTATTTTTCCTGGTAGGACCATTGTAAGCTGATTTGGGAAGTGTTAATTTAGTAACATTTTTCTGTGGAAAATTTCTTTTGAAAACGTCCATAAGTTATAAGGCTACTACTTTTTATATCTAATGAAAATAGGCAGTGCCACAAATGTAAACCACTGCACAGTATGTTTTCCTACAGTATGTCATATAATCCACAAAGTTTTACCCTAAGAAAGGAAAAGGAAAAAGACAAGATGAATTGAAGAGAGAGTATTGGGGAGCATTGCAGGAATCCATCCTGGCTCTGTAAGACATCTTTTACAGGCAGAACTCTATTAAATAGGACCTTCAAGAAATCTCTAACTGGTCTTGATAACAAAATTGCTTGGGGCTAGTATCTGCAACTAAAATTTTAGATATGGAAATAAAATGTTGAACTGTGTTGATAAAGCTGTTCAGCCACTGAGACCAGAGGCCTCTGATATGCAAGCAAAACTTGCATGACTCCCAGGTCTCTGTACAAGGCTTAAAAAATCATGAAACTTCAGATGTTACAAACAGGTTTGTTTTTCTTCTTTGAATCTTTTAAAAATTTTTTTTCAACCTTTATATGCATTAATTCATAAAACTTAAATGCTGTTTATGAAAGCCTACGTCTTTGGGCAGAAATAATATTAATGCCTGTTGTTTTATTTGGGAAAGGACTTCACTGTCTTTCCGTCCAGCCAAGCTGTGGCCCAGTCAAACATTAAAATGAAAAACATTTACAAAGCTCATATTTACCATATTTTCAAAAACCTGATACTGCCATGTCTCATAATTTATTTTTTTTCTGAATTGGATTTTCAAGTGTTAGACACCTAAGCAGCACAGTAATATTTTTGAAGCAGTTGTAAAGCCTAGTGACCTTTCCTAGAACACCGCACAGAAACTTGGTGAGATGCATGGGAGAGTTCCATTTTTCCTCCCTCCTGCTTATTTTTGTGTCTCTAAAGCAAATCTTCCATGAGTTTATTGTGAATATTTAAGTATCATAGTCACCCCTACTATGAAATGGGAACAAGTATGGTCTGTAGTTATTACATTGCCAAATCAGTTCTGCCACACACAGCATAAGGGACAAGTGTGAGCTCCATGTTCCGTAGTAAGTGCTGGAGCAGATTAAGTTTGCCAAAATAAAAATAACATTTAAGGACATAGAACCAGCTAATGTTTTAAAAGTTTTCAAAGCAGCATAGAGAGTAGCTGTTACTGTCCAACTCCAATTTTAGTAGACACTTTTAAAATTTGTCTTTAGCACTTCTCCCCTCAGTAGGCATGGTTATTCTGCTGTGTAACTCCCAAAGTCATGGCACTGCTTTCTAATGACATAATTAATACAACACAGTGTGGAAAACTCCTTTGCTTTATCAGGTTCTTCTCAGGGTCAGGATTAAAAGTGAGAGAGACAGAATTCTTGTTCAGACTTGGATGTTAATTGTAACCTTATTGTCATGGGTTGCTGTGCAAAATGTAACCCAAACTCTGTATTCTGTCACCATCTGTTGAAAATGGGGTGTGTGGGGGGGGGTGGTGGTGTAATTGTTTGTCAATGGCCGAATGTCAAAAAACCTGCTGGGGCAGTTTTCTTATCTCTTCCACAACCCAACCTCCTCCAGGAGTCTTCTGCTCATGGGCCATTGAGTCTCACTGATAGAATTCCATCATCCCACTGGGAAATGCTCCAGCCAGGGGGAGGAGCCAAGCATTCCTACCTGGATAAAAATCTGGGAGTTGGAACACCAAGGCAGACTTTCCACAGGATCTATCACCATCCATCTATCCATCTATCATCACTGGACCTTCAGCAAAAGAACTCCACTCTTTCTCCAGGAGCATCACTTCACCAGAGCCACATCTGCCACTGGGACTGCAGCCACCATGGAATGGCACTGCCACCAACACTCTGACCCACAGGGTGTCAGGCTGGATCCTGACTCTGGCAGTGGGTTTGTTTGTTTATTTGTATTATTTCTTTTTCTCTTTTGTAATACTGCATGTGCTTTGGTATTATTGTTTATTTTAGTTCCCCTAATAAAGAACTGTTTTTCCTATTCCCATATCTTTGCCTGAGAGCCCCTTAATTTCAAAGTTACAATAATCTGGAGGGAGGGGGTTTAAATTCTCCATTCCAAGGGAGGCTCCTGCCTTCCTTAGCAGAAACTTGTCATTCAAACTACAACAGATTTTGGTGCCAAACATGAGGTATGAAGGCATTGAAAGAAAAAGGAATAACAGTTCTTCACTGACCATGAGTGCTTTTATATGCAATTTAACGAGGTAAAAGTGTAGTACAAAGTCTTCAGGGTCTTTTAAGCCTAAACTCCCCAATTATGAGATGCCAACCAATTTATTTTAACTTCTAACCCAATAAATAGGTATCCATGCCCCTCATTGCGGAATTTCTCAACTAATCGCACAAAATCACCCAAACTTGAGGAGGAGTAGAAGAAGAAAGAAGAAGAAGAAAGAAGTAGAATAAGCAGAAGCAGAAGCAGAAGATGCAGAAGCAGCAGAAGCAGAAGCAGAAGCAGAAGCAGAAGCAGAAGAAGAAGAAGAAGAAGAAGAAGAAGAAGAAGAAGAAGAAGAAGAGAGTACGAAGAAGAAGAAGGGAAGAGAAGAAGAAAGAAGAACGAAGAAGCAGGCGACGACGGAGCTACACCTAACGGCCTACCATCTTATATACTCTTATATTATTTAAAACAACCTTCCTTATAAATTTTGCACCCGATTGTGATTAGGAACCACTGTTATTCAACTACACTCTCATAGACTTACAGTGCTATTACTCAGTTTGGAATAGCCTTCCCAAGGCCTCAGGTCAAATATACTGTATCTTTGAGGATCACTCTCTATCAGCACAGAAAGTCTGAAATTCTCTGTGTCCTGGTTCCAGCACCACAGCAAAGATAAGAAATGTTTCCTAGAAGTTAAAAGGATGCATTTTGCAAAAAGTTGCAGAGGTTTCATTCTTAAATGCTGTTATCAAACACATTATTGGGCAGGACAAATAGAAGTATAGTTGGTTCTACACAATGGGCCAAACTTTATTTGGTTGCCACAAGTGAGTTGTCTTTTTTTTTTTACAGAACAAAAAACTTTAATGCCAGGCTGTGTTTCTTACAGAAGCCATTTTCCCTAAAGGAAGATCTGTATAACTGAACCTGGTGTGCTTAAAATGTGCCTGCAGCCAATATTCCAAGAAAAAAACCAAGTCACTGGGGTACCCTTCAGCTGAGTTGCCTCTCATCTCTTCAAGCTGTATTCAGTGGTGTGTCTCCTGGTATTCCTTATGCTCACAACTTCTTTCTTAAAAAGATATAAAAGAACATAATTTTTTTTGTACTTTTGCTGATTTTGTGTGTCTTGGATATTTGATTTTGACTCTTGTTACTCTTCAACCCTTCAGCACCGTGTACATCCAGATGGTTTGTCCTGGCATCTTCTGTCCTTTTTTTTTGTTCCAGACCATTGTACTTCCAGAAATCCTGTGGTTCCTCAGTCTTTTCAACTGTGGGAGTCTGCACCTACTTCCTTTTGGTGCTGAGTTGAGTTGTGTCACCTATCTTCATAATTTCTTGAAGTAATGCCAGGACACCAATAGCATAGTAATAGTAGCAAGCAATTTTTCCTCATGAAAAGATACAGGGGAATAGGGAGGAGAGCAACAAGACAGAAAATGGAGAAAGTATTGCTGAAAATTCAGGCTTGGAACTGAGATGAAATGAATAATTAAGTTGAATATTTGAAGATCTGCTTAAACTGCCCATAACTTTGTCAAATTGTTCATGACCAATTTGGGAAAAAAGCTTATGATCTCACTGACCTTTTGCTACTGGTGAATTTTTTTAAGCATGATTTGGAGTCCTGAAAATACCCTACAAACATCCATGAACTATCAGGAAATAAAACTATCCCATAATGTTTAAGTTTTTAGCCTCTCCATGGCAAACTTTGAGTAAATAGAAATAAATAAAAACAACAAAGTCAAATCTCATTATTATTGCAGCAAGTAAATTTCACTACACTTCTTCTGTGCAATGTGATGAAACTTTATCCTTTCATCTTACAGAAATTACTTGCTAGAACACACTCTTTGATGAGAGCAGAGTATCATTTGGGAAATAAAAAACCCTCTGCCTCTCATAAATTTTGCAAATTGCTTTCAAAAAGAAAAAAAAAATCAAATTATTAAAATACAGGCTTTGAAAATTAATGGCATATGAGTCATATTTTCAGGTTCCTTTTTAAAGCAAACATTGATTTGCTTATTACAAGCAGCAAATGATGCAAAACTGCCTACACATCACTGTAAGTTACCTAAGATACAAATCCTTTTAATTCTTCTTTACTATGACATAGTAGTCTCAAGATAATGTTAGCCAAGCCTATGCTACTCTAATAATAGAAACTAAGCATTGGACAAGGATATTGTGCAGTGTAAAGTACTCTTGAAATAAGTAAAATTCCTTTTAAGGATGCCTTATTCCTTCCTCCAAGCATCTAGTTAAGCAGCTGCATGCAAACCTTGAATCAATTTTTATAACAAAGTTGAGGATGCAGAAAAAAGAATTTGAAGTAGTCAATAGGAGGTAAGAAGCAATCTTGAAGAGACATGAAAAGCCAAAAGAATGTTAGAACTTCAAAACAAAACCAGATGTCCTCTTCAATGTTAAGTGAAAAGGATATTTGATCCTTTGTACATCCTTGAAGTGCCGTGGCTGAAAGTAATGCTTCACACTGCAATGCTTCTTTAGTTCAAAGTGCTGTGTAAACATTAGGTAATGAAATCTCACAGTATCTCTGCATTATCTACATGTTTTCTTGTCCAAGGACACACTCCAATACATGTACGGCACTGAAACCTTTATTTTCTAGCCCATGACAATTTCTTCCACTTTGCAGTGGTTTTTAGCCTACCTCAAGTACATATCAAGAGCACCTGAACTGTCAATAAACCACAGGTGGCAGAAATAAATGTTTTTATTAAAAGTATTATACAATATTTAAAACTATTTTTGCAATAATATGGGAGGGTTTGATCCATTAAAAAAAAAAAGTATTATTTTTTTTCTTCACACCAACACTTGCAAAATCATAAATGCAGGGTGATCAATCAGATGCATGGTTTTTGTGATGTTGACGTGCAAATATTCTGCAGAACTCTACAGAGCAATGTGCTTCACTCTAGTTCACAGAGAAAGCTTCACTCAGGTAAAGTCTAAATATATCAGCCTAAGTTGATTTGATCACACAGAGTATGAACTCAGGTGTGAAACTGGATAGACAGATGCTGAAAATCAAAGTTCCAAACTCTGCAAGGAAGCAGCTCAGAATACAGCCCAATTCTGCAAAGTTTCTGTGTATAGTTCAGTGAACTTTGTTTTTCCAGCAAAGTTAAAGCCAGAGAAGTGGGCCTGAATGATAAATTTGCTTCGCAGAACTTAGTAGCTCAGTGTGCTAAGGCATGGCTAATCCTGAGAAAGACCACAAAAATTATTACTCTCTTTCTTAATCCCTATTATATGAATATTTCTGATGTTCAAATACTACTATATTGAAAAGAACTGCTGTGTTTGCTATATTTATCATAGAATGATATCTTTTGACTTAGGGGCATGTGGCCTCAGGCTTTATTAGGCAAATATGTAGGCATTTGTAGGCTGTGACAATGTAAGTTAGTTCCTTGTGTTAAAGCATTGCAGCATCAACTTTGTCCCATCTCACCTGAGTTTCTTCCATGAAGAAGGTTTTCTATAATGATGTCATGGTTTGAATGACAGGTGTCTGCAGGAGCCTCCCTTGGAATGGAGAATTTAAACCCCTTCCCTCCAAATTATTGTAACCTTGAAATTAAGGGGCTCTCAGGTGAAGATATGGGAATAGGAAAAACAGTTCTTTATTAGGGGAACTAAAATAAACAATAAAACCAAAGCACATGCAGTAAGACAAATAAACAAACAAACCCACTGACAGAGTCAGGATACAACCTGACACCCTGTGGGTGTTGGTGGCAGTGCCATTCCATGGTGGCTGCAGTCCCAGTGGCAGATGTGGCTCTGGTGAAGTGATGCTTTTGAAGAAAGAGTGGAGTTCTTTCAGTGAAGGTCCAGTGGTGAGAGATGGGCCTGGTCTTCCTCTGGGAATCCAAAGGCTGCCTTGATGTTCCAACTCCCAGATTTTTATCCAGGTAGGAATGCTTGGCTCCTCCCCCTGTCTGGAGCATTTCCCAGTGGGATGATGGAATTCTCTCAGTGACACTCATTGGCCCATGGGCAGAAGATCTCTCCCTGGAGGGAGGCTGGGTTGTGGAAGAGATAAGAAAACTGCCCCAGCAGGTTTATTGACAGTTGGCCATTGACAATTACACCACCACCACCCCCACACCTCATTTTCAACAGATGGTGACAGAATACAGAGTTTTGGTTACATTTTGCACTGCAACCCATGACAAATGATAATCCTTCTGATTGCCTGTGGTGAATCACCAGGTACTCACCATTCTTGTAGCCACTTGCTGGAGGCAAAAGGCCACTTCCTCACTCTAGAGAAATCCTCACACTGCCTTGTGCCCTCACAGTGTCATTTCAGGGCAGATACAGAGTAAATCCCAGCTCTCTGAGTGAGGCTCATATATATACTCACACACATACACACTCGCTTAAAAACAATAATTCAATGTTAACAGATGGTCTGCAATTGAGTGAAGTACTCTGCAGCATGCTAATTCAAAAATCCAGCTGTTAAAAACTAGGAGAGAGAGACACTTTTGGGATTTTCTGAGAGAAACATCATTAAAGGCTAATAGGAAGTTAGACCTCAAGACCTCAAAGAGAAAAGAAATTGGAATTTCAGCATTGAGAATAGTCAAGAGAGAAGAAAGTAGATTTAAAAAAAATAGAAGAAATATAAAACATTCAGCCTTTTCTCAGTACTCATCTAAGATACTGCATGTAAAGCATGGAATGTAGGTCAGAATTCCTCAACACGTAGAATTGCTATTTTCTTCTCAGTACTTTTTTGTTACTTTCTTTATTTTGTTTTCTTTCCATTTCATCTTATATTTTTTTCCAAATAGGACTCTTAGGAGATATCATTGCATATTATGGTGGCTTGACCAAAACTTCTCTCTCTCTTACTCTTTTCCACAGCTGGACAGGGGAGAGAAAATCTGCTGAAAGTCTTGTGGCTTGAGCAAGGACAAGGAGTGATAATTCACCAGTTATCATCAAAGGTAAAATAGGCTCAACTCAGAGAAATTATTACCAATCAAATCAGAGCAGGCTGATGAAAATAAAATGAAATCTTAGAAACTTGTTTCCATCATGGTTCTCTTCTCCCTGGATTCAACTTCACTCTTGAATTCTCTACCTCTTCCCCCTCAGCAGTGCAAGGAAATGGGAAATGGGGGCTGCAGTCATTTCATCACACATGGTTTCTGCTGCTCCTTACTCCTCAGAGGGAGGACTCCTCACACTCTTCCTCTGCTCCAGCACGGGGTTCTCCCCACAGGAGAAAGTCCTCAACCAACCTCTTCAATATGAGAACTTCCCATGGGCTTGCAGTTCCTCATGAACTGTTCCAGAATGGGTCCCTCCCATAGGGTGCCATCCTTCAAAAATAAATTGCTCGAGTGAGTCCTCTGCAGGGTCACAAATCCTGCCAGCAAGCTTGCTCTAAAGTGGACTTCCCATGGGGTCACAGCATCCTTCAGGCTCCCACCTACTCCTGGTGGATCTCTGCTCCCCCATGGGTAGCAGGGGCACAGCTGCCTCACCATGGTCTGCATCAAGGGCTGCAGGGGAATCTCAGCTCTGGTGCCTGAGCACCTCCTGCTCCTCCTTCTGCACTGACTTGTGTGTGGGTCTTCAGGGCTGTTGCTCTCATATCTTCTCCTCTTTCCTGCTGCAATTGAACAGGGTTACTTCACCCTTTGAAATACATTACCCTAGAGTTGCTCCCACCATCACTGATGGGCTTGGGCTTGGCCAGCATCAGCTCTGTCTTGGAGCTGGCTGGCAGTGGCTTTGTTGGACATGGGAAGCTTCTGGCAGCTTCTTAGAGAATCCACTTCAGTAGCACTCCTGGTATGAAAACTTTAGAGTACAAACTCAACACACATATAGAGAAAACTTATCAGTGACATTCCCTATGAAAACAGGCATTTTCTAAAGAAATATATTCATAAGTATATAATATTTATAGTATATACCGATATATATTTCTATAAATATACCATAATTATTCCTTGTATATTCAAAACACAAATAATATTTATAATAAAATATAATTATATATCATACAGATAAAAATATCTATAAATCTTGAAAATCTGTAACAGAGAGAATGACATTTTTGGGAGGAGGAAAACAGACAATAGTGAAAGAAAACATTAATTAAACTTTTTAATGCAATAAGATGAGGACCACATGTAAAGTTGAAACAAATCTGCATTTCCACTTTCAGAAGGGTTATACTTACTGACAACATTTGAGGGCCTGCATCATGAACTGTGTGTTAGACCACCACAAACTTTCAGAGCTTTCCCCTCACTGAAGGTTCAAACTATCCTTAAAAGACAAATTTGTTTTGGCAAGGTTTGCATATTAATAGGACTTCCATTAGCTTCCTGAGGGTGGCCTTTTAAGGTTTTTGCAAAGCTGGCCATATTTACCATGTCCTTTGGACCACACACTCCTCTGAACTGCTGCACACATGCATCTCCCTGATGCTTCTGCAGAATGCAAACGACTTCTTGTAGTTACCATGGGGACATGAGCAAGGACCATGAGATGCATAGCAACAATGCTCCTATTTTTGCCACTTTTGCTTCATGATAAGGAAAGAGGAACTACAACATATCCTTGAGTTTTTCCTTTCTGTTTATCCTTTTTATTTTTTGCTTCACATGCACACATACACAAAACATTTACTCCACTTTAGCTAACACATGATAGATACAGGTTGGATCTTTAAAGCTAATCATGAAGTCAGATTAGTTTATTTTCAGTTTCCTGAATGAATGACAGGAAATTATTATAAGAATTATTATATTTTCAAAATACAAACTTCTTCAACAATTTTGAAGCAGTAAAAGATATCTGAATTATGATGCATTTTTACAAAAGAAACCCCTCAAAATTTGGATGAATCAAATATGCATATACACATGCATATCTTGAGAGAGAAACCTAATCTTTAAAAGAACAAGAACTAGTCTACAATAGAGCTGTATAAATTGGATGAAAGCCAGTGAATAGAATATGGGTTGAGGTTTTGATTTGGGGCTCTTTTTTAGAAAAGATAAAACACTGATAATTATTTAAAAAAAAAAAAAAAATAGTAGCTGTTAACTTAATATTTTGAGAGAACTTGCCAGCTGTGCTCCCCAGATTCTGTGTCTCTGTTTCTCATTCTTGTCCTCTCCCCTTTATTAAACTTACTCTTGTCCCTGTGAGGTCCTTTCTATATCAGTAGAAATGCATTTAAGCATTGTTAAAATGACAGTTTTCTGGGTGGATAAGTAATTGAGTAACAAGACAGAAATCAATGTTGCTTAGTCATATGCTATTTCTTCATTCTTTTATATAATTAGTATGAAAACTTTGATTGTATTAGATATCATTTTAATAGGTAGATCTAATTATGTTCTCAAAGGATAAAGATGATGAAGACTTAAGCTCTGCTGGTGTGACAATTCAAGCTGTCAGGCTGCCACAGCTTGCTCTGCTCGTGGTTCCTCCTCCACTGAATCCTTAGATGAACAAATGCTCTGTCATTGCTCTATTTTGGTGCCTCTATTCAGCTGGAAACATTTTATAAAAACATTTCATTCTCCAAGGACTATATTGTTCTAGAAGTCCTTGCAGACACAAAAGCAATAAATAACTAATTAGGTCAACAAGAAGACATGGCAACTTGTAACTACCTACATGATGACATCGATGTAGAAATACCCTGACTTGTGATTTCTAGGGCAGCAGGAGATGGTTTAGCAAAAAAAGACAAGTCTCTCACTGTGCTTGGAGTATTGAACAGAAGATATAGCAGGTACCTGGGGCACAGACTCACAATTTCCTGCGAAGGAGTGCTTTGATTCTGGATATGATGCCCAGAACACAGCCCTTTGGACATCATCCTCTCTCATGTATGATGGGGCAGGGCCCCTGTCCCACCAGATGAGTACCTCGAGGCAAGAGACTCAGACTTGTGGTGTGCATAAGGGGATAAATCATGTAGATAAATCATGTCAGAGTGAATCTGAATTTTTTCTTCTCATAATGTGTGATCAATACTCAGCACCAGGAAGATACTGTAGCAGTCCTGCTGCAAAAGTTGTTTATTTAGTTGATTATTTTTTAGGGTCCATCTAGAGCTATGGACATTGAGTAGGCCCAGAAGTAATTACAGTTTTGTAGATCTCTGAGCCAAATTTTAGGATTAAATCAATCTTCCACTACAATACTCACAATACACCCCTCATCCCTGTCCCTCCCTTCCCACCTTCAGCAGCCTTCCACAAGGTCCCTTGCCGACAAGGAGCTGATGGAAGTTACCAAGGCCAACCAAAGACAACAACTGTGCAGCTCCCAGGAAAGCAGCTGCTTTCAGCTTTGATTGCTGAAACAACAAAAATATAATCAAAGAATAATCATAAAATATTGTAAGGCAGGAACCAGTGCCCAGTGAAAGAAGGGATGCTTAAACATGGGATTATGAAAGTGAAAATTACCACAGGGGAAGACCCAAGACTTGGCACGATCAAATACACTTTTCCAATTAAATTTTTTTTCCTTCCCCATGCTCTTGGTCTTTATCACACTGTCCTTCTAAGTGGGAGATTAAACTCTAGAAATGGAATCCAGATGGAAACCTGCAATTATCAAGGGGGATAGGGTCAAACATCAAATGGAACAATGGAAATTAATCTGATACTGTTGGACAATGCAGTTTGATTGCAATTATATGAATGCCAGTAAACCATGCACACATGGCAGATTTTACATCTATTTATTTAAATAAGAGCCGCATTTATGATATCCCATAGAGGATCATAAATATACAAGGACTTAAATTTTCATTAGTACACTAGCAAGTAAATTTTCAAAGTGATGCATAGGGATTTAACTGCATGAGTCCCATTAATGTCACTACTTTTAAAATTTACTTCCCATGAACTTCTAGAGGACGGGAAAAAGAATAAAAAAAGACTCTTAATTTTAAGAAGTAGACAGGAAAAATCTTGTCATCACATTGGCACTCTGGTGCTTTAATTGGTGAAGAATAATTTAAATCATATCTTCAAAAGTAAGCTCCATTTTAGGCACAGACACAGATGGTGACATTCCATCAAGAGTTTCTGCTGCACATTATTAGACAATGTACTAACTGGCCTTTTACTTTGCTGTAAATATTAAGAGTAGAAAAATTCTGCGTGACTTCTGGGAGAAGTTTAGTGGGAATTTTTGGTCATGAAATTAGCAATCAGACTCTGTATTTGGGATTTGAAATTTATATCTCTGGAGTGGGATTATTTTTAATCTTTTTAGAGCTCAGTTCCCCTTGGGCCAGTTATTAAGTTACATTAATGTAACTAGAAAATTCTGTCTTTCTCACATGAAAAAATAATTATTATTTTATGTGTGGCAGAATTTTAATTCAATAAAGAGTAACATTTTTCACCATGCATAAAATTACCAATCGGCTTTCCCTTTCTCTGAAGGGGAATATTTAAAACAAACTTTATATTTATGCTCCCTTTGTCTATTATGTCTATAATAGAACATATGAGTGCAATCAGAGTATAGCTAAATATGTATAGTTTTCCTCAAAGAATACATTTGAGATTATGGAAATTCACGCATCACTGTTAATTTTGTATTTCATCAGTGAGGAACAAGGAAAACCAGGGAAGAAACCCTTAATTTGAGGTTATAAACTTTCAGACCTAAGAAGTTAACAGGGGAATTTGTTCACCAACTTTGTGTGGGTATTATTAGAGAAAAGACCTGAGGCAAAGGGACATTCTAGGTCTGATTTCAGAGCATGGACATGTGAAAACTCAAATTCATAGCTGCTGGTTGGGTTGAGCATAGGTCCTTTCTGATAGAGAGAGCAAATAAAGAGGGTGCAGAAACCTCCAAGAGGTGTTTCTTTGGATCAGTGTCTGCTGCAGAGAATGAGTGGATTTCACAGCTTGCTTTGCCTGTCAGTGAGGATGATGAGCTGTAATGATTGAGTTACCATAAGGAAAGATGCTGAAAGAAACTGATAATTCAAAAGCTTCAAGATAACAGGTCTAAAGGACAGACATTGCAGAATTCTAAATCTTGACAGGGCAGGGCAGCTAACAAGCTGCACAGGCTTTAATTAAAAATGCCTACTATATCAGTAACCTAGAGGGTGGCAAATTTTATATCTCTAATTAAAAAGGCTTCATAAGTGATCCAGAAAGTTACAGATGAATAAACATTATATTTATATCAGGAAAGTAAAACAATAAACACCTGAAAGGCCAGGATGTGATAAAGCCCAGCCTGCTGAGTTTTCTGAAGACTCTCAATGATATGCTAAAATTCATGAGTATCTCCAAAGCAGTAGATAGCAGGCAGTTTATGCAGTCCTCTGACGAGGTCCTGCACAGGAAATGAGTAAGGAAAGTAAATATTTGTGAACTAAAGTATTGCTTTGGATCAAAACTCTCTAAGAGAAAGAAAAAAAAAAAAAAAAAGAAAAAAAGACTAGCATTAAACTGTCAGGTTTTGCTGGAGGAAAACACAGAGTGCCTCAAAATCACACCTGAGGCCAAGGTTTTCTGGCATAGTCATGCTTTGGAGTAGCAAACTAAGCAGGTTACAGAAATTATTTAGGCTATGGAAATGCAGAGTGGACTGCGAGGAACTTCAGGGAGACCAGACACTGAACTCACAGAAGCTGTCATTAGATACAATACATTTGAAGCACAGAAAGTATCCACCTGGGACAAAACATTTAGATTCTTCCTATACTTCAAACAATATTAAATAATTTTCTTATTGCTTCAGGAAGGAAGAATGCAAATGCAAGGAAAATGAGAGATGGCATATTACAAATGGATAAGTGGTAATATCTGTTTAGACTATTTTCAGTAGAGTGTGGAACTCTCTTGCTGCTGCAAGTCATCAAGGCTGAGAATTTAAAGACATTCTGACTTGTGGTTTATGAAAACAAGGTATTAATGCTCGTACAGAAGTATAATGACTAATTCTAGGAAAAGGGAAGCAAAGGGATGCAAGAGATTTAACATTGCTTGCACTAGTTTTTAAACTAGTAAATCTGCCAGTGGTTGGCTTTTACATTCTTAACAGTGGTAACTAGTTCTGCAAACAGACTGTTGTTTCTTGATCTAAAAACATTTTCTGTAATTTAAAAATTTTCCACCCTCTCTTCTAGTTCCTCAAATTTATTTGTTCAAATTGTAGAAGAGTGAGGGGTTAAAGTCAAAAGAGTTCAGAGAGTTAAGAGAGTGGTTAATTTTTTTTGCTTTTTCACTATCTAACTGAAGGACATTCAGCACTTGTGAATGCATCAATGCAACCACAACAGGGAAACAGCAAGTGGGGAGTGGAAGGAAGATTAATTTTAAATTTGATTGCTAAAACAACAAAAATATAATCAAAGAATAATCATAAAATATTGTAAGGCAGGAACCAGTGCCCAGTGAAAGAAGGGATGTTTAAACATGGGATTATGAAAGTGCAAATTACCACAGGGGAAGACCCAAGACTTGGCATGATCTATAATTAAAATGTCCCCAAGATAATGATAAGTAGTTATATAGTCTGGTAGAAGAAGTTGAGTCTAGGGATGGATAGAAATACAGCCATGAGCAACCGAGTCTTTAATAGTTTGTTCTCAGATGTCTCTTTGGAACTTGATTTATTTCATTTTCACGTGCCTGCTTGACACATGAAATCTCCTTTTCCTCCCTGTTCCTTCTATCTGGAGGTTGTGACAAGTGAGGAAGGTGCTTCAATTAGAGAAAAAATGAGTTACAAACCTTTTCTCCCTCACAGAGTGACTAGCATATTTCAGGAACTCAAGCTTGGGGAAGATAGGAAAAATCAAAAGAAATTTTAAAAGTATGAAGAGAGAATCAGAACTGCCCAAGACAAGCAAAGGAAAATCTTCTAACATTAATCTACACAGCAAAGATTATTTTTCTAGTTTAGTTTTAAGTGCAAAATCTTTCATACCCCTCCAGAGAGGCTCTTTACTGGAAGACCAGCAATATTAAGATTCCAGTGTGTCAAACCAAAATGTCCTTCCTCTCCCCCTTATATAGATTCATCTCTCTCCCTCTCTTTATCTGCCTCCCTCTGCATACTCCAAGTTCAATCTGCAGTTTGACTTCAAATGCAATAATTCACTAGCTCTAGGCATGTGCTTAAAGGACTATGTATAATTGCAATTCTGAAGAGATTAATGCCTTATATTGATTCCCTATTTCTTCATCTATCTTGACAGCATGTAGTAATTTTTAAGAAAAGGAAAAGTGATTTGTTTTCAAAAGGGTCCTGGTTTATTGCCTATTCATACACTTGTTAGAACTCCTGTATTCTCCTAAAATCAGTGTGGTAGAGCATGCAGAGTAAATATGTGTTTAGATTTATTGGTTATAGTTGAGAGCATATAGGAAAAGCTATAGTTTAGAATGAAAAGCTGCAGAAGTGTCTGTTGATTTGAAAGGACCGGATTTTCTATTAGAAATAGTCCTTGCTGGGCACATGCATTTTTTGTCTCTGTTCAACAACTACATTTTACAGGCAATGTGGATGTTTCCTGTACCCTAAATTGAGATGGTGTTTCTTAATTGTTTTGAATATATTGCATGTCCTAACAGTAGTGAGCTATGTTTATGGTTTTTATCTCTGAGGTAATTTATCTGGGCATTAGTTTAGTGCCTTTGGGTTTTTTTTTTAAACACTTTAATTGGAAATGCAACACTAATATGATAAACAGGCTTCCTGGGTATAAAGAAAGAGATTTACTAAGAAATAAGTGACACCTGCTGATTCTTACTTGTGTTTGGTTTAAATATGCCCAGAAAGTAGCTCTATAGTGTGAAACTAGGAATGCTACAAACTACTAAGGGAAGCACTCTTCCATGGAATTGCCTCGATTCTGTGAAATGCCAACTACTTGCAACCCTGTTTATTTAAATTCCAACTTAATAGGGCCCCTTTCAGTGTATCTAAGTCCTTATCACATAAGAAAAAGGCTCTTTTGTTACATAGCATTTATCTGCATTGTTCTTGTAATTAAGTATCTCAGACTTCAATGAAGAAACACACTTTTAAAAGCTCAAACATAGAAAACTTTGAAAGTTTGACATGGATGATTTAAGAGCTGGAGAATTTTAGAATATATTAGTAGATCTAGGCATACAAATAAAAATGGTCACCACTTAAATTAGTCTGCTAAATCTTTATAGAGATGCAAGAATATGTCCATTATTGAAGAAAAAAAAAAAAAAAGAATGTAAGCACAATAAGGAAAGTATTCAGACTGCTATAATATCATGAAGCAAATAAATTCCATGAAAATGACAATATGCAATCTTGCACTGCATTCAAAATTCTCTCAGCCACTCCATAAAGAGCTCTCTCTATGTGCATTTAAAGTGAATTTTTGGAACCCTATTGCACTGATTGTTAATACCAACCCCTTGACTATGTGTTTTGTACTAAATAAATCTACCCTTTAGTTATGATATGGAGGCAATATGATTTTGGTCTCAATTTATGCATAGAATATCTATGCATAATACTGCTAGCTCAAGTTGTATTCAGAAAATAACATAATTTGAAATATCTTTCATTTTGTAAATTCAAATTAGAAGCTTGTGAAGTTTTCCAGTCAACATGATATTTGCAGAAAGATAGGAAAAAAGTATTCATATTGTGGGTTGGCACAGGCTCTGTCTGCATTTGCATTTTGGACCATTTTGCAGAGCAACTCAGGCACAAGAGAACTTGGCTTCTTTCTGATGAAATTGGGCAGGAAACCCTGATTCAGGTGCTGGCTTAATGCACTCCAAACCCTAATGGGCCTTAACCAGTGATGTGGGCTCAGGACATTTCCAAATCACAAACATGGTGAGGGCACACAATTCTACAGGCCAGGCTAGATGTAACCTAAAGTAAAAGGTGCAAATTGCACATAATAGTGGGGCTCCAGCAGCAACTGCTTTGATCCAGTGCTATGCTGCTGCTGAGCTGCCCACTTGCTAATGTAGGCACAGCCTTCTGTGTGCTTTCAGATCATCAATGGTGTCCCTGTTAAGGCCAGAAGCATAGTTCAGATGAAAATAACAGACTCAGAATTAATCAAAACCCTTCATAGGTTTAGTCACCTTTTTCTTTTCATTAAAACTTCATGGTAGCAAGGCCAGGTATAATTAATGAAGAAGTCTTTTTTCAACCAGGATTATTCTGAGGTATAAGCCTGATTAGTTTCCACTCATTCTTTGACTCATTTCATATTCGTTATATAGAGTTAATGTCAAAAATTAACTGTCATTCCTTTCCATTGAAAAACTGAACTACTGAGATGAGAAAGCATAGATTATCCAGACCAGAAAATTTACATTCAATGAAGTGTTTTATTACCAAAAGAAAGGAGGGAATGTGATTTTAAGAAAGTATTAATATGAATTTTGCTATTGTTCCCATATTGCAAGTTTAAATGAGAATGATAAAATTGGGCACAGAAACTTTTCAATGCAACAGTGAACCAAAAACCTTTTCCATACAAGCCAATAAGTACTACAAAAATAGGAGAAAAATAAAGATGTCCTGAGGCAGTAAATTAGATTTTTCTGCATGTTCCTTTTATTTACAGAACATTTCCAGTGTCTGTTCATGAGTCTTAAATGTTAAAGTACTGCAAACCCTATTAGAAACATTATTGTGTATGTTTTCAAAAGACAAATGCCTAGATGATGATAGCCTGACTTTTTTCTTTCTAATTTCACTTCATGTGTGACTTGGTGAGATGATATGAACTGGGGAACTAAATTGCACAAATGCTAATAGTGACTAGCTCAGGTGTAAGAATATATTACTTGCTTCTGTTCACAAATAATTTATGCAGGCTGCAATCTAGCATGACGTTCCTGCTCAGCTGATAACTGTGCTATTAATCAAAAGCAAGAGTTGACAATTTTTCAATCTTTAATGAATAAAAGTTTTGCCATCCTGTTGAAACCAGTGATTCAGCAGCGAGGCTTTAAAAGACATCTTCAATTATTGCATTCTGTAAATCTTGGAAACATAAACACAATCTCTATTTTTTTTCTTTTCTTTTTTTTTTTTTTTTTTTTTTTTTTTGTTAGCTTCTAATCTCCATCTGCAGTCTCATTCACACCCTTTTCCAGGTCTGTGTGTAGAACACCACAAATACTTTTGCAGCACAAATACAGGTTTTACTTCCCAGTCCTTTCCATCTTAGATGTGCTAACCTTAGATGTGTTCACGTCAGCCTCTGACACCCAAAATCAAAGTTTCTCAGCTGTCCTGTATCTCTGTGGCTTAGTTTGCCTTCCTGTAAATTTATAGCTGCACATTGCATTCTTCCATTGATTTATGCCTATCTTCTGTATTTCAGCAGGAGCCATCATGTCAACTCTCCCTTCTTAGCCAGGCACCATACCACATCTGTCTTTCATTTCAGAAGTTTCACAGTGCTGAGAAAGCATTTACGGCTATTTCTGGCCAGCTGCCCACTATGCTTTTAGGGGACTTGTTTGTTTTGCAAAAGAAAAAAATTATCCTAAGTACTAAAATCATACAGAAGTGACAGAAATTTCAGAAATAGCAAATACTGTTTCACTTGTTATTGTACAGAAGACAAATTGCAAAACCCGAGGCCTGTGTTTTATATCTCAAGAGTTCCAAGAATTTGAAAGTAACCTTGGAATGGTTTACAAACTGCTGAGGCCTACAACGTAGCTGAGGGAGGAGACTGCACAATTATATTGGGAGGTTTAGAGCTGAATTAAGATGCATTGCAAAAAAAAAGGTGGTTAAAAATTTTCCTTCCTTGGGCGTAATGAAATCTGGGTGAGTTGGATTAATGTCTGTGCTTCTTTCCAAGAGTCTGTCTCAAAAAAAAAAAAAAAAAAAAAAACCAAAAAAAAAAAAACAAAACAAAAAAAACCCCCACAACTTTATGAGTTTTCTCTAAATGTAATATGAAGTATTAGTTATTTTATCAGCTCTCAACTTTGTACAACAAATGCTAAGGTGAGAGGCTATGCAGAAGCAGTGGGATTTAGTGTAAACAGTGTAAAAATGAGTCAGAAAACCTTAATTTCTCCTCTTGCTCAGTAGTTTTGGCAAATTTATTTCTTTGTTTCTGATTGTTTTGAGCATTATGTAAGTGCTGGTTAATATTTGTAATAGGTAGGAAGGGTAGGAAGATTCCTGAAATACAGTGGGAGGAAAAAAATGGTTTACTTTCTTCAGTACAAGTGGAGAAAATAATCTGATTGAACTTCAAGATTCCCAAGAGAAAGGGCTGGAAAAATATTCCTACAGACTTTTGAAACAAATACTATAAAAATGAACATTTTTAAGCCATATTTAAAGGTATTCAATTTATATTTTTAGATGGACTTTAACAGAAATAGAGTGTTATTATTTAAATTACAGTAACCTAATCACATAATTATGTTCAAGGAAATGTACCATAGGTTTTGACTAAGAAGCCAAAACTGCATAAGAGCCCTCCAGACTAAAGTCATCCTTTTCACCAGACTTCTCAAAACTCTGCCTTTCTTTTTCATCTTTGCCTATGCAGGCCACAGGCTTCAGGGATAATGATTCAAAGTGTATTGTGCCTCACTTAGTTAGAAATCATTCATGTTCTAGACCTTTAGGGAGATGCACTGAAGCTTAATATATGTCACAGCAGCCAAACAAACATATTATCAGATCTGCTGTCATGACCACCTGCAAGCAAATGGATATCTCATTTTCTAGACCAGGCTTCTAAGGCAAGCCTCAGGTTTTCTAGGATCTTTTTTCATTCTTTTAAGAAGCTAATTTCACTGCTTTTCTTAAATGGCATGATGGTCAGAGACACAATACACAGGTTAAAATATATGTGCCAGATTGCAATTTATACTTTATAGTAAATTCTGATGTTTTAACAGCTAGCATAAGTGATATCCATTATGATATCAGAGTGACTGGCAAACTGTGTAGGAACACACTTTAGCAAAAAACAATTGAACAAACGACTTGTTTTTGTAGCTGGGGATACACAGTGCCTCTTTAGTTGCAGAGATCTCTGGAATTCCATAAGTCCTGCATTTGAGGGAAAGTCTTAACCAAAGCAGATGGTTTGTCCATGAAAGCGAAATACATAGAATATTTTATCTATCACTCAATCAAATGATGAAAAAAGGAAAAAAAAGAAAAAGAAAAGAGTGTTTCTCACCTTGCTGGAACACAATGGATTTGCAAGTTCTCAAGCAGCAAACAGAAAAAAATGGAAAATCTTTCTGCATCTTCTACCAATTCTCACTGTAATTAACATATTCTAGGTCACTCTTCTATTAGGGCAGCAATTTTTTACTTATTCTTATGGGAGAAGAAAAAACATGTGACATTAAGCTGAGTTTTTTCATCTTTAGACCAAGTGAAGCTACACATCAATCAAAAAGGAAAGAGACCAACCAACAACAGATAGCTGAGAGAGTATTTCTAAAGCAGGAGCTGTTAGGCCATGACCTCAGCAGGCAAGAACAAATCCATAGGAGGGTGAACATGAAGTGCTATGACCTGCAAGTCCAGAACATAAATCAAAACCATACTAGCCCTTGCTTGAAGCCAGTGAGCTATGGTCAGTGGAGTCAAATTGTTTTCTTTGCTCTGTAAGGGTTAGCAATGCAGCAAAACTAAAGTAGGATGAAGGATAGGAGTTAGACTTTTTGAAATTAAATTTCTGAGGCTGTTTATTTATTTATTGGAACTGGTTAGAGAGGCTGATTGCTTTTCTCCTGTTTTAAAGTGAACAGTATCCTATATCAAGATAAGAAAATAACCTTGTCATCTTACAGGCTTGTGGAACTGACAAAGTTAAAAACACTCTCTAATTGTTGGGAAGAATTTTTTTTTTTTTTTTTTTTTACTTCTGCCAATCAGTGGAGCAAAAGTTACAGACAAAAAAATTTCTCTGAAATTTTGGAAGCCACAAAGTTTTCACAATGGCTTGGAAAGAAAGTGAGAACAGAGTAAAGCAGAATAGAGAAGTTTTCTTACATATTAGTCAGCAAAGAATAGTCTGTCTCTAGGGCTCCCAGTTTTCTGGTACTGTGACAATTTTATAATTCCAGTGAGACAGCAAATATAAAAACATGGTAAAAATTACTTTGCTGGAGCAATTTGTGCATGAAAGAGAGTCTCTTCCTGCCTTCAGGAGACCCGAGAGATGCTCTCAGCTGCATGCAGTACGTACACCCGAAGGTTTCCTCTCAACTTTCATCTCTAAATCATGGGGACTCCTGCTGCAGTTTTGTCAGCCCTGGTGTCCCTGCAGGGCTTGCCTGCTGCCTTCAGGCAGTCTGGCTACCAGCTGAGGCTTGCTGATGACACCTAAGGGAGATACTGAAAGTGCTGGCTGAGTGACATGGGTACCTGAGTTTTCTCAAGCCTGTGGGGAAAGGGCTGAACACATAGGTACTGTATGGAGGCTTTCCATAGAGCCACACAGGAACAAAAGAGACAATCCTCATTTCCACAGTATGAGGAAACAAAATGCAAAGCAGGTGAGATTCTTTCTGAGTTTTTTGTAGGCAGGTAGAAGAAAGGTAGGTGTTGAAGAACATCGTGGGGCACAGGACCACACATCAGGACAAACCTGTGGTTCTGTGCAAGGACTCCATTGCAAGGCTCAACCCTGAATTGCTGCAACCCACGAAGCTGGCCAAGACCCACTGTCTGAATGTCAAGCCACGATCTGTTCTTCTTCCTGCCTGTCAGCTGAGGGATCCTCCAACCATCTGGCTTGACTGTCTCAGTCTGTGGTGACTGCCTAAAGGCATTATGGAGATGACAACTAATTTATGCATATATGATTTTGCTTTAAACAATCTAATGCTGACACTGACAGCAGAGGAGAAGTGACTGTGGTGGAAGCATTTGCTAGATTAGATTTACTTTAACAGACACAATTTGCTGCCATATGTCTGTCAGACCCCCAGCTGAAGACTCATTGGACAGAGACTTTTTACTGCCCACTGCCTTCAAAAATTGAGCCTTTGGAATTTTTATAAGCATTTTATCTTTTTGGAAAGTACCACAACAAAATAAGAATAATAAATTAAAACATATGTAGGAATATGTAGGATTGTAATAAGGAAACATAAGCACTACTTTAATCTAGTTGTTGTTTAATCATTCTACCATAATTACTACTAAGAAATAAAACTATAATCTCACCAGGTGAGTCATTAAAAGCCCAGTTCCATGGTAAATCACTTTGGAAGATGATGTCTGAAGAAAGCTTAGCATTCCCCAAATTCTGAGATGTATATGTCAGCCATCACTTAAATAGCATCTGGGATTTATTTTTAATAGAAGCAGCCGGAGACTTTTATTGGCAAGAACAGCTGAAAAAACATTTTAGACCTTGACCTTCAACACTGATAAGGAGACAAAGCTGTTTTCTATAGTATTTACTCTGAATGCTGTTTGTCTTTCTGCTTAGCTGCTGCCTCCAGCTATTCCTTCTGTTTTCTCATGTCAACCCTAACACATTTTCTCTATTAACCTCTTCATATGCTTTTGTCCTGTATCACTTCTTTTTCCTTCTTTGATTTCTTTTGTCAGTTTTTACAGCTAAATCACTGTTTTTTCCTTCTTCCCATCTGAGTTTAAAAAGATAGTATTCACCCTGGCAGTTGCACAGTAACACCCTACATGTATATTACAGCTCATACTATCCTTAGAGCATAAGCTTTTGGTAAATTGAACTATCTTCCTATATTTCTCTGTATTATATAGGGCTGGGATCAGGGCTTACTGTATCAGTGATAATAATAGCATATTAATAAAGTCTTCGGACACTAATAAGATAAAACTAATTTTCAGAAGCTCTAATCCATTTAACTAGATATTACTTTTGCCTATGCACAACTAAGAAGTAGAATAACAGAGACCAAATGGCAGCTGTAAGTTAAGGTCTTTATATCTATAGGAAAGGGACATTTTATCCTGTGTATTGATATGTGAAGTCATTATGTAATTTAAAATAATTTGCCTTTCCAGTAATATTATTTCTTTTATCACCTTAACTCATATGGTTAGCTGACCTACTGGCTAATGAACCTGTCCTCAGTGTAGATATGGAGACTTTCATAGTTGTCATTGTTTATCATCGTTTCTTAGAAGCCTCTAGATGTTTAGAAATATTTTTTTTATTTCTGTTTTTTTTTCCTGTGGGTCAAATTGTAGTTCTGAAGACTACAGCAAAACACACTGTTTTATCACAGAGATTACTGTGGCACAGGAACTTTTCTGACTTCAGAAATGGGTCTAGGCCTTCTCCTGGGTTGATGCTGAATTGTATCCCCATTCATCTGTTTAGCTCAGAAATAAGTTTTGCACCTTTAAAACTGGATCTGAGAGTGAAAGAGAAGCAGTGGAATGCCTGAGGTAATTATTTTCAAAACATAAAAGTAAGAATTTTCAGCCTTCCTTCACACACAGCCTGTGTTGTCTGCAGTGAAGATGGTGAGACAGAGCTCTTCTTTGCTTTTTGTCAGTTTTTGGCCAGCTAAAGCAAAGGAATTCTCTGGACTGTGGATTTTTTCCCCTCCTTTTCCTTAGAACTATTCGAACCTGCTCTGGACTAAAAGCCCAGAGGATCCTTAGGAGCTCAGAGCCGTGTCCCACCAGACCTGTCCTGGGCCCAGCATTTCCCAGCATGGAGGGACTGACAGCAACTGAGGGAGCCGAGCTACAGCCCACGGGAGAGACTTGCTGAATTCAGCATCTCTCCAGAGCAGCGAGAGGTTTTGTTGTTTAGTATTGCTCATTTGTTGTGCTGGGGAGTGCTTTGCTTGTTAAAGAAACAATTTTTTCCACTTTCCTCCAAGGAAATTTTTTTCCCAAACCCGTTGTGGGAGGGGCTGGTTAGATTTACTTTGTAGAGGGACCCAACTCAAAGGTTTCTTCCCAAATTTGTCCTAAGCCAGGACAGCCTCTGTTACGTAACATCTCTGTTGGGGGTTGACATTAACCCAAGCAGCAATGGGAGCTTCAGCTAACACAGGTGCTTGTCTGCACCCCATGATCTCCATGCCCATCAGCATAGGTGTCCCTGTAAGGGGGGCATGGAGCAGCTGCAGGAGCAAAGAGGAAGGCTTAAAGTGAGAACAGGAGCACTGCTCAGGGACTATACACGTGAAGCTTCATTACACCAGGCCTCAGTCCCTCACAGAATTTAGAAAAGTGCTACAGTTGTCCATCCTGCCCACTCGTGGTGAGACCACTCGGCTCTGCCAGTGCCAGGCTGGAGGACCCAGAGCTCGGCTCTATGGCCACTGCAGAGCGATGGGGCCTCTTGGTCCCAGGCCCACAGAGATGTAGCTGTGGACAGTTTTCAAAGTAATTTGAGATTTGCCAAGACATGTTGGGCTGGCAGAAACCCCTGGGCACAGAGCCCAGTGTCAGAGGAGGTGTCCCTGTGCTGGCACCCAGCACTCCAAGGCACAGGCTGTGTGCACAACCACAGCTGCCTGGCACCCCAGCTGTGATCTGCAGGGCTCACCTGCACCCAGGTGCCAGGGACAGCTGCCAAGTCTGACCTCCAAAGTGTCATTAGGAGACTGTGCAGTGACAAACAATGACAAAAAGCCTTTGTCCTGTATAAATTAGAGAATCACCTGAGAGTGTGGTTTCGAAACCATTGCATCCACTAAAAGAAAGGAATAGCACTGGTGCACTTTTATTGAAGCACAAAATATTTCAATGTACATTTTTACAGTCTCTGAATAATTTAGGAATGCAAACTCAATAGAACTTGCCTTATTATTCCAATACTTTGTCAAGGTTATCTTCATTACACAGTGGTTTACCACATATAGAAAAGCTGTAGATTTGATTGAAAAAAGCTATTATAGCAGCCAGAAGCCCCTTGAATTATATGTGCCCATAAAAACCATTTGCAGTAGCTTTTACTGCATTTTTCTTGCATTTAAACTCTCTGTCGGTTTTGGATATCTCAGAAGTCAGATACTGTTTTAAGATGCAATGAGTATGGAAAGGAAAAAGTCAGCACTGTGCTATTAAAAAAGTTTTTATAGTTGAAAAAATAGTGATCTAGAACACTAATCTTAGCACCAAAAAAATTAACAAGGATACACACAATACCAGTGTGTGGACATATAGGTCAGCTGCACAGATTTTAAAGGCCTGGCACACAACATAATATAAAAAACCTGTTTCTCTGTTGACCCTTCACTGTGCAAGAAAATGCCCTTCTGTACAGTCCCCTGAAAACCAGGAGATTGTGCCTTCTTTAATGCTTAAGAAGCTATTGACTAATATGTGATTCATAAATCCATTTCTGGTGCTGACTCGTAGAAGGATATGTGGACTGATCGTGGCCTTGCATATATTTTCCAGTGGCAGAACTATCAGCTTGCCCGCGCCACCACCCACCTCAACAAACATCATCACAAGCAGAACATGTCACCCTCTGAGGCTTCTCCTTCTGGAAAGACAGCCTAGAAGAGAAAAAAGCACTCACTGCACACAAAAGGGACAGAAGAAAGTGATCTAGGGAAAGAGGAGGAAAAGGAGAAATGAAGGAGCCATGAGGTATATGTTCAAGGTCTGTATGGAGGGTAGGTACATGAGTGAGAGGCTTACAAACTGCTGAGATTCTTATTGCCAATAGTTCCTATTCATCAGACACTTGAAAAAATCCATCATTTCTTTGATTCAATTTTCTCGATTCACAGCAAGAAGGAAGAAGCACAATTTTTTCCCAAGTTATGACAATCCAAAATCCCATTTTATAAACAGGAAAGCCTTGTGCTGTGACAGTACAAGCTGCGCGTATTCAAGTCTCATGTTCAATTTTCTCAAAACACAAAAGGTTTCTTAGGCTTTTCCAAATAATAACAGATAAAACTGTGCATGTATGTGTACCTGCACACATAGAGACAAAGTAATTTTTCCAAGTTTTTTCCACATACAACAGGAATGTTACAGGCAGGAAAATCTGGCTTGAAGGAATTGGCATTGCTCACTGAGGAAAAAATATAAGAAAAAGAAAGGAAGAAAAGACTCTGACTTACATGCCTATAGAGTAATTACAGGAAAATGCTTGTACTTTAGCTAGCAGCCTCCCCAAGCCTTACTCCCTAACAGCAATTTAGAAATTTATGATGTTATTATTATAACGTTTGTTCATCCTGCATACTTCAGTAACCTACAGTGCATTATTATGGGTCTCCATAAATAAAATTGTCTTTTATATAAGCAACATTCCCCCCTCCCTTGCATTGCAAGTTCCATTCCAAACTGTGCAAATTCAGAGGTGCTTAAACTTCTGCAAAACATACGAGTTTAGCAGATTTACAGTGCAGTAAAAAAATAAAAGTCAACAGCATACCACCAATCTGTTCAGAACCAGACAGCCAAGAAAACATGTGTACTTCCCCATCTAGTGCATATGCACAGCACTTTTGCCTAGCACTGCCTTTCTAGCTTCAGATCTATCTTGTTGGAGTCTGGAACTATGAGAAATATTTCTTTGCATGTTTAAGAGACTGTAAGATCTCTGACAAACAGTGTTTTTAACCTTTGTTCATAGAAAAAGGGCTTTTAGGCTCTGGAATGGAGCAGAGTTTTCAAGAATGTGTATTAGATAGTAGAATAGTGTGTAGTGCATCACAGGGTGAGGATTTTAGATATATGGGGTTTTTAGGATGGTAAGCAGGTGAAGACAAGATGGAGGAAGACATGCTTTTGGCTTCCTCCTTTTTCCTCATCTGCACCATATTCTTCAGTGAGGTGGCACATTATAGTTGGTTTAGAGTAGAGTCTAACTTTCTAACATGGATAATAGTTACTGGAGAAGTATTATAAATGCTGATTATGTGGATTGTAGTATAAATGTGCACACCACCCTGTGTGGGGGGGATTCAGGGTTTTGTGCCTTGGACTGACCTGCAATGAAGAGCTCTGATGGTCAGAAACAGAATGTAGTGATAAGAAATAATAAACAGTGAATGAGAACATCAGAAGAGATGACTCAACGGACTTTCCTTCAATCTCGGGGCTGGGGAAAAAAGACTCTGTTTGCATTCTTGGGTCACAGAAAACAGCTGGCAGAGAAAACCACACAAAAATATTTTTTATAAACCCGACACTATCTTTCCTCTTCATGCCACCCAAAACCACATTTGAAAATGGTAATACGGTCCCACTTTGAAAATCGTTGCAGTCCCACTTTGCCAGGTGAGGGAACCCAAGCTGTCAGACCAGTGAAGAACAGAAAATACCAAATATTTGCACAGCAAGAAATGATTACACCATTGTCCCTGGTGTGAAACTCAGCAAAGAAACTCTCTGCCTGACACACTAAGGCAGTTCCCTTTAAAGCAGTATCTGTTCATTGGTGAGATGCAAGACAAAGAAAATAGTGGGCTGGAACAGATGAGACATTTAATATCATGCAATATCTACTGAATGCTTAGGGGAGAGAAGGTAGGATGATAAAGGGAGAGATCAGATCAGGAAGGAAGGAACAAGTATAGGAAAAGTATGAGGAAGGAAGATCAAACTCCTATGTAAGCAGGCAGCTGAGAAGTTTATTTGACTGAACATTATGTTTGATGGCTACAATCTGTTCTACTTTCTTATTAAATCCCACTTCTATCTCAGTATTGGATGAGCATGCCCCCCTTCAGGGCAGGGGCAGGTGCAGACTGCCAGAGACCTTGATGTGGGGCAGGGCATGAGCTCCTTGGGGTGGGGGCACAGGCGAGGGCTGCTGCAACCACCCATAGTGTGCACATGAGTGTCAGTGAGCAGGTGGAGAGCTTCAGGTCAGAGCAGCAGGCAAGTGGGAAACAGAAGACCTATGAAAGGGATTTTTCCTTCCCTGAGGATGGGGGTCATGTTCAGGAGTGGCTGGAGCTGGAATCTGGGATGAAACGAGTACCCTCAGCTTTCCTGCAGGGAGGGGAGATCTGGGTCCCACAGTCCACCAGGTTCAGCTGCCTCAGACAGGGTTAAGCTGTTTGTTCATTCACCATGGTGCCATTAGGGACACAGGGTTGTACCAAATCAGGTTGTAACTGCTCAGCTGTGCTGGCTGCAGTGGCAGGACATTGTCACTTTGCTCCTACTTTCTTGCAAAGCATCAATAGGCTTAGGAAGACTGTCCAGACTGCCATGCCAGCAGTGCCGTTTATCTTGCCCCCAGTCCTGTGACAAGGCTTTCAGCCCCATAACTCAGATGTTGGAGAAAGAGACTGAAGCACAGAACAAGGAACTATGTGATGACTGTGCTGGAATTAGCTGCAAGTCACTACTGCCATGCTAAGGAAGAGCTGACCTGCTGGCAAGAGGAAGCAATCAAAACAGAAATGCAAGCCTAATATTTTCTGTCTTTTCTTAACTGGCTTCAACCTCTAATAAGCCTCTTCAGCTTTTCTTCTATGAAAAAGAACATTTTTCAAGTAACCATGTGATTTCAGCTTCAGAAGTACAGTTTATCCAGAGATTTTTTTTTCATTCAAAGTCAGATAAAGATACATCTAACAGAAGACTCCCAAGATGTAAACTCAAGGGATATATTTTTATAAAATCCACAGAACAGAAGACAAAATACACACACACATGCACTAGATAGATAGACAGATAGATGTGGATATATATACCTGAGATGTTATATCTTCTTGATACACTAATCATAAGACTTTCACACCAATCAATTAATCACTTCAGTTCCCAATAAAGCAGCTTGGGACAACAAATGAAATTTGCTGAGCAACCAGAAGGCCAACAATTTTTGACAGTGATTGTCCAAAGGGAAGGAAGCAAGTTTCAGAGATGATCTTACATAATTGAAAAAGTATTTTCAAATTTGATTAGGTAGCAATTAGGATGAGTGCCTCTGTCGATTTCAATCATTATGGTGAACTGCGGAAATACTGCTGAACTTGGAAGAATCCAGGATTCGTAGCAAATTATAATGCTCTGGAGAACCATTGCACATCTGGATAAACTATACAACAATCCTATTTTCATTAAGTATTAATGGGTCTGATCAGTCACATCTAATAAAGGAAAAGCTGATTATTGTTTTACATTACATGATACTCCTAGAGCACAGTGTAAGAGGAGAGTTAGCATCCTAGCAACTTCTCTGCCTTCATTTAAGTTCATATAAAATGGACTCCAAGCTGAGGAAAGCATTTCTCTAACAGCAAAACTCTGACAGCCTGGAACATGTGACTGACAGGAAGCACTGCTTCTGAGCCTGCCTGCAAGAGCAAATGGCTCATTTGGAGGGACATCCAAAGCTCAGCACAAGTGCAAGACTGGAAACTGCTATTCCAAAACAGGAAAGACAGATAGTCGTGCCAGGAGGAAGCAGAAAGGATTGATTAGATACTCCTAAAGACATATAGGATAAAGTATTTCTCATGCATGGTCCCTCATGCAACTCCTCCCTGTCCTTAATACATAATTTATAAGCTGAAAACTCTACTTTGTCCCCTGCTGCTGCTCTGTATGAGGGCAAGAGGGAAACTGAAGGCTTTGTGCAGAATGAGAGGCCACCCACAGCAGGTAACGTGTGAACACTCAGATCTCTTTTTCTGCCCAAGAAGACAAAAGAAAGCAGCTAGATGCATAAATCTACCCTCTGCATTAAGGGGTGAGCAGTTGCTAACAGTGGGTTTACTCATCTGTGTTTCTAAGCACCTAACAGAGCTTTCCACAGAACAGGACCTCATTGCACTAAACCATTGCACAGCCATAGAACAAAGAGACAGTCTCCTGCCCCAAGAGATTGCAGGAGATAATAGATAGACAAGGCAGAGGGAGTCTACAAGTCCCACTGACTAAACGAGCTGGATAATATTAATTAAAATAAGAAACTGTGGTCTCAGAAATATCACAGATTTCTGATGACCCTGGACTGGAAATCTCTTCTCCCTCCACTTTGTAACCAACAACATCCAAGCTGGCCCATCAATATTTTGAATGCATCAGTGATCATCAAGGACTGATGGCAACATTACAATCCTTCACTATAATAATTTTCCTCTATTATTAAGAAAGATCATCCCAGCAAAATTGGACCAGTATTAAATGAATATATTAATACAATTTATTAATCAATGTAATAAATGTACAGCCTAATCTATTCCAAATATAATGATACCAAAATAAACATAATTAAAACTATCCAAGCTGACATATGTCAGGACAAAGTATGTATTAGTAGATTACTACT
The DNA here is from genome assembly GCA_018697195.1 of Certhia americana. Taxonomy (NCBI): domain Eukaryota; kingdom Metazoa; phylum Chordata; class Aves; order Passeriformes; family Certhiidae; genus Certhia; species Certhia americana. Next base: position 107,403,308 of record CM031857.1, read on the forward strand.
TCTGATTATGAATCATATAACAAAAACGGAAATGAAACTTTTTGTTAACATTAAGAGGTGTCATGCCTACCTCTGATTCTAATCTAGATTGTATTAATCTTGCATTTTAATGAACTGAGACAAAAAACAGATACACTAACAGGCAACTGTTCACAGATGCAATGTAGTTTATTTTGTTGTTTGTTTTCCATACCCTGCTGTACATTGGTGTAAGAAAAAAAAAAAAAAAAGACAGAAAAAAAAGTCTATTCTATAAACCACATGGCTACTTAAGCACATCTTATTATGCCTCCCAGGTAGACATGTCTTTCTTTTCTACCCAGACCCTGATCTTACTGATTATGTTTCTGAAAGAAATCAGGATGGCCCAGCACTAGACTGAGAGGTAAGTATCCAATATGTAAATTCTTCTCTCTCCCTGCTAAAGGGAAATCCACATTTCATTTGCTAAGAAAACAGTCTCCTTGAAAGTAAATTAGATGTCAAATTTTCAATTAATGTAAAACAAGAAAACACGCTTGTAATTTTTCCTTTTCCGCAGCAGCTGCCGGCTTTCCTGTCCCCAGCCAGCTGACAGCTCATCACTGGAATGTCCCTTGGAAGCTGCTTGTTGATCCAGCAAGTTTAGAACTTTAAATACAACTTTAGAACTTCTGAAAACCAACACAAGACTGGAAGGTGCGACATGGCCTATGCCCAAATCATATCTGGCCCCCACATCCACTTGTCCCCTTGACAGCTTCTCCCTTCTGTGAACATTCTGAGAATGCCCAAACTGAAGCTTGGGAGGCGTTGCAGTGTCAGAGCCGAGCCTACACTGCATGATGCCCTCTATAGAACATGGTTGCCAGGTGAGACCACAGGTTACAGCAAAGGTCAAACTGGCACAGCCTCTGGGGCCTCCTGAGCCTTGGATGGTCACTGCAGAAAACACGGTGCAGCTGCAGTGCAGTCTTCACTGTTGCTGAGAGAAAGCTGTGACCCAAAGTTCCTGCTGCTCCAGCAGAAAACAGAGCATGTCAGAACAGCCCCTTTATTTTCACCAGGTACTGCTGAACCTGCGCTCTGCCATCCTCAGGAAGAAACACAGAGCTGGCTGGTGGTGCCCATAACCCACCACTGCTCTCCCCCTGAAGGCTTCTCCAAATTCTCATGTCAAACAGACCACTAAGCCACACTTCACACCCAGAGGCTCATTTTTCAGCTCAAGCCCCAAGACTCTAAAACACAGCAAACTCATAATGAAATCATATCTTTTACATTGATATGACTTAAACACAATTAGGACACTACTGAGAATGTTGTATATGGAAACTCCTGTATTTGATTTTCTGCAGAGACTAGAACACCAGAAGCCATCAGCTAATACTAGGTAGCAGGAAGGGATTGAATATTGAGCTCAAAAGAATTTTTGATACATAAATGCAATGCTTGATAATATTGCTGATATTTAGCAATGCTGTGATCATTCGAGTATGGAGATTTAGTAATTGAAGATGCACTTTACAGACATTTGTAAAATAATAATTCACTATGGATATTACTTGTTTCATACACTGTGTCTGCCTTTAGAATGTTCAATAAAACTAATTTGAACATTTTTTCATTTCTGACCCAGCTGTGACTCTGAGTTGTCACTTTGAGTGCACAGATTCTGGACACAGTCTTTTGTTTTGCATCATTCCCACTTCCAAAGCCTGCACAGTAGAAGTCCCGTTCTTGTCTTTTTTTCTCACTTGTATAAAGAAGAGTGGACAAAAATATGTAATAATTCTTATAGATCACTGAGACTTTATTAAAAATCTCTGAATCCTATTTTTTTCTTTCTATATATTTTTCTTCCTATGTATTTATCATTTCCTGTTCACCCCTAGAAAAATTATGAAGCGTTTGCTTAGGTCCTAGAAGTACCCACATCAAGCACTTAACATCTAAAATTGCTGGTTTTGACAACCTCAATTTTATCATTAGGTCTGCCTTGCCAACAAACCCTGCTTACCTAGAGAAGCTTTGCTTCCCATCTTCTACTTTAAGCTAGTCAAAAAAAAGAACTATTTTCAAGTTGTGAAAACACATTGCTATGCTCTTCTCTGCTTCCCAATTTATCATAAAGATACACTAAATGTTATGATTCATGTGGTGAAATGCAATATATTTAAGTTTAAATGAAAACTACAGCAGTGACTAGCTACCAGCAGAACAGAAATAAGAGAGACTCTGAGTTTCTTTTTCTGTAGTTCTTTCCTTGATCAAGTCTAACCACATTTTTCTTGCACCTGCAACTCTCTCAGATAGATAGATGATACTTAATGGCTTGCCTTGAGACATGATTTTTAATCCTCAGAGGAAGAGACCAGAAAATCCTCAAATAAAAAAACCCCAAAGTTGATTTATAGATTATACCTCTCTTCATAACCCTGATAGAGAAGGAAATACATTTTTTGGATTGTAAAGAATTTAAATGAGCATAACTTTATGACTGATTCTAAACTACTCGTGAATGAGTGAGATGAAAATGCGTTTAGAAAACCAGTGCATTCTTATTCTCACCTGGACTGGCAGATCAAAGGAGGCAGCTTTAGTTATTCTAATTCAAGGCTATAACATCTGCAAAAAGCTGCAGTATGACCACATACAATAAATTAAAAAAATGGAAAGAATAATTAAATTGTGATTGCTGCCTAGAAGGTCAAGAGAGTAGTTTCAGTTTAAAGTCAAATGTGTTAAAAAATGAGTCATCTAACTTGAGATATTAAAAAATAAGTTAAGAAAGTTAAAAAATAAGTTAAAAATAAGTTAAAAAATAAAATAAGGAAGTGACACTACCTTGTAAATAGCTGAAAAGATGATTCAAAGCCAATGGTAACGCACTCTTTTTTTTTCTTTTATTTTTTTTTTCCAAATTAAGAAGAGTGCTTAAAATTTTTGAAAAATATCTGCTCATTGAAGCAGTTCAGTGATCTATAAATTAAAGAAAATATTTTTGGAGCTTTTTATAATATTGTAGCTAACTTTTAAAAGGTAAACAGAATATGCTAAAAACTACTACAGCAGGATGGAATAAAGCATTTCAGCTTTTCTAAAATGAGCCGTTAGATGGATCTTCACCTTTGAACAGCCCAACCAACAATCCTACCAACAGCTTCTCCTCCTCATTGCCCACATGACTCTTCTTGGCTTTTGATATCATATGGAAAAAATACAGAGAAAACAACATGGAAGAGAGTAGAAACAAGCTAGAAGAAAGTTGAAATGCACCTTAACACACCCATGGCATGGTGTCTACCAAACAGCAGGTATGTGCCAAATCCAGAGCCACTGATAAATTGCTCATCTGCACTCCTGGAGCTCAGGTACTGAAACCTTCTGTCCATTTCAAAAGGAAGAGATTAAATCACACATCCCTCTCTTCTCAGTTGGCAAAGAGACACATGAGCACTGCAAATTCACAAAGGGAAAGTTATATCCACAGTTCCTCAGCTGTGGAGCAATACTCATTCTACTTACATTTCTAGCCAACAACTACATCCAGCTACAATTTTTAGGTAAAATAGGACAGATGAACATATTCATAAAGCAGATTAAAGCTCATCTTATTCTTCTAAGTTGAGAACAATTTGCATTCAGTCTTAGCTTTGGAAAGTAAAAATAATGATGTAGATAATTTCTTCCTATTCATTAAGGACAGTGGATATTTTTATCCTGCTGGACATTTCTGCAGCATTTAGAAACATTATTTCAGGATGACCTAGAGTTATCTGACACAGAGAAAAAAATCCATGCATAATGTATCAGAATGTTTTTTCAGGAAAATACAAAAGAAGCAGTGACAGCCAGCTGTACCTCCAGTGCTATAGCCTTACTGCATGGGGTATAAAACGAGATCCTGTGGAGAGGGGAAGAACTGGTGACATTGTGTGAGCCTAGTCAGATAAAAAGTATTAAAGTAAACATCTGCTGGGTATTATAGAGCTCTGCCAATGCACCTCTGTGTAAAATCATCCCACTGTTGCCAGGACCTGTTTCTTTAGATGATGAGGTCATAAATGAAAATCAGGTTTGCTGAGGCTGGACACAAGGGTAAAGGCTATGGCTCAAGGGAAACTTTAAAGAAACCATAGTCTTTCTTGTTTGAAAATACGTACCACTTGTAGTCAGGTTTTTTGCAGTTCTAAAAACTCTGTAAGGGTCTCACTAATACCAAGTGCTGGTATCCTATCCTAACAAGCATATGTGGCTTTATTAATCATTTCAGCATCACTTTTCAATGACAAACTTGCCTATGAGCTCATTAGGAAATTGCATGAATGGGGATATACAAACCTGACCTAATTATCTTCTCATTAACTAACATTTGCCAGTCTTTAAATATAAAGGAGTCTAGCACATACTTGAAGTCCAAGTTAAATAATGTGTTTAATGACCTTATAGTGGCACAGCTGAACTTTTTATTACTAAATAATATGCCAGAGTTTATCTTAAAGTAGAGAGCAGAGTCTGAGACTGCCAATCAATTCCTTCAGGAGCTGTAAAATAAAAGTAGTGAGTAAAGATTTGTAATATTGCTCAACACGTATAGTGAGAGCACCTAGTACACTGAAAATCACCTCCTTACCAAAACAGCACATTCTTTGCATACTCTGAGGGGACAAGAGAAATAGAATGATGAAAATACAAGCAGGGTGTGGGTAACCTGTAAACACATTATTTAATGCCCCACTGGCAAGCACAGTGTAAGGGAGATGCATTGCATAGATGAGCAGAATATGAATTTAAGTAAGCATTTGCAGCAGGAGAGTAAAAAGTTTTGGTTTAATACAGATTTCTTGCTAATACAACCAGGATTGTCATGCAGGGTTATTTCTAGGAGAATCACAAAATTACAGGATCAATTAGGGAAAAGACCTCTGAGATCACTGAGTCCAACCTTTGACTGAGCACCATATTGTCAACCAGACCATAGAGTTCCACGTCCAGCCTTTCCTTAAACACCTCCAGGGGTGGTGATTCCATCACCTCCCTGGGCAGCCCATTCCAATATCTAAACACTCCTTGCGAAGAAATTTTTCCTGATATAATGTTATGAACCCTAAAGGGAAGGTAATTATTCAACATTCTTCCAATATGACTCTAAATTGTTTTCCATAAAATTATGTTGATTATATATATAATTTTTAGTAATTACACACACACACGCACACACACACACATATATATATGCACACATATTGATGACAAATTCCCCAATAAATTTGTATTTACATAAATTAATTTCTGATATCTATGTAGCTATAAATGCAGGTATATTTGATAATAAATTCTTTAGTGTGGTACCTTAAAAACATTTTAAAAGAAGTCTGACTAAAATTCTAAATGAAAATTTTAAGACAGCTTTCTTCTTAGGCAAAATAACATATGATTCATGTGTAAATTGTAGGGATTTTACATCAAATGGTATGGGTTACAGTTTTATTCACAAGATTCTGGGCAGGAAAATGCGAAAGATATTTGTTTTTTTTCCACAAACTGCTGTTCAACAACATGATTTTTTTATCTGTAGTAGGAAACATGGTAATATATAATAAGAGAAGTATCATGCCTAGATTAAAGCACTGTGACTATGACGAGTTAGGGGAATTTTGTAATTCTGACAGCTAACTGATAATATTGACTCAGATTATAGCTTGTCATTATAGTGACGGTAGATTGGCCTTTTCAAACTAACTAGATGGGTCCCTTCAAATGAGCACTTTGTGACAGTTTAGGTGATTTTTCTAACTCTGTCCCCCAGCCCATATTGTGTGCTCAGAGACTCTTCTTTAGACTTATTTCAGGGTCACACACCAGTTTTCTTCAAGCTTTTCTCAGCCTCAGGCATCTCACACTCCTCAGTCCACAGCAATATTATATAAAGACCCTCTGGCAAGATATTCTAATTTCCTGAGAAATCTTGCATTAGCATATGTTTTGAAAGAAAACATTTGCTTTAATTGCTCTTACTTTACTCCCTGTCTACAGATACATCTGCAGATGGAGAATAGAAGCAGCTTTTAGTGTTCCTCTCTAGGCAGGTCTAGGATAGGCTTGCAATCCATAAAGAAATATGGCCTCAGAGGTAATCTTTGGATTTTCCCAGAAGTTCCTGCAGGAAGGTTTACAGTGTTTAATCCCATTAATATATTTATCCTCTGAAGGTATATTTTACATTTTCTGCTAAAAAATTATTTCAGAATGCAACAGCATGGCATAGGTGCAACAAAGAATAATCTCCACATAAGAAAACATAGGAGATCTGGATTCAACAGTGCAGTCTTTCTATGCTTGCTCAGCAAAAGCACCATAGCTTGGCCCAACTGCTTTTTTCCCTAAGAGCCCTAAAAGTACACTTTTAAAAATGGCATTAGTAAAATTTAATTTGTACACACTAAAAGAAAAACAGAAAGTGTTTGTGTTTCACTGTGTTTCTGTACATCACTGTCCTGGGCTCCTCAGGGGGAGCAAGGAGCAGCCAGCACCACCATCCACCGTGCAAAACCTAGCCTTTGCACCACCAAAAAAGGCAGATTTGCTGTTGTCCTTCTCACTGCTGGCATCTGCAGGGTCAGGAGAGAACTGTTAAAGTGGTTTATTCCCACCTGTGCCAGGAGGGTTCTCAGTGGAAAGTGGTATCTGCTCCTTTTGTATGAGCCTAAACCAGAAACTGTGTCCTGAAAGTTTACCTAGTCTGGTCCAACTGATAATAACAGGGTTTCAGTCCATGGGAGTATATCAGAGTGAGTCTAAAGTAAACCTCTTCCTAGGGGGTAAACTTAGCCTCAGTGCTGATTAATCCAGTCTTAATGGTTTGACAAATCCAGTCTTACTGGGTTGTACAGTTTGGTGACACAGTAAAAAATAATGTGGAAATACCATGGCAAGATGGACCCTGGTCTCCCAAGAAGGGGTTGACAATTAGTGGGGGTTTTTTTTGCAACTTTTATAAACAAACAGACAAACAAACAAACAAACAAAAATCAAAGAAACAAGCAGAAAAGGAAGTGATACATTTCCTGGAAGTGTTCAACACCAGGCTGAGCGGGGCCCTGGGAAACCTAATCTAGTGGGTGCCATCCCTGCCCATGGCAGGGGGCTTAGCCTACATGAGCTTTAAGGTCCCTTTCAACTCAAGCTATTCTATGGTTCTATGAAACACAATATGTGTTTTATTTTAGTGCAGATGGCAGTATATGAGACTCTTCAAAGATCTATAAAATACCAAATTCTTACATTCCTTTGGGATCCTGACTGTATTTAATCTCTACAGCCTCTAAAAGATTTGACCTACAACTGAAAATATTATTTCTTGCTTGTGTCTATCTGCAGACAAGCTCCATATAAACCTCGTTTTATACCTCCTGGGTAGCTCAGGAACATTGATCTTCAAAGCAGTTATGGAGTGGTCTGTAACAACAGGAATGTACTAAATTATGCCACTCTGGGAGCATTCAAGGTGTTTGCTAGAAGTTTCTCTTCAAGTAATACAAATACCAGTCTCACTCACCATGTGAAGTCAGAAGGAGTCACAACACAGAATGACTCAGCTGATGATGTCGTGAATAACTGTCAGTTATTTGTCTGGCACTATTATGCTGGCTCTCCAAACTCCTGGGAGAAAGTAAATGTCAAAGGCACCTTTAACCCAGGAGCTGAGCTTTCTCAAGAGCTGGTGCCTAATATATTCATGCCAGGCTAAATAGGAAGGGTGACACAGGTAATCTGACTTCATCTGCTGCGCCGAAGCACCATCTGTCAGTGTAATGAAGAAGGGCACGTTGAAACCAGATTACATTCACCTGAAAAAAAAAAAAAATTGCTGGAGTTTAGACTGGGCATTCAAAGGCCAATCCTTTTCCTGTTGACTTCAGGCTAGAATGAGATTATGAGCTGTCTTAATTTATCTCACTTCCAATTCTTGTAAGCAGGGAGATAGAAACCTAAATAAAGTGAGCAGTAAATACTTTCTGTGGTGTGCAGAGAAACTGAACTCCTCTCGGCCCTCTCAAATATCTTTTGAAACAGAAATAACTTGGCTGCTACGTTTCTGTGCATCTCCAGAATAAGATATTACATGCTGTTGGGGTCATCCTGCTGAAGAGAGAGGGGACTGCCAGGGAGCTGCAGGTTAGGGAGAGAAAGTGGAGAAGCTCTACTGATGTGAGAAAGACTGGCAACCCCTGGGGACATGCAACCTGCACACCACTGCAGTGCCCCTCACTGCAGGAGTCACCCTCCTGAGAGGCAAGAAGAGAGGGAGGAAATGCCCTGTTTCCCAGGAAGGTAGGTCCTCAGTGGTCCCCTTTGTTTAACTACCTGCAGGGGAAAACTTTAGCTCCTTTCTACTGTGTCCCCTGTAATCTATCATATTTGGTGGAAGGTTGGATGTGATGGTCTTGGAGGTCTTTTTCAACATTTATGATTTTATGATTCTGTGATCTATTAAGTCTTGCTCAACTTGTGGGTGTTTCCCGTGTTGGAAATTAGTGGTGAGCTGTTCAAGCTGCTGTGAGTCTTGAATAAAATTTTCAGGATCAATTAGCACTGGTAAGAGAATCCTGATTTGGAAAGTCCACAACATAGCTCTTTTCTTATTTTTGAAAGCTGTACTTTAAGTGCATCATTTTTAAATGGTATAAACTAATGGTGTTTGAAATGTATTTTGTACAATACATTCCCAGAGGCTCTTTGAGAGGAGCAGGGAGGTAACAATGGGCAACAGAATGTGAAAATAATGAGGAAGATTTGGAGGACACCTTTTCTCCTCACAGAGTTCATAGATAGTTCTTCACTGTTTATTTTTTGCCATAGACTCTTGGGAGAAGAGTTTTTGCCCTCAAATTTTTAGGACTTTCACAAGACTTGATGTCCCACAAAACAAAAAATCTTCATTCTCAAAACTAAGGAAAGCTGATTAAAAAAAACCCAAACACTTCTCCCAATATGTGTCAGGATTAAAAAAAAACATGTCCAAGTATGAAGACTGACTGGGATAAAACTTTGAGAAAACAGAAATAGAACTGATTCAGCACCATTACCGCTTCCATTCTCCATTGCCTGAAGGGATTTCTAAAAACTGAGCTCTTCTCCAGCTGGTTTTGGGGCAATCCATATTTTCAAAAATGTTTGAAATTTTTTTCCTATTTTTCCTTTGGCTTTTGTTCCTCTTCATGCATGTATAATAATGCATAATTATACTATATAATCATAAACCACTCTATGAATTATATTATAAAATTAGGTCATTATATTGTCACAATATGTAGCAAATATTATAAAATATATCCCTATTAAATTATGTAATATATATTCTATACCTGCTACAGAATGATGTAATAATACTTTTTTTTTTTCACAAATGGAAATAAATTTGCTATAACTATTTCTTTAGTTGTGTCTACACTGGATTTTACTTCAAATCAAGTATGTATGGATTTTGAGTACTGTCCCATCCACAGGGTATGATGACTTTTGTCCTGAGTATCTCTTGGTTCTCAGCTCTCATATTGAAGGCTGAGGCCATACATTTCCCTCTAAAGTGGTTTTTGTCCTTGCCTTTCTTTCAAACCCTTTCAAGAGGTTGCCAAATGACCACAGTCACAAATAGCTACAATTCCCAGCGTCAGGACAACAGACAGTGGCTGGAACACCACCCAGGCCCATGTTGGGTGCTGTAATCATCATCTCCTCAATCTTGAACCTCTCAATTTGGGACAATGGTACAGCTCTATCACTGACAGGAACTGACCACTCAACTCCCAACTCCTACTGCTTTTCAAGCACATCTGAAAATAGTATATATCCTTTTACAATGAATGTTTGCCATGAAAATAATAGAATAGAGTAGAATAAGAATGAGAAACACTCTGCAGTTTACCCTGAAGATAGACTATCTGCCTTCAGCCTTGGTTAAGTATATACTGAGTACAGCTGAGACTGCAGTGCTCCTGAAGAACTCTGGATGTAAAAATAAACTTTACAGAACAAAGTAATTCAGTGTTCGAGGAGACATTTCACAAATAAGATATTAACTCCTAATTAAGAAGAGAGACACCAAAATCTTAAACCTATCCAAGTACAGAAAATGCCATCTTTGGGGAAAGGGATGTCAAAATTTCATTACATAAATAGTCATTAAACTAAAACAGAGAGCTTGTAATGCAACATAAAATACAGGTTGTAAACACACACTCCACAATGCATTTCATTTCTATTTCATTTTCCAGATTCATATCCAAAGCCTAAATGTAGTTACTGTTGTGTGAACTTAGCAAAGAGAAGCATTAAAATCTTTTGTTGTTCTTTCAAAAGAAAAATTGAGACAAAGTAGATGAGTTAAAATCTAGGAAGATCTTGTACATTTATATATGTTGTTGCTTGTAGATGCATACATAAATGCTCTCTTTCAAATATATGTTACAGCCTGTGCATACGTATGAAGGAATTTATATATACTTATACAGATTTTTTTTCCTTAATTAGTAATTTTCAAAATTAAAATTATTTTTTCTCTTAATTGTTATCTGAAACACATAAAATAAAATTGCAGAAGTGTGCAATTATGAATTATTTTTAAACTACAAAGCATTGCACCTATCAGTATGTGGCCATGGCATAGGACAAATGAGAAATGCCTCTTAGTGAAATCACCTCTCTGTTCCATATTAATGAAGAAAATGGATAAAAATGCGTGACAAAAGTCTACATAACAAATTTTTTAGTCAAATTCATTGGAGTGAACTATATCTCCCCTCTACCAAATTCTCCTTGTTTTTCATTCATAGAGATGATCATTTTTTTTTCTGTAAAAGTACATTGGGTGCTGTATTTTTGTCTCTAATCTGAGAATTTTAGTGTGTCACCAAAAACACTTTCTGAAATGTCTTGTGTCTGATCTTTATTTTAATTGAAACAGGCTGGTAAAGTAATGCTCATACAAGCTGCTAATGTGTGTGCAGTTTATCTTCATTTAATGAAATGTCAGGTTTAGGACAGGAGAATCGTGGAGTTTCCTAAGCTGTGAGGAGTTTCAGAGTAATGAGATTGTGTTTCCAACACTGCCAGACTGTTTGAATTTTCTGAAGTGGTCAGAAGGGCTGTACATGAGGTGAAGCACTTTGCCTCCTTATAATTTGTTCCCCTTTAATTCTAAAAGGCAATTCTGAAAGGTGTGCTGTCACTGATCAGAATTTACAATTCACACTAAGGCCTCTGGGGGCTGGTACACAAATCAGCATCAGTGGATGCTCCCAAATACACCTTACTCGCAAAATAATTGAAAAATGTTGTTTTACTGTATAGTTCTTCACCTCAAAAAGAAAAAGAAGTCCTGTCCAAAATGATTCTATTTCTTCTTTTCTCCTTATAAAATGCCAGAAATGTCAGTGCATGACCTTGCATGGGGAAGAGCACACAGCTGAATGACAGGCTTAAAAACTAGCTCGCTGTGCTGCTACCTAATTCCTACTAAAGATGGAGAGAAATTAAAAGGTAGACAGGTGATAATTTCTGATTACATGGAGAGGAAACTTCTCATTTTAATGCTTGTTTCTATCATAGAATCATAGAATATCCTGGGTTGGAAGGGACCCACAAGGCTCATCAAAGTCCAACTCCTGGCCTCACACAGGATAGTCCCAAAAATCCCACAATGAGCCTGAGAGCATTGTCCAAATGCTTCATGAACTCTGTCAAGTCTGGTTCTGTGACCACTGTCCTGGGGAGCCTATTCCAGGGCCCGACCACCCTCTGGGTGAAAAACCTTCTCCTGATACCCAGCCTAAAATATACAATAGCCCAGTTCTTCTGTTGAATTGTAGGTAAAGTTATTTTAGCCTTTTTTGCATGGATTTTTTCCTGAAAAGGGGTACATGGAGATGGTTGAATTATCACCTGAACAGTAGGCAAACATATAAACCAAAGATATGCTGTATTGCAGCAATACCACTGTATTCAACTGCAGCAGTTCAAAGGACTGCCTTATAGAGTGATTGAAGAAAATGACATTTCCCCTCCAACCCTCATCTAGATTATTTAGCTGAAACTGCTGAAAAGAAGAGCATTCTTCATAACAGGTAAAAGTTAAGTCTCCTGGGATGCAATGAGACTCTTCTTGTTATCTTTATGATTGTTTGCATTCTATTTTCTTACCTCCATTTCTCAGAGGCATCTGTATATTACCAATTTTGAACAAAAACATGAAAACATACATGGTAAACTGAAGCGTTCAATATAGCTCCAGAAAAAATTTCCTTTCCTAACGCAGAGTGGAGTTTCAGAACTTTGACCTCAGTATTGTGAAGTACTGTAAATTTATCCACTTACAGCATTTTCTCATCTATGAAAAGAGAAAAAAAAAACAAAACTGAATTTCAAATAAGCTAGGGGTATAAAATAAAATGCTATAAATACAGTATATCTTTTATATTACCAAGTTCATATGATTCAAAAGAAGAGCTGTGGGGAAAAGACTATTGAACTTTCCTCAGAATGTGACAGAAATAAATCTCCTACTCTAATTTATCAGCCAGTATGGGACTAGAGTCTCTCCAATCAGAAGACATTGAGACCTATATATGAAGTGCAGGAAAAAGAAAAGGAAAAAGAAACACCCCAGAAGTTCTAACCTTAGCAAACTCAGACTCACAGACTTCAAAGAGGCAAAATAAAGAAGTTAATAGACACTGTAAAAGAACAGTATTTAGACTGAAAAAGTCTTTGATATATGCTGATGGTTTATAGTCACCCTTTAAACCAACAAGATACTGTGCATTACTCTAATACCATATTTTGAAAGTGGAAGAAGTTGTAAACAGTGGTATGATGATGTGGATATTAAGGACTCACCACACTGGGTTCTTAGACTCTTCTCATAATTTGATATTTTTCCTTTTATGTCCTGTTGATACAGCTGGGAAAAGTACTTCAGTTAAGTAGTTAAGTTAAGATTTACAAAACAGAATTACTCTGTTTGAATCTTAATCATAAAACCTTTCACTCTTGCTGACATTTGTGGCAGGCTGGACGTGTAGGACTCTGTGGTGATGAGGGCAGGAGTCCTCACTAGGACCCTGCCAACTCTGCTGCTGTCCAAAGAGCAGCAGCCAGAGCATCTGGGGAAGTGCCACCTACATCCAGCAGGAAGGATGTACCAGTACATGGTGGGCCTTGGCCAATGCTCAGCACCCAAAATGTGGTAAAAGAGGGTAACTGCTAAGTTTTGAGCTACTAATTAACAGCTTACAATAGCTAAATATTGCTAATGATGCCATCACCCTGTAATTAGTGTCATGAGGTTTATGTAATGTCTCTTACTCCTCTAATATTAATGTAATTGAGCTCCATGAAGCACTTTTTGTCAACTTGTTAATTTCCTGATCAAAACATTGAAAACAGACTGTCAGATTTTTAACTTTAATTCTACTTGGTTAGTTTAATGCATTAAACATCTTGCAGGGATGTTTGTATTGGCTTGAGCCACTCTGCAGTGCCACAAGTTGAGTGTCCCCTGAGCTCCTTGTGAATTTTTTAAAGATCTCAGTGTTTCAGATAATTGGACTGGGAACTGTTTCCTGTGCACTGGTTACAGATTAAGGAAATTAAGGGTGCAACTGTTAGAAAGGTGCATTTCTGATTTAATTTGCTCTCTGGAATGACAGAGCTATTCAATCAATTTCAGAGCATTGCTATTATTCTGGAAGACTGCCAGCCAAGTAAGTATAACTAAATTTTTAGTTGGATTTCAAACAAATAAAATAGAACAGGGAAGCAATTGGCACTGTTGTAATATAAAAGAAGTGAAGATTTGCAGAACAAACTGTCTTCGATAGGTGTTGACTTTTAATTAAAATAGAAAGTAATTATATTATTTTAATATGCCTTTCTTAGCAAGGCATCTGAAGATGTGAAAAAAAGATAGAATATGACATGCTTTTTTTCAGGAAATAGGAATTATGAATAGTATTAAATCATAAAGAAAGCAAAAGAAGAATTTTTACAAGTGGAAGGTAGATAAATAGGTATAACAAAGTATAAGTTTAAAATTTTTGTTATTGCACACTTGGCAGATTAAATAGTAGAAGAGATTTTTGTTAATGAGGATAACTTTCTTTGTTCCCTAATACCCATAAATGTAGTTTGTGCATCTTCTGGAAAGGAGTTTGAATGAATATTTATTAGACATTAGGTTGCTGTCATTTGATTATTTTTTTAACTGAAGAATAATAACAATGAAACTGGAGAACCATATTAGTGGGTTGCTGATTATCTCAAAAGCAGGAATGCTGTAGCATGCCTTGCCATTGCTGTCCTGCCTTGAATTAGGTTGAAGCTTGAACAACACACAGCCAACAGAATTTTATCTAATGATTATAAAATCAACTATTGTATGAAGCAAAAAACTGTCACATTTCCCCTAAATTCTCACTAAAAAACCAAAAGTTTTTTTCCCTTTAAATTCATGAATCCTGAGGAGACTCAAAAACTTATGTTTAAGTTTTGATAGATGCATTATGACTTGGCTCAATTTGAAATATAAAGGAAGATATATTTGGTACTCTGAAAGAGTTAAATTTTCTGAAGCAAGAAATGTATATAAATACCTGGAGGGAGAGTGTTAAGAAGCTGGAGTCAGGCTTTTTAGGTGCTGCTGAACAATAGGACAAGACATAAGTCTTGTGACAGACTGGTACACAAGAAGGAAAACTGAAATCTCCATGAATTTTGAAATCTCCAAGATTTAAGGCTATCAAGAATCTGTATGTCAAGAAAGAAGAAAATAAAAGAATGAGGAAAAAACACTCAGCCAACCACTCCAATAAAGATACCAGGAATAAGCTTTAGGTTTATGAAAAAGAAAATAATCAGCAAGCTATATCTTAGCTATCAAGTAGTGTAGGGCTTAAGCAAGAATTTCCAGAATTCTCCAGCTCTCAAGCTGAGAGCTGAGACCTTACAAAGAAATAAAAGAAAGTTAAAGAAACAAAAATAGATGATAAAAATTGAGGTTCCTAAGCACAGAACCAGTAGGGATAATCTAAGCAAGTCTCCAAAGTCACAGAATCACAGAGTCACCAGGTTGGAAGAGACCTTCAAGACCATCGAGTCCAACCTGTGCCCTGACACCTCAACTAAACCATGGCACCAAGTGCCACATCCAGTCTTTTTTTAAATACATCCAGGGATGGTGACTCCACCACCTCCCCAGGCAAAGCATTCCAGTACTTTATCACTTTTTCCATAAAATACTTTTTCCTAATATCCAGCCTATATTTTCCTTGATGCAGCTGAGACTGTGTCCTCTGGTTCTGTCAGTTGCTGCCTGGTGAAAGAGACCAACCCCACCTGACTGCAGCCACCTTCCAGGCAGTTGTAGGAGTGATAAGGTGTGTTAAAACTCTCAGTTTTCATTATGAAAGCTTCAAAGATTTAAAGGTGAGATGCAAAATGAATGCAGAGGTGTTGAAATGACCATGAAAGGAAAAGTCCAGGAACTCTACAGAAACCTGAAAGGTTCAGCAAAATAAATGTTAATTCTGGCAACAAAAATCTCAACTAACTCAAATCTCAAATTTGGGATTAATGGATACAAAAAGAAAAGAAATATTTAAAGTAAAAAAAAAAAAAAAAAAAAAAAAAAAAGGGATGAAGAGATTGACAAATTATTACATCTGTGAATCTGATGTCCAAAGTATGCCTACTTTTGGAATAAATTTTGAAGGAAATATTGCAAACTGAGATGTAAAGGGGAAATGAGGATGAAATGTAACACAATTCACCTAAACATAACATAGTTTACCTAAATGAAATTTGATTCCACCTCTGAAATTCTTCCATCTCTGTATTTTCTCTATATTTGATCTAGTGAAAATTTTTCAAATATTGGTACAATTGAGGAAGACACAAGCAATAAATTAAAAGCAGACAAGGAAGTGACAAAGCAAAGGCCTGCAACATGTAGCTGCTGGGACAGAAGGGGAGATATTAGTTTTTGAGCTATTAACAATGATTAGATTTTGTTTAATATTTTTGCATTTAGTCTACCAAAAGAAAAAAATACAGAAAAAATATTAAAAAGATAGAAGATGTATTTAAAAAGTAGTAATTTTAATATTCAAAAGACATCTAAAATGTTTTAAGAGCAATTTACTGAAATTAAAAGGCTTCTAATTCTTAGAAATTTGGATATTTGGGATGCAGTAAAAACAGCTTTCCAGTAGTCAACACTGAAGATTTTTAAAAAGGCAAAGCAAGTCCCTAATTATTTATGACACTGTCCTCTGCAAGATTATGGAAGTCACTGTACTGCACATTCTTTATGGTGGCAGGTGGTTGGTTTTGCTCCCTTCAGAGGACCTGTACACCCCAAAGCACCTTAGTGCAACAACCTAACAATTTTACAGCTCTGAAAGAAAAAAATGTACTATAGATTTATACCAACTCTGACTTTAATTCTGGCTTATCAGCATGGCACTGCTAAGTCTAAAGGCATTTGTGTTTGCATGAGCCATAGGACAACACAGCTTCCATCTATAACTGAGCTTCCTTTCATCTCAGAGTGCTGGGACTAGCAGCAGTGACACAGCATGAGCTCTCCTATAGCTCACACACTTCAGTTAGAGAAACAAAAGTTGGGGTTTTTTTTTAAATTTTCCAGCAGATATAGTTTTTGTGAATATGAATGATGAATAGCATTAACAAGTAGGTACAACATTTGGTTGGACAACAGCACGTGTAAATCAGGAAACCAAGGTCTGAAGTGCAAATCAAAGCCACAGAACTGATGTGAAAAAAAACCAAAAAAACCCCAAAAAAACCCCCCAAAACCCCAGAAAAAGTATAAAAATCTGCCAGAGAAAATCAAACTTTTCAGTTAAAATTCCCTAAGCATAAGCCAAGACCAGAACTGATTTAAGTCATATGATCTGGAAGCGCTATTTTCCAGACTATTAGCAACTTAAATTTCATCTCCTGGGTAGAGTGAAAAATGAGCCAAGTCTTTTAAAAAATATTCCTTTAATGTGTTTAGATATGGCACAAAAGAAATTAATTTCTTTCTTCACGTGATTGGCAGCAACAATAAAAGATGTACTCTGACTTTTAAGAGAAATGTTTCTTACAGATGTAAAATTGCATATCTCAGTGTCTGCATGTATTTTTTTAAAGAGGTCTCCAATCTTAACAGTTGAATCAAGCAGAAAATGTTACCTGATTAAACAAGCTGTTTTCAGGCCCTGAGAATTGCTTGTTGAAAATGCTTTGCCCCAACTCTACAGTATCTTTGTACAAGTAAAATTTGTTTCTGTCTTTCCCCCCAGGGTGTTTCTGAGGAAGCAAAGCAAGCTTTGATCCTGAAGCCAAGTGATGGTGATGGTTTCCAGTGTTGACTCACTGATATCAAATAAAGCACATACTGGCATTTCTGTCTTTCCCTCTTTGAGGGCACATAAAGAGATTTCTTCATTGTCTTTGGCCAATAGTTTAATTTAGTTTGTCAAAACTGAACAGCTTTGAGATCTCATGTGTCAGTAAGATCAGGAATGCTATTTATATGAAGGTAAAGATAGAAAAAAAAAAAAAAAAAAAAAAGGAAATGTAAAAAATAAATTTCACATCTTTAAGACACGAGATGTGGTGGTGGATTCCTGTACAACAATCCATCTAGAATCCCTGGGTCTGGTCTAGGATTTCAGGAGCTCCTGATGAGCCTTGACCAGACCAGCTGGGGGATGAAGCATCCCTGGTTGTACCAGGTGCTCTTCATGACACAGATGAGAACAACACTGAGAGTAACAGGAACATCAAATGCCTGACCAAGGTGGGGAACAGAGTGAATCTATAATAATTTATTGTTATAATTGTAATAAATCTTATTTAATCACTTTACAATTATTAAATTAGTGAATGATTAAATGCTGCTAAATCTTTTTGCACCCTTGTCTTCGATATTTGCAACCTTACTCTCTTTTTACCAGGTAAATAATTTTAAATTGACTCTCATATTATTTTCTTTTGTATGCTTCATCCATGCATTACGTAATAAAGTGAACTTTATCACTAAACTCTGCTAAAGTTGTACTTTCACAAATTCATATTAAAACCTGCTTTTTGCCAATATCTTTGATGGTGATTCCTTAAGTGGCTGAAACCACTCATTAATGACACAAGATCATAAGAACACATTTAAATTACTTCAAATGTGAAGTTAGCCTTAAAATCTGAATTACCCCACATTACAATGTTTTCTCCATCTAAATGAAGAAGAAAGGGACCTGCTTATTATTGTTCTTTTTGTGGTGCAATTTTTTGTGTGTCGTACAGATATTTTCAAAATTGCTAGATGTTATTTTGTCTCTGCTTGTCCTATGAGTATGTATTCATGTGAAATATGAGTGGGAGAGATTAAAGAAATGTCACTTGAGAAAAAAATTGAGAAAAAACATTGCTGACAAGTATTTAAAAATTGCGTAGGAGCTCAAGACCATCTCTGTATGAAATTCAACATACCTTAACTCTGCTAGACACCACAATGGTTAAGGATAGAAAGCAACAGTTACCTAAGAAGTAAAAGTTGTCTCCAAGGCCACAATTTGAAAAACAGAAGAGATACAGTGTTATTTTCTTCCTTCTTTCAGAGCTTTGAGAAGACTTTCAATGATGCTATTCAGGTCATGAAAGCAAGGTGCTGCAGGGAAACAGGCAGGAGCAAGCCTCCTCCAGCCTGTGTTTCTTCCAGTCTGTGAAGTTCTAAGCACCCTCTTCCTTTCATAATGAAAAGATTTTTTTTTCTTGGAATCTGATGTAATACATAGCAAAGGAAAAACTAGGAAAGATGGAAGAAAGAAAAAACCACCAGCAGCAAAACTGAAATGAAGACAATTCGCATTTACTGTAGCATGTGTGTGGTAAGAAAGTATTTCTATGTCTGCAGGTTTGAATCTGAAGACTGATGTAACTGACCTTTCATGCACTTCTAATCAGGAATTTATTGATCAGTTCAGGAATCAGAAGGCCTAATTGTGAATCACCCTTTTAAACAGAGATTCTCTCTTGGTAGCCCAATGTACTAGCACATGTGTAGTACAAGGGGATTTCATGTATGTTCTCCTGCCTAAGCAAGAAAAATCTAATTTTTCTTGCTAAAATGTCTTCATCTTCTTGAATTCTTTTTTCTTATTTTTAAAGACACACAAGAATAAAATTCCAAATGCCCCATTTTTAGTGTTCCAATTGAACCAATAAATCTGCAAAAGCTCCCCTGTCAGGATCTCTGAAAATCAGAGCTGCTGCGGAAATGGAAATGAAGAATATTTTCTTGGATTTCAAGTTTCTGTCATACAAATTCCCTATTCCTTATGCCTGTTTTGAAAGGTCTCCTAATGAATGTGGAAAACAGAGGGCAGAGTTATGACACAGGGCTGTTCCCCTGTGCAAACAGCAACTGTGGGATTCCTCTCTAACTAAGCACAAACTAACTCATTACTAGAGTCTTCAAAATTACTGTCAGGAGTATGCACAAGAGAATATGCTTAAGGAAACAAAATTAGAAATGAGGCCTGTACCATTATTATTTTTCATGCCTTAAAAAAGATAATAGTAACACTACTTACTATACAGAATTATTTGCATGCATTTTTTACTATGCCTGGCATTCTCAGAGGCAGTAAAATCTCTTTTTCATGAGCAACTATAGACATGTATTTCACAGAAAACAAATTTAAAGGATAAAGATAGAAATCTCTGCTGTTTCAGATCACAAAAGTATTTTGGAGATATTTGGAAATAATGGAGATAACAGAACAGTCTTGGAAAGCCTGATATTCAGCCATCACTCTTAATAAAAAAAACAAATACTACCTAATCTATTAAATTTTCATTGCAGCAATTATGGAAATGGGGCAGGCTTATTTTTGCTCAATATTTTAAAATGTTTTCTCATTCATATTTATACAAAATCTTCATCCTTCTCTGCTTCTAGCTGTGAAAAACAGGACAGAAAGGTGTTAAAAAGAAAAAACATTTGTCTCTGACTTTTCACAAAGACAAAATTTTGACCATTTCTTCTTTACTTCAAATATTTAAGCCTGAAATTCTTTCCTGTCCATTCTTTTTTCTATTCAAACTTTTATCATACAGGGTCTCTTAAACTTTGCTGAAAGGCTTGATTGGCAATGGGCCAGGTCCCCAGGTCTGCAGCTAAATAAAATAAAATAAAGCAGATTGTCTCTGCTGTGATACAGAAAGGCTGTGATTCAGATTTATAATATATCAAGTTGCCTACTGAAATTCTTCTAGGAGATACATAAACACATGCTTAAATTTCTGTCTGGAGCTTAATCACGTTATTCCTTTTGCTTTGGTGGGATTAAATCACATGTTCATTGTTTGTGATTAAGCACTTTCCTGCCTTTTGCTGCTTTCTTCTACCAGTGCCAAGGGGGTGCAGCCACAATCATCAGGTGCACGACACATCCAATGAACACAGCACTGAGACTGCAGAGCACAAGCTTCAGCTAAATTCATCTCTGGCATGAGTGGGGCCTGTCCTTTGCTCTCCTGTGGTCTGAAATCAGAAAGCCCTTATTAGTGTGCACCACAACTCCTTCTTTGCCCTAGTTTTTTTCTTAAACGATGCCTAAGAATGCAGAGGTACCAAAATCATCCCAAAATGGAGCCACACAGAAACAAGATGCACACAGGTCAGTAAGGTTTATTTGGCACCCCCTGGGCTGTACCAGTAGTGTGGTCATTCTTCTTAGGTGTTCAGGTTTTTTCCTGTTCAGTTTTCTGACCTCTGCTTCATTCTCATTTTTCACCAACATTGTCCTGTATCCACATGGCCACAACAATTTTGCGCGCTGCACACACATTTAGAATCAATAGACAAAAATCCCAGAAACGCTTGAAAACACAAAACTTTCGAAAATAATACGTTGAATTCAATTAACTGAAAAGCAGAGTCCTTGAATAGATATTCCAAAGAGATATATTTTTGAAGACCAACACAAAACTTACAAGAATTGATTCTCCAAAGGTCACTTTCATCTTATTTTCCCAGTAGTTGCAGAAAAACAGAACACTCTACATCTCTAAAATAATTACAGAGAAAAATAAAAGCATTCCTAACTTCTTGATGCTGCGCGTACTGAGACTAAAACTGTCTTTAGAGACACACATAATTGCAATTCATGAAAAACCACTTAAATGAGCACTAGGTAATTCTTTGAAAGAGTTCTCAACTTCCTGTACTACTTCAAAACTTGGTTTGGGTGTTTTAGAACTCTCTCTATTGATTTTGTGGCTAACTTGTAACTAAATTTTGAAAGCCACTTCTGCAATTTCCAGATGCATAAATCCTTGTAATATTTTTTTGTTTCTTTGCCTTTTGGTTTGCTTGTATCAAAGACCATCCTTTAAAAATTTTATTTATTCGTGTTTATAACAAGAGGTTCCAGAGTTTTCCATGTACTTTCACTAAATTTATGGTTTATAATCACAAACTGAGTCACTGTCCTCATGCAGGGACATGCATTTGTAGGTGATGCATGCAGAGAGAGATGAGGGATAAAAAGAGCTCTGGCTCTTCAGGCAGAGCTTACAAGACAAACTGCAGGGGCTCCCCATGGGAGTGGCATTCTGCAAGGAGCTGTGTCCCCGCCTGAGCACATGTGCTTCCTGCAGAGTCTTCATGTTCCCACAAGGAAAGTTAAAGAAAGCTTTTAGAGATTTGGGGCGAGGTCTGGGATTGAGTGTTGTGGCCTTCCCTGAATTCCTGACAGGAACAACTGGGTGCTTCCCACAATCACTCTCACACCAGCTCCAGGTACTCCACTGGATAAAAGAACAAGTTGGTGAGGCAAAAGTCTGTGACACTGAGTTCCCAGTCTTCCAGAATCTTCACATGACCTTGGGTTAGTCACTTAAAAATTTATCCAAAATTGTATCTTTCCTGTTTGTGCAATGGAGTAGTTTCTTCCTTCTCATATGGGTAAATATTAAGAATTTCAGTGCACTCAGTGATAATGGAAGCCATTAAGTACCTAAATCAGCAACTCTGCATTGATCTGTGATCCATCTATTAAAAAGAATACCTTACAAACATAACCAGCAAAATATCTTTAGCCTTATTTTTGGGAATAGTTTTGCAATTATGAAGCTGAAAATAATAAAAGTTACTTATGTTTCCAAGATAGATTTGTACTTAACTTTTTCAGATATAGACTGGTTATTCCCAGAAATGTAACTGGCTTTATACCTTTCAAAATAAAGTGTTATTAATACTAGTATAATTACTTGTATTATCCACAGAACAACCCAACCCATGTCATGACTCACATGGAACTTATTCAGAGCATGCACATGTCTTCACTCATCTTCCTATTGTCCCTTTTTATTCACTCTATTATCTAAATTATGCAAGTTTTTTAAGTGCTGTGATGTGATTTTTCTTTTCCTGCCTTGAATAATTGGTTGTTTCTTCCTGATGATTTTCTTGCTGAGCTGAAGTGGCCAGAGCTGGACACAATCAATGAATATATTATTATTTTTCCTTCCTGCAGCAACAAAAACATCTTACTATGTAACTTGTTTTTTGATGGCTTCAGACCTACATAAGCACAAAGCCTAAATTCAGCTTTTGATGTTGTTACAGAAGCAAAAAGTCACATTAAAGTCACATTAAAAATTGCACTCCTGATAAGCCTTTTTAAACATATCTTAATTTAGGGAAAAACAAATTGTTCCTTGTAGCACTTGTCCTTAGAAAGTGCTTCTCAAACAGATGAAAGAATGAAATGTAAATAAATAGTGTCTGAATACTTAATATGCCATTAACATATTTCACGGTGTTTTAACATCCCCCCAACTATTCACAGGGCCTTCGAGACAGTTCCCTTCTATGTCTTTGTCACCACAAAATGATTCTTGCACACGGTGCACATTAAGCTTCTAAAAGCCCAAAGGACAAAGGAACAAAACAGTTTCTGTTTCTCCTTATTCTGCTTTTCTCCAAGGGCAATGGCATAAATTAGCACAGCTACACAAGCGTCCACAATCACCAAAGCAATACAAATTGCTCAATTGCCCTTCTCAGACCAGCTCACCAGAGCTGTGACCCAGCAGGTGCTCTGTGACAGGATTTATAACTGGATAGCTACAGCAAGGATACTAAGACAAGTTCAGTTAATTAACTAAGTATAGCACCAATTCCAGAGAGCACTGCCTCAAATTTCCTTGTCAGGGAATTCTTTAGATCTTGGAGTATCAGCTTTCTGTACTTGCTACTAGGTTTTCTTTTCTTAGTACATCAGAGCTTTGCACACCATCTGCAGCCCCACTGGAAAGCATTTTTTCAGCCCTGGTTTGCAGTGGAGTTCAGCGCTACACGGGTCCCTTCTCAGCTTAGTCTTGTGCTGCTTCCACACACTCATCCTCTAATTATGGTATTCCCACATTCTTCTCTTTATCTGATTGTTAGTTTTAGCAGTGTTGAGTGCAAGTCTTGCTTATGATTGTCAGAGACATCAGAATTTTTAGAGATACTTTGCTTTTTTCCCCTTGTTGGTCTTCAACCTAAAATTTAGGTTTTCCCAGATTTTACAGGAAGTAGTTTATTAACAGTTGAGACAATATTTCATGTTTCTTTCAAGAGATAAACTTCTGCCTCAGGGCTAGGGCCATTTTCACTTCTACAAGAAGACATGACATATTCTGAAACCCTTTCATTGCAAGAAGAGTTGCCCTCTTGGCAGAGAGAGTGAAGCTCAGTTAGGGAAGCACATTTCCACCTGAATTATTCATATCTCTTACAAGAGAATTTTACTGAATAGAATTTTATAGAAGTTTAAAGATTGCTTTCAGAAACCACTTAAGTTAGGAAATCATTACATATTTAAACAGTCTGGCTTTTCTGCAGTGTACTTGGAGGAAGAGGGGCAGATGCTGACTGACTTTTATTGGTTTTCAACCAAGCCTTTGCTATATCATTATGACATTTGCTATATTATCACTTGAAATTAATTTGCACAGAAGTCAACTAAGATATCCATAATTTTGATTTTTTTTAAAAAGCGAGCCTAGTCATTAGAGTTAAAATATTAGAGTCTATATGTAAAGTCAGTGTTGTACATTGACAACAGCTACCAGAAAGAAGCAAGTTCTGAAACCATCTAACTTTTCTAGATTTGTGAATTTTTCCAGAAGAAGTAAAACTCACATGATTCAGAATATTGTCACAAGGTCTCTTTTGCAGTGAAACAGGTTAAGAGAATTTACATAAACTGCCAGGCTATGTTTACAGTAAAGATCATAATTTCTTAAACAATTAGAATGTTTCTGGGGCAATTTTGTGACCTGGTTTCTTTTCTTAGAGGAAAATATGACTCCCTTCAACATCAGTCAGAAGTTTCCCAGAATAAGTAAATATACCTAAACCTGTACATACAAAGATTAAAATCAAGATGTTCTGTAAAATCCATATGAATTTAAAATACTTTGGTGCAATACAAAGGTGGAAGAAATTGTCTAAGAAGTTCTGCAAGATCAACCCTTTATTGCCTGTTTCTAAAACTAAAATATTTTCAGCATTATCATGACACATGGGAATGGAGTACACTTTAGTATTAATCAATCTAATTTTTCATTGTCACATGCAATGGGCCGTATTATTTATATTCACTCAACTAACAAGACCAGTCTGCAACAATATAATTTTCCAGTTCAGGAATTTTCTTTTTTAACAACTCTTAACATTAATAAAGCTGTACCCACAAAAGCATAAGATGTATTGGGCATAAAATAAATTACATTTTAACAACCTCACCAGACGTTGCCAAGTCCTGAAGTCAGCCAGGACCATGTGCTGCACAGTCCCAGTGCAGAAAATAGCATTAGAGGGAGCAGGAAAGATTTTGTCATTAATGCTGAGATTATTTACTTGAGGTGTTTTTGTGGAACTGTGCTTCAGCTCTCTCTGTGTCCCTAAGTTCCTTGGGTGAGATGCAGGCTCAGTCACACTTTCACTTCTATCAGAATCTGCCAGTGGGTCCACAGCTGCTTCTTACTGTCATATATGCATTTAATTTATATCATATGGGCTCAATAAATGTACACACTATGGATAACTGCAACTCTCTCCATCCCAAAAGTCTTAAGCAATATTCTTCTTTCTAGGCTGTGAAAGCAAGGCAAGATTTCCTGTAATACACCCTGGGCCAGTTCCCAGGAAAGCTGTTTCCTTTGGCAAAAGGAAATCCCTATGTATTTTCAACTGGCTGTGTTACCTCACTGGGGTTCCAGCACACACACAAAGAGGAATTTCCCAAATATTGTGATAAAAACTACAAGCAAACAGATAGTCAGGCAAAGAGAAGATTGTGAGCTTCCAGGCTGAGGTACAATGAGCCACAGACACTTTTTCATATAGACATATCCTCAGGGTGAAGCACACTCATCTGCTTTTCCCTATATCCCAGGGACAGTGTTCAACCCTAATGAAGATTCCCACTACTGTGTTCTTTTACTCACACTGTGCTCACAGTGGTTTTGGTTCTGTCCCCTGAGATGTTCAGTGTCAAACAGAAATTTGCTTTATTCTGTCACTGAACTCCAGCTATGCCTTGGCACTGAACAGCCACTGCCTCTTGGGGGATACTTTTTCCCCACACAAAGAAGATAAGAGATCACTATTTCTTTGTGCTACTGATTTCTCATCCTTTGAAATGAAATCATAGCAAAACAAACAGTTTTGCAAAACAAACAAATAAATATGCTAGAAGGGAATTCTTGCAAGAATGTGGGAATTGCAAGAGTTTATCCCATGTACAATGGGATAAATGGGATGAATGAGTTGAGGCTTTTTGGATTAGATTTCTGAACAAAATAGGGCAGGCTGTGGAATTTACAGTGATTGTATTTCTATCTAGGTTGTCTAATATGTGCATATATTTTTTGCAATTAGAGATGCTAAAACAGATTTCAAACCAAAGGAAATTTTACAGCAGTTCTGACTCCCAGCACCAAAGTGGACAAAAGAAGAAAGAGAATGCATTTTCTATAAAATATCTTTAGCATGAATCTGTCTGTATTTCTAAGAAAAAAAGGAATAATTTCAGCTTCCTGACAGTAAAATGCCGTCTTTTATAAGAAGCTGAATGCTTACATGCAAATTACAGTAAATGAAAACTCTTTACAAAATAATAGCTTTTTTTCTTTTTCAAAATCTAAGTCAGGAATAACAGATGTCAGCTTTTTACACTGAAAAAAGAGAAACAAGGAAAAAAATATAGAAACCTACCTTTTAAGAAATAAATTCTTGAATAAAAACCATTTGCTAGCAACTGATTCCCCCTTCATTCCTTCAAGGCCCAATTTCAGTCTTACTTTTTTTGAAGGGTAAGTGAGGAAAAGAACAAAACCAGAGAAGTTGTGTTTAGGAATCTTGGGAGTTCAATTAATTTTCATTGCATGGCTGACAGGTCCCCAGTAAGAGAGGAAAGAAGGTAACTCCTCTGTGCAGGTGAACTGAAACTCTAATTCTTTAGCCATGTGAGCTAGCAGTTCTGGATAATATCCAGTGAAATGACTTTGTTTCAGTCTACCTGATTTAGCTGTGAGATATTTTATCTGGCTTTGTACTTCCATGACATGTTTGTACTTCAATAAAGCTTTATGAATGGAGGCTCAGCCAAGATTCTCTGGTCTCTTTTATGCACTCTTGTGCTCATCAGCATTTTCTCTGCCGAACAATAAAATAGCAGAACAACAAAGTCACAATTTTCTGGTTTATTGCCATGTCATTTTATTTGTCACACTAAAGACCACTTTAAAGTGTGGGCATTTTAATTCCATTGAAGTACGCCTAAAGTAATTGATCAAAATGTTACATGAATTTCAGGTTCTCTTAAAACACAACAGAGGATGTTTTCACCTCAGTCCCAGAGACTTTATTTATTCTCCTACATCACTTCAGCAGCCCCTCAGCACATATATGCCCCCAATGAGGCAGACAACCCATAAACCAGCTGTTAATCACCTTCAATAGTCCAGCTGCCAGAGAGTTTGTTAATTCAGGGCACACTATTCCAAATGCAGTTGTAGCTTCAGGACCTGGCCAGCACCATGACACTGCCATATTTCTAAATTACTTTCCCTTTGGCTTTATAGAAGTCCATTCCTGATAGAACTCCTCAGAGCCTGAGAAATTCCTGCCAAGGTCTAAAGGTTAGTTTTAAATAAACTGACAACACACCTACTACCTTGGTCCAGATGCAGTTTATTTTACTTCTTACTACACAGAAATCAGGTTATGTCCTGTGAGGGGTTTGTCAGTGCAAATGGGAGCTGCAGTAAGGTCAGACCTAGTATTTCCTGAAAACTACTGGGACATAAAACAATCCTGACCAGTCAAGCCAGAGATGTGTGACATTAAAGACTGCTGGGACTGAATGCACTCTTTCTTACACCTTGAAAAATTCCTTTCTTTCAAATGTTCAGTCCTGCAACATTCTGCTTGGTGACAGAAGCAGAAAAATCTATGCACAAAGAGAGAAGTCACAGTCTGTGCTGAGCCTCATTTATTGGAAATAAAATAATTTGATCTTTCTGTCTGGCTCAGGAGAGGGAGAAAAGAGTCATGTTCATGTCCTACACTTTGGGCCTGATCCTGCTCTTCTACCTAGGCAATAAACTTTTAGCTAAGCTCTGCACAGGCAACCAGTCAGGACAATGCTTTTAGCATGTTTCTATGTCTATTTTACAGTAAAAGAGACTTGAAAGTCAGCAGTGTGTTATTTTTTGACCTGCTGGCAAAATGTATTTTTTAAATAGACATATTCTGCATTTGTTTAGAATATCTTCTATGGAATGCAACCAGTTTTGACCATGTGACTCAGATATTTTATTTGAGTCAGCAAATGACCTCTAAGATACTATAATGGCTCTTTTCTGTGTTTTTGTGTGTATGCACATATAATCATAATCATACATATTTTTCTCAATTAATGCTCAGCCAAGGAAAGTTGTGGTAGAGAATAGGAATTCCTTTACCTATAACAGTACATTGCTTTTACTGTAGTGTTTTGGAAACTAGGTTGTGTGTGCATTGACTGCAGAGTAATTTTTTACTCTACATCTACAGAAATCATTCCTTCTCAGTTGCAAAATAGGTTTTTCAACACTGTGCTTTGACACCTTCCTCAGAATTTCTATTCAGTACAGTGACAACTCAAGCGCTATGTTCGTTGGGAGGTGGAGATACACCGTTCTCAGAGACTGACATATAGAAAGAAGTAGCAGTGATTATGCATGCTATATGATGTTTTTTCTAACTCACTCCACATGTTTTTCACACTACCTATTGTATTCTTTAATGATCAACAAGTTATTGAGTATTATCCTTTTTTTTTTTTCTTGGCACCCACGTTTAACAATCTTAAATCCTTAGAATTGAACAATTGTAAGGAAAACTCCTCCTGATCTTGAAGGTTCTGGGTCTCTCAGGACTTCCTTTTCTTACATGGATTTGTTTCAAACAAACTGTGTGGGTTTGGTTTTCTTGGTTTTTTTGGGTTTTTTTGCTGGTGAAGGGTGTGGAAGTATTCATTGCCCAGAGAAGCAGAGAGGTTTTCTTTTCAAGCAGGCATCCACATGTGGTTAGGCTTTGCAGGAGAGGTGCCTCTTAGGGAAAACACAGTGGCATTCACCTGTCCTTTCCCTTCATAAATACTCATCTCTTCTTGAAACCAGAGTCAGACATGATGTGGCAATTCTATGTATAGTTGGGGGCCAATGCTGAATAAAAGGCAAACATACCTAGACAGGGAAATGTGTATAGTCTGCTACATCTCCTGTACCTGCAACAGGTCAGCATAGTGGTTGAGATACTTTTATTAACTTTGAAAAACAAATAACATAGACAAGTCATTAGGCAGTAAAGGAATTTAAGATTAAACAGAAGCTCTGCTCTGTAACTTCCTGTCTCCTTTTCCATTGCAAGACAATCACATTATGTATTGTTTTTATAAAAGTACTGTGAATCACTCTAAATAAAGTTTATTCACAATTAGCACAGAGAAAGTAAAAGGTTCTTTACCCTCAGATGACAGAATACATTCTCAGACTGAGTTCATTGCCAGTAATGGGCTCATTGCTCTTTGTACAGCACCTCCCTTCAGCTGAACTACATCATCTTACTTCTGGTGATCCTCAAAACTCTCCTTTGAATTGTTCTGACTTGCAAAATGAAGTCAAATTATTTTGGTCAAATCCCGTGAGACAAAAATTCAGTTATTGTGGTCACAGTTTTATTCTTTCTCAGAACCTATTCCTGCCAAGATTTATATAACAATTTAAAAAAACCAAACAGAATTTTCAGAAGGTTATAGACCAGGACTTGCCATACTTCCCTCTGCTTCCCTACCTTAAACAAAAAAATCCCCCCTGTGATTTCATTAGTCATTTTTATTGTACAGAAAATCCTCACGTCCATCCCAGGATGAACTGGTTTTAGTTCTGGAAGATGACTTCTCAGAAAAAATTTTGCTTCCAAGAAGAAATTTTGCTGCTTTTATCCATGTATTTACCCTTGTATTTTGAGCTTCTCCCTCTGCAGCACTTCCATGAGATGGTCAGGGATGGGAGGAGTGCTGCTGCAGAGGAGCCCACAGAGCTTCACTGGTAGGAGGGAAGCCAAGGTGGCTGTGTTTGACGGTGCCAGATGCTCTGTCTCCAGAGACACAGAGAGAGTCTGGAGCTTAAGTTACACCTCTGTAAAGGACAAATTGTTCAGACTAATGGCAAAGAAGATCCTCAAGGTTTTTCTCCCCTATGAAGGTCCTGTAAACCTGCCTTTTCATGAGAGGTGCTCTGGTGCTCTTCCCACACACCTGTCAACTACCCTAGTGCATGGCAGAAGTTACAATGGCAGAAGTAAATTAACACAGACACTTGTTTCCAGCTTGATACTTGACTTTTCATTAGTCTAACTGCACTGGAAGGTGACTTGAGATTGTCTGAGGCCTAGAACAGAATGGGGAGATGTGTTTTATCCTGTTGCAGATATGCTATCACGAAAGACGCCACTGGCTAGACATGCTGCTTGAATTTAAGAGAAAATAACCATCTGCCTTTTAGCATAATTCTGTACCAAACAGAATAATTGGTTCTTTAAAACAGAAATTAGTTCTTCATTCACAGTTCCTGGAAGGAAATTCAAATTGAAAAAACTGTCCAAAATAGATGAATTTGGAGATAGCATCATGTGCAGTGGAATTGACCCATTTAATTAAAAACTTGGTTGTCAGTTGCTGCTTTCTTTCAAACTAAGGTAACTCTGAGATTGAAGTGACACACATCACTAAAGACAGAGCATGCAAAGAATGGATTCTGTTCCAGCTGTGAAATGAAAAAAGTTCTTTTGAAATGGATAGAAAATTTTTCTTTTTTTTTTTTTCTTTTTTTTTTTTTTTTTTTTTTTTTCTTTTTTTTTTTTTCTTTTGGAAGAAGTGAGGTTTTGCCCTTGGAAATGAAAGTCTGAAGAACTGTGCAAAACACATCAAAAGAAATTATTTCATCTTCTCCAGGTAGAATGGGATTCATATCCTTGAGTTGTAGGGCACAACACAAACTGAAAAGTCTGAACTGTACCAGAACTGCATATTAGTAATTCAGCTCAAAGCCAGTGAGTTCCTCAGAAGGGGATAGAGGAGCACCAGAAATATCAAATAGGTGAAAATCTTTGTTTGTGTGATGCTGTCACTCTGCTCGTGGCTTGTCTGACTGAGTTCTGTTAGAAAGAATTCTCTTTGCAGGCTCAGTGGTCACACGAAGCACAGGCAGAGGTGACCTTCAGGGTCACAGCAGAGCTGACACATCCTGCATCTCCCACACATTCTGCTTTTCACCTTCTACCACCCCTGTGCAGCCTGCACCAGACAGACCCCAGAGCTACAGTCTTATTTGGCTTTCCCTTGAGCTTCACACAGCTTTATCCAGAATAACTGGTGTCCAACTCATGGATTTATGTCTCCTTAGGCTTTTTTTCTGTGGGCAAGTAATACCCTTAAATTCTTTTGTAAAGTCACTAAATATAGATGATTTTCTGTTTAGGTTCTGCAGATTATCAGCCTGAACTCTGAAAACTGCACTTAATTCCGAACTCTTTGCTTTAAAGGTTTCAGCCCCCATTCTTAACTCTTTAACCTCTTCTGCTGCTAACTATAAGCAGACTTGGAGAAAAACCCTGATCTTAATCTGAAAATCTAAAATCATTAAAGAAAAATATTTTTAAAAAAATTTTAAAATATTTATTCAAAAGCAAAATAATAAGTAATAAAATTATTACAGCTTGTATTTTACAACCAGAGAAAAAGAATTTGGAATTCATTAAGGACCTATTTGTGCAATTAAATCTATAATTCTTTGTATACACCACATAAAAACTCACACAACAGAAAACATTGTAATTCAATTTGCTCTCTTTAACTTAATTATCCACTTCATTTCTTACAGCCATATAAAAACGCTTTTTTTTTTTTTTTTCTTGCTAAAGCTCATTGTGAGTTTTCAAACAGAATTTATAAGACTGTGTTACTGTATGTATCTCAGTTATGTCATGCCTGAATTCTGGAAACTAGACTATTCTCACAGAGGATTGAAAGCAAAGGATTTGTTTTACCTTATTTTAACATGCTTTGTTAACTGCTTGGTGCGGCCAAATGAAGCTTCTAAATCCTCACAAGTAACCTTCAGTCCTGTAATCCCTCAACATTCAAGGAAAAATCTGACAAGTAGGACAGAACACAGAACAAAGCGTATCAGAGCAGGCACTGCCATGCTGGATCAGGGAAGAGGAAGCGTTTTCCAGGTTGTGGCTCTTCTCCATGCTTTCACTAGTGACTCCTTCACTGGAATACCTCAGATGATTCCACCTCATGTGGTACTTCCATCCTTTATC
>CM031857.1:107435419-107550158 GCA_018697195.1 Certhia americana
TTTTTTTTTTTTCTTTTGGAAGAAGTGAGGTTTTGCCCTTGGAAATGAAAGTCTGAAGAACTGTGCAAAACACATCAAAAGAAATTATTTCATCTTCTCCAGGTAGAATGGGATTCATATCCTTGAGTTGTAGGGCACAACACAAACTGAAAAGTCTGAACTGTACCAGAACTGCATATTAGTAATTCAGCTCAAAGCCAGTGAGTTCCTCAGAAGGGGATAGAGGAGCACCAGAAATATCAAATAGGTGAAAATCTTTGTTTGTGTGATGCTGTCACTCTGCTCGTGGCTTGTCTGACTGAGTTCTGTTAGAAAGAATTCTCTTTGCAGGCTCAGTGGTCACACGAAGCACAGGCAGAGGTGACCTTCAGGGTCACAGCAGAGCTGACACATCCTGCATCTCCCACACATTCTGCTATTCACCTTCTACCACCCCTGTGCAGCCTGCACCAGACAGACCCCAGAGCTACAGTCTTATTTGGCTTTCCCTTGAGCTTGACACAGCTTTATCCAGAATAACTGGTGTCCAACTCATGGATTTATGTCTCCTTAGGCTTTTTTCTGTGGGCAAGTAATACCCTTAAATTCTTTTGTAAAGTCACTAAATATAGATGATTTTCTGTTTAGGTTCTGCAGATTATCAGCCTGAACTCTGAAAACTGCACTTAATTCCAAACTCTTTGCTTTAAAGGTTTCAGCCCCCATTCTTAACTCTTTAACCTCTTCTGCTGCTAACTATAAGCAGACTTGGAGAAAAACCCTGATCTTAATCTGAAAATCTAAAATCATTAAAGAAAAATATTTTTTAAAAAAAATTAAAATATTTATTCAAAAGCAAAATAATAAGTAATAAAATTATTACAGCTTGTATTTTACAACCAGAGAAAAAGAATTTGGAATTCATTAAGGACCTATTTGTGCAATTAAATCTATAATTCTTCGTATACATCACATAAAAACTCACACAACAGAAAACATTGTAATTCAATTTGCTCTCTTTAACTTAATTATCCACTTCATTTCTTACAGCCATATAAAAACGCTTTTTTTTTTTTTTTTCTTGCTAAAGCTCATTGTGAGTTTTCAAACAGAATTTATAAGACTGTGTTACTGTATGTATCTCAGTTATGTCATGCCTGAATTCTGGAAACTAGACTATTCTCACAGAGGATTGAAAGCAAGGATTTGTTTTACTTAATTTTAAAATGCTTTGTTAACTGCTTGGGTGCTGCCAAATGAAGCTGCTAAATCCTCACAAGAAGCATTCAGTCCTGTAATACCATCAACATTCAAAGGAAAGCTGACAAGTAGGACAGAACACAGAACAGCAGTATCAGAGCAGGCACTGCAGGCTTGAGCAGGGAAGATGAAGCAGTTTTCAGGTTGGCTCTTCTCCATGCTTTCACTAAGGTGACTCCTTCACTGGAATAACTCAGATGATTCACCCTCAGTGTGGTACTTCCATCCTTTATCTGCTGAAAAAGCCTGGCACAACTTAGAGCTGGGTGAGTTTCAGTATCCTGGAGCTTTATTCAGCAGCAGCTGGGGAGGAGCCTGCCCGATGTGTCAGCGCTGTGGGACACCTGTGTCATTCCAGTTTCCTGGGTTTTGGCTCACTGAAATGCTCTTGTGTGTTCATGCCCACTTCACTTCTTGAGGCAGTGTTGTTTCATAAGGTTTCTGTCCTTCCTGTGCCTGTTTAGAAAGAGAATTTTCTGTATATAAAGGTGAAAGAGAGAGAGAGAGAGAGAGAGAGAGAGAGAGAGAGAGAATGAGAGAGAGAGAGAGAGAGAGTATCCTGTAGTGCAGGATACTTCACCGTCAGCAAAGCTTTCACCCAGGGAAACAGTTATGGAAAGGAAAATACCCTAGAATGATGAATATATTGACTGCCTTAAGCTAAAATTGTGTGGAGTCATTATCTGCTAAAAATTACATCTAGATTTTATGCAAAACCATGAAGACCAAAATCCTGTTTCAGATTACAATCCATTAAAACCAAAGCATGTGGCAATGGAAACCATTACTTGAATGCTTGGAAAATAATACTTGAGTGAAGCATTTCTTCTTTCTGTTCAGACTGCCTTTGAGAAACATTGTTCTCAGTGCTGAAGCAATAGCTTCTGACACAATCTAACAATATTACAGTTGCTGGTTTTGTTGTTGTTGTTATAGAAGGAACTAAAACTAAGACAAAAATCTCCATGCATTTTTCTTACTCTCAGAGCCAAAAATGTACTTTGAATATTTGGAAAGAGAAAATAGTTAACTACACAGAGATATATTAGCCAGATTCTTGGGCTGTTTACTTTTTTGACGTGTTTTACATTTTATTCTTCTGGTACTTGATGTTCTACTGTGACCAACACTGAGGTGAAAAGGGGTTAGCTGATTAGAAAATTACATTTATACTGTTTTTTCCAGGTGGCCTTCTGATCACTCTTGGGATCAGGTTTTACTGTCATCTTTATCCCCAGGCTGCAAGTATACATTTCAAAGCCACTAACAGCATGCACTCCACAAACTCCTCATGGTATACTATTTGCTAGGCAACCTGTAAATGACAGACATTGTTTCAATTGTTTCATTTCAAATTATTTGAGTGTCTCACATCTTCAGAACAAAGAAACATTAGTAATTAGTCCTCAAAGAAAGAAGAAAAAAAAAAAAAAAAAAGAGAAAAAAAAGAAAAGGTAAAAAGTTGATTCCTTGTCACAGAAATGGAGAGCTAAAGCAGAACATTAAGTGATAAGCAATTAAATAATGTGTATAGGCAGAAAGGTAGAAGCTTTCTATATAAGCTGTACTTAGACACTGGATAGTGAGTATTAAAAGGTGGACCAGGGTGATATCCAAGGGGATGGACTGTTTGTGCAGAGCTTAGGTTTCTAAATAGATTGCTATAAGTATTTAGAGTTCTCAAAAGAGTCCTGCAAACTGACAAGGACACACTTTCAAGAAGATAAAAGTCAGTAAAAGGGTATGAGTTCAGAAGTCCCTAATCCCAAGATGCTCCCGAGATACTGCTTGCATTCCTAATTGTTTGTTGGCGTTCATGCACTGTATTTGCATAGCAAGAGCAAAAATATTTAGTATTTAAAGCACAAATTTCAGGCATATGTCAACACGTCACACTGGAACTGCTTTGGCAGTGCTGTCCTGATGAGACTTTGGTTTGACTTTAATGTCAAGAGGAGTAATTCAATTTGCAGTCAGAAAGACCTGGAACTCTATTCTGCTTGCTGGCCTGCAGCCAGGTCACACTGGGTTGTGATCTCATAAACTTAAAAGAGTCAGCATGGATCAGAACTCGAGGAAATGAGCATTCAGTGATTTAGAAGCAAGGGTTCTCATCTCAAATCAGCGATGCCCCAAGATGGCACTAAGGGCTCAGTTCCTCAACAAAGCCATCATTCAAACCCAATATAAACCTGATGCTTTGACAGTTTGTGTTTATTAAAGATCCAGGCTGCTTTTCAGTGTCCTGAGCTTACACTTCTACTCAGCTCTCCAAACTGACCTCTGCATGTTCCTGGTGCACTAACCAATGCTCTTTGAAATTGTGCTATCCCATCCCATCCCTGATGTGTTTTCTGCACAACTTTTACTGATGTACAAAATGTATCACACAGAGGAAGGTACAGCAATCTCTGATTCTTTACAGCTCGACAAATGTTAAAGCACACTCAATTTTCAAGTATTCGTGCAGTCAGGAAAAACCTTTGCAGTTATCAGAAAGAAACCCTTTAAACATAGATAAAATGTAGCATTTTCTTTAGTCAGTGGTAGTGATCATCACTACATAGTTTGAACATGTAACATTTATATTTCTCAGTACCTTTCACAATGATTGGTAAAACTGTGTCATGAAAATGATTATCTGTGGACCATATTAGCTATGTCCACCAACAAATTGAGAAAATTAAAAAGAAGCATACAGAAGATAAGCAACTGACTACTTTCTGACATCACATGTTTTTGAGAAGCAATGGAAGCAAAGGACAGATGATAGAAAAAGGTGGAAGGTAACATGATAAAGGAATACAATTGGCGAAATGTCAAAAGAAGATTGAGGTAAAAGTATCTGTAAAGTCCACTTAAGGATTTTTCTTTAATGTCAGATTTTCAGTGAAAAACCAGTATAATTTTTTTAACAAATTGCTTGGCACAGCATTGCAGGCCAGACTTCCAAGAAATGCTGGATGGCAGAAACATTTCTCTAATGAGGCCTTTGTGCACTATCACTAGAGAACCAAAGGACTGCTTTAACAGAGCTATAGGCTGGCAATTACTGAGATTTGTGAACCTCAGATTGGGTGTTGCACCAGATTCAGCAGGAATGCTGTGACAATTTAGACTGGGCCTTCAAGAAGAGGGAAGGAATATACCTCACAGATCCATATCTATGCCATGTACAATGAATACTAAGCCTTTAAAAGCTGCAATTGAAAGACTGCTTCACTTGGGGTAATCCTTTACAATCAGTTTGTTTCATCAATCACTAAATTTTAATTTTCTGATTTACTTTTGATGTGAGGTTGTAAATATCAGAACATGGAAAATCAAGTTTATGCTGCACCTGATCTGAGATGTCAAGGGAAAAAGAGTGACAAATGCTTCTTATCCTTATTCTATACCTGAAGCCAGGTTCTCCAAGGACAGCAGAACAATTTGCAAACAATCTGGCCCAGAAGAGTCAGCACCATCCAGATGCAGCACCAAAGTAGTGATTTCTGTTTGGTTTGGCCTTTCTTACAGCTGAGCTGGAGTGTTTCTCCTGCTGAAAGACAAACTTCCTGAACAAGGATCATTGCTGTACCAGTATCTTTAATATCGTCTCACTCCTTGAGTAGTTCTGTGAAATAATTCAAGCAGAGCTTGAACTAAGTTAAGAAATAGAATAAGGGCATCCTAATCTGCATATCTCTTGATATTTTGGTTTTCATTAATTCAGACGATCAATATTACAGAAATGCAGCTCACAGTTCATATTGTATGTGTTCTGGTGCCTTGGACCCACATGAATGAGAAGGGATATTTTTAACTCCTAAATCCAGCATTATAATTCAAGGCACATATTCTATCTTATGATTTTATGAAATAGAATTATTGCCCGCGGATGTTAATTTCCAAAGAGAACACTTCTCTGCTCAGAACAGGTTATTATAGACAGTTGTGTAGCTAAACTATACTCACTGTCACTCAAGAAGAGAAAAAGCCTCAAACCAATGGGAAATATGACAAGGGAATATGCTAGGAAAGCAGTTTAATTTTGAATATATAGTAATCTTCATCTCCCAGGAAAAAAAGGCTAAATTATGAAGAGTTGTAATATGAAAAAAGCGAGACTAAAATAATAATAAATTATCATTAAAAAAATAAAAATTTTCGGGACCTGGATCTACTGAGGATGCACTAGAAGCCTGATAACTTTGGGGGCATTTAAAATAAAGAAGGGAAAAAATTGTCATTGTCACAAAAAAATAGCATTGTCATGTAAGTGTCAGACATTGTAGGAAAATGAAGCATAAGATGACAACATCAGTCTTTTTTGTTTGAAGTTGTTGGGTATAAATACAGCTCAGGAATTGATTAAAAAAAAATAAAAATAGATGAATATCATATGCACTGAAAGAACCAGTGAAGTGAATAGAAATTTCAAAGAAGTTGTATAGGTATACTCTATGTAAAGTAAAAGGTAGTGTGTTTCTCTGTGAAAATGTCCTGGGAGATCACTAAATTTTCTAGTTCATCTTTTCTTAAACAATCTGTTTACCTCATTTTTTCTTCAGCCAGAAATTCTCACTCATACATTCAAAAAGTGTGAGAGAAAAATTGCTCACCTGAAAATTTCTTCCCTTGTCAGATCTTGTATTGTTTCCTTTAGAATATAAAGTGGAGAGAATCAGATGTATTTTTCACAGGGTTTTTTTTTTGTTTGTTTTGGGGGGTTTTTATTATTCCCATCATAGAATGGGTTTCCTTAAAAAAAAAAATTGTGCAAAAATCCTGGCAAGCCTGATGTTTGTTCCCATTCCTCCCCACTATTTTCACACTTTGCTCTAAAAGGCCCTTCAGTCATCACCCCTAGAATGCAACTGCATCCCCTTCCAAGTCAAGCAGTTCTCTTTATTCCTAAAGGAATTGATCAAAAGCTGCTCTCAGTCAGCACGTTCTATGCCTTAAGAATGTTCATCTGTTTAGGAATATTAAGAATGCACCATGAAGGAGGATTAAAGAATCAGCGACCTGTAACACGAGTAGCAGGAGTCATCATGACTGAAAAGTGATCGGTGAAATGACTCTGTGGCTGAAAACAGCACCTGGAGTCTGATCTCAGCTTGCAGCAGAGCCCAGGAGCACACCCAGAGAGGGAAGATCAAACCTGTTTGTGTTAACATGCACCTGGGTGCTGCAGAGTGAAGGCTTGCACACCACTCAGGACTGCACTACAGGGGCACAGCTTTCAGTGAATGATTGGCAGACAAAATCCTGAGAGAAAAGCAAGTCAGGAAAATCTTACCATGCAATCCCTGAGAAAGATAAAGGTGTTTTGGTCCCTTTTTTTTGGTTTTTTTTCAGGAAGGTTATGTAAATATGTTGAACTAATACTCCCTGTTGAGCTATTACTCACTGTTTGGCTTAAAGCAATTACAATCCAACACAAAAACTGATCTGCATGTAGACTCAGTTCAACAATCCAAAATCATGTTCAACAGCATTTGTAACTGCATACAGTCCCTCTGAAAATCACTGGGAAATTACTATACAACATACACTGTGCCTTTGTGTCATAAAAATGTGCAAGAAAGCACTCTAAGAACAAAAAAATGTACAATAAGCCATTTGAAGTATTTAGAATTTATTTTCTTTAAGGGACAGTTATGAGACAAATATTATTAAAAAAAAAAAAAAAAAAAGTTTCCCATGGTGGTTGTATGTCTCACTTTTACAGAAAGACCTCCAGAACATAGTGGAAAAAAACTATTGGACTATTCACTAGTGGAAAACCATAAACTTTTCTTTTCTTTCAGCTCCAGTGGTATTTACAATGTCACAAACATTGTTGGTGTCTGTACTAAAGGTCAAGGAATAAGATTAATGCACTTGGAAAGATCCTTAAATAATGTTGTAGCCTCATGAAATGTCACCTTTTTATAGCTAGCATTTATTTTCAGTTCTGAGATTTAATGTGATTTTTGATAATTGAGATTTAAGAAAAAAAATAATTCGTTGCTTTAATTTTCATCATTATTAAATGATATTAAAACACTAGAAATAACTTGGAGATAAAAAATGATGTCATGAAAGTTTGATGTGTTCTTATGATAACAAAGTGAAATACAGCTCCAGTTTCAGCAGTCCCTCTGCAGTAATCCAAATTCAAAAATCCTGGCTATCATTGGAATATCTGTTCAGCTTCTGCTGTCTCTCTGAAACAACACAAACTAAAGAGCCTAGACCATTTAGGAAAAAAAAGATTGCTTTAAACTTTCAAATGGAATACATTAGTCGAACAATTTATTTCTTGCATTCTTGTGGTTTAGGCACATTGCAAAGGAACTTCCATCAAGAACTGCTTAAGATTTAAACCAAGTAATTGTGCAAAAGCCTCAAAGATCAGAGTGGGAGGAAAAAGGAGTCAGTGTGATTGATCACTCAAAGTCAGCAGTGTTCATATCCCGAGCAAGGCACATGCCTACTGCTCAGTGGAAGGGAAAGAAAGCCAATGGGACGAAGGAAGCAGGGAGTTATTTTTGCTTTCTTTTTATATCACTCATAATTTTGAAGACATCTATCATGCTTCTCTCATCCATCTCTTTGTAAACTACATGCCTTCAGTCTCTTCAGTGTACCTCACCATGCAAGTTTGACCAGATCTGTAATTTGCCCTACATCCTATTTTTCACTATATTCTTTTCTGGTGAGTTAACAGCAACAATTGAAAAGAACTATGTTAGAACATCAACATTGTGTTAGAGAAGCAATCATTATAAATTATTAAATTATAAATTATAAATCATAAATTATAAATTATAAAATTATAAATTACAAATTATAAATTATTATTATTTAGCATGCATATGCACACGTGTGGGCATACATCCCTAATACAATATATTCTGGTTTAATTTATATTGAAGTCTTGATTGCATCTTATTATGAGAGAAGAGGAGGAAGAAGTTGGACCCAGGAGATGTTGCAGACCACAGTCCTTTATGCCAATGTTGAAAACAGGAGACAAAGGCAGCAACATAATTGTGCTTTGTATTTGTCAGCAGGAACTGTGCAGGAGCTATTTTGACATTGGAATAAGTGACTATGAAATATCAAATATATCACTGATTGTCTTCAACTGTGCTATTACAGAATGAGCTGTGTGCTCGAGCTTCATTTGCCTCTTCCTGCCCAGAATTGCCTAAAAGAATTTGGGCTGGAAACTCCTGCCAGGGTCTCTTGTGCATCTTACATGAAACAAAATCTCATGACCTCTCACAGGATCTGTACCTGTCACCCCCTCTTCCAACAGCATATGCCTGACATCTTGTGATTTCCTTTGTCCCTATTCAGTTTTTTAGGCCAACTGCCATCTGGGAATTTTTGGTGATGCATGTATGAAGCTTCAACACTGATCCTTTGCCCAAACAATACCTCATTGCCTGCCAGCATTTTCTGAAATGCAGAGAAATAAAACAAAGAGATTCACTGTCTTAATGTTTCCTGAGGTGATACGACTACTGAAACTAAAGAAATTCCCCACATCTGCTTCACATTTCAAAACAGCAAAAATGGGTTAGGAAAACTAATTTTTAAAATCAGATGTAAGGAATCTATATCAGCCAGTCCTACTATCAATTTCCAAGATTTTGTCCCTTAGTGAAGGTTCAGGTGAGGTTATTTTCCTGTTTGTGATTACTCCCAGGGGATGAACAGAGTGTGCATATGACCTCAGGCTGAGCAAATTAGAGAAATGGCAATGTTTGCAAGTAGAACAGCCACATTTCATGTTTTTATTGTCTACAGCAATAAAGTTCACAAAATATCATAGGGATATACAGCTGTAGAAACCTGTAAGGCCAGACTGCAAAGCTATGGTAAACTCAGCAAACAGATCACTCTGGGACAGAGAATATGACAGATGTCATTACAGGAACTGTCAGAATGTCCATCTCTAAATATGAATAAGCTACTACTAATAAAAATTCATAAATTAATTACAAGAATAATTATATATATATAATAAGTGGTTGGATTAAATAAGAGATGAGCTAGCAGAAAGATTGGCAAATCAGTTTCCTTTGGAAGCAGCAAATGAGCTGAGACAGATACTCATTTTACTGTCAAAGCACACTGTGATAAAGACAATACACATCAGCCTTTCACAAGATTCCTCATGAGAATCTCAAAGAATATGTTCTTTAAAGAATTTATACAGCCTCCTAGCACAGACACCATATTCCACATGTGAAGAACAAAACCTAATTTTCTCTTGGACTAATATTGATAAAAGCTACAGCTATTTGAGAGAATCCTGATGCTGAAAAGAATCTGAACAAGACAATTTTTGCTATCATGGGCAAAGCACAACTCTTTTCTATTTGGCTTTTGATTCATTTTGCAGAGCTCAAAAATGATGTGTTTGTTGGATATATACCTAAATGTTAACCCTGTGAAAGAGATACAGAAAGAAACTTGTATTTCTATACTTCTCCTTCAGAAGTAAATTGCCTTCTAATTCTGACCCAGTATTCCTCATAATCCAGAGCTGTAAAGGGAGATTAAAGTCTCTCCTGCCTGTTTGTGCTATGCATAGCTGTCAATAATTGCACCCTTGTTGCCTTTCATCCATCTTAATTTGCTTTTACTTATCTGAATATACTTGGGTATTTTTAAAAAACTGCAGTGGTCCACCCCTGCATCATACATCCTTTAGGACATTCATATGCATACCTACTTTTGTGTGAGTCTAACTAAAAATACAATAACTTGCCTTAGATTTCACTCAGAAGTATTGCAGAAAATACTCATAAATGTCCCAAGCAGTTCACATAACTATTTAAAGTTAGGTCTTACTCATAGCAGAGTTACTGGGAGACATTTGCTAAATGTCTTGTTGGGTTTCAAACAAGTCCAGAGGTGGATATCCCACAATATCTCAGGACATCCAGGGCTTGAGTGTTCTCTTAGGAAAAAGGTTTTTATGCTCAGACAGAACTCCCTGTGTTTCATTTTGTGCTCATTGCCTCTTGTGCTCTTGCTGAGATGCACTGAGAAGAGTCTGACTCTGTTACATTAACTCCCCTCATCAGCCTATACATTGCTAAGATCCCAAATCCTTCCCTTCTCCTTGCTGAGCAGTCCCAGCTCTCTCCATCCCCCCTCCAGTCCCTCAGTCTTCTCTGTGGCACATTGCTGGCTCACTCCAAAAAGTCCATCCCTCTTGTGCTGGCTGAGTAGAGAAGAAGTATCATTTCTCTTGTCCTTCAGGTGCTGCTCTGCCCAGTGAAGCCCAAAGTGCTGCTGGGGTTTGCTGCAAGATCATGTTGGTGCCCTTGTGTCCTCAATGTCCTCTGGGACACTTTCTGCAGTTGCTTCCCAGCGGGTCAGCCCCCACCTGAACTGGTGCCTGGTGTTGTACTGGTGCTTGGTGTTATTCCACCCTGTGTGCAGGACTTGGCACTTCCCTTTCCTTGTCTTCATAAGGATCCTGTAGGCTACCTCAGCCTGCCAAGGTCCCTCTGAACAGCAGCATACCCACGTTCTGCATCAAACACTCCTCCCAGTTTTGCATCACCTGCAAACTTGCTGAGGCCCCTTTTGTAAGTCACTGCTGCAGAGGTTGTTTTACCTTGATCTTGGCCTATTAAGTTTGGTGATCTGGTCAGTGTTACTTTTTATGAACCAGATCCACAGGATGCAAATCCTGGGTGTAAATACAATTATGCCCTATCTTTGCACCCCTGAGAAAACCTTTCTTGTGTGTAGTACAAGAATTCCTCATCTACTCTGTGTTTGATGAGAATATGAAACCAAGATTTGACAACGGTGTTTGTGTAGCATGGTTCCAAATAGTTCACTGATTTCCCACAAATTTACAGTCTGGACTGGGGGAAAAAGTCAACATTTTCAAATCTGAGGTCCTGATGATGAGTATTTAGCGTGATATTAAAGCCTTTGATGAAGCTAATGGAGTATTAGATGTGTTGAGCATTTCCTGTACCCTGTGAAGGCTGCAAAGATTAAGTCCAGGCTACTTATTAAGATACAGAAATATGAAGATAACTGTCAGTCTTAGTAATTTTCATATATTTAAAGAGAGCCATGATTAATATTAAAAGGATGTGTTGTTCCCATGTTTAGCCCATTTTAGCTGAAGGCTGCCAAAAACAGCAGTGAAAAGAGGATGAACTTTCTACACTGCACATCTCAATGGGACATGAGCTTCAAAGATTGTGCAAGCATATGAAAACCTAATGCAATTAGTTAATCAGTTTATTGTCCCTTTGATTGTAGGCAAGAATATATTGATTTTTTTCCCTCCTTTATTAATTCTACATTTAAAGTTCTATATTTGAAACACACAAAAAAGGGGAAGTCAGTATCTGCAGCTCACCTATGTCACAGATATTACATATTTTGCAAAGCATTTTTAATATGACATTTCGTTCAGTGCAATGAAACCTGTTTCTGTGGCATACTTAATTTCTTATTTCCTGCCTGTCACACTTTTCTCGTTGATATAGCTTGCTGAGGATTTAACTAAATGGTATTAAAAAGTAAAATGTCTGCTTTCCTTCATGTTTCTGGGAAAATGGCACTCTGCTTTACTTTACATGAACATTTGTCTGTAGTTCTAAGCGGAGAATCCATTTCACAGTGGATTTTGCATAGTTCTTGTAATCCTGAGATAGTTTCTTAGAACCACTAGGCCACCTGAAATAATTATTCATTATTATTATTATTATTATTATTATTATTATTATTATTACTATTTATTCCCATTATTACTACTATTTACATGTAAGGGAAACATTGAATCTCTAC
The DNA here is from genome assembly GCA_018697195.1 of Certhia americana. Taxonomy (NCBI): domain Eukaryota; kingdom Metazoa; phylum Chordata; class Aves; order Passeriformes; family Certhiidae; genus Certhia; species Certhia americana. The sequence goes on from CM031857.1 coordinate 107,447,465, forward strand.
TTTTGCAGACAGTGGCGACAAACAATACTAAGAGAAAATCCTTCAAAGAGAAGCAAATGCTGTCTGGTAATTATTGTTACTTTTCTCTCACATACCACTCATTCTCATAAGAATTTTTTTTTAATTAGAGTTTTCAAATTTAAACAAAAATGTGCTTCCATTTCTGAACCAAACCCTGCTCCACATTCTGCAGGTGAATAAGTGACGTTTTCTATACTAACAAAGGGAAGATCTGTCATTAGCTTCACATCAAATCATTAGAATCATGCATCATAAAATATTTAAGACCCATACTTTTGTTCAATTCTGTTGGAAAAACAAAATACATCTACAAAAATGGATGGAACAGGATGTTAAACACCAGATAGGGTTGAAAAAATAGATAAATGCTTTCAAAGCCATTGACTGGTAACTTCCAATATTTCTATGAAGAATTTGTAGTCAGTGTGATGTCAACTCAAAAGATCATGTAACATGTTAGAGAAATTGCATTTAAAAATTCATATTTCCTGCAATTTATATGGCTATCAAATCTAGAATCTTTTGGTCTTGAAAATTAATTTCCACATGAATAAGTCATTATAAGATGAATAAGCTTGTAACCAATCACAGAAATGTCTTGCTAGTGAAATTCAATTTTGAGGACCTCTTCACACATTGTCAGTGTTTTCATTTATGCAAGCATGATCACAGGAAATGATGAAAGAGCAGCTTTCATAATTTCTAGGTGCCAAAAACTTCAAATCCAAATCCAAGTCTGTCAGAGTGAACAAAACTCTTCAGAAGCTAATGGAATTGAACCCAATTATATCAGGCTGAATTTGGTCCAGAGAACAAATTGTTAACTCTATGTAGAAGCAACTTTCGCTTCAGGTTAGGGAGAGCTGTACAAAACAATTATGACCCTAGGGGAAAGCAACAATCATCTGTAGAAGATTTAATCCTATCTTTGTCTCCTTTTAACAATTTTCTTCAAGTACTATAATAATGCACATGTGAATTCTTACTCTGTCTTCCCATCTTCCCACACATACCCCCAAGCCAAAGTCTTGAAATATTTTCTAAGCCATTGCAGTAATAACATTGCTAGATAATTTACAGAATATTTCTTTCAAGAAGAAAAGCAATTTTTATTTAAGTATGTGTCATGTTCTGTGCTGTGCTATAGGTTAGGAAAATACTACCAAACCTTTTGCAGCGCTGAACAACTTTCATGGGATTATTTTTGTGGAATTTTTCTTACTGATAATTTACTAAAAAAAACCAGAATAAATTAATAAAATCCAGAAACACAAAGTGCACTTTAATTTGCAGTATTGACATAATTGTAGATCACTTAGTTGCTGTTAATGATGACTGATGCTCCTTAAGAGTACTGTAACGAAGATTAGCTGGAACTGTTTTTGTTCTTTGCTGCAAGACCTTCAAAATTTAGATTTTTCAGACTGAAGAAACAGAAAAAGAAGCTACAAAGGGTATGAAATCTTGCTATCAGCAGAAGACATAAACTTTGCAGAAACACATTTTACATTATTTTGTGGCGTTTCTAAGGGATCTTAATATTGCTTTGTTCTGTTGCTTCATTCATCTATTTGCAAGCATTCAATCCAATTAAGGCCATAAATTCATGGATTAATATTCCTCAATTTTCTAGTTAAACCATATTAACATCTTAGTCACTTTCTTAGAGCAGAACCACCAGTTCGTGCTTCAATTAAAATCTGGACTGAGTAAACATCCTCCTTTGCTGTGATAATAGTTTAGTTCAGGTACTTTTCATAAATAGCATCAGTTTTGTTCTAATGAAAAAGATGCTCACTTTGTCTTTCATATGTAGTCCTATTAAATCAACATATATTTTAGAACATTTGAATAAATAGTGAAGATAATTTATTCTTAACAGCAGTGCTGGTGACCTTTCTCTTCTACCATGCAAAACCAAACAATCAAACGAGCAAATCCAAAAGGAAGTCAACAGAAATTGTGTGCCTAGATCTTTTTCCATTAACAATCTGTCCTAGGCTTCAGCTTTCCTGTCCACAGAACAGTTGTGACTAACATTCTCACCTCCCACAATGGTGTCACATGGTGGCAGCATGGCAACAGCATCAATTAATGCCAATTGGAATCCTTGCTTTTGTAGGAAATCAGTTCTGTGTCAGACCAAGGACACACTTTGGCACAGGGAATGGTAGAGCCTAAAAGTACATACACACATAGTTTTGCTGGTAATGGACTGACCAACTACATTTGTACCAGGATATTTCCCTGGCAACAACCTAGGTCTGTTTATCTGAACTAATTTTATTATTATTATTATTATTATTATTATTATTATTAGAGATGTCAAATTTGCCATGTTTAGTTTCAAGATGAAGAAACTGTAAAGCTTCTTTACAGAATCTTGTAAAGATTCTGAAGAAAACCCTTTTCCCATCTCCCCCTACCTGATTTTCGCCTGCATACTTCAAGTCAGCTCATCCAATGCATTCCTGAGCATGAACACAGACAAACTATGCAACTGGCTGAGGTTTTAAAATTACATATCCTCTCTTCAAGGATGTCTCATTTATTGACTAAGGCTGTTGGAGAAAGGAGTGTTTCACTTCAGAGGAGCTGTACCTTCAGTTTGCTGTGGCAAGCAGCACCATGTGGGCACTGAATACCTCAGACCTGCCTTGAGTCCTTTCAGAAGCTTGGACTGTGTCCTTGCAGGGCAGACATAAAGGTAGAAGCAAAGGCTCCTCATCCCATTACAGAAAAAAAAAGGAAGAAAAACTTGTGAAAGCTGATGCTCTTTCCTCTGATTGGTAGTGGGAGGGGTGGGATATGCAAGCATTCATTTGGGGGGTTAAATATCCACCTATTCCTGCTCCAGTGTTACCCTGGTGCCTTTCTCTGTGGCACTGAGACCATTGAATGGGACTTCTCAGTACCTTTTGAAAGCCCAGTGCAGAGAAGGGTCATTAATCACTTTGCTCCCCAAGATACTTTGCCTCTTTCAGGAGCAGCTTCTCATTATTTGAAAGATGCTTATGGAATTTAGTGAACCTACCCAAGCTAAATGAATAATATCATCATATAGGACAAGGGGTAATTGTTTTAAACTGAAGGAGAGCACACTTAGATTAAACATTAGGAAGAAATTCCCCAGTGTGAGGGTGGTGAGGAACAGAGAAGCTGTGGCTGCCCCATCCCTGGAAGTGTTCAAGGCCTGGTTGGTCAGGAATTTGAGTAACCTGGTTTAGTGGAAGGTGTCCCTGTCATGGCAGTGGGGTTGGAATGAGATGGTCTTTAAGGCAGCTTCCAACTCAAGTGATTCTATGATTCTATGATTCTATGATAACAAACTAGTTTGAAACATTAGTTTCCTCCATGCCTTCCTATTAATCTCTGCATTTGAAAACACTGTGTTTTCAAAAAGCATTCAAGTCTGACAATATAAAGGAGTGGGAGGGGCTTTCAGTCCCCCTCTACAAAAAATAGTGATGTATTCAACACACTTATATTCACTTTAACAGGCACACTTGAAACCACAGGAAAACCATTTACCCAATAAACTACCTATGAACAACTATATCCATAGATGACCAGTGTGTCTGAGAAAAGCTGTGTTTGGGCCTGCATGTAAGTGCCTGTAAGTAATTTGCATTCTTTTTCAAATTAATAAAATATATATTGATGAATTCATGGGATTTTTTTTTCATATGTCTAATTACAAATTAAGTTCTAATATAGGAAATTATATTAATATATTTTAATGAAAATTGAAAAAAAACCCCAACTATTAATTATTATCTGAGTGGTTTTAAGTGGTGTTGAGTCATATGTGATTCAGTTATTTGCCCCACTGCTAAAGCAATGGGGTTTTCAGCATGACACTAAGGATTTCTTACTGACAGCCCACAGCACTTTGCACCCACTCACCCTACCTCCTTCTGTCTTCGTCAGCTGAGACTAAAGATTTCACATGCATTAAATCTGAAGTTAGTTGATTAGGTTTAATTCAATGATTACTATGAAATTTAATTTGCTGGGGTTTTATGCTAAAAAAGACTCAAAGCCTGTACAAGTTTAATAGCTATCTCCAACAACTTCCTGATTTATCTACAGATTTTAGACTTAGTTTGTCAAACTGAGATTATCAGCTGAAATTTAAAGAGTGGAAATTTCTAGCTCTTCCAGTCAAATAGGAATGAATATTTGTAATGTTCAGTCAAGTAAAAAAAAAAAAAAAATATTGTTAAGTCATTGTCATAATTTTTTAAAAAATAGCTTAAAAAGAAAAAAAAAAAAAATCCCTGGAGGTTGGCCAGGCTGCATTTGTGTGTTTATAACTGTGTTATCAGGTCTTTCAAGCTAAATTGTCTCAATGAATGGACTTAGAAATATCACTTCTTTCTACACTGCTCTGGATAATAATGGTATTTATCTCTCCCAGAGAAGTATTTGAGGGTCTGGTAAAGCATCCATTATCTGGCATCCAAAGGCAGGGTAGAAGCGTAAAACATTAATAGAAGCAAGCAATACTTACCACTTAACTGTTTAAGGCATAGATTTACCTCTCAAGGTGTGAAATTTAGGCACACTCTGTTATTTGAAAATCCTGTATGTTTGCCAGCACAACCAGAAACTGAACATAATTACAAGAGGCTTGGGTGACTCACTAATAGTGTTTCACATTAAGTAAAGACAACAGCCTGCATTATCAGAGCTGCATTTCCATGCTCATTGTGTTTGGAGAGAAAATGGCCACAGCCATGGAGAGCATGCCATTGTCACCCTAGCTAAGTAATTAATTTCTCATTCAATATTACCACTGTTGTGAAAGCCCAGCATGTGCTTGGATGGCCACAAAAGAGAGCAACAGAAGCATTTAAAATATTGTGGGTTTTTTTTTTATTTGGGCTTTCCTTACAAATAATTCAATTCGTAGATTAAAAAACTGGGCATGCAGTTAAATGACCAGTTTTCTGATTTATCTACCAGCAACAAAAACATTCTGTTCTCTTAAGAGAATGAATTTAGATGCTGTAGCATTTTCATTAATTTTTTTCTTCTTAATGTAGCTCTCTGTCAGGGGAACTAAAATTCTAGAGAAAAGCCTGAGATGTCTAAACAATTCATCCCGGAATTTTAAAAGTAAAGGTAAGCTCCTCACAGACTAATGGAAAATAGAGCCATGCAGTAATTGCTTTCAAAACACAGTATAAAGTTTAGCTACTTTCTAACCAATACCCATATTCACAAGAGGATTTCAGCTTCCATAGGGGCACTCAATACCTAAATCCTCAAGTGTTCTCCACAGAAATCTCCATTTAAACTTTGGGCCTCCTTGGATGATGACAAATAAAAGTGGCAGCATGTCTGCTTATCCTCTGTGGATGTTGCAGCTTCCAGCTCTGCTTCCCTCCAGCCAGGGCCTGGCAGGGCTGGGGATGCAGGCAGTGGTCTCGGCAGGGATTTGGTGCTGGTCCAGCAGGTAGGAGATCCCAGTGCTTCAGTAGCTGCAGCAATTGCATGGAAGCTGTGGTTAGAAGAGGTGCCTGACACTTCAGATGATTCCTGTTTTGTTTTCCAGGACTCACACAATTCCAGGGCTACAATACCAAATTCGATGATTTATCCATAAGCAAAGAAATACTGCTTTTGATAGTTTCTTCATTTTGTTTATGACTCTTAGGAGGGGAGGAAGTGAAAGGAAGAAATATTTGCAAAACACTTTGCTCTTGCTGTGATCGATGGCATGCCCACTTTGACTGAAGAAGGAGTGAAATGAGATTAACACTAAGAAAGCTAAGGTGATGTGCAATCAGAAAATAAAGACAGGTGAAAATATGATCCCAGACACAGATGCCAGTTCAAGCTTTTTCCCTGGCATCACTTGTCTGTTAGAATGTATGGGGACATTGTACAAGATTAGTAATTCCTGGCAGTTATTCCAGAGTACTCACTAAGGGCCAGATTTCTGATCTCCGTTAACATGAAATGATGCTCAAGCCAGTGCATTTTTTTTAAAAATATGGACTGAATAGTATTTTAATATATAATTTCTTCTTACAAGACCCTTTCATTCTGTATGAAGGTAAAAAATCAAAGTTGGAGAGGGAGAAGACAGTAAGGATATATATATATATTTTGAAGACCGAAAGGAGGAAAATGGAATGTCGGTTAGAGTGAGACAGGGTAATAAAAGTAAAAATTAAATCAGTGTAGCTACATGATTCTTTATGGGAATTCCTTTCTCATTTGCCACCTAACTTTAATGTTAACATTAGGATCTGCCATAACTGTTGTTTGTAGTAGTTAGACACATTTTTAAAATTTTGGGCAATATCTACAGCTTCCTTTCTCCTTTTGTGAAATTTAGTTGTTGGCAATATTTTAAAAGTTGTAACTCCTACAAGAACATCACTTTTCTGTCTTAGATCCAGGGTTTCCTAGCACTCAAAAATTTGCAGATTGTTTAGAAAACAATCTGAAATATTTCGTTAGTTTCCAAGGGACATGAGAGACAAGAAGGTTGTTTGCCAGAGACATGGAGATACTTGAAGATGTAGCTCTCACCACACTGGTCCAAGCAAGAGGAAGGTGATGTTCAACAAAGAAACAGAGATAAGAAGGAGGAAAAGGAGATTCAAAACATCATAGTAGAAGTAAAACTAGGAAAGACTTTGAACTCTTTAATAGCATTCTACCCATCCAATTTGACATGTCAGTTTCAATTTTTAAATACTTGGATCAAAAGCTTTTAGATATTTGTCATTTCACTTCTTTTTTTTTCTTTTAAAACATGCACAGGAAATTTTCAGCCCATCTCTGTCATCAGCCAAGTAACACAGTCCCAGCTAAGGCCATCTGAACAAGAAACCTAATCAAAGCTGGAGCCTCTGCTCCAGACTATCTCTCCTAGGAGCAGCATTTCAAAAGAGTAAGGGAAGCTCAAGGAATTTGAAGCTGCTCAAGGCAGCTATTTTTTTTCTTTTAATGTACTACTGTTCATCACACATGAAAATATAGTCATTACTGATGACATCATGTACTGAATTCTCTAAATGCACTATGCACAACAAACTGATTTGGTTCTGATCACATAAAGTCTACTTTAGTAGATTTTTGTTCAATTTAGTTATTTTAGTTCATATTAGGGCACCAAACCTGTGTAAAACATTATCATAAACAGCATATGATTTTTCTGAATTAGATTTCAGTTGTTTTTATCTCTCCCCCTTTTAAAATGGTATTTAATTTAATCTCTGAACAGGTTTACCTCTGCTATTATGGATAATTTATTGTGATCAAAAAAGAGACTTCCATTTCAATTTTGGTGAAATAGTGGTGTCGTTTGCATTGGTCCCTCAGCCATGTTGATGTTAGTCTAACTGGAAGCTTTCACCATAAAGGTGGCTGCTGTGATTACATTTGATCAGCTGTAAAAGGGATTTCCCAGAAAAAGGAATGGAAATGCTTTTATAGCCTTTTAGGTAATGTCAGAATTTTTTTCTTGTTTTGTTAAAATGAGCTTTTGCCAATCTCTAACAGCATGATCCAAATCCCATTTGAAGGCAATGGAAAGTCTCCCATAGAGTTTGATGGCCTTTGGATCAGTCTCTAAGTGCATCTAGACATAATGAGATGTTAATATGAATTTTATGCTGCTGTGTATAGGAATAGATTTCCCAACATTTATTTTCCCCACTAATGCAAAAGGAGTGATCTGCCTTTTTAAATTTTACTTTCCTGCTGTAATCGGTATGCACGCAGAAGGAGGATTTATGCAGCTCAGTGTGTTCCCTACCTTCTCCCCTCCCACCACCCTTTGCCGCTGACACGCAGCGAGCTGCGGAGAGCATCACTCGCTCCCGGGGGCGTCTGAAGGAGAATTCCGGCCTCGCCTTTGCCTCACCATCGTCTTGAAAACCCAGGGTGACAAAAAGGCAAAATTGAGGGAGGCGGAGGGAGAGGAACACAACCAATAAAATAAAAGAAAATAATAAAAAGGAGCAACCGAAGAGCACCAACCCCCGGGGAAATCGGGAAAGTCTAATCCTGGTTTCTTGCTCCACCTGGCGGGAGATGCGATTTGGGCCAGCGAGACCCCAAGGGCCAGGGGGGTGTGAGGGACCCGCCTGCTTCTCCCATGGGTTTTGGGGGGATTTTACGGAACCCGAGGGAGGCAGCGGGGGCCGATGTGGGGTGTCGGGGAGCGGGTCTCAGCTCACGCATAGGTTTCTCCGTTAAGGTGAAGTTCCTTCTGTTTTGGGTGCCGAAAGGGAATGATGTTTTCTGCAGCTCCTTAGCGTTGTCACCCGAGTTTGACCTCCCTAGGGACTCGGGGACCTTGTGTGACTCACGGCGGTGTAAAGATTAACCCCTTCCTTTCAGTGGCCCGATGGCTGGGCACAAGCTTGCAGGGCTGTTTTCTGTAGGACAAGTATTTCACATATAAATACACGGAAATTCTCTGAAGAGAGAAAATGTATCTTGTGCGAATGTCTCAGTCACTCTAAGAAGAATAAAAAATCATCTGCTTTGGGTCAGTGACATTGCTGCCCTAGTGAAGAACACTCACTGAGTGTGGGAAGTTGGAGACAGCACAACGTGTACTGTAGGAAGTGGTTTTGATCAGCGTGAGCAATTCCAATACTTCTCAGAAGCTGTTAGCACATCTTAAATCTACTCTTTTATAAATATTTGGAACACAGACAGGCGTTAATGGCAACATTTTCATGCCCTTAGGTACAAAGTGAGCTTTCTCTGGAACACTCTGCTCTGCATCTTTGAAAGCCTCAGCAGAGGATTCACCCCGAGATGAAGGACCAGGGAAGCCACAGCTCCACAGCAAGGCAGGCTGTAGGAGGAGTGGCTGAGATCACATCCTCCTGAGGACAACTGTCCCAGCAGGAGGCTGGAAGTAGACTCCAGACTAATACTGGGTTGTTCTAGTTCCTTGCAGTCTAATGGCCTGGTGGCATTTCTGGGCTACTTTGAATGTGGCACTTGTGAAAGGCCCAGGGTCTCAGACTCCTTGCCAGAGAGGAGGCAGCTTGTCTGTCAGTGCTAGCAGGTGATGGTGACCTGTCAGGAAAGCCAAGGACAGCACTGTGAGCTGAAGAACAAGGAGAGAGAGATCTGCATGTTGCCATGAGAGGGAGGATATCTAAATATGAGACAGCCTGAGTGCCTGCAGCCAGAGCTGCATAATGACTCTGGACATACAGTTAGACACATGGAAAGAGGTTTTTCCATGGATTCATAGCCAAACTTTGGCAAGAGAGGTGGCAAGCCCTGATCTTGGTATAACACCACTAGGATGGAAGTAGCTGCAAAGTTTCACTGTTTATTAGTTTTCCCAAGGGCCAATGAAGGGGAAAAAAAATTACCAGTAGAGAATATTTATAACAACCATTAGTTATTTTCTCTCCATTCCTTCAATAACTGCTTCTGCAGTAAAGGCCAGCTATTTGACAGGCTGCAGAATATAGATTCTCATTGTGTTGATTGATAATTGAGGCATTTGTAAGTCAGTCTTGATTATGTAAAATTCTTGGCATGCCTGACTTTCACACATAAACTTTCCTCAAACATACATCTTGGGAGACCATTACAAACCCTCTTTTCCTAAAAAGCCTGAAAAGAGATACACTATCTCTATCTTCCTTTAAATGTCATCAAACCAAACCTATTTATTACACATTTCAGATTCAACTTAACAGTTTCAGAGTGATATATTTGAGGAGAGTGGTAATCTCTTAGATTGCTTAAAAACATGCTGTTCTTCAGTGAAAAGAAAGATACATACTGCATTAATAACCAAACCGAAAAAACCTTGCATTTACCAGAGAATTATTATGCTATTTCCTCTGACCAAGAATTTTCTGATCCAGCTGAAGACTGAGTAGCTTTCAACATTAACCATTTTCAAAGCATACTAGAATACAGCCATGGGTATCCATAGTAAATTTTAGATCTGAAATCATATCATCAAATAGATAATTTCTTCAATTAGCTAGTTGCAATAGCTCTATCAATTCAAACATTTATCCCAGCTGGACTGTATGGGTATGTCCAATACTTGGTTCATGAATCCTGCCAGCAGTGCAGGAACAGCAACTGTGCATCAGGTGAGCTCTAGCAGATGACATCTTTTATCTGGATTCACAAGATGATCACCCCAGCTGTTTGGTACAGTTTGTTTATTCCCTGAATTCCCCTTGTGCCTCCCCTCTTTGCCTTCATCTGCATTGAGCAAAACAAATATATAAATGAAAAGAAACTCAGGTTGACAAACCACAAGTTCACTGCCAAAGGAAGATTAGACATGTATAACAAGAAGACATTACATATTTAGTCATAGCTGCACTCAATGTGCAGAGATTATTTACCAGGTCCAGGGTTTAAATGTGGCAGATGGATGCAGGCTAGCAGTTCCTACGAACAAAGATTCTGTGTCAGGAAAAAGGTGTGTTCAGCTTCTGGGAAAGAAATTTACCTCTCAGCAGGCACTGGCAACTCTAATCTTATTTGCATTTCTCAAAGCAGCAGCACACATCTCCCTTTCTCAGCCCTAGCTCTGCCTGCCAGCCAAAGCTGTGCTCTACTGATAGGTAGTAAATAATGTAGGATTGTGCAGGTTGTCATGAGGCCTTTTCTTTCTCCTGTGCTGCAAACTCCTTTTCAGAAGCAATAGTTAAAGTGTCAGCAGAGTGGGATTACCGATACGATAGTCAGCACAGTTTTGGGCAGTTTGAGCTTTCAGGAATTTTCCATGAATAGACACCAATCATTTCACTGCCATGCTGGTGAGGTGCTCTGTTGGTTCGGGTGTTTTTTAGATGGGGATCAGAGAAACAAGCACCTTAGGGTGAAAACAGATATAATTTTGTAGATTCATGCAAGGCACCAAAAAATCTAAGGCTATAAGATAATGGCATTTTACTCCTAGACTTTGAATTATAGTGTCTTTCAACTTTATTTAATGGATTTGCACTGTAAAAACAAAATTCCTGAACATAAACATTTGTTGCTATAAATATTTAAAATTCTTCTCTGTGAAAATACAGATGAGACATATTAGCAAACACAGTATTGTGTCTCATTATGACTTCTATGCATAATGAAAATGTTAAAAGCAATATGGTTTCTTTTAAAATAATACTATCACTTAGAGTAAAATGGTATACCCTTGAAGATGTTGTTATTTCACAAATGTTCAGCATGCAGGCTCTCATACAAATGCTTGTTGCAATACAGCAGAAGCCTATACTGCTATAAATTCTCACTAATGCAAATTACTTGGATGGAAAAACCTACCTTTATGTTATGTTGTTCATTTTAATGTCAATGCCATTTCTTCATTCTTCTATTTATATAATTGTATTATTAAAAATATTTGTCTGTTAGGTGGAGATGAGCAAACAGCCCAAATTAAAAACACTTAAGGCTCAGGCAACTGCACCAACAATCTGTGCTCTGGGCAGCCACCTCTGCTTGAGAGATTTCAGCTCACAGCCTGCAGACTCTAATAAGGTTGGGAATCTCAGGCACAATAATAAGGGAGGAGTTCCCAGGTTTTGAAGAGCCTTAGGCTCTCTTCAACAATTCAACAACTGTTCCTGGAGCAGTCCCAGCATTGCCCTGTGCTGGAAAATTACTAACCTTGTAGGTTAGAGGCTGAAATTTCTGGGGCTGAGGTACATCACAGGGAAAGATTTTCCTGCCACCAGCCTGTTACAGAGCCACCACCCACCCCTGACACATCGATAGGATCCTGGCCCACAGAGCTCACTCTCCACACTGTGCTGCTTTGAAGTAAAACAAGAGATGTCATAGGATTCATGAAAAAAACCTGAACTTTGGCAACAAAGTGCCTCCTTTTGGTTTTGATCAACAGCACAAACAGCAGTACTAGCACAGAAGGTGGAACCCTGGCTTGTGCTAAGAGGTCAAACAGTTTCTCCTTAGCTCCAAATAAAAAGGCTGCAAGGATGGAGATGAAAAACAGAAAAACAATGCAAAACATAAATGCTCATTAAATAATTAAACAAACAAAAACCAACAAAAAGAGGAACCATGAAAATTTGACTCCAGGTATAATTAGAATTTCTGGGGTTTTCCCCCATCAGATCCACTTACCATCTACCCTGTTACCTTATATCCTGAATAGTTCAGCATGATATTTGCAGAGAAAAAAGTTGGGGGACGTGCTATGTCATATTCTAAAAATCTAATTAATTTTGTTCTGGTTTTGCTGAACTAGAAAGCGTGCATTTGATTTTGTTAAATATTGTCACTAAACGAGTTTTCTAAAATAATGTAGATAATTTCCTGGGAAAAGCATAGAAAATTCCATAGTTTCTATAGTGAAAACACCCCAAAGGGAGCAGCCTGTCTCTCCACTATATTTTTCAAAAGAAAAGCTTCCCTAAGGCTCTGTGAAGAAGATGATAGTGAAGAGAATGTGTCTTCTAATGTTTGATTGGATACCACAGAGAAAATGTGAATTCCAGTGAAAGTGAATCAAAGATACAGTTAAAGGGCAACATGTTCTGTTTCTTTCCTTTATGTCATATATGAGATTTTAACACTGAAGTGGAAATGTGAAATGTTGCTGTAATTTCAACCAAATATTCCGTCCTCCACAGCAGTCACATTGTCTTTTGAGTTCTACTACTCTAGTGAGCCACTGCTCATTTTTCTACACCTTTTCTTCACACCCATGTACTACATATGAGTTCCCAAAACATTGCCTCTTGTCTGTAATTATCTAGAAGAAGAGTTTGATTTCACAGAAATATTCTGAGTTGAAGGGACCCACAAGCATCAATTATAGAATGCTATGTCTTTTTAATTACATGGGAAACATTTTTCCTCAGTGTCTCTGTGCATGCATTTCTACAAATAGTGAATTACATCTATACTCACCTTTCACTTAGGTAACTCCTGACAGCAATGACATTTCCATTATGTCGAGGCCAAGATGGGATTCCATCCGTTCCATCATTTCTTGAAGCTACCAGCCCCACCACACAATCAAAGTCATGCAAAACCAAAGCCTTTCTACTTTATTTATGGTTTTGTTACATGTGGAAGTCATTCTAACTGGACATGTTCCCTTGGAATCTCTGGCAAAAATAAAAATGCAGTCACATAACTCTGGAGCTTGTTTAGAAAGTACTTTAGTCATTGAGAAGTTTGAGCCTTGCCCTTATTCAAAATTTTAAAAAAATAACAACCAAACATTATTGCTACACTCTTCCCTTTTCATATTATGAACTTTTTGCTGTTACAAAATTGGTGCTGAGACTGATGAAAATGCTACAGCATGGAGAACTTTTTGCATATGCACAGCTGGGGAAAAAGGGAAACCTTTAAGCAAAAGTGCTACTGACTGACAGCACAGAACAAAGTACGAGAGAAGTTGATGAATATCAAACAGCACAAGCATGAGTTTTTATTACCTCAGAGTTCTAGGTTTTTTTCTTTTTCCTTTTTACCATGTTATCTTTTCATTTTTCAATTATCCATGATCTCCTGACTGACAGAAGAAATCAATCTCTGTGCCAATATTATGGGTTATTTTATTATGGGGAATTATTTAATAACAGGGTATGTTTTATCTCTACCTATGTCTTGGTGATCTCAGTGAGAAGCTAGCAAAACTCAAAGCAACTTGAAGAAAACACATAAGTGTCAAGGAAGAATGAAGTTAAACTACAAATGCCCATTGGAGGAATGTGAATTTATTAATGCCTTCCTTCTGAAAACAAAAATAAGACATGACCATGATTTCAGAATTAGTACACAATGTTTCAGGAGTGAGTGGTAGAAACAAGCATTTTGTTTTCCTATAATAGAAAGAAAAATAAAAAAGGTAAGAATGGTGTTCTAAAATCTGTTCTCTATAGACTGATGAAAACTGCAAAAGAAAAAACCCACATTATTGAGCTGAATTATATTTCCATGACATGTTTGAGGAGTGAATGAAGAACTTTGCAGTTAACTTCCTAAATTCATTCTCACTGCAAGCATATGTTTGCCTACATGTCAGTGCTGCCTCAGCTCTCTGTGTCAGCTACTTTTCTTCCAGGACTGTCTCTGATATTCTTCCTTTCCATTACCATTTGTCACCTGGCAGATAAAACTCTCGATTTCTGAGCTTGATAGGCTAAATTCAATGTCAGACATCCTGCTGGTCAGAGTAGCAAACTATGGCAGGCTGAACAGCAGTATTATATTAGATAAGGAGTCTGGGGTTTTCCCTAGCTCAAAGATAACCATTATGAATGGTTATAAATTCAAATATTTCTGGCCTGTAATTGTGATAACCTGGAGATTTTTTTGTTTGGCTGTTTTTTTCCAGGTTATTAATCAAAGCTTCTATTCTATCTCCACCATATTTTTCATTTTGAAGAGTTCTGTAACTTAAAGCTTATATTTCTGTAACTTGAAAATGACCTATTCTATGCTTTCAAATGTAGAAAATGCATTGATTTGGCCTATACATGATAAATATGCCAGAGTTTTATAACCCAAATCATCAATTTCTCTGTTCTCCGCTGCACTCTCTTCCTCTGTCTAACCACTGGTGGCAACAGGACTGACTGCATTCTTGTGACATAATGGGTTTGGGTTTGTTTAGTTTCCTGCCAGAAGAAATAAAACACAGCAGGAAAAACTGGCTCCTGGAATGACTTTGGTAGGACTGCCTAGTAGTTACTTCTACGGATGTTTGTTTTTATGTCAAGAATTTGTGAAAATATTATTGAAAATGAGAAGTTGCCTCGTATATCATTACTCTGTGAAGGGCCTTCATTCAGCTTCACTGAGGTTAATTGCCTGTTTCTTGTGATCCTGCTGGGCAGTCTGTGTGTTTCCATTTGCAGCTCTCCAATGATCACACACTGCAAAACAATCACACAGGTAACAGGATATCACTCTTAAATACAAACAACCACCCATAATCCTACCTATTAATTTCATCGGACGTTTCATTCTGCTTCTGGTGTTTCAAAAGATTTAACTAGAAACACATAAAAAAAAAAGTAGATTTAGTTGCATTTTTTGCAGTCATATATTACAAGGCTAAATTAAAAAGTTGGAGTTTCAGCACAAAAGAATTGTGTTTAGTGGAAAAATATGAGAAATTTCCCCTTGGTCAAGTGTTCTGACTGTACAGCTGCCATGTGCCTGTGCACACACTTCCTAAAAGTGAGGCCTTGAATATTTTTCTCTCGAGCAGCAGAACTCTTGGGGAACTGCAGCTAATAGAGAATGCAACCACACGTCTCCTTGGCAGCACCGCTACTAGGAGCACATTTAGCTCATCCTTTGCTCTTTACAATTGCTTCCCATAGAATATCAAATAAAATTCAAGGTCTCAGCACTTATCTGCAGTGCTTAGATACCCAAGGCTGTAACCAGTAGTGAGCACAAAGCACAAGGGAGCTTTCATGTCCTGAAAAGACCCTGTCTCCACACTTGGGTAAGATCAGGGCATGCAGAAAATCCCACTCATCATTTTGTCTAGGTTTCCATAGAAAAGAAACCTAAGTGTGTGGAGGAGTAGAAAGCAACTGCTTTGGATGAGAAACAAGGCAAGACAAGGGGTGTAACTACGTACAGACACGGGACTGAAATTGTGGATATCTTATTCTGTAGCTAAATAAGATATCTGACAGTTTTCTTATTCTGAGCTCATGATTTTAAAATAATTTGTGATTCTTTGATTTTCTCTTTGCAATAATAAATGAATGGAGTTCTTGAGTGATTTCTAAGTTTTTTTGTAGAAAGAGTGTAGATGTTAAAGTGAAACATTAATTTTGCAAAAGATCACCCAGCAGTTTGGTAACAAGAAAGACGTAGGAAAAAATTACTTTTTCAATGCCACTTTTTGGTTGGTCACATTGTGGAAAATTACAGAGACCTGAGAAACAGGTCTCTATTGTGGAAAATTACAAATGAAGAAAATAAGATAATTGGAACTAAGGACGAACTTTTTTCTTTCTATTTCCAAATGAAATGTTGCAAGAACAGGTACAGAGCTGCAGCCAGACAATACAATATGCACTGTCATTTCTGGACCACTCAAAATTGTACCAGAGCCTGAATACCCTTACAGATGCCTCCTTGTTTTTACTTCCTTTAAAGCCCTAGATCCATTAGCAAACTTTCATCATTCTTCTTGTAATGCCACGAGAGGTAAAAGGTGTCTTCTCCCACTTGGAACTGACTGGGGCTGTGTCAGATCCAGTGTAGCCCCTGCTCCCTTCTCACAGAGGCCACCCTTGCAGCTCCCCCTCTGCCCTCACCCTGACACCTACACCACTGATACTCTTGCATCTTGGTCTTGTAAAACAACAAAACCTTTTAAAACAAACTGAAGACATTCTTAGTTATGGTATTACAGTATTATCTGATCAGTCAGAGCAAAGTGTGGAAAGATTAAAAGATTCTGGGAAACTAATAATAAGTAATTCAATTATGTCCTTTAATATTTTTATGAGGTTTTTTTAAATTTTTTTGGTTGGTTTCCTTTCTATTAACTTGTCATATGAAAAATTAAATGTATAAAGCAAATCTTTTATGATGAATGCCTCAAGCAAGAAGAGCTGTCCATCAGCAGCCATCTTATTTCAAGCCTATTTGTACATATGAACAGGTTTCATATTTAATTTCAATGTAAACTGTTGAGCAAACATGTTTCCATGCCTTTTCTCTTGTTTTCCTTCAACAGTCTGTCTGCAAAGTCTCTGTCTTGTTTTTTTCCATTGCTGAAGGCTCTAAAACAAATCAAGTTCCTCCCTGAATCCTGAATCTGAACATGACAAACCCCCCTCACCTCCTGCCAATTTTTTACGCTTTGTAGACAACTGCTACAATTTCTGCTTTATCTTTATGTAGGATCTTAATTTTGCTAAGAAAACCTCTGGATAACAGCTGCACAGAAGGTTGCATTTCCCTCTCTCTGGGGAAATGCTGTTCCTACTCAATACACCTGTGTGGCCCAGTACAGGCTGCAGCAAAGTCAGAGTGAGTGCATCTCTGTTCTCTGGATTAATGCTGGCCTTTAGAGGTGGGGGATTTGGGGAACTCTTTGTTTAAATCTTGAGTGCTCACAACCAGTCCAATACTTGGGTTGTATGTACCCCTCAATTAGCTAGCTTTCCAAAATGCTTTAAAAAAATGCCAAATTAAAACCATTTAGGAGAGGAGCAATGGCAGAGAGAGAAGATAAGTAAGGTTGTGTCTGCTGCCAGATGCTTCTCACAACAGTGTTCAGTGATAATACTGAAGTGCACAAAAGCTAGAAGTGAGCTAATGTAAAATTATCATAACTTTTCTGAAATCAGTAAATATTATCAAAAGCCCACAGGATTTGTATTTTCACTCTCACCTATCTCTTTATAGATAAAAATACTATATCACGTTCCCTATCAGCAGCTTTAAAAGTGCTACTTACAGCCTGCAGAATTTTTAAATCTTTACTTTCCATAAAGTGAAAAATGCATTTTCCCCTATTTGCAGACACACCTACTTAAAAACCCCAACACATTCAAACATTCAAATCTTATTAAACCCATTCTATCTTTTTGCTAAGCCTGTGATCACTATCATAAGGCAAGTCAGGTAATGTTTAAACACAAGGGTCAAAAGTTAAAACCGCAGAAGTCAAATATAATACCAGAAGTCTGACATTTTCTCATTTCTTGTATTAGTACATGTTTTTGCATGGGAAGATACCCTTACATTATTTCACTTTCAAATTCTGTTTGTAGACAAGAATGTAAAACAGCACTGAGGCAGAATTACTGGTGATAGCCACAATTGCTTTTCATAACAATTTACTCAGTGAATAACATTCCCTAGGAAGCTGTTGCATAATTAGATTGAATTGCAAAAATAGGTAGATATTTTAATGCATATGCCATAAGAGAATGGATAATGGAGGGGATGATATTATACAACAAAGTTTGGCTATTATCTTGTCTTTGTTGTATTTTTATTTTGACATATTCTAAAAAGGACTACAACCTGGAGCTTTTTTCTATTAAAATAAAGCTTTCTAAAAATATTAAGTGAAATACTCCTTGTTTTCAGAAGATAGGATTGAAAATCTTAGGATTTGTCATGAAATTAAAATGCCAACAATATTTTTGAAAACCTAGCATATTGCCCAGAAAAGTAAGCAGTCTGTAAGAGTGCTTTAAGCAGTTAGAGGGTTTTACAGAACTATTTATAAATAGTTCTGTTTAAAACTATGCAGAAATTATATAATTCCAGGATACGGATAATAAAAAACATTTTTTCGAAAATATATGTTGGGTAAGGAGACAAGGATCAGCTAAATAAAAAAAAATCAAAAAAAACCTTCAGGAGGATTAACCACCTGCATCAAAAAGAAAAAACAAATCCATATGCCCTGCTAATCCCTGGATTCTCATCTATGAGCTCTTTGTTTGTAAAATACATGAAATTATAATGGCAGCATCAGAATACATCAGTGCTGAATATATCAGTGTTTATCCAGGCACAGTGTACACAAGGCAGATGTTGGACTGACCCCTGCTCAGTGAAATCTGTCTGATGGTTTAGTTGCTCTTCTCATTTAAAATGTCCATGATGAAGAAAGATGTCAATAGTGCACCTTTAAATTTCAGGAAAGTGTTACTCACATACCTCCTTGGGAGAACACCAGATCCAGACTGAGACAATGTCATGGCAGCATTAGTTTAGAGCATGTCTCAGACTTCTGAAAAGAGCAAAGATAAAAGAAAACGAATTTGGGAAAAGTGGGGTTATAACATTGTTTTCCAAATAGCAAGGCTTGCTGCTTCAGGCAGGAAGAGAGAATTGGAGATCATGTTATCCTATGGATTTCCTTCGCAAACTGAAATCAATGATGCATAGATGAATAGGGTTAGTGTAGGATGAGAAGAGAGTAAGGAAACAAAAGCAAAAAAAAGTCTCAAAATCTCTACTGATGAGGAACAACACACACTCCCGAAGCACTGCTGCTCCATGTCACTTCAGGTATTACTGGTGAGAAAACAAAGTTGGAGAATAACACGCGGGCTCTGGAAAGAGAGAAAGTGTGTCCAAAAAGTAATCCAAAGACTAAAAAATCACCAGAAAATGTTACAGAGGACAAGGAGAGGAAAAGGGTGGATGAGGTTGGCTTGTTGAGTTTGATGTATCTCTGAGTGAACAGCACTGTGTGTATCTGGAGTAGTGTACATACAAGCCTTGGGGCATTTCTAGGCTATCCATAGTTTGCCACAGCAATTAAATGTGGCATTCAAGAGTAATCCTTGAGGCAAAAGTATCACTATATGCCAGTTAAATTATCATGGGTGAGTGAACAACAGACAACTGCCTACCAGTTTTCTACTGTGAACATGAAGAAAGCATTTAATTCTCTGGCACCTCTGTTATTTGCCTTAGGTATAAGAAACGTATCTTGTAATTGCTATTTATTAAAATTTGCCTCTATAAGTACACAACATAATCAAGGTCCATAAATAAAAGTAGCGTGCCATATCTTCTGCTTTGCCTGAGAAATTACCTTTCTCCAGGAGACAGGGAAAACATGCACCCAAAAAAATGGCAACTGTAGGCTGTCTACCTCTGGTGATTTGCAACACCATGAGGGGGAAAACCAGCAACACATAGGTTCATTTTTTATTTAAGTGATAAGAAAGAGGCAGTGGAAGAATGACTGTGAGCTCTATGGAACAGCCAATTGCTGCATGGAATTATTATGGAAATAATTTTAAGGGGAAGATGAAAGCATCAGAGGAGCTGTTTGAAGACAAGCACAACTACAGAATATGGCTTTTGTTTTCAAGATACAGTTTTATTTCACTGCTCCATTTATGCTCCTAGCAGATGGTGTTTTCTTCTCAAAGCTCCAGAGAGCCAAAAGTAAAAATAAAATCATACAGGAGTAGTGTTTCAAGGGAATTTTTAGAAGGTTGTCTTTTCCTTCACCTGTATATGTCCTCATTTGTCTGAATTCATTGAGAGCTTTCAGCTCTTACCAGCACATTACCATAATTACTAATGTTCATATGGTCACTTCTGACATGCTCACTGGCAGGTTTGGAGTGGGTTTTCAGAAGTTCAGGAAGAAACCTGACTTGAAACCTTAGAGAACAATTTAATTTCTGTTATGTTCCTAACTTTCTCACTTTATCACTGCAAAGCAACAGTTCCTTCCCATTTTTCCTTTTCATTTTGATGTAAAACTTGTTTATAAAATGTTTTATTGCCTACATATCTTGCAAATAGATAGATGAGAGTGTGAGCTATATGAATTCCACTGACTGGTGGCAGTTGAGACAAAAACAAAATATAGAAAGGATAGAGGAAACAAAACAAACATGGTACAAGTACAGTTTAGTTTCTTATTTCTTTACAACAGAAGAACCTATGTCTTCCCCCTCTACTTTAGTATTGTCTATATTAAAATATTGCCTGCACTATGAACTAATACAAAATGGAATGGTTATCCATTAAACACTAATTTTTAAAAATTATATTATATTATGTTTGTATTACTGCACCAGCACTATTGTAGCAAAGACTATATAAGTTTCCAATAATAACAACTTACTGAATTTGGAAAATAGATCTCTTAGTAGGAAAAGACTAGCCAGTGGAAGTCAGAGGAATGGTTCACAGGTCAGCAACATAAGACCATAAGGGGTTTTTTGAAGGCAATATTCTCAGCCAGAAGCATTCAAATAGCTGTCAGTCTCAGGTTCCTCCTTTGCTTTTTTCACTCTATTCCTGAACAGGCACTAAAGAATTTAGTAGCATAGGAAAGAGCTCTTTTACAGAAACAGAAATGTGATCCTTGGTTGAACACAATACTCTGCTCATTGCAGAAGTGAGATAAACTATTCTTTTCAGAGCTTGTTGTGTCATTTCCCATTGTCTTTTCCAAGGAAAGCACTGTTTTCTTATTGACATTATAGAATATAAGAAACCATAAGAAAAGCTATGCGAAGTGGGGCTTTGTTAAGCTTCCAAAATGTTCTTTCTGAACACCCCTGCCCTTCATGGTACTGCAGTTATTATGGTGAGAACATACATCTCCTCTCTTGTTGCACTATGACACGAAATGAACACATGCACTCACTACAACTCTTCGCAAAGAAGGAAAGAAAAGAGGAAGTTTATTGTGTGACCTCAATATATATACTATTCCAAAGGTGACCAGGGTTTGGAGGGTGAAGTTGCCACCTCTCTAACCACACTGGTCAAACCAAGAGTCCATCAATTCTCGTTTTCTCTAGAAAGGAATGCAAAACAATCATTGTTTACATGAAAGTGCATGAGAACTCTACTACAAGAATGCAAAACATAGAAGGCTAAGAAAAACGTTCAAAGAGCAGGACAACACTCTCTCTTGCAGGAGCTCCAAAGGTCTCTGAAATCTTTATGTTCTTGGGGCTGCCTGTTCCACAGCTGGATTTGTAAAAAATGTGCTTTTTCCTTCAGTGTAAGGGAATGTTATCTCTGTGAATCTCACTGATTTGGCAGACTTTTTCACTGTGTTTTTGTTTCAAGATTAATCTACATCACATGAGGTCTGAGACAACTCGGAGCTGGAGGGAGTGGTACTGTCCTGTAAGAACTGTCCTGTAAAGTTGGGCTCTTTTCATTCCCTTTTCTTCTTAAGCTGATAAGTCCCCTGAAAAATTAAGTGAAATTTTCACCTCAGTGCTGTTTCCAAAGTTGTATCTCCAGATGTTTCAAATAGGACAAGTTTTGAGGATACAAAAACCCATTCTTTAACCTGAAGTTTCTGTTAATGATGGAACATAATTAATTTTCTATTTTTCATGCATACACAGACACATGTGTGGATTTGATAAATAAAAACTACTGCTGTTTTTTTAGAAAATACACAGGTGATGTTTAGAGTGAAATTCATAACGGAACATGGGCTAAATTGCAGGTGATAGGCTTTGAGAGAGAGATAAAGCTTCACTTCACTGTGCTCTCAGTGAGGATGCTGGATTCTGGGATACTTTCAGGAGATTATAGGATAGATGAGATTTATTCTACTTTCTAACTATAATTCATTTATTCCTTCAAATTAAGTGGTCCTATGGAACACAGCTTACCTTTCCAACATCACAGAGCAAGAAACATTTGCAGGTAATAATGCTAGAAATTACCTTGATTTTTGCATAGAATTTACTGTTTTCATACTTAAAAAAGATTTTTTCTTTCTCACACCTTTCTGCTTTTTGATCATGACAACACAGATTTCTTTTAGTAATATTAAAAAAAAGCAGAAAAAAGATATAGTAGACATGTCCAACACGTTAATCAATAAACATCCTAACTCACTAAAACTTATGGCATATTCATTACTTCAATCACATTGAACAATTACTTGTTTTTTAAAAGATACCAGATATTATGATAGTTTTTGTACCTCTCCATATACTCTGCCCAATACTCCCCTTGAAAAGTTAAGTCTTTTGAGCCTGAAAGAGCTCAAGATCTAAGTGAGAGAAAAAAAAATTCCTCACATATATTTCCAGACTTTTGAGTTCTGCTCTCTGCTAAGGTCTTAAGAAGATTTATATAAAGCCTACAAGTTGTTCCCAGTTCAGATCCTTGGCAGCATGCGTTAATTTTAAATCTGCTCATTAATTTTTTTGGTGTATCAGCTGGGCTGGGAGGTGGGAAATAGTGACACATTTCTTAAACTCCTGCTTCTGCCCTTCCCTCTCAGAATGATATGCAGTTCTGCAGTCTTCCTGAGAGTCATCTGCTTCATTACTTGACAAATTTTATCCTTGCACTCTGTCTGGCTAATCTCCTGTCTTTCTTCTTTCGTGTATCCTTAATGCTCTTAGGAACCCTTCTTGACCTTACAGATCTCACTAAGAGACAGAAGTAGCCCATAGTGGGGACCCTGTTTTCATATTCATCCTTATTGCCAAGGGTGCCAAACTCTGGAGCTAAAATTACACTGACAGGGCTATTAAGAGTCTTTGAGTGGAATTTTCACTTGCAAAGGGTTTATTAAAAAAAAAAAAGAAAATATTTTAATAAAAATATGAGTGAGAACATTTTAAAACCCAAAATAGGAGAAGCAGACATAAACGGGTAAAGTTTTGATCCACTGCTTTTCACTTCTTAATGCCTCCAACATAGGATTTCAATAGTTTATTCCAAATTGATCCATATTGGAAGAATTATTGCATATTTGGGGGTTGTTGTTTCTATGATGTTTCTTGGTCTTTTTAAAAATATTTCCTTTTTTTTCACCTGCTCATCTTTTTTGTCCTGCTAATCTTACAAATTTCCAGCCCATCAAACTTCCAGCTGGACAACATGTGCATCTAATGGGAGACTTCAGATGACCTCACACGGAAAGTTGTGCTGCATGAGTCTTCCTGTTGAGACTGCTGCTGTTCTAGGTTTTGGGCATTACCACCATCACATCTGGAAGCAAGAGACACTTTCTGGATGCAAAAATCACTTCAACACGTTCATGTTAAAGGAGTCATCAGAGGGTGCTCTCCCCTCTAATTTTACAGGATATATCTTTTCCCTATCTCTTGGAACAAAAAATTTCTCTGTTGTCACTATTTCTCAGCTGGACTTTAATGCAGGGCAGATTTGAAAATAAGCTCCTTTTAAATTTTGTTTTTTCTAATTGCATTTTTAATTCTGGACCTTTTCTCTGAGTGTTTTGCTGTATGGATCAAGAGAAATTGGTAATGCCTCAGTCAGGGATGCAAGACTTTTCATATTGACTTGGTTTGATAGAGAATGTGTTTCTAAATGCTTTCACAAAGGCTGGAAACTGAACTGGTCCTGTATCCAGGACAGATAATTGAAAACCGTATAATAAAATATTGTTTAGAAATATAGGTTATTAACCAATAATTATTTTTACAGGGACAGTCTATCATGCCAGAAGCCAAGAGCTTTTTGTTCTACTGGTCAATCCCAGTGTGATATTGTGGGTTATAGCATTCAGTTTCATCAGTCAATATGCAAATATAATGCTTTAATTT
Organism: Certhia americana; assembly: GCA_018697195.1. Lineage (NCBI taxonomy): Eukaryota > Metazoa > Chordata > Aves > Passeriformes > Certhiidae > Certhia > Certhia americana. The sequence continues at coordinate 107,471,512 of CM031857.1, forward strand.
AAGATATAATTATTGCCATAAAACCCCCAAAACTTTCAGAAGATCCAGTAAAACCCAGGTTCCAGTCAGAACCCCAAACATTCAATATTCTAGATTGAGATGGGTGTCCTGAATATGTGATGGATTACTTCAACATCATGCTTACTTCTTGTATCCAGAGTTGGAGTTATGATCCAGAAATTTTCCTTTTTCCCTTGATATACAGTCTCCTGCATTCTGTCAAACTCTGTTCCCTTCCAGCCCCTTTTTCATGCATAATCCTCAGGTTAGTGCTGTTTTTTTTTCTTGCAGAAGATCATGCAGTTCAGTAGCTTGTCATTTCTTGAAAAATAATTGTTCAATTGCCTGTAAACTGAGAGGGATTTTCTACCTGTCAACATACTAGACTTACTGAGATAGTGTGTTGACATTGTGCTTTTGAAGTAATGCACGCTCCCAGTTTTTTTGGCATTTGCTCTTTCTCACCAGGCTGACTTTGTACTTGTTTGCATCTGATTCTCCCTAGAAGCTCTTTTCAAAGAAAAGTGATATCTTACACAGCATTTTCATGTCTAAAGAGGTCATGAAGCTGAGATAAGGGCAGATGTGACAGCCATCATATTGCCAGATACTGGGAACAGAGCCAGGGGACTGGCAGGCTAAAAAGTAACAATTTCTACAGCATTTACTAAAGTGCAAAGTTGTATATGCAGGACTGTTGCAGAATTTTATCCCTGATCAAATGGGCAGAGAGGTGAGTACATAACACTGTCATTTTAAGAGATGAAAAATCTCACCCTGTATGTTTATTCTAATCACAGAGTCACAGAATGGTTTGGGCAGGAAATGATCCTAAAGATGACCTCGTTCCAATCCTCTACCATGGACAGGGACACTTTCCACCTCACCAGATTGCTCAGAGCTGCACCCAACCTGATCTTAAATACACCCATGGATGGGGCATACATATCTCCTCTGGGCAACCTGTTCCATAATTTATTGCTAACTCAGGATGCATAATGAACACGCCAAAAGTTAATATCCAGCCTGTTGTCTTGGGTTTTATAAAAATATTTTTGATGATGGTTTTCTTACATGGTGCGCCGAAACCCGAGAATGTTCAAATCTTTTTTCCCCAGCCAGAGGTTGAACAACTGGATGTGAGCCGTCTCTTCTGTGTTTTCATGATTGTTTTTTTTTTTTTTTTTTCTTATCTCTAACATTCTTTCTCCTGACCAGAAGAGATCTGCACTGCAGGTCAGTTTCAGGCACTCTCCCCACCTTCAGGGCAGTGTGTATCTTTTATATTAAAAACCACGTAAGCAATATTTACAATAATTTTCCAATAACTATTATTCATGTTAGAAAGTCAAACTCTTAGACAACCAGAAAATGCAACCTCCACAGCAGAAGATGGGGCAGAGGAAGAAGAAGGAAGAAGCCCTGAAGCCACGAGGCTCCTCCATCCTGTCTTCTCTGCTCCCATTCTAAAAACCCCATGTATCTAAAATTCTCACCTTGTGATAAGCCTACACACTATGCTACTATCTAATACACATTCTTGAAAACACTTACTTCATTTCAGAGCTTAAAAAGCCCTTTTCCATGTTTAAAGGTTAAAAACACTGTTTGTCAGAGACCTTAAAATCCCTTAAACATGCAAAGAAATATTTCTCAGAATTCTCAATTCCCACACTGTTGGGCTGGACAAGCAGACTACAAGAAAGTCTAAACTTTTCACCTCTATGTGCCCAGCAATTTAGCAAACCTTCATATTTTTTTGTTTATTAAAATAAATGCATACCTGGGCATACATATCTATTTTTCCCTTTCCACATAAAAAATAAATTGGCCAATGTATTTCAAGGAACACTAGTATCTTTCTTTCTCCTGCTGCAAGAAACTTGCTTCTCTCCTCCACAATACTGCTTTCCTGGGGTTTTATGATGTGCATTTTCTTGAAAGAGTCTTATGATTTTCCTGTACCATGTTATGTTCCTCATCACTCTCCTTAAAGCCAGCAGATTGTGCACCAGCAGCCTTATTAATAGAAAAAAAAAAAAAAAACCAACAAAAACACAACCCAATATTAGAAAGAACTTTTCTCTGGTCATTTGAACATAAACATTAATGCCCAGATATTGCTGGCTGCCTGAAAGCCATATGATAAAATCTATACCACTGGAAATAAAAAAAAATTCTAAAGTGACAGCAGAATATTGTCAATGAAATATGCTTTTAGTAGCTTGGGAACTTCAAAAGAAAACAACAAAAAAAAAAAAAGTTCTATTGATTTTTGAAATTTTTCTAGACCAAAACTTTGTATCAGCATAGGCACAATGCACATTAGTACAGAACTGTCAAAGCCACAGGATGTTCGTAGAGCCAGCTGGGTAGGTGACTATCTTATTTGCATTTATCTCATTTGTTCAGGAAAATGAAAGATACTGCATCAACTCCAAGCCTGACTGAGCAGAAATACATATATATAGGATAAATACCCTCCACACATTGTGTGGGACATAAACAACTTTCTTGTAGATAGAGGGAAATGAAGTTAATGAGTTGAGATGCATTGGTTTACAAGTTTCACATGCTACAAAGGAAATAGACCATGCTTTGTTGTATACAAAGTTATATATGTTATATATATTATATATAACATATATGTATCCTATTATGTGCATGGCTATATGAATAAGTCTATAATTTTTTTTTTTTTTTATACTAAAGAAACTTTGTATGATTCTACTCTAAGTTTGATTCTACTCTAAATGTACCAGCATAGACCTCACAAACCCAAGTATCCAACCTGTGGCATACAGGAGCAGAGATCCACACATGTGATGGCAGAATGGGAGAGGTGGATTACAGAAACTGGCTGTTGCAGTCTCTGAAGTTTCTACTAGGTCAGCATCAATGTAGCAGATGATCCATAACAACCTGCCTTTCATCAACAGCAACATCCTTCACCTTTTCCTGCAGAAAAAGGACTCTATCTGCTTAACATTACAAAATCCATTGAAAAAGGCTCCTTGTATCACTTTTAAATTAGGTTAAATGCCTCATCTGCCACATGCCCTGTCCACGTCAGATAACCTAGAGAAAGGACTATGTCTTCCCTGTTATTTTGCAATGCAGCAAGGTGGTAGTGAATAGAAAATTAAGATAATAATTAAATTAGATGCAACCTTAAAGTACCGTCTTTGATGTGGAAAGGATTTTGGGATCCGCTATCACGAAGTATTGAACAAAATTTTAATTTGGATAGGTACATTCTTACCAAATTTGAACTTCTAAAAGGATCATTTGGGGATGGGGAGTGGGGGGAAAGGAAGCAGGGGAAAGTGAGGGCGAAACATAAATCTCGATACAGGGCTAACAAGACTCTACTTTCCAGTAACTCCAGACAGAAAAACTGGCTTGTTCAGTAGTCAGTGGCAGTAGCTCTCACAAACATACCTGAGAAATACAGGTACAGAACAGAGCTGCTCCATCTCTGCAGCAGCAGTCAGAGCTGGTTTATCACTGACTGCTCAACTCAGGGAAGCACAAAACAGCACTACTCAGATTTCCTCTGATTGGGGAACTATAAATCTGTCACAGCAGGATACCTCCTTAAACTCCCTGTGGCGTGGTGAGACTCCACTCACATTCCTACTCCCTGGGTCTTGCAAATAAAAGAAAGAATCCAGTCCTGATAACAATTCATCCTCAGCTGCTGGGTTATTTTCTAAGTGCTTCCATGTTCTTTTTAGTGCTAGGAATGGTAGCCAATCCTCAGTACCACTTTACAGACACAAGGGGTTTCCATCTTCCTTCAACTGCCTGTAGGGAATCAGTGCTGTATCATCAATGAATTATATTCAAAGTCTACTCTGAGCAAATTTCCTGGTAAGGAATTTCGTCTAGCTGTACCTTGGTGTAGTCTTGGTACAGATAAACTATGCAATGCTGTCATCTAAACATCTGTCTTTTCCTGGGGGGGGACAGGGAATATCTATTTTGAACTGTGAGCACTTCTGCAGCCTGTGAACACTTTGCCATTTTGTCTTCGCCCTGATGCAGTGCTGAGTGAGCGCTGGTGATGAGTGCATTGCCCTCCATCATGTTTTGGGAGAGGATCATCGCTCAGGTGCACTCTGTAATGTCTCTCTGGAGTTGGTGACAAGCCCTGTGTGGTCAGACTTAATGAGTCAATTAGAGTATTTGAACAGGCAACACAGTTCTGAGATGCAGGGACTTGGCCCTGTCTCATTAAAAGTTGGTTGAAAATAGCCTCTGATGCAAAGTAATTAATTTTCTGAATCATGTAGGTGGACAAACTGACAGCTTTCTCCTGTTTGCTTCTGAAATGGCTTTACTTAGGGGGAGAAATGCCACTCAATAAAGTGGTGAACTGTTGTTTATCAGTAGCAGTTTCTAAAGAAATGCTACCTCCTTCCTCTGATTTTCTTCACTGTTCTGGTTAAAGAAGGATTGTTCAAAGGTCTGGCACAGCAATCATTTGTCACGCAGACAGACCTGATAACTCAGACCAAAGTGTTGGAGGCAATCAAACTGTGGTTCGACAACAGAATTCTGAGAATATGGGATTAATCACTACAGCTTCATTGACAGCAGAACAAATCTTTGACTTGCTCTGGCTTCTTCAGTTCTTGTGCTCATCTGTAACATTAACTACTCAAATTCATGTCTTTATTTTTTAAAGGAAGTCTTATTAATTGGAAAAAAACCCAGTCCACATTCAAGTCATAAACTATCAGTAGTGATTTACCTCTTTATCTAACCTTCTTCATTTTAAAAGAGAATTCTCTCTTTCATCTTTGGAGGCAAAAATTAAAGTTAAATTACTACCTGAACAAATTTTTGAGTTTTAATCTTTAGTGACACCTCAAATCATGGTGTATGAAAGATTTCTTGGCAAACTGAATTAGCCTTTCATCAAAAGAAAATCCTGTCTTCAGAGCAAGGACTTAAAGGACTTAAAGCAAGAATTGGTTACATGCTTTTTGTCAGCAGAGCAATACAGTCTTTTTAAACCAAGTACCATTTTTATAATGTCCTGCAGCTGACAGGCTAGCGGACAAAACTACAAACCTTACTACCTCACTGAATTTTTCGATCACAGTTTTCAGTCACATCTACCTAAATAAATAAACAGTTAAATGTCCTCTTCTTTGCTGCTTTAATTACAACTAGATCAACAGAAAGTCACTGTTTGAATGGACTTCTTGAGGCTATTCTTTGTTTTTGGAATGTAAGGGATTTCTCAGGAGCCTTTCAGAAACCACCAGAGCAGGGCTTTGACTTCATCAAAGCAAGGCATCAACGAGCCAGTTAACAGGACCAGAAACAGCAGTGAAAGAGACATAGGAATCACAGAATGACAGAATAAGCTGAGTTGGAAGGGATCCACAAGATTCATTGAGTCCAGCTCCTGTCCCTGCACAGGACAGCCCAAGAGTCACACCATGTGTATGAGAGCATTGTCCAAGTGTTCCCTGAACTCTCTCAGCCTGGTGCTGTGACCTGGGGAGCCTACTCCAGTGCCCAAATATCTTCTGGGTGAAGAGCCTTTTTCTAATATTCAACCTAGACCTCCCCTGTCAGCTTCAGGCCATTCCCTCAGGTCCCGTCAGTGTCCCCACAGAGCACAGATCAGTGCCTGCCCCTCCTCTTCCCCTCCTGAGGAAGCTTTGACTGCAGTGAGGGCTCCCCTCAGTCTCCTCCAGCCTGAACAAACCCAGTGCCCTCAGCCCCTCCTCACATGGCCTCCCCTCAAGGCATTTCACCATTCTCGTTGCCCTCTCTGGAAGCTCTCTGATAGTTTCACATCTTTTTTATACCGTGGCACCCAAAGCTGCCCCCAGCACTGGAGGTGAGGCTGTCCCAGCCCAGAGCAGAGTGGGACAATGCCCTCCCTTGCCCCGCTGGCCATGCTGGGCCTGATGCCCCCAGGACACGCTTGGCCCTCCTGGCTGCCAGGGCACAGCTGGCTCAGATTCAACTTTCCATGGACCAGGACCCCCAGGTCCCTTTCCCTGGTGCTGCTTTCCAGCCTCTCATTCCCCAGTCTGTCTGTACACCCAGGGTTATCCCATTCCAGACGCAGAATCCAGCACTTTCCCTTGTTGAATTTCACATGGTTGGTGACTGCCCTGGCCTCTCATTTGTAGGGATCTCTCTCTGCAGGGCCTCCCTGTCTTTGAGGGAGTCAACAGCTCCTGCCAGTTTTGTATCACCTGCAAGCTTGCTCAGTATCTCTTCCAGTCCTGTGTTCAAGTCCTTTATGAAGATGTTGAAGGGCTGAGGATGGAGCCCTGTGGATCTCCCTTAGTGACAGCTCACCACTCTGATGTCACCCTGTTCACTGTAACCCTTTGTGTCCCATCTGTGATTCAGCTGCTCACCCATCACATGGTGTGTTTGTCCAGCTGGGGGCTGGACATTTTGTTCAGGATACTGGAGAGACACTACCAAAAGCTTTACTGAAATCCCAAAATAATTGCATCAGCTGCCTTTTCTTGATCAGTTAGGTGGGTTACCTTGTCATAAAAGAAAATCAGGTTTGATAAACAGGACTTTCCCCTCATGAAGCTGTGCTGACTGTGATGAATGACTGCAAAGTCTTTCCTGTGTTTTTTAATACTTCCCAGAACAATCTCCTCCATAACTTTAGCAGGCACTGAAGTGAGACTGACAGGCCTGTAGTTTCCAGGTTCCTCCTTCCTTCCTTTCTTAAAATCATGAAAACATTCATCAGTGTCCAGTCAGCTGAGACCTTTATGGATTTCCAAGACCTCTCAAAGATCATCAAGAGAGGTTTAACAATGAAAATAGAAAAACACTTTCAATCTGAGAAAAAAAGAATTCAGAAATATTTTTATTAAAATAGAGACCACCTTGTACAGAGAAAAAAACAAACATTTCTGGTTTTGCTTCTTCCTCCTGTTTTTCTAACTTCTTCAGTGAGGTAGTGATAAGTGGTTGTACCTATTTTACCTGTCACAGAGAGGACAACTGCATCGAAGAGGCCCCTCATCAATTTATTTTCCTAATGGATACTGCACAAGAACTGAATTTTGGTTAATGGTTTGTGTTAGAAGAGGTAGACCTGGATGCATTCACAGCTTGCATATGTGCTGTGACTGAGAGACAGAGATCCCCAAGGTACAGTCCAGGCCAGGGTAATGAATGCTGTTCCCCTCCTCCTAATTAATTGTGAGGGGAAAGGTTTGCATTCAGCATCAAATTCCTTTTGTATCTCTTTGTTGTTTTCTGGGACACGTTTTGCAGTTCCTGTGAATGGGAAAGTCCAAATGCCTATGTTTAACAAAAACAAAATGTATTTTTCAGCAATGCTTAGCCAATAGTTTCAGGCATCAAGGCTTCAAGTGCTTTCATGTCTCCAGCTCTCTTTGAACTTTAATGAATGAATACAGAGCAGAGAGCCTGAGAAATAACTAATTTGGAGAACCTCTGAGTGTCAGACCCAGGACAGAGAAAAAAGAAAGGAATTTTGCAAGGGTCTGAGTGGAACTTCAGAGCACTTCAGTGACAGCTTGGAAAGTGCTAGGGCACCATCACAGACTCTTACACACTGATCATGGGTGGACTGGAGGGTACTTGCTCCATTTATGAAGAACCAGCCTATAAAATCTGCCCAAAGGAAGCCTTGTTAAGGCAAAAGAGAGTTTCACACTTGATTCAGGGTGAATTCACCTTCTTTTGTCCCACTTCTGCTCAGATTTCAATTTGGAAATACAAAGGCCAAATGAATATCCTGTTTATCTAGCATTAAAATGCTAATTGAAGTGGGCCCATGGTGTTTTTTAACGTTTGTCCACCAAATGCTCACTGAAATATTTCTAAGCAAATGAGCTATTTTTCCCTAGATCAAGTGATTTTTTTATTGTTGAACAAACACATATTGGATTCCCCACCTTACATTTCCAATTTGGTCGCACATGGGTTTAAGATTCCTGTCCCGGGTAATTGCCAATACATGAAAATCTATTTTATTTCATTGGCTTTGCTTATTTCTTTATGAAAAGACATTTGGAATGTCATTATCCCTTTTCTATTCCTTTCCTAATGGTACATTTATTTGATGGGAGACAAGTGGATACAAAACCAGTCCCAACAAATATATGACTTTTAATTGCAGTTGATGTACCTATTTCTTAATCAGTACATGTTGGGCCATCTATTCTTTAGCTTTTTAATATATACTCCTCACTCTGCCTGCACCACCTTTCTGGGTTGAACACACTCTTTTGTTGTTGTTGTTGTTATTTTTTATTTTAGTTTTCAAATAATTTAACTTTTTTTCCTGAAAACATATTAGGTTCTCCTTTACTTAAAAATGATAGTGTAAATTTTGAAAAATACAGCAAAATACACTAATTGAAGTGATTATATTACCAGAATACTAAGGCTTTTTAGGCAGTACAGGTTACATATGACCATATATGCAGAATTCTTCTTTGTTTGTTTGAAAATCATACTGATTTCCCATAAAATTTTTGTCAAGTAATGTATCTGATTGTCTCATAGAGCTTTGTTCTGTAAATGTTTTTTTAGAGAAGGCCCATTCTTTTGTATAAATGTTCTGTTCCAGTTCTGCTTTGCCAGGGGCACTGCTCTCCACATACAGCAGAAAATCAGTCCCTGACATGTGCCAGTCTGCTCCTTCATTAATCACAGGTTGTTTCCCATGAATGTCATCTATGAGGTTATAAAGGAAACTAAATGAAAATTACATTCCTCTCCCTGTGGCAGCAAAGAGGGGTGGGGAGGGGAGGTTTTGTGGAAAGACCCTGACAGTCATTCCATGAGAAATTTTGCTTTGCTAGTAAACATCCCTCCACTTCATAATGCATATCATCTCTACTTAACAGATGTGAGATGATCAAGAGGATTGTCATCATTTAAAGCCTTTCCAGGTGTTTCAAAGGCAGATGGCCGCTACTGCTGCACCTTGCATTTCTTCCTCCTATCTCCAGGATACCAACTTGAAGAGCTGAGCAACCTTCTGCTCCATATATAGGGTGTTTGTAACTTTTAGAGGTTTGGGGTTTAGTGGGGGGTTTGGGGTTGTTTGGTTTTGGGTTGTTTTTTTTTTTTTTTTTTCTGTTTTTCTTCTTTTTTCTTTTTTTTTTTTTTTTTTTCTTTTTTTTTTTTTTGTTTGTTTTGTGTTTTGATTTTGGGGTTTTTTTGCTTGTTTTTTTTTAAGAGACATGGGAGCACAAAGTTTGTTTGCTTGTTTGTTTTGTGTTTTGATTTGGGGTTTTTTTCTTTTTTTTTTTTTTTTTTTTTAAGAGGCATGGGAGCATAAAAACTGGCAAAATAATTTCCCTTTTAAAAATCGTGGGGACCTGCCTTATACAAAATACAGTGTTAAGAGAGTAATGTTACTTTCAAAGGATTTTAAGTTTTTCACATTGTGTTTTGGTCTAGTACCAGGAAATACATCCCCTCTACCCCCAAATTTGAAGTTAATTGAAGAACCGAACCCACTCACAGCTTTTAAAAAGCCAAAGTAAAATCATTTTAGGTGCATCAAACCATTTCACTTCCAAAAAACTAAAATGTGCACTGAGTTTTAACTGGTATTCTGTAAAGCAAGTTGAAAGGAAATTTCACTTTGATCAAAATACTTTTTGTTAGTGCTGTTAAGAGCCAGCCAAAACACAGCATTTCAACAACACTGGGGAAAATAGAAAAGTAGTCATAGAGGAATGGATTCACTGTATTCTATTAATGTGCTTGTCAGATGAAGAAGTACAATACATCACTAAGAAGTAAAACGTATAATACATATTGGTCATAAGTGTTTATTCTTGTACTAAATCATTTTATATATATTTCCAGAAGAGACTGCTCTGAATTACTCTTTAGATGGAACCTGATATGTAACTCCAGCCTGAACACATTTCAGTGTCTGTTTTAAGAGGGATGGATTGGGATGGTCATCTCCAGCCTAGATCTTCATTTTTCTTTCATTTATTGTCAAATCCTGCTCATCTGATAGAAGAGTACTATGAGAAAATCAATCCTTCTTACAGCTTTAAAATACCTTATTCACTGGTGAACTTACATTTGCATCTCAGAGATAGTAACACATGTTACAGGATGCTTCTGGGACCCAGAATATTTGTTTGAATGCATAATACACTGGCCTTGAATCAGTACAGTTATGATAGATCCTTGTTGACATTGGGTAACAAATTACTCATAACTGGGTTTTAAAACAGGTTTGCACATACATTTAATGACAGGAATGTGACAAATTTCTTTTTGTCTTATGTCTTTATCACAGTTTCTAGTGATATCGCATCCAGGTTTACTTTTAAAAGTTGCCGTTTAGTTTCAGCCTGCCAACCTAATGGAGTTCACAGAACATCTCTCAGGGCTGCTCAACCGGCAGAGGCAACATTCCATATGATATGTATGCTTAAGCTTTAGGATGCATAATAAACATGAGAGCTTCATGCCCAGGAAAATAATCACTGGGAACACGGTGCATAAACTGCAAGATAGAAACTGCAAGCTAGAGACATGTTTTCTTTTGGGCTATTTCCCAAAAGAGGCATCAAACAATAATACAGAATATAGTGTACCTAAGTGCTTATTACTTGAACTTTAGATTTACTTTTAAGAATAAAATATTTACATTCAGTTTCATAGTATTTTTTTTTCCTTCTCCCATCCACGTGATTTAATATAGCAGACTTGATTGCAGTGGAAAAAAAATCCCCACTGCATTTTTCTCTTTGACAGGAATATCATTCTCTTCCTAGTGACGATTCTTTTCCTTACAGCACTTTCAGAGAAATTATGCACATGGGACACAAAACATTCTTGAAGTGGCAATGAAGTTCTTTGAAAACGCGAGCAGAAAACCGTGCAAGGTTACAGCAGGACACGAGTAATTCCCAGCCCTTGTCCCGGCCTTCCTGAAGGTGCAAATTTCCTCTCTGTGGGTGCTGCAGAGGAGCTGTATGTGTGCCCCGAGGCTGCAGACTCGCAGCCTGCCCGTGCCCCGAGCCCCCTCTGGGGAATGATGGCTCTGCCCGAGTTACCTGCAGGTTCAAAAATCAGAGAGTGTCTGACAGAACTAGGACAATTTAACCAGCACCCATTCCTCACATCAGGCCACTAATATCTGAATAGTGGCTATCCTTCTCACTTTATTTCCTCAGTATCTCACTTTATTTACCAGTATCACCTCCCCTGTCCCCAATGTTTTTGTAGTTCCTGTACCAGAAGCTTTCCTCTCCATGACTCAGACTGCACACCTCTGCATTCCCTGTCTGATAACTCCCCATATCCCCCCAGGAAAAGGTACCTTGTGCTTCCCTTTTCTTTGTCCCTTGAATTTTAACAGCTTATATTTGGGGACATGCACCTCTTGATAAACATTCACTTACATCTGCATTCAAAACCTAAATGCAGACATATTCTTTTCTAATATTTGTCTTTATCAACAATTTATAGCTCCATTGTTCTTACCCAAAGGTATTTTATTTAAAGAGTGTTGAGAAAAAGAAAAAAACAACAAAAAAAATCAGTTCAACAACTCTGAAGTTGACTGGTAGGAAATAAAGGCAGCACACAAGTATTAGAGGCATTGTTGGGGAGGAATAAAGAGACCACAAACAATTTGAATAAGCTTCTGTACTATTTCTTTTGTGTTCACCAGACCATACCAGCAAACGCTGTTCAATGACTAAGGGTGAATTCATTTCCTGGGCAAACTCTTGCCACCAGGATGAGCACAAACATAGATTGCCTGACAATTGCAAGCTCTTTCCTAACAGACGAAGAACAGAGAGGATAAAATCTCTTTTTCAAATAAATAAAAAACAAAACAAACTGAATAAAAACTAGTAAGATAATTGTGCTCTTCACATTCACAACAAAGCCCCCAGCAGAGTATAAATGTATACACTGGACTGTGCTGACAATGCCAGTCCTGTCCTCTGCAGCCCTATTTCACACAGCACAACATCATTTCTTCCCTAATGCAGCCATGTCTAATATGTGGGGAAACACAACCTCCCCTCCCATTCCTCAATTTGCCTGATTCATCAGATACCCCTGGCAGAGGGTGCCTGTCATGCATGCCAAGGCACAAAGAGTAGTCATGCCTTTCTGTTCAAAGCAGAAACTGATACTGTTTAATCACTGTGCCTAGGCTGTTAAAATAAAACAGGATAGTGTTGGATCATTTTCCTTGCAATCCACTCACTTTTGCCTCAGTCGGCTTCACAAACTGTTGCTTGGTTATTTGACTTAACGAATCCCCAGAATGTACTGTTTTACGTGAGTAAAGCTTTTTGTACTGCCATAATTATTATGGTCTCAGAGTAACTGTGTGTCCAATTAGTCATTGAAAATCTATCTACATAAATATTTGAAGAGGTGCTTCTAGGTGCTTGAAGGGAAAAGGCCAGTCAGCTTCTCTCAGTCTGAAGCTCCTTGGAGGGACTAATTACCAACATGTCTCACCTCATTCAAAACTTGGTAATGAGTTCTCCCATTTATATGTTTGTACTGGGTTCTGTGAACTAAAAGATTCAGGGTTTCACCCTTGGTACTAAATCTGAGACTTTTCACTTAAAAACTGAGGAAGGAGAAACGATTGTTATTATTTCTCACTGTAAACAGGGATTTAAAACACAGGAGAAACATAGCTGAAATTCTAACAGGGTAATGCTGATACTAGCAAATGAAGAGAACAGTTTGTTTTGGGCTTTTAAATTAATAAATACAATAACTTTATCTCCTCCTTGAGAAAATAAATACATTTAAAGATGAAAAAATAAATCCACCTACAAAAGCTCAGTCGTGGAGAGACATTGTATAATAGGTGCCAAAATGCACTGCCCCTTGTGCGACAAACAAGTTATGTAAAAAGGAGAGAGACATTTCCAATTATTTTAATTTTCAGTAACAGTCAATTATGCATCATCACCTTTCATAAACATTTGTAGCTGTTATCCATTTTGGATGTCACAAATTTGCATGTTACCTTAGTCTGGTTGAGATAAGAGAAATTTCAGTGTAACTGGGCAGCAACAAGTTACCTGCTATCCAATACATCCATAAAACAACAACTGGGATGCCTTAAGTGTTCTGGTTCCTCATCATCCTCTCCAGAGTATTCAAATATGGCACAGTCAATTCCTTTAGAAGTAGCATAACAGGAGGAGAGATAATATTATAATGGTCAGGAGGAGGAGAGTGACCTTCCAGTTGCAGATGATAATCACAAAGTCCTCCAGTATGCAGTGAGGTGCTGGGGAGCATCCTGGAAACAACCTGCTCCAAGGAGCATGGCCAGCACCTCTCCAGGCTTTTCTGTTCATCTTCGTGCCAAGGACAGCACACAAGCTGAAAAGGAGAAACCGGGATGTCATTTGATGACCACTTGCAAAACAAAGTAACAAAGAATGATGTCAAAACATGAAAAATTGCATGTGTCAACACCAAAGTATTTGTGAGATTCCTGTTGCAGACAGGATTGTAAGAGGTGTAATGAAGGAACTAGAGCAAAAAATGCTGCTTGATGTTACCACTGCAAATTGTCATTAGTTCAGGACTGTAAACTGAGCTATTCTTCATACCTGTAGCTATATACTGATAAACCTCAGACAAGCCTTGTGGTATTATTAGCAGATGGCAGGACAAAAGGGAACTCTGCATTTTCAAATCACAGCCTCTGAATGACTGGAAATAGGAGCTGGAAAAGCAGAATAGCTGAGACCTGCAATGTTTGGGTGGTTAAATGCACCCACAGAGCTGAGAGGAAAACAGCTGAATTCTCACACTTGCTTTTTATTTTGACCTTTATGAAATAGCCACACTGTGATCAAAGGCAGCCTTCTATCTTCTCAGACCAACAGTCAGAGCAGCTTTATTTGCTCAAGAGAATATATTTACATGCCAGTACAGAGCATTTGACAGCAGCTGAACTAACACATGCAGCAAAGTTTGGCAGCTGAAGGGCAAATAACTGATTAGAGAAGATGAATGGAAAAAAATTATTATTTGTGGCTGTTGTTGTTGTTGCCAAACAATGCCAGCTGCTCATGACAATACTGTTTACGAAATTGGAGATTTTCCCCTACTAATTCAAATTTCTTGTGTGTATTTTTTTAACGGAAAAGTTGGATGGTATGCAATCAAAATAACCTTTTGTTGTAAAAAGGAGAAAGTTGTGCTCCAAATAATTTCCAGAAGCAGCTCACAGAAAGAAGATATTTTGGTTCTGTCATGATATTAAAAAAAAAAAAAAAAAAAAAAAAAAAAAAAAAAAAAAAAAAAAAAAAGGCATAAATAAAACAAAATTCACTTAAGCTTATGAAGCATAGACAAATATTTATCTTCCATAATTTCCTGCATTATCAAAAGCAAATAGTATAATTAATTTATCATGCTAGAAGTGCAAGGAATAAAAGGAATAAAGCTTTTTTAAAGCCTAGAAAGGTGTTTTATATCTTGTGTGTTTCCATGCTAAGACACAAATGCTATCAGACAGATATCCAAGGCTCTCTCAGAAATACTTTTAGCAGGACTTTAAACTTCTAGAAGGAGCACAAAATAGATTATAACACTTTTTTATAATATATAAAATTTATAAATATATATATATTTATAAATATAAATATATTATAAATATAAAATTTATAATATAAATTTATAATTTATAAAACTCAGAAATTTCCTTTCTCTCCTCTGCGATACCACTTGTATCAGCCTTTAGTACAGGCAGCATGGGGAGAGGAAGAGGCTGGTTTTTAAGGATAGCACTGGCCCAGCACTGAAACCAGCAGTAGTCTGGATCCTCCAGAGACTTCCCAGCAAGGAACAGTGGAGCAGGCTTAAGGTGCAGAATCTTCTTGAACATTAAGGGTACTTTCCTGCACTTTGAAAAACAAATTAGTTCAGTGCAGAAACAAATATTTGTCAGAACCATAAAACCACTAGGATTTACATCCTATTAATAGCTATAGCTGCAAATGCCCGTAATAGAAAGTGCAACAGTTTTATTTCAAGACATTCAGAACACATTTTGAAATACCTTGAAATTTTTAATAAACTAAGTCCTTGGCCATGTAAGGAAAAGGAATTGATTTGAGTGGTACCTTAGATGCAGTGTTACAGGCAGCAGAGCTTGTTACAACATAAAAGTTTTTGCTTGAAAGGGAGCTCTGATGAAATATCCTTTTATCTCCAAATCAAAAGCAAGTTAAAAAAAAAAAAAATTAAAAAATCATAGCTTTCCAAGAACAGAATCATTACAAGTGGGGAGTTTGGGCAAATTAAGGTACTTATTAGAACAACAGCATTAAGAAATCTGAGTTCCCTAGGTAGGTTTGATAATTAACTTTTGTGACAATAGTCTAAAAACATCCTTCTCCTGTACCATTAGATTTTGTTGAACTGACATTTTCTAGTGAAATATCATTCTTTCACGGTTTTCAATTGGTGCTCTGAAATAGCTCTGTCAGACCCTGTACATGTTGGCTTAAAAAGCAAAGCCTGCCGTGCTGAGCTATTGTTCAACCCTCTTTCCTGTGAAGCAGCTGCTGAATTTTCACTCTTACTAACACTGCTGCCTGTGCAGGGGAAGGTAAAGGATTTTTAATGCCTTCTTTAACGTAACTCATAACCATTCGTATTTTGGGATGGGAGTGTCATTTTTTTAAAAGGTTGTAATGTCCATGTTAGACAAAGAGAGACACTGCGGAATTTCATGAGGCACTTTACAACAGTTCACCTCAGGTGCTGACTGCACCTGGGTGCTCCAGTCACCAGTGACAGGGAGAGAATCTTACAGAGGGTGCATCAGAGCCAGACCCTACCGCAAACACTTACCTTGGTTGTTCTCCACTCACGGCAGTGGGAATCAAGGGGAACAAGACAAATTCCATTATCTGACTTTTTAAATACTGGAATGTGGGTAGTGTGGATGTTAGAGTCATAAAAACCACTGTTAAGGGGCAATTACTCAATCCAAATCACCCTAGAGCTCCATACTAACACTTTAGGACCATCTTGTGGAAAATTCAGGCTTTATTAAGGATAATTTTTAAGGATGTTAGAGAGATTAAACAAGTTTTTGATGTGTTTCTTCTTTATATAAACAAGCTTTTCTCTTTTCCCCTTTGTTAGGAACAGAACAGTATTTTCAGCCTTCAAAAAAACTCCTCTACTTCTTTCCTTGTCCTCATGGCTAATTCCTGCTGGTAAGAAATTCTTGTCTCATAGCATCAGAACCACTCTTGGCCACTAAGTAGAGCTTCATCTTTGAGACCTTTGGGGTCCAAGTTTGAGGTAGAATGCTTAGCACAGTAAAGCATGCCACCACTCACACAGGAATAAGAAGCCTGAATGGATGGGGGTCGATTACAGAGTTTTTGGGACACTAATCAGACTGAAATAAATGGGTAAAACAAAAACAACTTCAAGCTTCCTCTTGCTCTCTTTTTGCTTTATAGCAGTTTCTCAATTTTTAGAGATTTTTCAAGGCAAGGTACGTAAATAAGAAACATTTTCATACTGCCTCTACAATCATTTCATAAATCATGGTTTTAGATTTCTACTTCCTTGAATAGACTTAAAACTTAGGTGAAAATTGCTGTTATGCTCACTCACATTTTATAAGGCTTCCATTGAGTGTTAATTCATCTGGAGAGATACCAAGGCACAAAACTGTTTCAAGCAGAGGAGTAGCTCATGTCTCAGATCAGAGACTCAGAGTGTTCTCAACATAACCAAGTCAAACATAGTGCCAGAAATATTTTGGGAATGCTCTCTCCTAGTTGCTGGGCTCATCCCTTTGCACCCACTGGCAGTGAAGCAGCAGGTTTTCCTTCAGTGGGTGCTCCAGCAGCACTCTTTTAACCAGCAGCTAAGCCAGCTCACATGTTCCTGCTTTCCCCCTGTACCTCTGCGGCAGCTGCTCCTTTTTACATGTCCACCAGATTTTCTTTGTGCTGTGCTTGCACAACAGTGTTCTGCTACTGGGAAGAACATCCTGAGCTACAATCCCAACATCACTGCAAAAAACACAGTGATGCCAGCCACTGTGTTTGGTCTGATAGTATGCAAAGTTTACCTTCACTGAGCATTCTTCTTCCAACTATCTGTGAAAAAGGACAAATTTCAGAAATTTTAGATTAAACCTCACCGTGCATTAGGTAACATTTACAATGGAAAATAATTTTATGTACACAAAGAAGAAAAACAATCAAAGCTGGTCACTAGCTCTGTTTAGAAGATATTTTTTTATATGCAAACAAATTTGGAGATGAAAAGTCTGGAAGACAACACTCCAAAGCCTGCTTGCTGGATCTGGAGGAAGGTGTTTAAGATTGCTAATGAATGTGAAATTTTTTAGTAGATGCTGTACCATTTGAGAATTTAATTAATATAAAGGATTAGGTTGACACATTCAAAGCTACATTTGAGAATCAAATGTTCAGTTCTCACCACGATGAAAGAGTGAAGCAGTAACACTCTGCATAAATACTGCAGCATATGCAAAGAGGCCTGTGAATGGGGTGAGCAGGGTAGAAGAGAGCAACAGAGTATGCCTGACAATACAACAATAATGATATTGGTAGACTTTGGCAGAGATAATTTGCTATAAATTATCAACACTTGACCCAACAAACACAGCAGAAACAAGGATTCCTTATGAAGAGACTGCACGACCATTCTTAACTGGATTCACCATTGAGTTAATTGTCAAGAGCAGAATTTGTTTGGTAATCACTTTAAATTTGGAATTCAGCTATATGTCAGATTACTTAAACATTTATGACACACTTCTTCAGGTGGTAAGGCCTGAAATAGACTTGCATAAGGCCTGAATTATTTAATACTGAAGCAATGTTCCCGTATAATAAACAAGTGTTTTCATAAAATGATAGGTATTTTAATTACGCTTAATCATGAGAAATATCATGGAATCATTGAATGGTTTGGATTGGAGTGTGCTTTAAAGGTAATCTAATTACAGTCCTCTGCAAAGACACCTTCCACTAGACCAGGTTGCTCAAAATTCCATCTGAGTTTTTTGTTTTCCAATTTATACACGGATCAGGACTCAGTGTAGGTCAAGTTCCTTTCCTAATTTTGTTTTTTCTTTTACTGTAAACAAGATTAGATCCAAGTGCTTCCTCAAGGGTTGCTCTCTGCCCTCGGTGGTGTCTGGTGAGCCGGCAGAGCCGTCACCCCGCGCTGCCGCTGCCTCAGCATCCCGTTATCCCCGGAGGAACGCTCGGTGCCTTTTCCATGAAACACATCCTGGCTGCAGCAGCTCTTCTTGGCCACGGGATGGGGCCCTCCGCACACAAGTGACATCCCAAAGCCGCCGTGCCCACGGAGCGATTCCCAGGCAGGAGCGGCCCGGGAGTGCCTCGGGGACGGCGGGGAGGGAACGGGAACAATCCTGGTCTGCAAGAGGCAAAACCAGCGCAGAGAGAGCTGCCGGCATGTAATCCTTCAAAACAGGGCTCGTCTCTGAGAGTTTGTGCTAGCCACAGAGAAATGAACGGGGTGGTAACACTGAAAGTATTACCACACTACATGTGTTCGTGGCCCAAACCAACACCTCACGCCTACTAATACTCAGGAACTCACCAAGAGATTTCAACAGCAGAAGAAAGAACCATAAATAGCTCGAAAATAAGGGATGTTGTATTTCTGCTCCTCCCTCTTTTTTTTTTTTTTTTTTTTTTTTTTTTAGTTTTTACTTCTTTCTTATTAAATCTATATCACAGGATCACAGATTATGCTGAGCTGGAAGGGTCCCACAAGGATCAGCTTCATCAAGTCCAACTCCCAGCCCTGCACAGAACATCCCAGGAGTCACACCCTGTGCCTGAGAGCACTGTCCCAACACTTCTTGAGCTCTGTCAGGCTGGTGCTGTGACCACTGTCCTGGGGAGCCTGTTCCAGTGCCCAACCACCCTCTGGGGGAAGAACTTTTTACTGATATCCTACCTAAACTTCCCCTGACACAACTTCAAGCCATTCCCTTGAATCCTGTCAATTTCTATAGCTCATAAAACCATAAAAATTGGGACCCATGTGGATTTTATTTTACCTCTGGAAGGAGGGAAATACAGTTACTCCCATTTTACACTTGCTGAACAGACACACAAAGGGAGTCTTTTGGTAAAGGTCACAGAGGAAGTTCATAACAGAAAAGCAAACAGTGAGAGCCTGACAGGCACAGACCCTGTGTTTGAACCATTGAAACACCCATATTCCTAATGGTCCTCTCAGTATTCATCTCTCATGTAAAGAGAAGTCCTTTTTGCCCCCACTGTTCAATACCACTCATATTCACTGTTTATTAAAAATAAGTAAGTTGCAATTCCAGTTTGACCATCTAATAGTGTGTGTGGGATAAGTCAAGGCTGCAAATGTACTGAGCAGGCTGAGCTTGTGAGAGAGGAATAAACACATGGGGGAGCTGCACAACCTGTGATGGTTTCTCACTTTAGTAGAAGCAAACAGAAAAGTAGCAGAAAAAAATTGTCTGATATACATTTTACCCGTGGCTTCTATTTCTTCTACTTTTGCTATGAACTAATATGAAGGAGTTTATTCTAGTTGTTTTCTGATGAAGATTAGGTTCCTCATCCACTCCACCCTAATCAATTACTTCTTTTTTATATGGTTGTTCTTCACCCTCAGTTTCCACTCATTTTTCCTTGTACAGCCTTGTCCATTTTCTGATATAGCAAGTTTAACTCTATTAGATAGAATGCCACACACTCATTCCTTTTTACACCGCTCAAATTTCACTTTTATGTGTTGTCCTCTCTGAATCTTCTTCCTTTCTCAAGTGTCTGCCATAAACTGCTGCCATTTTTGAACAAAAAAATCAAAAGAAATCGGTCATAATTTTACCCCAGCCAACTAAACACCATGAAGATACTCACTTACTGTCACCCACTTCAAGCAGTGGGATGGAAAGGAGAATCAATTAAAAAAAAAAAAACAAACTCATGGGTGGTGATAAGAATAGTTTAAGACTTGAAGCAAAGTAAAATATAATAATTTTAACAATGCAGTAACAGTATAACATTAATAATCACTTTAATGGAAGATAGATAAATAAAACCCAAGAGAACCAAGTGATGCACAATACAATTGCTCAGCACACACTGACCAATGTCCAGCCTGTCCCCAAGTAGTCATTCCCTGATGGCCATCTTCCCCCAGTTCATGTACTGGGCTTGATGTTCTGTGGTGTGGAATGTCCCTTTGGACAGTTCAGGTCACCTGTCCTGGCTTTGCTCCCTTGTGCACCTGCTCACTGGCAGAGCATGAGACATTGAGATGTCCTTGACTTAGGGTAAGCACTGCTCAGGAACAACTGAAACATCCCTGGGCTATCAACATTCTCATACTGAATACAAAACACAGCGCAGTATCACACACCAGGAAGACAACTAGCTCTGTTCCAGCCAAGACCAGCAGAAAATCTCATTTCACTCAATCTAGAAATTAAATTTAGTTCCTGAAAACTTAGCTAATTAAAAACTGGAGGCAAATGGAAGACAGCTGCATATAAGCTTTTCCCCAGCTCTCTCAGTAGATGTTGATTTTACCTTGTGACTGCTCAGTAGACTTCTGTTTTCCCATTCTGTGCTCTCAAAATGCACAATTCCTCTCACCAGCAGTGTAGCCTTCCCTTCTAAACTGTCCTTTCCATACAGAAATGTCTTGTGACAGACCTATGTACCTTTAAAACAAAGAAACCTGTACTCTTTGGGGCTGGAAATGTAAAATCCCTCAAATCACATATTCATAGTAATTAGGAGCTTAAGGTTAACCTGTCAGAAGAGAATATTTCCTGAGAGAAAAAATCAAGAGTCAAGGGTAATGACTGCTGTTGGAGAGCCAAGACCCACTGTCACAGTGGGGAATCATAGAATAGTTTGGGTTGGAAGAGATCTTAAAGATCATCTAGTCCCAGCCCTCCTGTCATTGGCAAAGACACGATGTATTTCTTTTAGAAGAGGGAAAAAAAAAAAAAAAAAAAAAAAGTTCCAGCTTTCAAAATTATTTTAGGTTTACTTATACCTCTAGTAATTCAGCTTCAACAACTAAAGCATACTTGCTTTGGGAAAATACCGCCATTCCAATTAATGGAAATGGACTGCCCAAGACCCAAGGACAGCCTGAGGCATCCATAGCCACACTGTGGCCGAGCTGCCTGTGGGCAAATACAAGGACTGGGTCTTCTAGGAAGCCTGGGAAAATGCTTGGTAGGTGATCTGCAGGTAGCCAACTGTGCTAAGGAGCAGCATCTCTTTACCAAGTTAGCCCTCAAAATAATGAGGATTCATCAACCACTGTTAGGCGCTCTCCCAATTCTTGAGCATTGTAAAAATTACTTTTGAGGTCAGAGACTCATTGCTTTAGGCAGTGGTTAGTATGATTCCTTAAAATATAATCCCTTCCACAAACTCTCTTAGCTCCATGAAGAAACCTAGGTTTTTTCTGGTCTGCTTAAATTCTTCCTGGAAGCCTTATACAGAATCTTACTGTGTGTTGAAATTATTTCTGATGTATAAATTGACCTTATGAATGGTCACTGTATAGACAGTGTCTTCTACCATCCTCTCCTCAGCAAGGACACCTGACAGTAATTTACCATTAGTTAAAATGTTGCCCTTTAGACTAAACTTTCTGCTTTTGTGCCTAGCCTAAGTTAATTACTCACTAATTTCTCTTTTAATCCCCAGTAGGTCTAAGTTGGTTAAAATTTTCAGGATTACAGAAGTCTTCTATACAGTGCAAACTGCTTTGAAACTGCTGGATCATAGGCAATAGAAAATAAGTTGCACAAAGCCTACTTCTGGTCAATGCGATATTCTAATTAACCCATTTCCAAGGAGTTCTTTCCTTAGGTCTTGGTTTTTTTGTTTGTTTTTTTTTTCCTCTCAGAAGTGCTGCATACTACTGATACCATAATAACAGTCTGATATTTGGCCAGATTTATTTCCCCTTTCTTAAAAGTATCTAACACATACTTTATTTTTCAGCAGAACAGAACCACTCTGATTTGGATTTGCTGAAAATTTTCTTGCCAGCTTTGTGTGCCAGCTCCTCCAACTTTCTGTGGTAGAGGTTCCCTGACACATCCTACTAAATAGACCATGCAATTCATGGACCATGGTATTCTGCTTGTTTTCAAGCTGATCATTTTTGTTTTCACATCCTCCTTTTAGCTAGCTGTCCTGCCTTATCAAAACATCCTTTGAAAACCAAGGCAATATTTGTGCTCATTTATAGGAAATAGTAACTGGGCTCAATTAGAGGCTATCTTTACTGAATATGCTTCCCCCCTTCAATGTTAAAAAGTTACAGCATTCCAGGCCTATTATGACTTCTTTTCATTACATTGGCAAGAGAAAGGTGAAAAGTTCCATGTAAAAGTGAATATTTGCTTTCTGAAGCTTTTGGTTAGTGTTGCCTGGCTATAAATAAAAAATAAATGCTCACACAATAGCCACTGAAAAACAGTTGGATCAAATGTCTTGTTCAGCCACATCAAAACTCTGCCATGATTTGTGCCAGCAGATCACGTACACTGCTCGATAGGGAAGGATTTGACATCTGAAAGGTGCATTTTTAGTGGCAGAGTGTTTGGAAGAGTTCAATTACGAACAGCACTTTTCAAGGATACAGCCACTCAGTGTAATGATTTCATCTGTTTCCTTGGGGGAATTATGTGCTGAATCCACACAGAGCATCTGATTGCATTTACCACCTGCAGGTGTTTTTAAAGTCTTTTCCTGGGTTTAGAACTTTAGAGCTTCACAAAACCAATGGGTCTGATTATGGGGTTTAGAGTGGGTAGCAAATTATTTCTCATGTATAGATATTACTTCACCAAAGTCTATTGTATCAGTTGGCATATCAATTTTGTGCATAGTTTACTAGAAAGCCCTACCAATACTGAAATATCTGTACTGTGGATCCACTGTTATAACAGAATGATGTTTCTCAGTGAGCCCAAATCTACTTTTTAACCAGAGCCTGTGGAACCAGCTGTATGGTAATAAACCTCTCAGCAGAATATTTTGGGCTTTCTAAGAATTCCATAACACATTTTGGAAGAGGTTTATTTGCACTTGTGCATCACGTCTGCTCACATTTAAGTGAAGGAAGCTCTCTCCTTCGTAATGCAAGATACATTTCCATCTGTTACTGTACACTCAAACCATTATATATAATGCAGTCGAGAAGTAGAGCTCTATTCTAACATTTTACACTTTTACATTAGTCTTTGAGCACAAGTGTTGCCTCAGTATTAAGATCTGTGACTTAACTTGTTTACTTAGATCTCTGAATAAAGAACAAATATTGTGAGCACCACAAACTCTTAGAGACTTATTATAATAATCATTAGGATGTCTTGTGTGCCTACAAAGTAAGACAATTACTTTAAGCCAATGATTAAATACCTGCAGGTGTTGTAGTTGAAATTTACTTGAGGACTTCTGCAGAGCCTGCAGAAGCAGCTGAAACAGGCCTTCTTCACAAGAAAAAAACTTCACTTTTGAACTCTATTCTTCCTTTGTTTTGACTCCTTACAGACAGTATACTTATGATTGGGCAGATTGCAAATGTGCAACCACAAAGGAGCACAGAAACATCTATAAACTCTGAACACTGCAGAACCTTTATAGATCATGATTCTGGCAATATGTTTTAGACCCCTTTCAGGAACTTTAAGTACTGCAATACTCCAAAGACTGATGAACAGGTCTCTTGTAAGGATGACATTTAATTCAGAGCTCTTTTTGCAGAAATGCTTATAAACTTGAGTATTATGAAATACCACAGGAAAAGAATTGTGATGAGCAGTCTATATCCCCATTAAGCTGTTCATTGTAAGAGGCACTAAAATAGCTGTGACTGTGGGTCACTCTGCTACTAAGCAAAGAATTTAATTCTTGATTTGCTAGATTCTGCAAATAGGAATTCTCAAACTACTGAATCAGCTTTATTCCAATTTTCTAATAAGAGAAATTTTGACAGAACACTTTTGCCCATCACATTTTCAAAATGTCTCTAATGCACAGCAGTGTACTGGGCGTTTCACAAAACTTACAATTACTAAAGACTCCTTTAATTGTGCTTTTATAATGGATACCACATATAGCATATTTTATTACTGATTGCATTACATTTGAAAATTTTCAATTATTTCAGTTAATTTTTCCTTCCCATTCAGGAGCCTGGCAAAGTGTGGAAGTGAGAAAAGTGGGCTTATGTGTCCCTGCATTATGTCTCTCTGTAAAAGACAGAACCAAGGGAAATCTTTACCTTGGTATCCTGGATATCCAGCTACTCATACAAACAACCAGACAACCAGTCTGGACACAGTAAATCCCTATGCAAGTGTGCAACCAGCTGTTTTAAAACTGGGGGAGAAAAACCCATTTTGAAATAAGAGTTGGAATGAGAGTAGGTTACTGCATATTCTGCCTGGGATTTTCCACACACTCTAAATCACCTTTTCCCTCCTGTGTCTGTGATCTCTCAGCTCTGTGTCACCTATAAGGCTTCCCTTTTAGATGGAACTATTAAAAAAAATCAGGGAAATTGGTTCCAGCTCCCTCTTCAAATTCCTCTCTAATTCCTGTGAATTGCATTAGTGTGGTTTGTTTTACTGAAAACAAAGGTGAGCAGATTCTGCACAGAGACATGATATCTTCTACGTCAACAAGCAAACAGCTTCAAATACTTCATTGCTACACTCATTTTTCATTTTCATAATTTCAGGATACAGCTCAGAGGGTGAGCCAGCCCAGAAGCTGGATCTCAGCTTGGCTCCAGCTCCTTTTCTGAGTGGCCTTTGAGGCTGCAGTGGCACCTCCAAGCCTGAAAAAGCAGGTCATGTGCCTGTGAAACACAAGTGTCCCAAGTCCCATGCACCCAGCCATGGGCACAGCTGGAGCCTGGCAAGTTTTCACTGTCTTCTCCAAAGCAGAATTTGCAATGTGGTCTTGACAGCCTGACACAGCTTTGGGGAGAGACTGAGAATGACAAAATATAGACACCTGTGCCTGATTTTAACCCCAGAAAGCAGTCTGGAATGACAGTGGAGGGAAAGACGACCCTTCAGGACATGATTTTATCTAAAAGATGTGGGGGTTGCTGACTGAAAATATAGCTAAGGATGAGCTGTGCTCAGATGCATACAAAGCACTGTAATTGTCTAAAGTTACTGAAGATGAGTCCCCCTTCATTTCTTGTACTTTTCTGAAAACAAGTGGGCTAATCAGAGGAGACAAAACCAAGCTGACTTTCCCATAGGTAGAAAAGTAGAAGCATAAAGTCAGCAGTCATTGACTGGTAGTTGAAAGCCTGAGTTATGGCCAGGGTCCACTACTACTTGTGGTACACAGTTTGAGTGTACATTTACAGGGACTGACCTCAGTCTCAGCAGGTAAACTTACTTCTTTTTTTTTTTTTAAAGTTATATTTGGATTATAATACACTAATTATACTTCCCTCAAATTAGTTTCAGTAGCACTCAGACCTTTAATCATGATCTCTAAGATTTACTGGACCATGAAATTCTTTCTACTTACTGAGCTGTGTCAAGCTATGTTTATTTTATATTACCCAAGAGAGGTTATAGTGGGATACATGTCCTTCTATATCAGTAGATAATTTGTCCACTGCTAATTCCAGTTTCTAAGGTCCAACAGATATGACCATGTTAGTTAAATAACTTAAAAAAAAAAGTCAACTATTGAAATGCAGCTCGTGTTGTGTCATAAAGATGTTCTGCAGATAATGGGTTAGAACTTGGTTCTTTATTTCCTTTCAATATGTTCCATATTTCTAAAATTCTTATTCTTGCATGGAACCAGTCTACATATGAATCATAAAACATATCAATGTGTCTATATAACAAGGAAAATATTCTTAAAACATTTTATTCCTCCCTAAGCAAAATCACATCTATCTAAATAAATAACCCCTAGGTAATAGAGATTGAATCAGAAAATTTAATAAAAGTATATTTGGACAACATATTTATATTAAATGTATATAGCCAGGTTATCCAAAGTTCTTACCAACCCACTCTGTATTCAAAATTGTTCATACTTCATGCAACTTTATATTTTTGAGTAACAAATTTAAGTAACAATTTTAAGTCCAAATTTCCTCCAAAACTGAAGTTATCTTAGATCTTCACTCCAAGCTCTTGCTTTATCTGCTCACATTCTCGTGTCTTCTTCTTAAGTAAGTTGTAATAAACAGATTTTTTTCAAACTGAAAGATGAAGTTGATGCCAGAGGTTCAACTAGTTCCTAGAATTTGCAGAGACCAAATTTTCAAGAACAAAGCAAGGCTTAAGAGTAAAGGAAGAATGCTGTTTGTTCAACAAAACTTAAAGTCAAATATTTAACTACAGAATTGTGAAAAAAAGTTTACAAGCAAAGAAAGGTACCTATAAAAGAACTTTCACCTCAATTTAGCAGTACATTTTTTGTACTCTTGCCTGTGAGAAGTAATCAGAGAAAGAGTCAGGTTACACAGTTTAACCTCTTTCTAGATCATATCTTCAGTTTTGCAACTCTTTTCTTTACCCTGAATTACTCAAATATCTTTGTGTTCAAAAACTAAATTACAAACGTAAAGGCCTCTGCAGTCCCTCAACTGTTTTATAGACTAATCTGCAATTTCTGTCCTCCCTATTATACTTATTCTGATGGATAAATATAATATGCAAGCCAACATTATGAATTATTTGGGTGTCTCCAGAGTCAAAGTCCAAACTTTTTCCTCTCTGCACATTCTTTTCCTGTTGTTACCAACATGTCCTTCAGAACATGAAATATGATTCCAGTCACATGCATACATGGTGGAGATCAGCACTTCAGGACATTATCTGTTTTCTGCAATAGATTCACATGCCAATACATGATGCACTCAGTGAATAGCATTTTCTTCAGTCCCATTTCCAAATATGCACTGAAATTTTTAGGGGTCTGTTGTCAGACACAGTGAAGTGAATTAGCTATTCTGAGCTATTTGTTACTCAAACACTTAAGTTGTTTTTCCCTAACTGTTTGCTGCGAAGACTTTTTCAGAGTTCTCCTGAATTGTTTGACTGAAATGAAATTATTTTTCCTCTAGATCACACAAAAGAGATAGAAGATGTGATGTATTACAACACCTTGGAAAATAAATTGGATTTCATTCCTTTCAACCCCTATTTCTCCTTGGAATGTCATCACAGCCAACCATAATAGTAAAATTTTATTTCATGGGAAATTAAACATGATCTGTTTTACACAAAGAACAATCTGGGCTGAAGAACTTGCAGGCATTACCTGAATTCTGGAGTGACTGAGTTTCTCTGATGATTCAAGTAGAATTATGGAACTAATATTTTAAATGTCCAATCTAAAGCTGTGATAGTCAGATCAGATGCTGTGGTCCAAAAATCTGTTGTACAATTAGAAGGAATAAGCAAACCAGTAAAGGACACACCTAAATAAAACCTTCACGTAAGCTTTTTTTAAAAAAAATCATGTTTTTCTTTTTTTTTTTTTTTTTCTCCAGGTTTATAGAATTTCTGAAATTATCTTGCCAGTATTCACCATTTTGTGTCTTAATATCTGGATATACAATGAATGACAGTTGGCAGTAATTGTATAGTACATTATAATTCATTTAATCACTAAGAAAAAAGTACTAATAAACACAAGTGAGAAATCTACTAGCAACACGTTATTATAATTCATGTGTTTATAACCTTGTGCAGCCTAAGAAATCAGTTCATACCTTTTATCATGAATATTATCTTCTAATATTGTTACATAAGAAAGATCATATATGACTGTGAATCCACACCTCAGGATGAAAGGCAGTGAACTACCACCTCTCCCTCAGATTCTTGCTTCAGAGTTTGTAGGTCATCCTAAAGGATTTCCAAAAAATTTAAAAAAAAAAAAAAAAAAGCAAAACTTACCAGCACTATTTGTATATTTAAAATTAAGCAATCCCATCAAGATCAGGCTGCAGTCTACTGAAAACATGAATCATCAGATGCCCAGCAATTCACCTTCCAACTGGTTCACAATCAGCTGTTTAACTCCTGTTATTTTAACCTACTACAAAAGATGCTTCCCAGAAAAATGTCAAATTGTAAAGAAAAACCCCCAAAATTCTATTATATGCCAATTTCAGTAACAGCAGAGTTCCAACACCTCTTATTAGAATTTGGTGACAGGTTTCCAAAACTCAGCAGTACCAAAGGTAAGGAAGAGAGTTAGGAAAAGATAAGCAGAAGAGTTGAGTGACTTGCAGGCACATCCTCTACATCTCCATCTCATAATTCTACTTCTACTTTGACATCATTAGAGAGTGCTGACCTACATGATTCACTGAATAAAAATAAAAATCCTCTGAGTGTGGCTACTTCTTTGTCTTACTGAGGTGAACTCCTGCTGCAGTCACTTTCTTCAGAAAAGATGGCAATGATGGCTGTCTTGTGCCCTCTCTCCTTTTTACCCACACCCTTGTAATATCTATAAAAATGTAGCACCTCTGGAACCTGTGCTGTCAGGTTAAACATATGGCAAATTTGTCAATGGTTGCAAACTGGGGAAGAAAAGGAAGGAAAGAGGATGACAGGAGACCAGCAGTGGAAATATCCATCTCTGTTTTCCTTTAGGAGATGGACTAGACATATCAGGGGAGAAGTTACAAACAGATGTAGTCAAAGATGAACCAATTTATACAATAGTCCTTAACATTAGTAAAAAAGACTGATTTTATTACTGCTGAAAGATCCTCATCTGTACTGAACCTACTTTGGAAGAAGAAAGGCTTTCTGCGACATATATTAGTATCTAGAAAAAAAAGAAAATGAAAAGGAGTAGGGAATTTCTATTTCTTTCTGTTCTCCAGAGAATTCAGGTAACTCTTAAAATACCCCAGAAAATAAATGTCCCAACCTTCACCTGCCAAAAAAAAAAAAACCCAACAACAACAAAAAAAAACAACAACCACCAAAAACCACAAAAATATCATCAGGTCAGAAAAAGCACACAACCCAAAACACAGAACTGCAATAATAGGTGAGTTTTCCCATGCTCATAATCCTGATATAAGGTGGAATTTCTCCTCATATATTTTCTGGCTGAATTTTAGCTTTTCTTTTTTAAGAAATATCTAGATGAAAAACTCCTTTAAATTTACTCTCATTTGTATGTTTTTACAACTGAAAAAAGTAACTAAAATCAAAGAATACATGACAATCTCCAACTCAGCTTTCAGACAATGTTGTTAATAACCTATCAAGTATTTCACTGAAAATAAAATAGACACATATTCTAAATAGTAAGCCTGAGGCCAGTTTTTGCACATCTTTGTTTAAATTCTTTTCACAGCCTTATTCTGGAGAAAAAAAAAAAAAAAAAAAAAAAAAAAAAAAAAAAAAAGAGAATTATTGTAGGGAAAAAAAAAAATTGTTTGCCTCAAATGAGATCATTGCAGCAAAATAAGTTTAAAAAATTATCAATCCAAAAATCCAAATTAAATTCAGAGTGCTATGTTCACAATCCACAAGTTTCCATGTGCCTAACAGTAAATCACTGTAATCTGAATTTTAATCTGTGGCACAATTACAATAAAAATAAAAGGCTGCATGGCCAGCTCTCTAAGTACTAATATAAAATCAGTAAGATTGGAAAAGTCCAACCCATTTCCTAACACTGCCAAATCCACCACTAAACCATGCCCCTAAGTACCACATCTACATATTTTCTAAATACCTTCAGGGTTGATGACTCCACCATGTCATAAAGCAGCCGGTTCCAATACCTGGCAACCCTTTCTGTGAAGGAATTTTTCCCAATATCCAAACTGAAAGAAACAGAAAAAACAGTTAAAAGTGATTATTAAATAATTTTTAATGTGAAGAAAATATTTGGTGTACATATCACAGAACGGATATAAGAATTCATATATTTTGTTAATTCAGAAAAGGACTCAATTATCACAATTTTTTCCCTATGGTTTCTTTTCGATATTAGAAAAAAATTTGCTGTTTCATACATAGCAGGGGACCTTTTCTATGCCTCAGGAAACATGAAAATGGGCTCATCTGGATTATGGTATCAGCACTGGGAGCCGTATTCCAAGGGCCTAAATTCCTCCCCAGTCTTTCTGGGAGTCAGCATTCCCAGTGTTTAGTACTGCTCAGTTGACTGCAGATTTTCAAAGAGACACAACTAAAAGCTGGTACCATGCCAAAATAATTAGACAACCTGAAGATGTCACAAGGCAACATCAAAATCTCCATGCTGTGAAGCTGCTTTTAAAATAGATGATAGATAGATAGATAGATAGATGATAGATAGATAGATAGATAGATAGATAATTATGCTGTGGTCTGTGCTTTTATTGGTCTGTAGTCCCCTGCTTTTCAGGGATATCAAGGAATGCTTGACAGCATAATGAGACAAATCAATATTGTCCTCCAGAGCTCGCAGCCAGACTGAAACAAGTCTCTTACCTCAGATAAACTGTGACACACCCCAACACACTTTAAAATTATCTGCTTCCCCCAGAAGAACTCTTTGCCAGGGTTTGTAAACAAGATTTATTCAATTCTGAGTCCCAAGATCAGGGGAAAAAAATGGTATCATAGTTGTGCCTGGAGTAATAGAAACAAAATTAGACTCTATATGAGCTACTGAAGACGGGGGAAAGACAAGAGAGCACAGAAAAGGCTGCAGATGGCTCTACTGTCACAAATGACAAGATCAGATGGCTTACCAAAAAGTTAAAATGCTACTCGAACAAGGATAGAAGAGGCAGGTTGGTAATGAACTTCCTGAGTTACCTTGGAATAGGCCTTTTGAAGGAACAGGGAATAAAGTTAATTACTTGCCTTCTTCTTGGTCTTTTTTTTCCCCTATGCAAACTTCACACACAAAATGCACCTGTGAAATAACAAGCCTCCTGTTAAGTATAGTTGTGGCGTATGTGCTTGCAGCCCATCAGTATGCTTTTAGTGTGCAAACTAATTCCAAACAGCTTTAGGCTTAAACAGGCCTTCTCTCAACTCAGAAGAAAAAAAGAAAAATCCCTTCTCAGTCTCCTTTTGCAGACTGCTAAATAAGGTGAGCAGGACCAAACTTTCACATCCCTCCTTAGACTCAAGAGACTACAAATCAACAGTTCTTCTTGATGTTACAATCTGAGCCCTAACAGTAAGAACCATAAATGCTGTAGGAACACCAACACAGCTTTGGAGGGGAAGGAAGGGGGAGCAGAATAAAGCTGACCTTCAGAAAGGTCCATCTGGGCTGAGCTGCTCCTGGCACCTCCTCCTGGCTGCCAAGATCCCCAGCAAGTGCAAGAGCAGGGCAGGCAAATTCCAGTAAAGAGTTCTTTATATGGTCATACAACACATTCCTGTCTGAAGCAAGAGGACGTGTTTTATTTCATTCTCTGGGCCTCTTTTAAGCAGTGACTGCTGCCTTTGCCAAATTGATGAAATATAAAATGATGCTGCAATATCCACAAATGGGATGGAATGATGTTCTCCAGCTTTATTTTCACATGATGGGGCTTAAATACTGAGCATAACTACTTAGAAATCAAAGGCAGATACTATCTCTCTTTACTACAATTTTCCCTGCCATATGTGGAATTCCTGTATTGACATTGCCTTTCCAGGATTGAATTAGGAATTTAAATTGGATGCACTTCAAAACAGGTGAAAATTGTGTTTGTAAAGAGACAATTGTAACATAATTAGGTTGTCTCTTGAGAACTAAGTTTATTTTCTTTTCTGTTCTAGCACTGGCAACAGAAGTAAATTGCACAAAAATTTATTTTCTCTGTCTTGGAGAGGAACAAACACTAACTGGCCATAAAGCAAACTGTGTACATTACTTTACAAATATATTTAATCTTGTTAAAATAAATATGTGTTCTATGTGCAAGGCTACTTATCAATTAATGTTCTATTTTAAAGTTAGAAAATGCTATGCAAGCTGCTCCTTGTCCATGTTCTTCTCATATTTTTTTTTCAAATTTCATGTAATAAAGATCACTACCTTAAAAAAAAAAAAAAAAAAAAAGACCAACAACAAACACCCAAGTACTCCAGTCCAAAAATCCCAACAACTTCGGATGAGTTTCTATGTGCTAGTTTTTCCACTCAGATAGAATTATAAAGCATTGTTCTGTTGAATAAACAAGATGCTATTGTCTTACAAGGACATAATTTAATGTTTTCCAGATAAAAATTAAACAAGAGAACATGACCCAGAGACCAGTAGTTTGTGTTGACAGAAACAGTCATGG
This sequence comes from Certhia americana, assembly GCA_018697195.1. Classification (NCBI taxonomy): domain Eukaryota; kingdom Metazoa; phylum Chordata; class Aves; order Passeriformes; family Certhiidae; genus Certhia; species Certhia americana. Next base: position 107,503,882 of record CM031857.1, read on the forward strand.
GATAGCACCTAAATATTCTGTAAAGAGTTCCTTACAAATTATGTGAGAAGAGAAAAGAGATCTCACCCACATGTGCATCAGGCATTTTTGCTTTGTATTGATCATTCAAAACTGTTGTGGTTTCACAGGTTACCTTTTCACTCCTTTGAAAAACAAGACTAATAACACAGCTTTTGGTAGTTTGCCCAAGCATTAAATCTGTTTCTTTGTTTTTCATGGAATTGGAAAGTCAGATATATTGCATTTAAAGAGTGAATGAAAGAAGAATATTGGAGGAGCTGGAAAAAGAAAAGGCTTCTTTAGCTCTAAAATATACTGTGGAAAGGTCAGGAATGTATCAACCCTCTTCTTCATTACCCTATTAGCTGGCATTGTTGATGACGTCAATGGAACAGTCTCTCTTTTAATGTGAAGATGGGATAATTTTGATAAAGCTGTCTCAAGAAATTTTCTATTCAAAGGAAAGGCTGCATTAATGCATTCATCTCAGAAAAAAAAAAATCTCATTGCTAAAGTTACTGTTGTGTGTTAGAGGAAAAAAGCTGGAACTGAGATCTGGAAGCTCAGACTTTGTTTTATTAAGCATTTGGAGAGAGCTGCAAGCTGTGGTGCCACATCTGTGCAGCCAAATTTGGTATAAAATTTGTGTTGTACCCGTAGCTGAAAAGACTGACAGGTAAGAATTCATCTCATAGTTGAATTCTGTTCTATTAGTTTGATTGTATTAATTACCAGCCTACTTGCAGAAATTTTGCATTGGATTTTCTAGAAGAGCAAAATTATCAAAATTATTAAATACACCAAATAACACCACATAACGTGCAGTACAGACACAAATATTCTTAGCATATTCAATTCTACTGTTTATGTTGTTCTTGATTATGCCAATTCCATTTCTCTTGTAACTCCAGTGCGTGCTTACTCTGGTTAGAGTTTAGTTTTCAGGATTCAGTTGAGCTGCTCCTAATCTGTGTCCCTGAAAGAACATCCAGCAGCCCCTTTTCTGAAGAGTTTTCTACTGAAGCATAAAGGATACCTATTTCAGGAGTCTGAAAGCATTTCCACATAAAAGTGGGGTTTTTATAGGGGTGGGTGAGTGAAGCTTTGCAAAACTAGAGCACATTTTTATTAGGAACTTAAATTAGTATATTCTTCATTATTATCACTGCAAATACCAGCAAAACAAACAGTTAGCTATGATGGGATTGTATAATATTGATAAATGCTGGTATTTTTAATTCCTTTTCCCTCACTCTCATCTTTCTTCCTCCAAAAAATTACCATAGGTCAGGACAACATTTGTTTAGCACAGGCATACATTGTACTTTAGTTCACATTATTTGCAACTAAAATACCTGATTTGAAGAGCATTAAAATAGGTTTTGTCCTGTGAACACACACACACAAACCCACAAAGTCAGTAATTGCATTTTACATCATATGTCTGAGAATACTCTTTTAATAAAAGTATATTTAATATTGCATATACTATGGCCAAGAAAGGATTGTCATAGAGAGAAACTGCACAACAGTTTCAGGCAACTGGAAACAACTTGGCAGTAGTCTCACCCACGCACAATAAGCACATGTTATAAGGGTAAATTTAGTGGAACAGTACAGCTTCAGCTGCACCCAGAGAATTCCAGTAAAAAGTAAAGTTTGGAAATCCCTTGAGCTACTTGTAAAGTAGCTTAAAGTAAAAAGTAAAAAGTAAAAAAGTCGCTCAAAGGGTAAAGTAAAAGAGTTGCAGTGCAGTGTTTCTGGCACCATTCTGGATGAACTCACACATTTAGAGGGCCATGTGAACAGGATCATCATCATACACAAAGTGTCCCAAAAAAGATGCAGTGCCAGTGTCCTTATACCTTTGGGTCTCTGTCTTGTGCTCTTTCTCAAGTATCCCTGATGCCCTTTGCATTTAAGGCAGAATTGAGAGGTTAAATCTATGCAGGTCTTTCAGGAGATGATGCATTTGTAGAGCCTTCACAGCAAGAGCTGAGCAAGTATTCCAGGTAATCCACCAAGAGAAGCCCTTAGGTACACACATATATATATATATATATATATATGTATGTATGTATGTATGTATGAATATAATACTATAATCAAGTCACCAAGCTATTGTTGTGACAGAACTACAGTGTAATAAAAAATAGCAATCACTTGAGTTCTGTGGAGCATATTCAGTTAAGGTGATCTTGTGTGTGTTTTATTTGGTTTATTAATGAGTCTAGTCATAACTTATATGAATAGCAAAAAGCAATTGTTAATAATGTTAGTTAATTGGATCCTACTTTTAGCTGAATAGCCTTTGTAAAGGATTGTAGTTAACCCTCTGCCTCCAAAAAGTGTGACACATCAGAATTACTCAGTAAGTTCAGAGAAATAAGTAATCGAGTTACTGACTTTCTTCAAAGGATCTAAAATTTTAGTAATTTAAATTAAGACTGATGCATAAAATTGCAAATGTTGAGAAAATTAATTTCTTACACAAAGAATAAATGACAGTGAGTCAGAATGATCTGGATTTCTGCATAGATTTAAATGAAAATACATTTAAATGAAAATTTTAATGAAATTTCTGTGAAAAATTAGATGAGTTTGAAATTACATGCAATGCGAATACAAACAGATTGAAGGGCAAAGTCAGAACAATTTACTCGCACTGGTAATCTCTTATAACATTTTACATTCTCACATTAGCCTACCTTAAACTTTTCATGTCTTTTGCTATGAACTTTGCTGAATATAGCAGCTGTGTGCTCATAAATAATTACTAGGGAGAAAAGAGCAAAGTAATCTCAGTCTTTATGCAGTTCATCTATTTCTTCTTTAGGCATTAGTTCACCATGGAGGAGTGGAAAATAAAAACCTGTTTAAAAAATAATAAATCAACATTATGCACACCTAGGCTTCTTGAAGAAATGCAGCATGCATCTGACTTGATTCAAGATGAAGGGATGACACTAAAAATCTTCAGCAGCCATGAGTACAGTAAGAGCTGATAAAACCACAGGATGACCCAGGGATGGGCAGCACCAGTGCAAAATGAAACTTTAAATTGTTTCTTAGAACTTCACTATGTTCAGTACTAGTGCTGTCCTCTCCAGCTAGGAAAAAAAAAAAAAAAAAAAAAAAAAAAAAAAGTGTAAATAGGCCAATGTTTCTGTTGTGTTTTTATATAATTCGAGACAGATTTTTACTGGCAGGATTTTATTCTAAAGTGTAACCAACTGGGAGAGATACAGGATGCCCCAAAACACAGTCAAAATGATATTTATTGATGTAAAAAAAAAAAGTTAAAAAAAAAAAAATATACATAAAATCTGTCTCTCCAGTGCAATTGAAGATATATTCTAGAATCTTGACCAATTACAAAGACTGAAACAGGAATGAACTCCAAAGGACATAGGAAATTCTAGCAAAACCTGCATTTAACCTTAAACCTAAAATAACAGAGTGTGTGAAATTTAAATATGAACTTCAAATTTGACTCTCAGTGTGGTGGCTCCTTTAAAACACATCATCAGAAGCAACCACGCTTTTATCCACATACCTATACGGAAATAAATTCACTACCAAGATTATGACTCAGCAGGGTCCAAAGAGTTTATTTTTGCTGAACCTTTTAAATATATTTCTTTCTCTTGTAATAAAGGGAAGCTAAAGATAATTTTATTTTTCTCTAATTTATATATACATATATATATATTCAGTAGTGGAACAAAAACACAGCAAAACAAACTATATGCACATGATTAGCTGAATGAGATTGTTCATCCGTTGAGCAAAAATCAATATAGGGGTCAGGAGGCAAATGTTAATTCTGCTTTATATGTTTGTCTGAACCTGCTCCACACTGTTATAGTGTTAAAACACCCTAAGAGATAAGGCTATATATTTCCCTTAAGGCAGTTTGAATCTGACCCACTTCTGGGATTAGGAAATGCAGGTCTACTGTGTTGCAAGATTTTTTTAATCCATATCTACATCTTGAGACAAAATGCCCAGTGCTCCATCCCCGCCTTTATCTGCTTCTGGTGTTTAGACCAAATTCCATGGGGCAATGCTAGACTCTCTCCCAGTTTTTTTTCTGGAAATGTCAATTCTTTTGGCTTCCCAGAAGCATTCATTGAATGAGTTTTTTTTAAGTCTCTTTTAGACTTTATTTACAAAAAAATGCAGGATACCACACCATCTTTATTCTCTATGGACTGTTTTCAGTTCCTTTGCTACAATGCTTGTGTCCAGGGTAGCAACTGCCAGGCAAAAACTGGTAAAGGACAACAGCTGAGACAGTAAGTGCAAAAAAACAAAAAAAAAAAATTTAACAAAAAAATCCACAACACCACCATACCCAGTGCAAACACAACCAGTAACAGGCTCTCTCCAAATGAGCAAGAGCAATTTTCTGTCCTGACTAATTAGGAAAATTAATTGTGTAATGCTCAGGAAAAGAGGAATGCAGTTGTTTCCCAGAAGAAGGATCTCTCTGAAGCCCTATTCCTTGACCATTTAAATAGCACATTAATTTAATTAGGTGCATGTTTAAGAAAAAGTAATTATTTGGTAGACCCTCGATTTGCAGTCCTCTCATATGAGTGCATAACTGCCAGAGAGGTTCCTAATTACATCCTATCTACTGTTCAAATCTATTTCATGTCTGAAAGACTGAGGTGAATATGTAATTCCTTCAGAGCTGTTATCCTCCATTCTTTGTATTTCTTCTGTACGCTTGCTGTAGTTGTTTCGGTTTGCCAATCTAAGATTTCCCAACAAAGAGCAAAGTAGGCTTAAGCTTTGAAAGGTATAAAGAAAATTTATAAACAGAACTAAAAGAAGAATAATTAAAAATCAGAATAAAACCTTCAGAACACTTCTCCTCCCTTCCTCCACACCTTCTTTCCTTCCCACTGACAATGTACAGAAACAACACCTGAAATTCTCAGTCAGTTTTCCACATCTAGAATAGTCTTTCTTCAGTTCACTTAGGGAGAGAAGCACCTCTCACTGCTATGGAGAATTCTCACACAAGGAAATGAATCTCTCAAGGCTTCAATTTCCATGAACAGCAGCTGCCTGGGAATCTGCATTCATGAAGTTCCTCCCATGATCACAGCCTTCTCACAGCTCTGCTTCTGGGCCATGTCAGTGTATAGGGGTTTTATTTTAAGGATGAACTGTATAAAGGCAAATGTTCTTTTCAACTTCTCTTGGGGCAAAAGAGGTCTTCATCACTCATTTTTCTCTGTTCAACTTCTCATGGGATCACAGCTATTTTAATGTCTATCTACTCAGCATGGATGCCTTTGCTCAGATCTACAATGTGAACATTCCACCTCCCCATAGCTTCTCCATGATTTAAACGGAATATATAAATATATTACGGTCCATCACATAGCTTACAAGAGAATTTCAGCCTGAAGAATAAAGCAACTTCGCATTCTCCTTCCATCTGGAACGTTACTCCTTGTTGACTGATCTTAGTGCTTTCCTGTTGGTTCTTTACATGTCTTCACTCTGCCCTTTTCTTTCACTCAAAAGAGGATGGAGGCCAGCAGGTCTCTTCTGTGCACTGAAAGAGTTAACATCTCACCCAGGGCTTGCAAAGCAAAGGGTGGTGGCCAGGCCAAAGCAGACATGTGACAGATTGCAAACTGTGCTGAGGCTGTGCCAGGATCTCAAGGAGGCCCCTGCTGCATTTAATTTCAACTGCATAGGCTGCAGGACTGCTTCTGGCCTCAGCTGCTTGTGGCTGCAGCAGCTGTACTGCAGGGGTAAAACGCCAGGATCTCATCTGCCAGGTCCAATGATTTTCCCTCCCCTCTGCTGGGGCCCAGCCCATGGCAGAGCCGCTGACCCAGCTGGGTTCAGCCCTGGCTGCAGCCTCTCCTGCCCACCTTGCCCAGCCACAGAACCTGACCCAGCCTGGCCGCACAAACGGGTCAAGATAAGCTCTTCTACACCAGAAACCAGAAAGAAAGATTGCCATGATTCTTATCTTCAAATCTGTATCCACAAAGGCATAGCCACCCTTTTCATTGGTTTTAATCATGTGTCAGTATTAAAAAATTGGCCAATCAAGGCCAAACCAGGACACTTGCTAGAGTAGAAATGCCAAAAAAAAGCAGTTCAGCATAGCAGACCAGAGCAGACTATTGTGATTCCCTGCTTTAAAATTTTGTTCTTTTCCAGGCACTTCATGTCACTTTTGACAGTGGCTTTTACTATTTTGCTTGAATAACCAAGGAGGATTCCTGCTCTGCCACAAAAGGTGTTACCTCCATAACATTTTTACTGTTGGCCACTGGAAAACTGACAGTGTAATTGGAGCTGGGAGTGACATTTTTACAGTGAAAAAAGTCAAATGCTACAAACACTAATTTCTTCCAGGCTATGGTTTCAGTCTGAAATATGCAAGATAATTTCTCCTAACTATAGTATTTTAAAGCCAGAAATGAATCAAAATATCTATAATGTGCAGACACACACTGTAATTTAACTGGTCTTTAGTACAATGAATCTCTAGTGTGAAATTTTCCTTGCTAATGATCAGCATAAGATATGGCTCTTAATGTAATTATGAATCCAAGCCTTGCCATCTACAGGCAACTGAGTAATAAGATGATACTATTAGACTTCTCATTTAATTCACTCATACCTATAGGGAAAAAGCAACCATTTATAAGCAACTCATTTTTTCTATCACCAAAAGGGACCACAGCATACACTGAATTACATATTATAGGCTCTACATTCTCCCGGGTAAGTAAATAAACTGTTCCAGCATTGGCAGTTTCTCTTTTAAATGGGTTTTTATTTTGAATAACATTAAAGAAAAATAAGGCAGTCTAGATAAGAAGAGAACATTTCCTGATGCCAGAAGCAAGAAAGTATTTCAGCCCCTTTGGAGAGATTCCTCCCTTTGAAGTGCCAACCTATACCCCCATCACTTACCTGAGGGCTTCACAAACAGGACTCTTTCCCATCCCCTGGCTGTTTCACCAGGGCTTGGGAGATGGCTCCATCCCATGGAGTTCTGCAGGAGAGCTTGAGCAGCTGCTTTCCAGAGTCTCCAAGGTCCCCAGAGATGCTGTGGGATGATTCTCCACCTTACCTTACCCAGGAACCTGGTGGGAAAGATTAAATCTTTCCCATCTGCAGGAATGCAGAACTTCCTTGGGGTGGGCCCTGAAATGGCAAAAGTCTCTGTAGCGTCAGCTATTGATTATTAGATAATAGCATTTTCAGCAGCAGAAAGTTGTTAGGAGAAAAAAGGACTCTTGCTGGATTCCATATGAATCAGACAAAAGCTGTTTATTGTGCTACTGAACATTGTTTATATTTGCTTCTTATCAAAATCACACGCTACTTGATTGGCTACTCCTCTTTGTCCATGCATCTTTTGATTGGTAGCTCTATAGAAGCAATCATGGGCCCTTTTTTTTTTTGATCTAATTGGCTGGTAATATAAGCACCATTTTACATGGGCTGATTCCCCTATGACTGTCAGCAATTCTCTGTTTCTTACTTTTTGCAATCATCAGCTTTTTTGTTATGCAAAGATGTCTTCATTCTCTTAGTCACAGAAGATTAGGCTGGTTCATGTGTTCATTTCCCATAAATATGATCCTACAGAAAGTCTGTCAAAAAGTGGGTTTTCTCTAAAGGATTTCAGAAATTCACACTATAGACAAGCACCCCTTCTCTGTGGGGTGGACAGTGGGTGTTTTTTCCCTTGGAAGGAACTTAAAAGGGGTGGTGTGTTTCCTCTTCCCAGAGAGCCACTGCCAGTCCCAGACCTGAAGTTTCTGTACAGGTGAGACATCTCCAGGACAGACAGGTTCTAAGAGCCAACAGCTCTACAAGATGGGCAGTGTGGGCACATGTGAGTGCATTGGAAACCAAAGGGAGTGTACTGGAAAATAAATGTTCTGTCTGTTCAACCTTGTTCTGTACCATATGTCAAGACTACAGTTTAAAAAAATCAAAAAACACAAAATATGTACATATAATACGTATACACTAGAAATATTTTGCCTACCCCAATGACCAAAGAGTGTTTGTTAGTCCTTCTGCTTGAAAATCCCTGTGTGACAGAGGTCAGTCCTGTGATGGTATTTCATCACTCCTATGATAACATTTCATTACACCAAAGAGCACATCTAGGAAAAAAAAGTTCTTTATTTCTTTACCTTTTTTTTTTTTTTTTTTTTTTTAAAATCTTCATAACCATACTTCTACATTTCCTAAGAGGATGACTGATCTGTTTAGCAGCTAATACCTCACACCTAGGAGTTTTCCCTACAATCACTCACCAGGAAGTGAGAGTAGCTTCCTCTAACAGAGATGGTATTATAAAGGTCTGCTTGAGAGACTGGGAGTGGGAGTTTTGGATTAAGGGTTCTTTAATACATAACAGCTAAAATAAGGTTATTAAAGAGGAGACAGAAGCTGTATGGATATGTTCTTACCTATTAGCATTCTTATCCCAAAGTAAAATGAATCTTAAAAGATTAACTCTAAAGATCTGGTGGTTGTTTTTTTGAGGAGAGTTCTTTTTTGTTGATTTTGGGGGGCGGGCTTTTCCCCATCAAAATATTGGGATTGGTATTTTGCATACTCACTGCTGACTCAATAGAGCTGTCCTCATTGCCTACTGTTCAGATGGAAAATCTGCATTGCCTTTTTTTTTTTTTTCCAGTTTTCACAGAGGGAAAAATTTGAGGTGCGGTGTATATTTTTCTGGACTGCCTCCCTGAATCAAACATTTCTAATTCAGAAACTGAGTAAATACAGAAGGGTCTTCAGATGACTTTTAGCCAGCTAAATGTCAGATAATTCTGGTACATGATTGTTTAATCTTTTCTGTAAAATCTCCAGTGATGTAGACTCTGTCACCTTGTCAGGCTGTTTATCCTCACCCTTATAGTCAGCACTTTTTTTTTTTTTTTTCTGACATCTAGCCTATATCTTCTTTGCTGCAAATTAAGTTTAACTCCTGTCCTATCCTTTGGAAAAGTCTATTGCCTTTGAACTTGTACCAGCCATGGCTTTATATAATTGAAGACAATTACTACAATTTCTTTGCGCATTGTCCTCTAAATTAACAACTCCAGGTCTTTCTATCTTTCTTTCAACTTTTTTTCCGGACTCTGATCCACATTTTTCGTCTGTTCAGAATTCTTTAAAGGGTAAAAAATAACCCAAACACAATACTTCATCAGCAGCCTTATTAAAATGGAAATACATTGCACTTTACCTACTCTATAGACAGTAAGATTTGGGGTTTTTTGCAAGTGGTTAATTTAAAATAAATTGCATGCTTCCATAAAGAATGCTCTGGCACTATGCTTTTACATTAAATGAGGTGACTGAAAGCCAGTATCACAAACAGAAGGCAGCAGCACTCAGCTTATAGTAAGTTAAATAAAAATATTCTAGGTCTAGTGACTCAGACATACTGAGTTCCTGCAGATGAAGTTTCATGCTATAGTGAAGCACTGAGGATTTGCAAGACAGTGTTGGGATTTGAACACACTTGAAAGCAAAGGGCACAGTCAGTGTTACAGAGATGATGGTTTGTGGTGTGTGTACCCCAAACTTGAGCCTCTGGGGTTTTGGCATTTTGGTGAATTGAATGGTTTCAGTGAACATTTCCATCAGTAGGAAATGAGGATACAAGATATCCCAACAGAATTAGAATCATGTCATCACAATTGCCCTAGGGCTGAGAAAATATTCTAGGAACATTTTAATTGAAATGTATATAAATTTCTCAAAACAAACAAACAAAAAGTAAGCTTTATTATTATTATTATTTTAAACTGTTTTCTTAAAGAATCTTCAACCAGTGCCTTATTTTGTTTGCTTCCAGGGATGGCCCATCCACAGCTTCTCTGGGCAAACTGTCTGATGCCTCACCACCCTCACAGTGAAGAATCTCTTCCTAATATGCAATCTAAAATTAAATATTATTAATAACTCCTTGCTGCTGACAAATTTTTCATGTTAAATTCATCATTTAACAACATTATGGCTGTGTAAACTCTAGTAAAACTGTTAATCTTCCTACCTAAAGAGTAAACACCACACCTCCTTAGTAAATTATAAGAAATGAGAAGACTACAAAACGTCTTGAAATAAAGCTCTGAAATTGTCAATAAATTTGTCTAGTAGTGAAGTGACCTCCTAAGTTCAGAAGTTTTCTAAGATATCCTGGATTAAACAATTATAGATTGACTTTGTCAGTTGGAGGGACTGCCACGAATATATACAACCAAAATTAGCCATTTTATTTGTTATGTTTGAAATGTTTTAGGAGGAGTCAGAAGAATTCCTGAGACAGAAAATAATTAATGTAAATAATGCATGGGAAACATTTACACTGATGCTTTCAGTTGAAGATATGTGATTAGCATTTCACTCCTCTGTTGGCAGTTTTAGGTCACTGGCCTAGTCTAGCATGAGTAAGATCAGCGAATGAAAAATGACAATCATGAAGCAAAAATTAAAGAAAGGCGATTTGGAAAAGGAACTTTTGCTACATCAAGTAAAGAAGATTAAATTTAATACCTCATTTAATGTCACCATTAATCTGTCATTGCACTGGGTCAATATGTGCAGAGGCAAATGGAGACAAAGAGGACACCAAGGGCAATGTGACTCCTGTGCATTCCCTTCATTTAGAAAGTTTGACTTGGTAAAGATTAAACAGACAAAAAAGGACTATTCCTGCCCTTTGTGGTGCCCTTGAGCTCTGGAGTTCTCCCCAAAATAACTGAGTAATCACAGGTTATGACATCAAGCTCAGAAGCACAACTCTTGGAAAGGCATCACCTTAATACAGAGAAACCCTCTCGCCAGTGGTTTCCAGGTTCTGGCAGAGCTGAGGAAATGAAGCAGCCCTCCAGGTGATATATTAAGCCAAAAAAACAGAAATAGCTGTTCATTATCACTGACTTGATCTGCTCTTAGTTAGTTTATTCTGACTTAACTCCCTGCAAGTCCATGTGTTCCACCTATAGATAGATATAAAAACACACATACACACATGTATACATACAAACATCCCCACTTATAAATAAAATTTAAAAAGCATATCTGCCCATTCAAATTCAGGCACATCTTTAGATCACAATGTCTTAAGGGTGTGCATAAAAATGATTTCTAGAACAGGGCCATGCTGTGCCTTCCAACCCAAATCATTCAGTGATTCTGATTCTATGCTACCTTAGGCTATAGGTATTGCTGAGTAGCTTCCAGTGTTATTAATACTATTTGCAGTAATTATTTATAGTAAAAATTAATCTATTCCTGTATCTTTAGAATAGCATACTATTAGTATCATTAGTTCCTGCAAGTGCAAATGTGGGTCTTATTTTCCATTACTTTTCATACCGAATAGGTATTTGAAGTTACTATTTGGTGTTTGATCACAAGTATAAATGACTATGAGCACAAAAGGTCACCCTAAATAAACATTTAATTTTTATTTTTTTTTAGCACGTGCAGAGCCCTGGCTTTGGAGGGTGGGCTCTTTGGGCACAAGCCATGGGACAGATGGATACAGCCAGAGGGGTTGTGGTCGGTGGCTCTGTTGGATATGATACAACTTTTACAATTTTCAAGTCACTTTTGTCATGAGTTTCTTTGCCTTTGCCAAGGTAGGGGAAGGAAATGTTTTTTTTTTCTACAAAAGACTCTTTTCACCAATCCTTTGCATTTTGCTGGCTGAGGCCTGATGGACTTCAATCAACAAAAGAAGATTCCTAGATTCTCAAAGTTTAGCATCTACAGGTTGAGAATAGCCAGAAGAGCCAGAGGACATAAATGGACATTAGCAAACCTGACCCCCTGGTGCAGTTGGAGACACCTGGTCTGGGAAAATATTGGTAAGAGAAACAAAGAATGAGGACCAAAGTAGCATCAAAGGCAAAGGGATCAATAATCAACAGGTGATCAAATATTAGGATTGCGTAATTTAGAACAAGTGAACAAGAATTTCTTCGGGTTTTTATGCATAACTATCTGATAAAGTTTCTGGTAAAGAACCACACGGGATGAAATGATTTCCACTGCACAACCGCTCTGTGTGTGGGAATGTGAAATTACTTCCACCACCAGAACAACATCCTGGACAGAATAAAGTGATGCCTAATTCTTTATCACTTAGAAGATGTTGTTGGAGAACTGCTTTTTCTGCAGTTTTGGCAACAGGTCCGGGACAGTGATAACACTTTAGGGCTCTGCCTTGGTCCCAGGGCTCTTTAGTGGCTTCCCCAATGACACAGACACTGGATCGAGCTCAGCACGTTTGCAGGGGAGGGGAAACTGAGCAGGGCAGAGGCACCACTGAAGAAGGGAGCCATGCACAGGGCACTGGACAAGATTGACAAGTGGGACCATGAAAACCTCACCATTTTCAGCAAGGCCAAGTGCCAGGTGCTGCACCTGGCCCGGGGTGATCCCCGAGTCCCGGATTCAAGGTCAGAAGAGAATTTCAAATGCCACAGATTAGCCCTGCCTCCCCGGCCGCTCCCAGCACCTCCAGCAGCGGCACTTGCTTGAGTCTCGGGGATCTGCCCTGCCCTTGCCCACCTCCAGCAGGGCTGGCCCGAGAGGAACGCCAGCAGCCTTTGACTCTGCCCTACAGCCCCTCTGGGTAGGCTGTCCAGCTGCCGTGCATGGCTCCACTACAAGAAAATGCCGGGGAAAGCCCAGACTGAGAGTCTGTGCCCCGCAGGCACACATGGCTTGTTCGGGGCTGAACAGCTGGAGCTCAGCACGTCCTTGCAGCAGATGGAAAATAGGGCTCGGAGGTGAGGGTTGTTAGGAATGAGTTCCTGAGTTTGCTAAATTGGTTGTAATAAGTTCCTAAATTTATTAAATTAGTTGTTAGTTGATGCTGTTCCTAAGTTTGTAAGTCAAATATCGTGTTAATTGTTAATAGAATAAATTATCTTGTCCCCCCCCCAACTGTACTTTCCCTATCCCGTCGGGAAATGCCACCCGCTGCTGCGTCCCAAAACAATGCCCGCCACTGAGGAGGGGGAGATAACCACCGTGAATATGCAAATGTAAAAGGCACAAGGGCCCATTTGACACAAAATGACTCTAAAACAACGAGCCTACGTGACACCTCAAAAAACCAACAACATACTGCACCTGAGAAAAGGCTGAGCAATCCACCCACAGCATTTTTTGATTCGGAACATGGTCACCATAACCTAAATGGGAGTCGAACAGAGTGACACCCCTGGATTACGAGCGAGTCATTGTCTTCCCAAGGACTTTCATGAGGATGGAAGCCCCAGCTCTGCTCTGAGGCAAAGCTGCCACATTTCTCCTTTTCCTCGTTGCATCGTCTACGGGAGCAGCGGCGGTGTGCGCAACCCCTTGGGCTCCCACCCCAAAGAGTTGATTTCAATGAAGGTCATTTGAAAGGAGCTGGTCTCCTGGCCCTTTTTTGCGTCTCAAGGGTGATGGTGCCGAGGCCCCTCCCATTGTGTCTTATGGCCTGCACGGGGACAGAGGCAGAGCTGGATCATTCTGTGCTGCCACCGGGGCACGGCCACTAGGGCGTGGCCACCAGGGCACGGCCACCAGGGCGCGGCCACCAGGGCGCAGCCACCGGGGCATGGCCACCAGGGCATGGCCACCAGGGTGCCCCCAGGGCGTGGCCACCAGGGCACTGCCAAGGCCTCCCCGCCCGCTTGGGCCGGGCAGGAGGGGCTGAGGAGCCACCTGCTCCAGGCCCTTTGTCCCAGCCCCATCTCAAGCAGGGCCGCGCAGAGCGGGTTGTGTTGGACCGTGTCCACACCAATGGCTTTTGAACATCTCTTTGGGCTCTACAACCTCTCAGAGCAACCTGTTCCTGTTCTTGGTCACCCTCCCAGCAAAATGCTGCTCTTCCTCCCGTTCAGATGGAACCTTCTGTGATTCAGTTTGTGCCCCTCTCGTCTTGTTCTGTCTTTTGGGTACCAGTGCAGCAACTGCAGGCAACAAAATTTTTTTTCAGCTACAGCAAGGGACAACACTCAGCCAGGGTCAGGAAAAATAGACTGTGTCAGACAGGAGTCAGCTGTGTCGGTGTGACCAGGGAGCACCAGGTCCACTGTTACTGAGTTGGGACACTCTTCTGCAATACTCTTTAAGCCAGTTTTAAATGAGAGTTACAATAAATGGCTCTTTGGAGACAGAAAGAGCTACTTTCAAAGGGGAAGTAATACTGGACCTTTGCCATTTCTGAATATTTAAGTGGTTAGAAGGTCAACCAGATAGTCTTGAATTTTAAAACCAATCCTTAAAAATAAATGAGAAGTTTAACAAAAAAAAAAAAAAATAAAACCAAAAAACATTAAAGTTAACTTTGTGTATGATATAGTTAAAGTAAGCAGGAAATGTTAACAGTCATCTCTTCTTAATTCAACGTTTAATGTAAATGCTTACCTTTTACCAGAGCCTATTTTACTGGCTAGTACTGAAGCCCTGGGGTTGTTGGCACCTTGGGACCCTCACTACTGAGAAGCCAGGGGGGAAGGGCCAGTGGGATGCTGCTGAATCTGCAGGTAGTGACTATCTTCTGCTTGTTCTCTCTCTCTCTCTCTCTCTCCCCCACTTTCCTACTTTTCTCTCTCTACCTCACATTTTGTTGTTAAATAAAATCTGTATTATTGACTTTGACATGTGTCCCTGTCTGCACCTTAATTTGGGCAGAGGACTCTCTCACTAATCAGATTGTAATTTTAAAACCCTTGCAGTGTTTTTACCAACATGCCCAGGGAAGAGGCCACCAACCACAAGAGTCAGTGTTTGTAGCACACCCAAGTCTGTCTCAGTCTGGGAACCAATGAAAGTTGCATGTGCAATAAAATTTTGAGACCCTGCTGAAATATATACCTTGGCTCAACTAATCCCCCCTGTGCTTAGCTGTGCCATAATGAATGGCTTCAGGCTCCCAGAAGGAGCTATGCAATCCTTCTCATAAATGTTTCATCATTTTGGCCCCCAGTAGCTGAAGTTAATAATATGAGTATTAAGGGTTTTGAATTCAAGTGCTTTAACTAAAAACTCAAACAAATGCCTGTTAGCTGTCTGCATCTGAGGAGACAGGAGACTGTAACCCAGTGTTACCCAAACAGCTGAGACACAGTCCTAGGGGCTGCAGTTATGACAAAAAAAAATAGAGAATACATCCAGATTTGGGGTTGAATCTGACAAGAAGAAAACAGTAATAGAAGCTTCCTGTGGGTTTAACAGCATCTTTATTCAAAGAAAATGTCTTTCCCAAAAGAAAGGTGAAATAAATCAAAGAGAGGATAATTGGCAGTATAATTAGCTAAATGTCAGTAGGCAACGGGTATGTAACAAGCACTGGGTGACTCTCAAACAGCTGATTCTTTGTTCTGAAAATGGACAGAGGAGAATGAATAATTCCAGGTAAGTCTGTTAAGAATCCCAAAGATCTCTTGTGAGGAAAAAAAGAAATGTAGCCACAAATTAGAAAAAAAGAGCAAATAAGGGAACAGTCAGACATGCTCAGCTGCTGTGAGCAGGAGTTTCTCATTCATCTCCTGTGGATCATGTAATGTGGGGAATTTTTGATAGAGGGAGTGAAAACTGTCAAACATAAATGTTGGAAGCTAGGTCCTAAATGCACTTAAAATATTTGCACAATATGTGAGGCTAATAAAGGTTGTAAAGTCTTAATTTTTAGGCCTGTTTAAAACATGTAGATCTTCAACTTGCACTTGTTGTTATGTAAGTTTGTATTATTATTAAAAAAGCAGAAATATTTTCAGTTTAATTGCCATTATTGCAAAAACTCAGTTCTCTAATTCTACTAAATACTAAAAGTGAAGAAAAATGCCATAGCAAATGTATTGTGTTTACCTGGTGTAAAACTGAGGTTCAAAAAGACTTCTAGGAGCTTAAGTCTCACTGATGTGCAGGCTCCAAAATGTCCTGTGCCTGTGTTTGTCAGCATATGTTTGTCAGCATCTTCTACAAAACATGCTGCCAAAATAAGAAACACAAAATGCTTTTAATATTTCAGTAAAAAAAAATCTTTACTCCCAGTACAGTAATTCTCCTGGACATAAACCTTTCAATGTGACTTACTATTGGAAATAGTAATATACTTCAAAGCTTCTCTAGCAACAGTCTACCTTTCCCCAAATTAAGGACCATGCTGTATAAGAGGTTCTCTTAATTTTTCCATTTCAAGCAGAGTAAAAGATAATTAAGGTATATTCTATGCTTCACAAAGTCCTCATTGGCTCCTGTTACTTCCTCTATATTCAAAATCCTAATTATTTTTCAACATCTATCTCATGTAAAAGAAATAAAATGCAATATTGAAGAACGTCTGTGAAGTTAATAGTTGGATTTACGCATTTATAGAAAGAGGCTCTGGGTCTGTTCACAGAGGCCTTTGCTGACATACCCAAGAACCTTGTGCATTGCCCAGTGCAGCAAATCCTCTGTGAGCAGGTGACTGTTGTGGTTTGAATGACAGGTATCTGCTAAGGAAGGCAGGAACCTCCCTTGGAATGGAGAATTTAAACCCCCTCCCTCCAAATTATAGATTTGAAATTAAGGGGCTCTCAGGAAAAGATATGAGAATAGGAATAACAGTTCTTTATTAGGGGAACTAAAATAAACAATAAAACCAAAACACATGCAATATTACTAAAGAGAAAAAAAGAGAAACAAACAATACAAACAAATAAGTAAACCCACTGACAGAGTCAGGATCCAACCTGACACCCTGTGGGTCAGGGTGTTGGTGGCAGTCCCATCCCATGGTGGCTGCAGTCCCAGTGGCAGATGTGGCTCTGTTGAAGTGATGCTCCTGGAGAAAAGTGGAGTTTTTCACTGAGGGTCCAGTGGTGAGATATGGGCCTGGTCTTCCTCTGAGAATCCAGTGGAAAAGTTGCTTGGTGTTCCAACTCCCAGATTTTTATCCAGGTGGGAATACTTGGCTCCTCCCCCTGGCTGGAGCATTTCCCAGTGGGATGATGGAATTCTATCAGTGAGACTCAATGGCCCATTAGCAGAAGATCTCTCCCTGGAGGGAGGCTGGGCTGTGGAAGAGATAAGAAAACTGCCCCAGCAGGTTTATTGACAGTTGGCCATTGACAGACAATTACACTGCCCCCCACACCCCAGTTTCATCAGGTGGTGATAGAATACAGTTTTGGTTACATTTTGTACTGCAAACCATGACATTGATGCAGCCCACCAGTGCCTGGGCTAGCTCAGGGAACACCAGTGCTGTTCCAGATGTGGGGAACAACTGCAGCATGGGGTTTGTACCAACAGCTGAACCTTTAGAGCCACTTGCTCTGCAGTGGAAGGGCTCTCACTGCAGTCAGGGGGTGGGGAAAGGAGAAGGAGGAGGATCTTCAGTGCTCAGGTTCCAACAGGAGGTTTGTTCAGGAACCAGAGACCTGAGCCCTGCTGTGCTCAGGATTTTATACAGCACAGAGCAAGGGGTGGGTACCAAACACAATCCAGTGAGGGATCAGCACAGGCACACTGAAGGGGTTACAGAATTGCTTTGGGGACAGCTGGGGCAAGTGGGAGCAGAGGGCAGGGCACAGGGTACAATGGGGCATCAAGGGTTAGGAAACACCCAGGAATGCCCTGGGATAAGTACACTCAAAGGATTGGTTCAGGGTTGGAGTGACATGGAAGGTGCCAGAACAAGGGGCAGGGTAACAGTGATTGACAGGGAAGGATCTGGAACAAGGGGTGGGGAAATTCCATACAACTTAGGGGAGGATACAACTTCGGGAATAAACTAGCTCGAGGAGAACATGGGGGAACAGAAGAACAAAACATTAACATTAAAACCTTAACAATAAGCCAGTTAAATGAAACAAATATTGGCTGCAACAATCAGGTACTGAGTGGGGAGGAAATTTATTATACATATTAGAAATGGTGCAGTCTTGCCTCAGAGAAAATATTTGAGGAAAGGTCAAGTAAACGCAGTAAGGTACTTTGTAAATGATAGCATTCATTGTCTTGGTAAATTTTAGAGCATAACAATTAGAATATGGCTTTGTGTTTAAGATCCCAACCAACTGTATTCTTCAAAATTTCCATTTTTAAGTATCAACAGTCTCATGTTTGACAAGATGCTGTCCAACTTACATCTCTTTGTATGTGGGGAAAGTAGATTTTTGTGGTCTTGTACTTGGTTCCAGAGGAAAGCAAATATAAGATTTATAATGGAATGCTTTTAATCTCAGATGTGTCTTTTATTGAGTGGCTCTGAAAAAAGGACCTGAGTGAGAGGATGAAAGGATTAGTTCATGAATATGACCTCCTGTCTCCCACCTAAATTTTGTGTGCATGACTGTAACAGCTAGTAATTCTTTATCCTCTAAAACCAAGAGGAGTTTCACAATTTAAAGTTTTACTCTCTAGTTTTCCATTACTTTTTTATTTGATACTTCCCCTTCACCTTGTCCATCCAAGGTCTCACTGCTTCAAATTTAATCAGTCATTTGTCCATTCATTAATATCCTTGTTGTTATTTTATTAACTATTACAGAAACACATTAACTTAGGGAAACTCCTTAGGTGAATTCCATAAGGCTTCTGTGATACAAAAATGCAGAGGCATTACAATTCTTTCATATTAGGCATTTTACACAACACCAGAATTACACTGTTGATCAAATAAAATAGCATATTCAGGAAAATTAGTCTCAAAAGAGACCGAAGCAACTTCACTTGTTCTGCTGGCCAAATAAAGCAGATTTTGGTGTCAGTTTTAAACTGTCTTCTTCATGCCTGCCTGTTAGCTTGTCTCCAGCATTCTATGAAGAAAACCTCTAATTTGTTCTAAAATTATACTCAATAAACATCAGAGTTACTGAGATACAGTGCCTAAATCCATAAAGATCATTAGCATCACTCAGTGAGCCTCTCTTGCTCCAGCCGTGATGTTGTGTTGGACAAAATAAATCATAGTTTAGGCACTGCGAGAGTTATGTCAAGTCATTTTTCCAGCAGGGGCCTTTACTGCTGGTTTGTCCATACCTGTGATGAGTCTTTTCAGAACAGGAGTTATCTCCTCTTTTGGAGTCATCTCCTCTTTTGGAGTCTTAAAGAACCATCATATAATCATCTGGCCTTGGACCAGGTTTTGGGCTCTGAACAGCCTTTTCTACCTCAGTGCACACGAGCAATTCCTCTAGGGTCTCAGCCTCACTCGTGACATGTTTAGGAAATGTTAACTCTGTCTTGCAATTTTATAGTAATGTTTCTCAATCTCTTTATTGAGATAAATACAAGTTAGGACAGAATGCTTGGGGTGTTTTTTTAGAATCTCTTGGGCCCCTATCTGCTGTTCCAGCTGATCTTTGTGCTGACAGATGGCCTGCTTCTCAGTTCCTTTTTCAAAGCTCCTATGTCAATATTGTAGTAGCTGTATACCATTCCTTCTCCCTTCTTCCCAGAATTCATTTTTTTGAGTTTGATCTATAACCTGTTTTCTCTGTTAAGTCTAAGCAATTTTAATTTCTGCATTAGTTAATCTTATTCATGTGTAATATTCCCTGTGCATTCATGGATACAGTTTATCCTAATGATTTTGGACTGTAAATGTACCTGAACAGAGGCATCATCCTGACCTGCAAATACCATCCACATCACCTAGCCTGTGGAATTTGCTTTTACTAAGAAAAAAATAAACATTGAAATCATAGTCTCTCTTCAATCTTGGCTGTTTCTGCCATTCCTTCTTTGCTCTTCAGACCATCCTCCTGTTTTTTTCCTAACAAGCTTCCAATTTTTTTTTGCCTACAAGAACCAGCAAAATCCATGTATTTTATTTTACCATGTTACCTTCTGACCTATCAAGGAAATAGATTTAATCCCATATTTTTCCACTCATGCCACAGGTCCTTTGAACATGCTGCTTCTTTCTTTCAATCAAAGGCAGCACTTTCCACTTCTGCTGGAATCCTTGTTGGATTCAAATTGCAACCATTTACCACTTATTTATACAAAACTTATTGACATAGCAATAATTTCAATTATTTTATTCATCTCACACTTGCTTTGTACACTGTATTTGCAATGCACTTGCAAAATACACTTGGATTTTCTATGAGAACAATATTAGATTGCAGTGTAAAATTCCATATCTGAAATCCCCTTTTAATGTGACTCCTGGTAATACTGTTATTTCAAGGCACATATTTTAAAGTTTTCAGTCACGGTTCTGATTTCTTCCTTTATCAGCATGAAGTAGATAAACTGAAAACAGCAGAATTACTCTGTAACAACATAAATTTAGGAGAAGTAATAATTAGTCTTTGACTAATGGTGAGAAATAAAAGGATACTATTGAATCGTGTTCATTTTACATTCATGAAGTAACAATATTAAGATTATTAGGCACAAAAATCAGCACTATGTCTTGCAAACATATTTTGCCCTGCTCTATGCTACTTTCTATGTCCCTGTCCACCCTCGTTCTGTGTTTTCTGGTCAAGCATTACCTCTTCATGTTCACCTCTACCCCCTCATGACCTCAGTTCCATGGAGATGTTAAGGGTTTGGATCTATTCTGCACTCTAAATCCCACGAGAGATTCAGACTGGCTGAATCATGAAGGTACAAAGCCACACACTGAAAAATAACCGGAGAAATGCTTAGGTAAACAAATATCATATTAAAAATATTAAACAACATATCAATATTAAACACAGATGTATTTGGTAAACTGTAAATATGTGAAAAATTTGTGCTTCATTTCTAGAGCACTAGTTCCATTAACATAGATATTGAACTTAACAAAACAGGTTCTGAAAACAACCTGCAGCAATACTACCAGAAAATCAGGTAGTACAGTTGCATGTGTACACTGAGATAACAGTTAAAAAAAACCCAAAAACCTTAATAACTTTTCTTTATTGAAGAGGTTGTCATTGTTTATTTTCTTTTTAAAATTGACTCCTACATGAGAGACATGATTTTAAATGCTTTTATCAGGCCTTCTGAATTAATAGTAATGTGTACTACCTAACATAATTAGTATTTTTTCACTTACCTGCTTTGCCATTAATTCTTGATTATGGTGGCAAACTAAGGATTTACTGGCTGCACTGAAATTTTGGAGCATCATTAAATCATAATGTATGTTACACAAGTTATTTGCAATGTCCAGTACAAAAAAAAAAAAAAAAAAAAAAATTAAATCTTGAAAAAGATGGCATGTAAATTGGTGTTTTGCTGCCTTTGAAGGCATAGGGTAAAAATTACTGTAAGCAAAATATTGAAATGTTAGAACTAAATGGTAACGTGTCAAAGAACTGTACCCTGCACACTTCTCACTTTTCCTTCTCATCCTGACCAACTGCTTCTTTTCTTCTCTATATGTTTCCTTATGATTTTCTTGACTCCAGGATTCACTTCCAATCACAAAACCCAGAAACCAAACCAACAAACCTACCACATTTAAAGTAAACTTTAAACTCAAGTCAATCCTTCTCGTTTCAGTCCACAGGAGTAATTGGCTAGCAGCACCTTATGTCAGCACGAGCACTTTTGACACTCTCCTCTATTAATTGCCAATCTCCCTGATGTAGGTCAGTCGTATCAGTGCTGCCCTTTAGCCAATATTAGCAGAAACAGTCCTTACTTGTATTTCACATTTGCTGGTTTGTTGTTTGCTAATCATTTCTTCTCTCCCTGTTGGGCAGAAGTCTGTTTTTTCTATCTTCATATAGATTTTTAGTCAAGGACTACATAAGGAATGGACAGAGCATAGGTTCTGACATGGTTTAGGATATAAAGAGTGCAAATGAAATGGATAAAGTCCATTAGTGCTGAGCTAAACGCAATACAAAGCACACAGTTTTCAAAAGTCTGGTATTATTACTCATGACATTAAGCTCCCCTTAGGGAAAAAAAGTATTCAGGGTGATGCCATGACTCTGCAACAATCTATTTAGGCCAATAGAAGTGAAATACTGCTGGACTTTTATTGGAAGACAAGTCCATGATTTCAGGGGATGGATAATTTTCATGGAGTTATAGGGAATGAAGCTTCATTCCAGAATGTATTGTAGGAAAACAAAATATAGGAGACCCCATACAGTGAGCTTGCACACTGATGACAGAGACATCATCATGCTGATAGTAATAGAAAGCAAGCAAGAGAAGTCAAAAAATAACCAGTAATTTCTATAGGGACAGTAAAGCTAAAGAACATACAAAAAACTGATAGGTTTGTTCTATAAAGAAAAAATGTGGTCTATTTATAAAAATCTGGAAATAAATTCTGAGTTGCCAAAATTCACTGCATGGAATCTTCATCATGAAATTTTACTAAAGGAAAATTGAAAGAATTGCCTCTGAAATTTAAAAAAGGTGGGAGGCAGGAAGGGAAGAGAGACAGAAGACAGTGATTGAGAGAGAAGTGTGAAAGCAGAAGGGAAAAATGTACAAAGACAATTATGAAATATAAAATGAAAAGAACTTTTTAAAAAATTATTTTAACTACTCTGGACATTTCGGAAAAGAGTGAGACTACATAGATTTTAATATAAAATTCTGATTCATTTTTGCAGTTCTCCAGGGTAACTGTTCTGATACTGTGGTTTCCTTACATTCAAAGGACAACTGTCAAGAGAAGCTCTTTACTTTTAGTATGAGCAGACATATATTGTGTAGATCTGAGAAGTTAATTTTATATAAACCCAGCCTCTGACTGTACTGCAGGAGCAGTAGGTGTGTCATGTACCGCCACCAGCCTGGGTAGTAGTGGGGTCACTGGGTAGCGGTGCCACAACCTTCCCAAAGCATCTCCCTGTGGAAGCCCCTCAGTGGCACACTCACAGCACTCAGGGTAGGTAGCAGATTTTGTGGTTGGCAGCAAAGGAGCAGGAAGGGTCTCTGTATGGAATTCCAAGGCAGTTTATTTGGTCCAACACTCAAAGGGGTCCAGGGACGAAGACCAAGACCAATAGAGGGTCTAGGGATTAAGTACAGGGACCAGGGAGGGTGGAGTAAGCAACAAGGTTCAATGGGAGAAGGGTTTAGGGGCAAAGGGCTACAGCAAATGGGGAAATGGGCGGTGGGGCACTGTGGCAAAATGGGGCCAAGGGGTTATCAGGGAAGGGAGAACATTCCAGGGAAAGCACATATAAGGGAGAAAAGGTTGGGGAGGCCAATGAGCCAACCAGAGAAGAAGAACCGGGGTACATTTACATGTTCATCAAGGGATAATGGGAAGTGTACTGTCTTCTCACCCTAACCACAGAGGTTTCCCTTGCTTAGGGCTCATCCCTCCAAGGGACTGTTCTGAGCTCCATTCCCTTGGGCCCACAGGCCTCCACATAGGTCTTTTCATGGGATTGCATTATTAACAAAATAACCCATTTCTTATAAGAGTAATGACTTTTTTTGTGTGTGTCTTCTAGCTAGCTAGCAAATTTTCTCGAGCTACCCAGTCATCCATTTTGAGTGCCATAGATTGCCTGTTGGCAGTGACTAAGATCTGTTTGCTGTTAATTTTTTTGTTACTTAGTAGATCCCTTTTCTTCACAGATGTCTGAATCATCTTTATTACTGGTGGTCTTACTGGGAGCTCTGTGGCCCAAGAGCTGCGGCTGTTGCTCAGGACTGACTTTATGCTCATTTTAGTAATATTGTTTCTTTATTTTTCAGCTCAGAAAATATCCCTATTCAACTATAATGTCCTCGCCTTAGGAATGCTGATTTCTATGGAAGGATTTAGAGTAGACAGAGAGCATTAGAGGGGTGTGAGCTGTTGTGCTGAGATGCTGGCCCCTGAGTGCAGCCAGCTGCACAACTGCAGACACTTGGCTCCCAGGAACTGCTCAGGCTGCTCAGCAGCACTGCCTGACTCACACTCTGTGCTACTGAACTGGTAAGAGGTGACTAAAAGTACTGGATGAGCAAAAGCTGTGAAAATGAAATGAGAATGGCCTTTCCAGTGGTCACATTACTCTGAGCTGAGAAGTAAGGTGTTTATTGTGGCCCAGCAGTACTACCTTGAAAGTCAGTCATCTTCCCCCACAGAATTCCTGCAGAGGCTGAAGTTGAAAAATAGGAAAACCAAAGAATAGAAAAATGCATTTTGCAATTAACTCTATAAGGCAGTGTAAGAAATATTTCTGTGCCTGATGCAATGAAATGGTTGACCGGAATTTGCTATTGTAGCCACTCACAAGCCAAGCAAAGGCTCTTCTCAGAAGCTCAAATCCACCCTTCCAAGAAGTAAGAATGAAAAAAATGGTGCCTTATTCCCTAAACTTTAAGATATCTAAACCCAATCTGGGTTTCTGGTAGATATGCAAGAATGTCACGAAAGAGTTTTTTTAACAGCATTTTTCCTGAGACCAGAGCTAGTAAGCACTAGAAATCTCATGTGAAAAATCTGTCTCTGGAAGCTTTCCAGCTCATGCCTCCAGATTCAAATGATTTGCATGGTCTTCACATAGTCATCTATGCTTTCAGCTTTGTTAATCCAAAGCAAACAGAAATTATGAAAATTCTGAAGTTGTCCAGTGCTACTTTCGTGATACAAGCACGTGTACTAATCCTTGTCCCATTTAGCTTCACTCTGCTCAATTCCCACAAGAAATTTTATTCTTGACATGGTGTAGGAGCATTTAATCTGATCTGACAATGTTCAGTCCACGTCACAAGTCCTTGAATGATTTATTTTGATTTGCTTTAGTAATGTGTCCACTGCTTTTTGATTAAGACATCAGTATTGTATGTGACCTATATACTTCCTTTTCCTTTTGCATTTCAAGATCTAGTTTTCCACAGACCATCTCAGAGGCTTGTCTATCTTAAACAGATCAAATACGATAGTATTTTTTCCTGGCATGCTGTTAGAAGAAACATTTGTGATTTAATCCACCGTAATAGCTGTTTTTTTTCAAATTACTTCAGTAATACACTGAAAAATTAGATGTAATCTAGCATACTGATCATTTTCCAATAATAATTCCATTTGGATTTTAGTAAACTAAAGAGTTTTAAGCACAAAAGGTAGAATTCAATATGTTAATTCTGATGGCTAAGATCTATGAATAAAGGATTGTTTTCATTAAAAATTTTCTGCTTTGAAATCTTGAAAGCTCATCATGTACAGTTCATGGGAAGCCTGAACCAGACACTTGGTTCCACCCAAGTTAGCAATATTACCGATCTTGCAGTACAAGCATCCCTTTCTGATCCTAATTTCAGTAGGCATAAATCCTTAATGGTAAAGTTGTTGAAATAAGATGTGTACCCTTTAATCTTTGCAGTAAAGGCATAACTGAAGCATTACAATCTCACAATACATTCGTAATAGAGCAGAATTCATAATTTAATATGTTAGTGTATGTCTACAGAATTTATTATTTTTTAAACAATGTGACAAAGAGAGCTCGTGTTCACACTGAGATCTGCTCTTTAGTGCATGGGCAAACAGCAGTATAGTACACTAGGAATAAACATGTTGTTGTCCAATTTAATTAGAGTGAAAGCTGGTCAACAACTCTGTTGGCACACAAAGAATAAAAATTAACATTACTGAACCTTCCAAGCCCTTTGTGGCCTTCTATGCACTCCATAATTTAAACAAATGCTCATATACAGGTTTTTTTTTTGCCCTGGTGGGTGTGGTGCTGATTAAAAGAAGTAAACTCAATCAAATACATTGAACTCAACTTTAACTTTCCTAATGTATTGCAGAAGGCCGTAGATAATTTCTACAGAACAGGATTAAAGAGGTTAATCTGTGCCAGCAGTTGATGACAGGCTTGTAAGGAGAAAAATCCAATGATGCTAACCCTCCAAAAAGCTGCTTATTAACTGCATTGATGACTGACTTCTCATTAAAGATTACTAATTCTGTCTTTCTTGCATCTCCTCTCTGAACTGAGTAGTTAGGGCATTTTTAGAACTTCCATGGTTTTTCCCACAAAGAGAAGAAAGCTCTCTGCAAGGCAGGCAACATCCAAGATTTTTTCAGCTGGAGCCTTGAAGAGAAGTCCTCCAAATTAACAGCACATTCAGAATGATACACTTGGCACTAAATAAATCAAAGTCCCACAAAATAATTGTTTCCATGTTGGGTTTGGCAACTCAAAAAAATAAGGTACCTAAACCAATCTTAATGAAATTCCCCAGAAAGTGAATACTCCCACATTGATTATGATCCCCTCGCTGACCAAGTGCCCTTAGTGACAGCTGCTACTTCTCTGTGCCAGGCTCTCTTTGCCACTGGCTGGATGTCTCAGGCCAGCTCCTCTGCTGAGGGCTGCACTGGAGGGGCAGCAAAGCCTCCTTCCTACAGTAGTCTTTGCATGTATAGACAAATATCCCCATAACCTTCTGTGGCCAAGCTTGCAACTCACACATTTTCCCAGTTTTCATTCTCCAAAAATATGTATTACTGAGACATGAATGGAGAACTAAAGTAAACGTGGGAATTCATGGCTGGGGGGACAGCTTCAGAATTATTTTGCATCTACAAGAGAGGTTCAATAGTTCTTTTAAAGGATAGAAAGGGAGAGCAGACTAGGAGAGAGCAATGGGTCCTTTCAGTGGTGAGGGCTGACTGGACTGAGCTGCTGCAGAAACACTTCACTGGCAGCTCAGCTCAGGAAGAACAGAACAGTGGCAGTGAATGCCCTTGTTTAATAGCACGTTTTGTCAGGATTGTTTTCTGAATGCAATTATGGGCTAATCTATCTGAAGGCCGATCTGCATTGGCATTAGAAAATGTAAAGAAAAATATTTTCAGCTGAAACCAGAGCCAAATCTATCCTCTTCTGACACTGCTTTGAAAGACAGCTGCCAGCCTGAGTACCAAGAAGTGAAATATGAACCAAAAGCCAGGACAGCCCCATGCTGGAGGTCACAGCAGCAGCATAATCAGGAATTTGTGAGATGATGTGTGGTTTTTCACAAAGAGAAAAACAAATCTGATCTACTAAATAAATTGCAGTTCTAAAATATTTTCTCAGCCCTAAAATTTACTCTCTCTGAAACACTGCCTACAGACAACCAATTCACTCAAGTAGCACAAATGTGCTGGACACACCATGGGCTTGTGGAATAATTTTCAGTGTTTATGTTAGTTCAATACAAAAGTGCATAGCCTTAGAAACAGTTGATTGAACTGCATTGCCACTGAACTTTTTAGAGACCCTTTTTCCCAATTTACTGCAATTCTGTGCTCATTGCTATGGTATCCTAGTACCTGTGAGAATAATTATAACACTGTTACATTTAGCACAATGTTCAGAAGTATTTCACTGAGACTTTTATATGGTGTTTCCAGCCTCTAGCTTTCTCCACTCACTCCTTACATCAGGAGAAATTGATACCAATCTGCTGTGAGCTGGCTTAACATCTTTTCTTCTGAATAGTATTATTTGAGCTTCTCTATATACATTAATTAGTTTTATGCATGCTTTTAGCTCAGCAGATTGTGAAGAATAAGCAAAAATGGAGGGGTTCTCGCCACTGTTTTCTTTTTAAATGTTTAACAATTTACTTCTAAAATTAATTGATAGTCTGCAAAGAATAAAATATATTCTTTAATATCTAGTCTTTTAGCTGAATCAAAATACATTGTATCTTCAACGTCATCCATATATATCCAAAAACTGCTAAAAGAAAATTTTTTTCTTAAGTAGCCCAGCCCATTTCTGTTGGGATAATGAAGGCATCTAATTGAATAATTACAAATCACATTGGAATAAATGGTGCAGCTACCATTTATTCCCTAAACTAAACTACCCACTAAATTCCTTTCTGTCTGCTTTTATCAATTTCATTAAACAAAGTCTCCTTTTGTTTATCTTGAATTATATCTTTTAGTACCTAAAACAGAAACAGTGAAAGATTTTGCCAATTTTCCCATCTTAATTTTCATGAAGCACTACTTAGAGGGATGGGATTGATCAATTCTTTGATAGAAGCTTTCTTTAGAGTGATTTCAATGCAGCTGAAGGATAACTGCCTTTCCCTTGTTTGATGATACTAAACAACACTGCATGTTGTTTTCACTAAGCCTTCCCAACCTATTGTTTACAACCATGCCTCCTTCTGTCCCTCTGGTTTTCAAGGCAAAAGTCTATATTAGAACAAAAATTTTTAATGCATTCCTTTTTTTTTTTTTTTTTTTTTTTTCCTGGTACATTTTCTTGTTTAAAGGGAACTGTGAAAAGAGAAAAAAAATGATCTCAGATTTTCACAGATCTAAGATTATGTTGATGTTACAATTACCATCATTACCTCCATGTTCAGAAAAAAGGTTGAGATAGGTGATAAAAAAACCAGTTAGTCTCTCTGCTGTAGGATGATTAAAACCCCCATGAAATAGATGAGATTACAGAAGTGGAATGAATTACACACAGGTTATTTAAAAGAGCATTTATGGAAGACAATACCAACATCACCAGTTTCCTAAAGCTGTCCACTGCACTTAGCTTATATATAGAAATAGACAATGCTTTATTCTTCACTACTAGATTTCAACTCTCCAAAGCTTCGTACTGTTTTCAAACATGCCATGATGCATCTGCTCCATGTCTCTCACAGAGAAGCTGTGCTCCATGACATGCAGCTAAAATTGAGGGGTTTTTAGCTGGTGTTTCACAGTCAATTATATGGCCAAAGGGCAGTTCTGATCTTGTCTGAACGCCTAAGCAGGCAAAAAGATGCCATTTTTTTCTTCTCACCAGTACTGTGTGCCATTCTTCCCTCTCAGCTTGCTGAAGCTCTAATCAGAGAATCACAAATTACTAAGCTCCACTGCTGCTTTCCAGTTTGAGGCACACATGCTGTAGTTTGCCCTTCCTCTTCATGTGAGAGGTCCATCCCTGCACTCATGACAAGAAGAAACACAATGAAACCTTGTAGTAGAAAACTCAGATCTGGGGAAATTGGATAAAACTGGTGTTAAGTTTGAAATCTGAAAATAGTCCAGCAGGTGAAATTTCAGGTTGAACTGAATAGCATCTCACAAATATTCATTGCCCTGGTCAGATTGAAAAGGAAAGTAAAAGGTTAACATGAAGACATTACCTCCAAGAGAAACAACATGCCTTGGAGGCCCCTTTTGTTAAATTGTTTTCACAGAGTCTATGTTCTGTTTTCAGACCCTATAATAAATACCTTTTCTTATAACTAAAAATGACCTCCAGAATCAGAATTCATGGAAGCAGAGAGCTCTTGTTCCCAGCAAAAGGAAACTTCTGAGGGAAAATAAATGACAACAGGAATTTGTGGATTTGCTAGAGACCATCATACTGACCTTAAGTTGTCTCTCTTTTCTCTCTAGCCTATGATTACCATTCTTGTGTAATTATCAGAGATTTTTTAAGTTGTGCTAGAATTTTTTTAAGTTACTGCATTGATAACAGCAAAAGTGTTCTTCTGCAAGCTTTGCAAATGAATCAAGGGATAAAAGCACAAAGAACTTTTCACCACTAGGTCATCATTAACTTGATCTGGTCAAAAATATAATGACAGAAAAATGTTGACATCGAATTAGCAGTGCATCATGGCATATATATTATGAGTATCTGGTTTTAGCCCAGATCCTTTTCACAAGATGAGAAACAATCAATTTAATTGGACACCTGGCTTGCCAGTCTTGATAATCTTTAGCACATAATCTTTTGTTTTGATTGCAAGTGCTTTAGGGAAGACACTGTTTATCACTGTGCTTGAAAAATTCTGCACTATCATCCTGGTGAGTGCTTTGTCTCTCAGTCTTAAAGCAACTTACTGTGCTATACTTATAATTGGAGACAAACAAAAGAACTGGTTTTAACAGCTATCAAAATACTGCCTTTGAAAAAGCACATGATGTGTAACTGCTATACCTAAATTATTAAATACTCATACTAAGCGCAGAAGTTCATCTTTTGATTCACACATATTATGAGTTTGTCCAAAACAGTTTGCTTGTCTGCTGTTATCATGTAGAAAAATGTTTAGGAAGAAAACAAGTCTGTCTCTAACAGAGTATGAAGAAGGAAGTAAAATTGCCAATCTCTAAGTCTTAGAGGTCTACCAATATTTTTGTACTAATGGGAAAGAATTCAAAACTTTGAGCATATTCTTACAACATTCCAGTCACATAAATATCTGTGGGGCAGAAAATTGGTGGCTCACAGTGACTAATCCCATAAGCACTAACCAAACTGCATACATGACCAAATGCTTAATTCAACATGACTAAAATAAGTAGGTACCAGAATAGAAAGAAATTATCTACTGCATGCATGGGAATTTTCTCAGATAACATTTGTTTTCATCTCCACAGTAACATGCCTTATTAATTCATCATCTGTGGTACACTTAGGTTTGCTGGGCACAGGAGGGCTAATAAGACTAAATGGTCTAAGCCTTGTTTGACCTATGCAAAGAAGTTTTTCTCAGATCAGAAGATCTAATGAAATAAAACCACATCTGATAAACATCAGATAGATGTGGCTTTGTTTTTATGGCTCTAACAGTGAGCTAGAGAATAAGGGGACTGATCAGACTTTGAGCACTGTATGAATTTAACAGTGACTGAGAGAGAAATGGAGGGGGAAAAAGGAGGGCATTAAAAAAGTAGTGGTGGAATAACACTGAGCCAGGGGAAAGGAACAACTATTTCAGCATCAATTTGTGACTGCAGGGGAAGTGAAATTTGGAGAGTAACAGCTGGGAGAAGGAGGGAAGTCAAAGCAGTGGTGATATGAGAAGGGCAGGGCTACCTACTGCAAACACAGAGGAAACAGCTGGAGAGAGGAGTGAATAGCTTTGCTGGCAGGCACAGGAGCTGGGACTGCAAAATTCTTCAAACTCTTCTTTTCTTTTTGAAATCCATCTTTTAATGATACTGCCTGTAATTAAGGTCACCACACTAGGGCATTTAGTGTTTGCCATGAGGAAAACCATCCTGAATTTGACAAATAGCATTTGTATTTGTCTTAACTCCTGATCAAACAAGACCTAGGATTTTTACTCAGCTGCAGGAACAATTTTTCTTGCCTTTCTGAAAACTCAGAAGAGCGGATACTCTCAAAAGATTTTCAACATATATATGCCTTCAGAAATATCACCAGAGACTATTTCCAAAGGCTCCATTTCCAGTACCAAAGGTTTAACTTCAGAAAGAAGAAAGTATAAATATGAGATGGAGGATATGATTGCAAAAATTCCCATGCTCTTTATAGGTTTATTAATTTAAATACAGTGCCACAATACATGGCTGAAACAGAGTTTTCACCACCCAGCCTAAAACATGAGTAAAGAAATCTTCTACCTGATACACAACACTTACTAGATATACCTTAAATGGCATCTGTGTATACAATGTATTTCTAATGTAACTTTTTTTCTATAAGATTACTCTTCTGACTAGGAAGAGACAGGAGAGGAAGATGGCACCAGAGAGCGAATGAAGTGTTTTTCATGGAAAATAACATACAACTCAGTTTCTCTTAAGATAAGATGGAAAATTCTTGAGCTGAGTAGGTGGAGCACCTTCAACTTGTTAAAGCCAGTGGCATTTTATGAGGGTGATTCCCTCATTTCTTTCTAATCACC
The DNA here is from genome assembly GCA_018697195.1 of Certhia americana. Lineage (NCBI taxonomy): Eukaryota > Metazoa > Chordata > Aves > Passeriformes > Certhiidae > Certhia > Certhia americana. The sequence goes on from CM031857.1 coordinate 107,535,487, forward strand.
TCTTCTCCCAACACCTCCATTGGCAGCAGACCTGGTTCACAGCTCAGCAGCTCCATGTAAAGCACAATTTGCTCCTCAGAAGCCCACTGGAAATAGGGGTCAGCCTGGGCTCTTAAGAGGAATATATCTTGAAAAGAAAATTGCATCAAATGATTTATTGGCAGTGTTCATGTTAAAAGCCAACAGAACAAAACTCACTTTTAAATAAGAACAGGCTCCAGATTGTAGATTCAACTAGATCCCTACAGCTTCAGCTTCAATGTGTGATTTTACTAAGCACATAGAGGTGCTCCAAAAGACATCTCTAAGTAGGACATGCAGGGTACATTTTTAAAGCTGGTTGTACAAAGGAAAGCACAACTCCTGAGAGGGAACAGATTTTGCAATCACAGAAATACTTTCTCTATCTTTAATGTAAAGGAAGACAAGAATATAGGACAGCAGCTTTGCATGAAATACAACTTTTAAAAATATTTCTTTCTCTGAGCAGCAAAAGCAATTAAACATTACTATAGCCTCACTTGAACTCACTGTTCATATATCCTACTTTCCAATGCATTAGGAGCTTTTTTTTTCTCACTGTCTTGACAACAAAGAACATAATGCAGTTTTAGTCCATGACCTAGGCTCCTGGATACTACCTGCTGATGACAGATATTATCAGCTAGGTGTGTATTTCTGTCTAGTGGAGTATTTTAATAAACACTGTGTTAGTTTAAGAATATTGGCAGAAAAAAAAAATATCATCTGAAACACAAGGTTGTTGTGAGGATGAAGAGATGAAAAGTTGCATATTAGCATTTGTTACTGAAGAAGAATCTTCAGTAGAGGGCTTTACTCACTAGATTAAAGTTGTAATATGAGGACATGACAAAGAAGGAGGAGCAAAAGGATTTTTAGTTAACTGGTAGGAACCAGCTGAAAATGATGATATCCTTTGAATGGGATTGGAAGGAGTCCAAAGACTCTTGGGCTGACTAAGCAGTGCTCTCATCTCTGTCAGTTATCATTACTATGAGAATTTTCCCATTTTCCAAATAAATCCATCCCAGATCTCTTTTCTAACTGTGGACTGTAGCTCTTTGGGTAGAGCTTTGCTGAAGGCCTGATCTTGTCCTGCTGTGCACTGCACAGTGCTGGTTTTCACCCTGTCCACTTAGCTGGAGATCCTTTGCTTTTTCCATCTCTCCCATCTCTCCTTGGAAATGAGACAGTTACTCAGCACTGCTTTTTTTCCTATGCTTTCTGCCACCTTCTTATCACTTATTCTTTCTTCCCTCCCTCCCCTTACTTTTTTCTCTAGGATTTTTTGAACACAAAGAAAACTTGTAGATGCAACAAAATACTGGATATACCCAGAGCAGCCAAAACATTGGATAGTCAATATAACAAAATTTTGGCCAATCAAAACTCATTGCTGTGAATTTGAATTACCTGTACAGAATGCTGCTCTGTTTAGAGTCTGTGGGGGATATTTGACAAGCAAGAGTGCTCCGACAGCTATTACCTCCTCTTTTTCCTGTTCCTCTGAAAGTGGCTTAAACAGATTTCTCAAAACAGCACTGGTGTCAGGCACCCACTCACCATTTATCTTCCCAAGCAATTAATCACAATCATGTGCAGTTTGAAGTAGTTCCTGGTCTTTTTCCCTGAAATTAAAAACTCTTTTCATGAATATTATTGGTCATGAATCATAGTGATTTCCAGCTATGCCATCAGTTATAAGCACAGCTAATTGATGTGCTGATGGAGGTGCCTCTGTTCAGTGAGACTCCTGCCATAAATTTCTCTGGCCATCAATCACTGTATCATCAGAGGAGAGACTCCCCTTCACTCCCTTCCCCTGACCTGAGGCCAAGGCACCAGTATTGGCTTCTTGAAGGCTGTGTGATGTCATAAATTTCTGTCTAATCAGTTAACCAAGTCAAATGCTGCCTCTTTCTCTGTGCCTATATTGCTCTCAAATCTCAGATCAGGTTGTCAGATCTTTGCATTAAACTTGCATTATCATGGAAATCAGCAGGGCTTCCTCTCCAACCTTAAGATCTTATGCCAAGTCAATATTCTCCACGTTTTTTACATGGGAGAGACATGGATTCAGCTGTCTAAAATGTGAGTCTGTTTTCTCTCCTTGGACACACAAAAGGTGATGCCTCCAAGCTGTTAGTGAGTGCTTTTGAGGTGTATGCTGCTGCACAAATGATAAGTAGTAGCCAAAATCTGTCACTTTTGTTTCTCACAAAGAGCATTCATGGGAAATTAATCTTGTGCTGGACTGTGAGCAAGGAAGACTGGGAATTTGAATTGTTCCTAGCAAAAGAACAAGAAAATGGATTACTTCTGCTGCCTGTAACTTTAAACACAAAACAGTGTGAGAGCACAGAATTCAGTAATTCTGGATGTTGTGTAAGGGAAACCACAGTAAAAAAAAAAAAAAAAAAAAAATGAGGCTGAATTTGTTTCCTCTTTAGATGGTGAAGTATCAATCTGCAAGTGACAGAAGAAATCTGCACAAATGTGAATGAATTCATCAACTCTTACAACACCCACTTGTCACCCACACAAACACATTAATCACAATGCAACAAATTTTACTTTCATAAATTCTGTTGATACACAATCAGCCTGTCACTTTCAGAGCCAATAATGTCACTTCCTACCCAGTTCACTGCCTCTAGTAGCTACAGTTGCTTCCATCATTTTCAGCTCTGATTTTCAGCCAGGTGTGAATGGGCCCTTCACCTCTTTCAGGTGTCATTGATTGTTCCAGACAGAACCAGCTATCACCATCTCTATTAACCATTTGAGTAAAACATGACCTTTACTCTTCACCTCTGGTTTTCACTGACTAAGAATTTATCCTCATGACTTCCTGACATTACCACTGATTGCTTCAACTGCTTCAGTCCTCTTAATCACTCCTTCAATAGCTGGAAATCTGAGGCTTGAGCCTCATTCTTCTAGGGTGTCTAGTCCTTACAGGTACCAACAGAACTGCAAGACACCTGTGGTGCCTCTTTAATTCCAGGTCTGCATGGTGAGACATGACATGAGTGGTCTGGCAAAGCCAAGCATCCTGGTGTCTGAAGGATGCTTGGAGATGCACCCGCTCAAGAGCCATCCTACCAGGGACTGACTCTCTTGAGGTAGAAAACAGTAATTACATATTTAACAAAGCTGTAGTAGCTGGTTTATACAGGCAGCTGCAGAGCTGTCTACAGCCTGCTGGTTTTGTCCTGTCTTTAGAGGCCTCCCTGTGAATCCCTCCTTCTCCTTCAAAGCTCATCCAAGCACAGTTTACTTCTGGTCCTTAGTGTTCTACTTCCAGGGCAGCATGAGAGAGCACTTCACTCTGTAATATCAGTACCTCATCCTTTTTGGTTGGCGTTGGTGGGGGAAGGGGACTGGGAAGAGATTTGTCAAAAATATTTTTTGAGCCATTTTCTTGGGGGAATGGGAGTAATTATCTTATGTGAACTCTAAAAATGATCAGGCAAGAAGTACAAATCAACAGCCCATGCATGTAAGAAAAACTCTGTACTGACAGGAACAAAAATACTAATATTTCCAGTAAACTGAACAGAGTGAGATATGACTGTCCATTATGAATAAAAGAACTCTCTGATCAGCTAAAACATTTTCCAATTATCTAATTTAACTATTTTCCATACCTTCCAGAATGATTGAGACAGTAAATTGTTCACTCTCTCCAGAGAAATTCATGAGAGGTACTGTGACTATATCAGGATACACATTTAGAAATGACAATTCATGTGACCTTTTCCTCCATTTGCCTCGTGAATAAATATCCATTAGTTTAACAATAATGCAGATGATCACAGGCTATTGCCTGTTTTCAATTCCCCTGAAGCATTAAGCTTACTGGAAAAAAAAAAAAATCCTGAACGTTTTAATGTAAGAGAGATGAAAAAAAAAATCATTATTAGTCTAGGGATAACGTAAGTCCCATACCTGAAATATTTTGCATTTTGCAAAAGAAAGAACTCTTGACTCAGTCTCAACAAATGGTGAATGACCTTATACTTAATATCAAATAGATAAGGTCTGTCAAGATTAGAATAAGATTATTGAATGTCTCCGTTCTTTTTCCTTGAATTGATATAGTACATCCCACGACACAAAATCAATAGAGTCTAAAAAATATAGACTGAACAATCTCCAAGAAAATAAGAGCATGAGGAATTATGAATGCATCACAAGAACTCCCAGTACACACAAGTTAAAAGTAAAAGACAATGTGCTTTGGTGCAGGGGTCATCACTAGGCAGAACCCAGTGGATTACATTCCTCTGGTGGGGAAAGCTGCAAAATATTGGGCTATGACAACTTCACTGAGAGCCTGGGAAAGGAAAAGCACTGAGACTTCTCTTTCCATTGTTATTGCTGTCACATATAGTGCCCATCCCCTTAAATCTCATCTGCAGTAATCCCAAAACCTAACATTATCTCTCCACTATCCACCTGCTGCAAGGTTTTAACACATGAAAATTAATAGTGAATGGTAGACAATGGCCACTCATTTAGAAGTAAAGAACACCTTGTCCAATCTGCTTGAGTCTGCACAAAAACTTTCAATGATTGCTCAGAATACATAAATGATATAAATTATAAATTCTATAAATATATAAATTATAAACCTACCCAGATAATCTCCTCTGTCAAAGTGCAATGAAAGGATGCACAGCTTTGAGTGTGACAGACTACAATCTTATGTCCTGTACCTATTTGTGGTACTACCAATTTGAATATCCCATCAGGTTCTTTCTGATGGATGCAGATAGCTGGTTTCCATGTTTGGGAGCTACAAGCTGAAATTGCTCTTCTGTTACTTTCTGTTTATTTTCTTCTTTGTACACATGTTCATTTGCACTTTGTTCATTAAATGAAATTAAAAAAAAAGATTATGCAATAAAAGCTGATTTAAATTGGAGCAGGGTGGTTTAAAACTTAAAAAAAATGGTCTGTACAATACTCAGTCTGATCACTTCTCAGTAGTTGTGCCCTAACAGAATGTTTACACTCATAAAGAAATCCTTTATCTCCAGCTAGGTCCTGGGCCCTTCTGGGTTTCTGATGGTGCCAGACTGTGATTAAGCCTTGTTTTAGTATTTATTTTTTGCTTGTTATTACTCTCTCCTATTCCCCTCATCTTAGTTCACCTACCCAGGAAACCCTGAACCATCAAAGAAGTTTCCTTGCCTCCCACTAACCAGGCTGGTCTCATTTCATGGCTTTAAGCTTTTCCAAGATTGGAGCTTTTGGTTACACGTTTGAATCAGGAGAGGCCCTTTTGTAAGTGAGACAGCCTGCACAACAGGCTGTGATCCTGGCCTGCAGCTCCTCACAGCATTGTAAGGTGGATAAATAATAATGGTTCGAGTCACAGCACAAAGAAATACCTTCCAAACAAAGAAAAAATGCACAGAAGACTGCATTCCTCACTGATGGTTTGAATGATTTAGCATCTGGTTTCCCCTTATAGCAAGAAATGGCATATAAAAGATAAGCAGCAGAAGGAAAAAAAACTTCACTTTATGCACCACTGGAGCTTCTTGCAGATGTACATTTTTTAGAAAATTATGCCCTTAGAATTTTTATTTTTGCCAATGTTTGTATAAGGAGTATTGTGTTCTAATTTATTTTTAATGCACAACTTACCCCTCACTGCCAGCCATTCTTTGAATGAAGTGTTGCTACTCCATGAGTATTTCTGCATAAATATTTTATAGCTGAACTAAATAAAAAATCACCTTATAACTTATCACTTAAAACTACTTGAGGTTAAACTGCTGAAAAAGTGCAACAATTTGATTCCACTTTCACATCTATTCATTTATTCACATTTAATACATGGCATTATATGTTACTTTGTAAGGAAATCTCATTGAAGCAAACTCCCAGTTTTATTCCAGTTTGCACTAGACAATAAGTTCATTTTCAACATGAATTGGAATGAAACAAATCTGTTACTGATACAGGGCACCTGTGCTAAAATTTAAATTATGAAGCAATGGCTGCAGACCTATTTAAACCTGGTATTAAAAAAAGCAAACAGCTTTCTACATAGTACAGACTCTCTAGTCCCTGACTCCCTTTGAAATCTGACTGTGCTGAAAAATCAAACACATATAAAATATTTTTATTTTTAATGCAAGGGAAATTACCAGCACGGAAGATGATCCAGAATCCATTTTATGATCAAACAGAATGCTGCTTCAACATACTAAAAAAAAAAAAAAAAAAAAAAATTTTGGTCACTAGTGTGTGTCTGTATTTGGTTTTAAACAGATAGTTGAAAAGTGGGCCGCTTACAATCTGAAATCTTGTTATATTAACAAAAAGGAAGAAAAAGAAAATTATGAAGATGCAGAGGTGTTTAGGGAATACACCTGTGAGGACTCTATCCCTCATTTATTTATCTTTATGACTGAGAAATTCCAAATAAAATTATTTTCATAAAATCAATAAGAGAATAGAGATTTATAAAAAAGTTTCATTACAGATGGTAAACAAACTCTGGAAGCACAAGCATTCAAACTCTCATCAGTATAAAAAGCACAAAAGAAAAAAGAGAATTGCTTCTAATCACAACTAATGCCAGCTGAGGAAGTCTGTTGCCACTGCTGAATGAGATCCTTATTCTTTATTTATCATCAGAATCAAAATCCCATAACTAATGTCTTTAATCAGTTTTGCCACAAAGAGTAAATGCCTCAAGGGTCTACAGAGCAATTCATTTTGGAAAGGAAAGGGAAAGATTTACTAGAAATGTGATTAAATGGAACTGAAATATATTTGTTTTGCTCTAAACTATAGGATGAGAGCACCATCCTCTTCAGAAGCCAGGAGAATCTGGGCCTCTCTCCTGTAGACAAGGTCAACTACATTTCATGATAAATAATTCTAACAAACTCAGGGTACTTTGGCAAATTTGCAGGAGCAAAGATCTGCTTAATGTAAGAAATCCACTTATGAAGAAAAGTCAGTAAAGATCATCATGAGTTCACTGTCTTGAGGAATACAAATCTCTCTAATCAGAGCAGAAAGCCTAACTGGCATGATGAAGACTTCCAGTATAGTTTGGAGTGCTACTTAATATTATGCAGAAACACAAACACTGAAATGAAGCAGCTTTCCTTCGCTGTCTGCCTTGTTAATGAGCTTGTTCCTCCATCTTGAATAATAACTACAGCCCCTACCAGGTCTTGGATGACATGGGTCTGGGCTCGGTCTTCCCTGAAATGCTGAAGCATCTGTCAAGGGAAATAGAAAATTATGTCCTGTCTTTAGAAAGTGCCAAACTGTGTAGGTGGGCAATGAATTGCACTGCATCCTTCCAATTAATGAGTAACATAGGCTTAACCAGGCAGGAGAGGAGCTTTGCTCCTCAAAGAGAGAAAAATCCCCAACAGGAAAACCAGCTTCCTGCCCTCAGACTAAACGGATATGAATTAATCCCCTTGCCTTGTTACAGGAAAGCATATTTGCAGTGTGTCAGCCCAAGCACATTTCACCCTGAAGCTGTATTGCCTATCTACCAATCCCAGCTTGGGCTTCTGGACAGGGAAGCCTCATTGGATTTAAACTGGACTTGACCACACTCAAACTGAAAGTATTTACTCACTCCTGACAACTCCCTTCCTTTCTAGGTGTCCTCATCCCAATTCTTGCCACAGGTTCCTCATGTGAGGCCCTTACCACAAGTTATTTCTGCTTCTTTAGCTATGCCTGTTGCCTGCTTGCTGCTTGTGCTGCTGTGCTGTGATACTGATTTTTCAAGGCAAGTGCAACAATCCACAGATGCTTTTGTCATGTGAACTCTCCTTTGTCATCTTCACAAGGGGTTAGCAAGAATTAGATTAACTGTTTAGCCCAGATCCTCCAGAAATAGTTGGGTTTAATCAGAGTTTTGCCACAGTAAGAATAGTTCATCCAAATTTGTAACTTTCCTTGGAAGCACAATAGTTCTGTGTGAAATGCAAATGAAATTTCTTTAGGTTAGTTAATTATTATTTATTTCCTTCATACTCCTTTACAACCACATATCCCTAGCATGTGGACTGCCTCTCTGTGGGATTATTATAAGGTTGTTTTTTGTTTTATTTTTTTTATTCCTGACACATAAACACATACATGTACAGTTGCAATAATTAATGTTAAAATGCAGCCTTATATGTAGCAGCATGAGCACACCAAAACACAGGGTAACCTGGGGTGCGGGAGTTGTAATGTGTCGACAGTGGGGAAAACAATGAGACCCTCACAAAAGAGCTTTCCCAAAGAAAAAATTGCTTGCAGCTACACTCTCTCTCCATATTGTGTACCTGAGTGTTTCAGAAATAGCTCTGGACTCATGGCACCACTAAGCAATTACAGACATGAAACACTTTCCAGACAACTTTCCAGACACATGTCAGACCCGAACATGCTTTGAATTTATCTCCAGACCTTCCCACATACTTTGGAAACACTTTGGAGAAGAGGTGTGCAGCAGTGGTTCTTTTCCATAAGTAATCTCTTGGAACTTGATATACAGATATCTTAACACTCACTAAATTACTTTCATGTGAGCTGTAGATTTAGGGGCAGACACTAACAGAAGCACCACTGGCACAGTGAAGCTGTCTGGGCTTCAGAGGAGCTGAAAACTCCAGAACTGACTGAGCTGGGTTAGCACAAATCTAGATGTTAACAGACTTGAAAGATAAGGCTCATTTGCTGCCCCTGCAGGCTCCCAGAGTTTCTCATTGGTGAAGAGGAGCTTGTGAAATGAGGCTTGCACTTCTGAGGAAAATATATCCAGAGACTGCTTCACTGAGGAAAGCAGAAATTCACAGCTGTAGAGCTGTTTGGATCTGTAGGTGCTGGAACAGCTTATGATGCTACTGGCACTTGAATGGAGGTATTCACACAGCAGTTTCAAAGCACCTGCCCTGTTTTGTGTGCATGAGTTTCTGCTCTGAATGGCTCAGAGAGGCCAATGTCCCTCCAGCCACAGCAGAGACTTGTCTGGCTACTGCTCTAGGTACTGCACTGTTACAGCAAGCAACTCTCAGATTCAGGTCACTCCTGATCAACCCCACCACTGCATGGTCTGGCTTCATTGTGGCACTTCAGCTGGCCCTCTGGGTGGAGGAACAGGACTCGGATATTTGAATCCACGCCCAGTTGCAATGTGGATGCTCCTGTGCCAGTGTGCAGATGGCTGCCCTAAGTTACCTGAGCACATCACTAAGCAGAGCAAAGCTGCCACACCTATCCTCAGAATCAAGATGTTTAGCTCTGTGCCACCTTTGCCATCCTACTACAAGCCATAGCTGACATGCTGAAAGCAGCCCTTTCATTTCATAAGCTACTCACTGTATCATATGTATAGAGCAGACTGAATGAAATATGTGCAAGGCAAATGCTCTACTGTGCATTATCTGCACATATCTGAAAAACTCTGCAGACTGATCTTTTGTAAGGCCACATCCCTTCCCAGCCCCACCAGTGACCTGTTGCCTCTCACACAGCAAAGAAGACCAGCTTCTCCTCAATATACTGAAATAACAAAAGGTTTATGCTCTTCTCCATTAGTCTAATCAGTCAGCTGATCATATGAGTATATTTTAAAGCAATGTCATTTCTTTCAGAGTCCTGAACAGACTCCTTCAGAGTCCTGAAATAGCCAATTTGTTTTGGGAACTCATTTTATAAAGTATGGTTTCAGTTCAGTTTTTATTTTAACCTAGTTAAGCCATGATTTGAAACAGATCTAATAAAGATAATATTTGATTAATCTTTTAGGGTCACTGAGTTTTTTTCTTCTCTCTTTTTCAGAATTTCCCAATGCTTCAGTTTGCTTCTGATCAATTGTTCCCAGCTGTATTTCTCTTTCATTTAGGCTTCGTAATAAATAGAAAGGTGATGTAGTCATAGCAAGAAAAATCACCAAACAACATGAGGAAGGCTTTGAGACATATTTTGTCAGAGGCATACCTAATCCAGAGGACCAGTAGGAGCCTCGTAGTAAGTGTATTCGTGTTCCCAGAATTAAAGAGGTCAGTTCTCTGACTTGAAGTCAATTCATATGCTGTGGAGAATTTTGGAAGAAAGGAGAAGAAGGGACTTAACCAGGGCACTGTGGGTAAGCCCCTTCATTCTGGTGTTTTACAAGTCTTTGGTCATCTTGAATGTGATCTATTGGCTGCCTGTTCCCCTTGTCTAAAATCTGTTAGCTGAGAGTGAGCCACGCTCATGAGCTTGCTACTCTAAACTACTGCCCAAATGAGATGTAGACTATTCTAGGTTAGAAAAGACTTCTAGCATCATCAAGTCCAATCATTACCAAAGCACCCCTGTGTTTACAACTGAGCCACGTCCCCAAGTGTCTTTTGAACACTTCCATGGGCAGCCCCTTCCAAGACTTACCACCCTTTCAGTGAAAAAGTTTTTCCTAATGTCCAATATAAACCTCACCTGGCACAACTTGGGGATATTTCTTGTTGTCTCTCTTGTAACCTGAGAGGAGAGACTGACCTCCTTTGCTACAGCCTCCTTTCAGGGAGTTGTAGAGAGCAATAAGGAGCTTCCTGAGCCTCCTCCTCTCCAGACTGAACACTCCCAGCTCCCTCAGCTGTTCCACATCAGGGTTGTGCTCCACGCCCTTCCCAGCTCCATTGCCCTTCTCCAACCTCTGATATTTTCCTTATAATCACGAGCCCAAAACTGAACAGAGGATTTGAGGTGGGGCCTCAGCAGTGCCCAGCACAGAGGGACAGCCTCTGCCCTGGTGTGTGCTGCCTGACTGATCAACTCCACATTCACTTGCCTTATATTCATACACATTACCAACATAAAAGAATTTTAAAGGCTATTTAAATACAGAATATTTAATAACTGAATAAGTGAAAGTTGTCTGAAGTTTAATGTGAATCTCAAAATCTTTTTTCTACTTATTTTTTACTTTCTCAAACTTCAATATTTTCCCAAACCAGAAAGTATGTTTTGAGTGCTGGAAGTTGGCGCAGAAAAGTGGTACAGGCAGTTTTGCTGTAAGGCAGATCTGAAGTATAGTCCAATAAATTTAATGGAAAAAAAAGAAAATCCTCACCAGAGACTGTCTACCCCTCCTTTTCAATTGCAGCCATACCATCGAGCAGAGGAAGAATAAAATTCATTCTACTACTATCTTGAACACTCAAAAATAAAAAAGAATAAAAAAAAAGAAAAAAGGAAAGAGAAGAAAAAAATATTTTCCTTTTTACTTGTCATTGTCTTCCATGCTTATCTCCAGCTAACTGATTCTTTTCTTTCTCCCTGCATAGTAGCATATATATATATATATATATATATATATATATATATACATATATATATAAAAGCATATTTTTTTTACATAAGGCAACTTTGTTTTAAACCAAAGTTTTCTCACAGATTTTGAAGCAAAGTGAGCATCATCCATCATCCAGAGCCTTTAGTACCTCCTCAGTACTGCTAGCACTGCTGCTTGCTCTACTTTGCAGAGATTTGCTCGGTCACAGCCTTGCCAGAGTGGACCAAATTGTTGCTGAAGTTCCTGTTCTTAAAGTAAACAATTGTCTTAGTGCCTGGATTGACACTGAATTTACCAAAGGGTTAAAAAACAAACCACAGCCTATCCTTCTCCCCCTCAAGGACCATTCCCTACTTCAACCCAGGCATTTTTCAGGCTCCTTTGGGCAGCAGGAGCCCCATGCCTGCTGCCTGATCCCACAGGCACAATTTTCCTGGCACTGCTTCTTCATCAGTTCCCTGATAGGGATGCATTTATAGTGAGCAACCAGCATGTTCAGAAGAAGTACATTAGTTTCCTTTTGCTGGTTGAATCTCCCTATCTGAAATGATTTCTTAATCCTGAAATACAGTGTTATTTATGTGGCAGTGCAGTTTTAACAGTTTTGCTTCAAATTAACCTAGGAAAACTATATGTACCAGTGATAATTATTTATATTAGCTGCTGTTTACACTGGTACAAGCTACCAAATACATTCTATTGAACTTGCTGCAGAAGTTTCCAAATGAGTATACTCATCAGTTTAGTTTTTTTAAACAGGTACAAAAATATAAACCATCTACACTGGTAGCATTCTTGTTTACACAAAGAAGGTAAACATGTAAAGCAGATATCTGTAGTCTTTCATCAACAAAAACTAAAATACAATAAACAGAAAATGAAATACAAAAAATCTTCCTCAGTCTTTGATACATATTCTCTTTTACTCAAGTTTTACCATGCCACGAGAACATTGCCTATTAAGAGATGAGGAAGACAACAGTTGAAAAAAAAAAAAAATTACAAAACAAGCAGGGTGATTCTGGAATTCCTGGAGTATACTAACAGCCATTTTCTCTCTTGAACTGGACTAAAAATTATTTTTGATACATATTTCAGGGCACATTTCACAAAATACTGTAGATCCTGGAAGAAACTTCAGAAAGCCAGTCTTGATTCCCTTAAACAATTCAAAAAAGCAGATAACATTTTTAATAGGTTACAATATACAATGATCACACTCAAAATAAAATATCCATTGAACCTTCCTTACAGAACAAAAAGAAACTACTTAATGTGACATGAGGTTAAATTTTACCTTGCACAATGCCAAAAATGTCAAAAATAGTGAAAGCAAATGAGCCTAGTTATAAAGAGGATTATTTGTACAATGAGCCCTGTGCTAATAATAAACAAATACAACTATGCCAACTACAGATCTTTTAGAGGATCAGCCTTTGATTTTTGCTGAGCCATAACTCAATCCTGTGGATTAGAGAGCCAGCTTTGTACAGGACTGAATCTGACACTATGACCAGATAAAAGCACTGCTCTGGATATTGACACAGCATTCAAAAGGTTAATTCACAGCATAATTTACCATCAGAGGAATAGATACATGTGCCAGCACTGTTATCAGGAAGACAACTTCCAGGCTAAACCAACCTCAAATAAAAAATTAAGAATTGGAAATATGAATCTTATTTGCAGCAAGGATGCTTTTCATTTGAGTGACAGTGCAAAAGCATTCAAGTGTGTATGAATTACATTTCCTACACTTTGAAAGCTTTTCATCTTGTCAAAATGGTATTAAGAAATTTCCATATAAGTATGGATCCAATAACTTAACCAAGCACCCTGCCTAACTGGGTCGCTTGATTTTTTTCCTAATCAAGTGATACAAGAATGAGAATGTCCAAATGGCTGCTTTTTTGCCTCTAAAATTAATATTGTCAAATGTTTTCCTTTCTTTTTTATCCATCCTTCTATCTCCTGTGAGAGGGGGAAGAGGGAAGGAGAGGATTCCAGTGCATTAAGTAGAGTAATTCTTACTATTAAGAATAACTAATTAAGAATAACTAATTAAGAATAACTGCAGTTATTCTCTTTCCTCTCTTAACAAAGAGTCAAACTGTATTTTTATTTTCTTCATAATCAACCACATTAAACTGCTTTAAAAAACATTTAGGAAGCAAGTGGTTTCAATGAAACCTTAAGAAAACCTTAAGAGGTGTGAGGACTGTCTGACCTCAGGCTGTCTGGCCCAATAGGACAGAAAGGAGAGAATTCCTTTGAAGATCTTGTCTGTGGGTTTTCTCAGGTGAGAGGCACAAGTAGCTGTTTGGAAAGACCTGATTTCCAAGCACTGCCCAAGTGAAACTGTCAGGCTGAGTCTACACCTTGGTACTGCTGCTTTTTAAAGGTAGAAAATTACATGCATATTTGGCTGGCTTAAGTTTGTAGGAAAAGCTATTTACCTTAAAAAGAACTAGACCTTATGTATACAAAGATTGAATCTTTGCAAATACATACATACATGCATATTTAAAATTGTGTTTGAATTCAATTGCACTTCTTTTATGCATACTGCTGAGTGTATATCCATGCATTTGCAGTTATACAAGCATTTATCAGTAGAGAGCTAGACATATATTTGAGAATATTTCTCATGAATCATATAGATCTGCTTTAGCTGTTTCTTGGGAAAGGCAGTATACTGCTTATTTTAAGATATTTTTTCTCCTAATTACAGTTCCAGGCATATTGCCCTTATCAGAAGAGCAGCAAGTGGAAACACTAGCAAGACACATAATTTTTAGAAGGTCACTTAAGTAACAAGAAGGCAAAACAGTGCTCTGCAGTTTCAGTAACTTATTATTCAGTTATCACTTAAGGGAAAAAGAAAGAGCACAGTTTATCCTTTCATATCCCCAAATATGTAAGCTTCATAATTCTCCAAAGGTTCAAAGACTTATTAATTATTTGTATTTCTAGTTCAGTAATTTTTTTTTGCCCTGAGACACTTCATCACCAGAATGACAGTCAATCCCAAGAGTGCTGCAGGGCAGTCAGTCTGCTTTTCCTGCTAACCAGAATGATTGGCACTAAAGCAGTGTCCCAGCACCAGAGTACTAGGATAGAACAGTAGATTTATAGAATATCCTGAATTGGAAGGGATTCCAGGGATCATTGAGTCCAAGTCCTGGCCCAGCAAAGGACAATCCCATGCTTGGAAGGATGTGTGAGAACACAAGTGCAAAAAAGAATAGAGACACAAAATACACTGCCAGAGGTACTGAGTTAATGGTGAGGTATTTGTTTTATATAATTCAGCATAACCTCTTCAACAGCATAA
>CM031857.1:108200740-108334438 GCA_018697195.1 Certhia americana
GGTCAAGTTAACCTGTGCTTCTCTGTTTTGTCTTGGCCTGCCTTGGTGCTGTGGTTGGTATCAAGATACACAGCAAATCCACAGCAGGGAGATCAAAATGGGGATATTGAACCAGTCACACAGAACTGACCACCCTGCAGAGCAACCAGAGATACAGGTCTGCTAAACTGGATCGGCCAGTGCAGGCACTGGTGGAATCTGTGTGAAAGAGTCAGCTTCCAGAGAGGGTTAATCAGAGCTGCTTGTGTGGAGGGAGTCGTGCAGGAATGCTGAGGTTATCCCAGTCACCTTGCAGTGACTGTCTCACCTGACAGGTGTTTTCAGTCCTCAGGATCTTTTTAAGTCACACCTCTGCTCCCTTGGTGGTGTGAATAAAGTTATCTCTATAGGGCATACAGATAAAGTGTCACCTAGAGCCAAGAGATTTACAATATTTTTCTTGTAATTTCCCTTTTAAGCCTGTGTCAGTAACCATTGAGTTTGGCCTGCTGTATTCCCCTTAAGAAATTAAGGGAGTGGATTTCTATGAATGTTTCTGTATTCATGTATCAACTCCACCCTCCCTGGTTATGAGAACCCCTCCGAGGTGAGAGCAGCAAGTTCCTGTAGCTGTCTCTGGCTGTAAACCATTACATGTGTTGAAAAGTTGACTCTTGCTGTGCTTGAAAAGCACTGATGAAGGACTGTAAGGAGTTAAATCCTGCTGTATTTCAGGTTTTTTCCCTTCAGTCATGTTCCTCTTGAACTGAACACCTCTTCACAGATTAGACTCTCATTTATTCACTCTGGTGCCAAGGTAAATTTGTAACAGATTTCTTTCACTTCTGTATAACCTTGAGAAAGATTCTTTCAGCCAGTAGTTTACGAACCTTACAGAGAAAAGAATTGAGTGATTTTGTCTAATCTCGTCACGTTGAAAAAGATGTACTAAAACCAAAAAAGATTAAAAATGCAGTGGTTGTGCACAAGTCCATTCTCATCACATTTTTCCATGTAACCATTTCAAGCCTTTATCTGTTGTTGAACTTTGTTTCTATTGCTAATAAACCTGTATGAGACAAATAATGAAATATTGATTTGCCAACTTGAAACTTTTTCAGCTGCCATTTTATTCAGGGCATCCATTGGCAGCACAGCAGAGTGGAGGTTTTATTGTGAATTGTATGAACCCATTGGTTTGAGCATGACACGGTGAAATTGTAAATTAGCAATAAAATCACAGGGCACATTTATGCCATCTGTTTCATAGTGGAAAAACAAACAACATTTTAGTGATGGCCTCAAAGAATAAATCTGGATTTAGAAAAGAAAAATAATTGGAGCTTGTAATGTTAGGAACAGCCTAAGATGTTACACGGCCTCCTTCCCTCAGTGTTGCTCAGCTGCAAAATTCCCCCAGGTGTTTCTTGGTTTAAGCATCCTTAGCTTTTATAGTCTGTTGGGTTAAGGGCTTAGGAAAACATCTCTAAGTCATAGAACACTGATTCAACAGATGTTTGCCTCCTCCTATCTCATCTATTGCTTTTATCAGCTTTCCATTTTTGGAGTGAACAGACATGAAAGCAGTCAGGTTGCATTGCTCCACCATCAGTGATAGAAAACAAAGTTAAAAGATCCCAATCGATGAGCAAGAGGCAAACATGAAAGAGTTTTGCTCAATCTGTCATCAAAACAATGTAAAATCTAAGATATGAGCCCTGTGTTATCAGAACAAGAAGAAATTAGATTATTGTAATAAATGTAGAATTTTTTTTCATTGGGAAATGGGTGATGTAAGATAAGAGGGTTCTCTCATTCTGTTCTCTCATCAAATATCTGATATTGTGGTCCTTGTGTTTTTAAGTAACCTGTGACATGAAAGAATGGTCCAAAAAGTAATGTCCTTGTAGCTGTTGAAATCTGTAGATACTGAATGTGATTAAGATGAGTAATGAATCTTGTTATTAATTATATTTGTTGAAAAGTTATAAATTTTATGGTTTATCTACCTAATAAGAAATGAAAAAAAAAAAAAAAAAGTCTTCACATTCAATCTGAAGGAGAGTAGGTTTAGATTAGAAAATAGGGAAAAGTTCTTTTCTGAGAGGGTGGAGATGCCCTGGCACAGGTTGCCCAGAGAAGTTGGAAGTGTTCAAGGCCAGGCTGGATGGAGCTCTGAGCAACCTGGTCCAGTGAAAGGTGTCACTGCCCATGGCAGGGGGCTTGGAACCAGATCATCTTTGAGTTCCCTTCTAGCCAAAGCCATTCTGTGATATTCTATGAGTCTTTGATGGATGGGATCTCTTGCAGGGAATTTCTCTGCAATTTCTTGTGAGTTTCTATGCCCTCTTTCCCAATCCTCTATGATGTACCTGGATGGCCTTTTGTGATGGTATCTGTACAGAGTCTGCATAGTCTCTTATGGAAGAGGAAAGGAGAAGACAAAAGATGTCAGGGGTACTGAAGCCACTATTTTCTGGTCCAGCCCCAGCACTGTGGTGCCTCAGGGTATCTGTGCACACTCCCAGTGTCAAAATCCCTCACTGGCATGTCCAGCTCCACTCAACTATCTTATCCTCAGCTCCTAGTCCTGGTTTCTTACCTGCCAAAACTTGGCATTTTCCTACAGCCCCATCCAAAATGCTGCTTCACAGGGTAACACCTTCAGAGCTGATCACCCTGAGTCAACCACCTACTTCTGTGAAGGAGGATTGCATCCTCACCCAGATCTCTCCAGCAGGCACCTGGTTACCTGCCTGCCACAAATTAGTGCCTGTCAGATATTAAATGAGAAGGATGAAGGATGGAAGCAACTGGGTTTGTTTGTGTTTAAGCCACAGAAGGCACAATTTTTATTTTTTTTTAATAGTGTTTTCCATTTTTAGGATAAGAGCTTGAAAAATGTCATTAAAATGAAGAATGGTCACAAGGTAATAAAGAAACAATCTTCTTGCTTTAATGACTTGAGCTAAAAGCTAAATGACTGTAGCAGCTCAGATTGTAAAAGCAGTGGGAAATTTAATGAACAGTGACCCCACAGGAAAGTCAATCTGTCTGTTAATGTTTAGTTTTGTCATTTCTTCTGAAAACTAATAAACCTCTATTATATAATCTATTGGTTACAGAACCTGGGGTCAGGCTCCCATCGAGCTTAACTCTGCCAATCTGTCTCAGCTGAAATTACTGACCATCCCCATGAGATAAACATCCCAAGCAGGAAATAACTGTGCAGGTACTTGGGTAAACAGCTTTGGTTGTAGGAAAAGGAAATTGTCAAGAACTTGACTGCAAAAGCTCTAAATGATTTGCAAATTCCCTTAATGATAATCTGATTCAGCCAGTTAAATTATGTAAAATATAATGAATGAAACTGTGATTAGTCAGTAGTGGCTGATGCCCCAGTTCTGTAACATGTCATTCATCTGGATGCTGTGGAATACTCACTACAAATCTTGAAGCAAGGGTGATAATCAAGTAAGAGATAAAAATGTGAACCTCTTTGCTTATGTTTAGCTACTGAGAATATGTGTTTTCTTAATCAGATAGTGGGAAGAGGCATGTTGAAAGTTGGGTGATTTAGAGAAGTGTATTTTAACTGCAGCAAACTTTGGATAGCATCATCTACACAGGTTGCTGCTGTGAGCACAGACCTGGAAGGGGCTGGAACAGTCTGCTTCTGTCCCCTGCCACAAGACAAAACCAGCCCTGTCCTATAAAATTCTTCATTTGGGCTGAAGTTTCAGCTTCGCTTTGTTTTAGTCTTATCTACTACATAAATCAGAAACTGATCCTGTTTGTTTGTGCTTTGTGACCAGCATGTTTCAGTGGCTTTGCACAGCAGCTTGTGCTGTGAGACCAGGACTGTGTGTGAGTGGGAGATGACTTTGGAAGTGGCTGAGCTGACAAAATTCTTCAGGCTTTGCCTCTTGTCTTTTTCCACCAGTTAAATCATGGCAAATTTCCAAAATCCAACCCCCGCATGTGCACATCCATCACAGTGTTCAAATTTAACTGGAGATTTGTGAATTGTTTACAAACTGCATGTCACACTAAATCTGTACTTTCATCATTATGATGCTTTAATAAAAATTTCCAGCCCTATTTACTTATGTGTCATGCAGGTAACATTTCCTGTAAGTTCATTCAAGCTGATCTTTGCTTAAAAGTTGATTGCAATTTGCTGTCAAATATTTAACACAAGAATCACATTTTAAAAGACACTGAACTTCTTATAATTTCCAAAATTTTTTCCCTCTTTTCTCTTTTTTGTTGCTAATATTGGGTTCTGAGGGCTGGAAAAACTGCTTTTCTCAATGTAATGTCCTTTCCCATTAAGAAAATCTTGTTGATGTAAAGGAAATTTTCCATCTAGTGGTTTTTTAGTGCTGAACTACACTGAAAAGTTGGTGCAAATTAGTCTGGAGAAGGCCACTGTTTTCATGAAAAGAAAATGAACCTATAAATGCTCATACTGGTCTCCAGGCTCTCCTGTCACCACAGTAGCACCAGGGCAGAGCCAGGACAGGAAAAGTGACCAGGGGCCACCATAGACCCAAGGATGGCCAGCATGGCTGTGGCTATAGGGCAGCTCTGCAGCTGAGCCAGGGCCCAGGAGGTGAAGCTGGGACAGCAGGGTCTGCCCCCAGACCAGGACAGAAGCCCCCAGTGCTCTTCTTCACTGGCTTTTCCTACTGGAGCCAGCCCTGGCAGGGACTGCAGAGCCCCAGCCACCCTGGCCCCGGCCTGGACAATGGTTTGGTCCCCATAATCAGCAGGATCCTCTTTTTGGTGCTGCCTGTTGCCTTCTACAGGGGTGTGACAGGGCAGACAGGAGGATGGCAGCCTCCCAGCCTGGCCCCAGTGTGCTTTCAGCCCCTTTGGCACGTCTGATGCATGACTGTCTCCACTCATGCTTTAATCTGCCTTGCATTCTCATCAGAAATATTTTCTCTCTCCTGGTAACACTGTGTCCCATGTGTGCAGCCAGCAGAAGCTGCTCAGTGCCCTCCACACGGGGCTGTACCCAGCCTTGGCTGCACTGCTCCCACCTCACCTTTTTCTGGTCACAGCTTCCTGGTGTCTTTCCCAAAATCACTTTGGAAACTACAGACTTATTTAAGAACCCTTTCAAATACACTTTGTGGGGAAAGAGACCACAAGTGCTGTTCAGTCAGCAATCAGTCTCCTTCATGACAGTACGGTGTCTCTCCAGCCCCAGAAGAGTTTTGGGAGGTAGTGGTGCTCCCCGATCACCTGTGGTGTCCAAAAGAAAGGCAAAACAAAACAGAGAGTAAATTATTTTTTAATTTTTCATGATGACAGCACAGCCACCTCTCACAGCAGGGCACAGAATTATTAGGGACTGATCTGTCCTCGTCAATACGGAAGTTCTTCATCCAGACAATTTTCTGAGTACAGTTTTTTCCAATCTTTTAAGGCTCATTCCCCTTTCCACCCCAGCACTGCTGCAATCCCTGTGGCATAAGTGACTCTGCTTTCCACCATCCTCACTCCAGACCTGGGAGGGTGGCAGCTTATCTTCACAGATAATGACAGCCTCGTGCATCTGCCTGACGTGGGCTGTGCGGGGACACGTGCACCAGCCACAATTTCACACACAGTGACTAATCAAGCTACTTAATTCCTCCATTCCACAGAGCTGCCCAACTGTTTATAGCAATTAAATAGCAAGAGATGTGGGAGAAGCACACACAGTAATGTCTATGCCATGCAAAAAATGTTGACCCTTTTGTGGCCATGGGCCTGGCAGAACCTGCAGGCCTGCTGCTGCTCACACTGGCACAGGTGGCTGCAGGCTGACACTGGAGGAGCCAGTGCTGCCAGGCCTCCCTGCATCCCTGTCCTCATCATCTGCTGCTCATTCTGCCGCAAACAGCTCAGTCACAACCGGCAAGGTCCTTTATCTCACCTTACTTATTCACTCATTTTAAGCAGTTGCTTTCAAGAATGTATTTCCTCCTTCCCACATTCCTCACAGCATTGCTGATGTGGTTATTCTCTCATTTACCTGTCAAGATGTGCTTAACGACTCTGCATTCTCCTTTCTAATGGCTGGTGACACTGCAAATCACTAGCAGAGCCTGCAGCTGGCCAGTAACTTGTGTGTAATGCAAAGCAAAGAGAAATCACTCGTGTATAACTGAATCACTCAGAACAAAATATTTCAGCTGCATCTGATAAGACAGCTGCAACATATGCACAGTCTTTTGGAATATAAGACAGAATATGACATCTGTGGGGAAAAAAGCATTTTTGGTAGGCATTATCAACAGTGTTTAGCACATGGTAAGCAATTTCTAGTCAAGTGGAAGATAAACCTTTTGTAGACCACAGTGATTTGCTGTCAGTGGCACTTTCAAAAAGCTCATTTGGATCAACCAGGTTAGGAGGTGACACAGACATTTGTCAGCCAAACAAAAGAGATTATAGACCCGAGGGTGAGATACAAAATAAGGTATTTAATTGCATAAAGGTCAATGAAAGTAACACACAAACCTTTAGTATTGTACTCAAACTGTCAGTCCTATTAGAACAGCTGATAAATAGGCTACCCCCTGAGGATGAGTTGTAGCACTGAGCCTCCATTTAATTGTCTGAGTGTCCAAGATATGGAAAAAATGTTTTTGTTTGGATGTTTAGGTGTCCTAGATTGCCTAGCAGCAGAGGGCCATATAAGCTTCTGCTGGATGAAATTTAATGCAGACTGATTATATTTTACTGCTATAAGCAGCACTTTAAAAGAGTAAAGGCTCTTTCTATAAATACCACACATACATTGTAGCCTGGAATTCCCGGGCGCAGGGCGCGATGCCCTCCTGTGCCGCGGGATGGATGGTGCTGCATTGCCCTCTCGTGGGACGAGCCTGCAAACAGCAGCTGAGCGCTCCGGAGCTGCCACCCCGCGGCCAAGGGCTGCCCTGCCTGGGGACAGAGTGTTCACAGATCTGTATCTGGTCAAAATTTACTCAGACAACTCCATTTCCCCCTAAATCTTCTGTTCCTGCATTTCTGTAGGACGCAGCTCCAAGGTTATGTCCCTGCAGGAATTACAAAGGCTATCCCCTAACATCGCAGCAATACACAGCAGAAATGCGGTACCACTCCTATCCCAAATCTCTTTCTGCAGGACTTGGTGTCCCAAACAAGAATTAAAGAGCTGGAGGATGAACAGCACTATTTGGAGACGCAGAGTGTGGATGAAGTCCGTTCCAGAAGTGAAGGGAGCATACCAGCGATGAAAGTCTCCACACAGGTCCATTTTACTGCACTAGGAATGATGCCATCTATCACACAGAGTGTTGCAATTGCCTCCCACAATGCTGGATCTCATCTCTATTCTGTCCTGCTCTTCTGGGAATTTTAAAGAAGCGTTTTCCTGTCTAGCCAAAGCACTTCTGTCACCCGCACTGAGTTGTCTGAGTACTTCATAGTCTCTGAAATATTTATCCTCTCACTTTTCTTGTCAGGTAAGAAAATTCTCCATTTTGCAGATGACAAAGTGAGCACATGGATTAATCCTCAGTTCCAAAAAGAGATTTATGTATGCAAAGTGGTGCTTAAGCAGAATTTAAGAGTCTATACCCAAAATGTACGTTGTGAAAAGCTCTGTTCAAGGACTGGAGGTGCCTGGTGGCATGCAAGGAAGCTGTCAGGGAGTTCCCTTCTCTGCCTGAGGGAGAGGGAAAGTGACAGCAGTTCAATTCCTTGTTATGAGCCATTTATTTCTATATTATGAAATAAAATTTTCCAAAAACTGTATTCAGATAGGACTTCACATGCATAAACATACTCAAACACTGTGGGGTGGAGGAGGAACATCTTACAACGCTCCCAGTGGAGAAGGAATCAAGGTAAGCTCTTGTCCTACCCTGCTGTAAGGAGCTGAGGAAAATGCTGCCTCTCTTGTTTTATGCACCTAAATCCCCAGGGAAAATCTCCCCTGAGAGCATACTGCAGCACCAACAGGCATGGCACAGGACATGGCTGAGCTGAGCTGAGCTGAGCTGAGCTGAGCTGAGCTGAGCAGCTGGGCTTATGCTGAATTTGTGAGACTGTTTGGGGCCTGACCAAATTCAGAATTCATTTCACAAATCTGAACTATCCTGGAGCTCACTTAAGAAGACTCACAAAACATGATGCCCTACTTCTGGCTGATAACAGAGAGCACTGCTGTGGGAGACACCAAACCTGCATCCTAGGCTCTTCTAATCCCATGAAAAACTGAGCCTTCACCTCCCTGAGATTAGAAAAATGCCCTGAACATCAGGTGCTGCATATTTGGGATGGGAATCGTCCTCATTACTCTTGGGCCACTGAGAAAGGCAGGACTGAAGCAGCAGCAGCAGCAGAGAGCAGCCATGACCCAGGGCTCAGTGGGCTCTGTGTTTTCTGGGGCAGAACTCTGGCATTTTTCTCTGTTTTATGAGTGCTGTGTTTCAAGTTTCTCAGTAGCCTAAGGAATCACACAGTGCCCCTCCCTAGGCTAAGTGCTGACAGCCAAGGCTACTGATCTAGTTCCCTGCAGGGACCCTTGTCTTCTGCTCTCACAAATTCACACTTCTGACTACAGAGCAGTCTGAGTTCAGTCACAGGTGACAATCACCTCTGTGCAAAATGCCCCCCATGAGCTGGCAGCTTTTCCTGTAATGCAGAGCTATTTGTTCAAATGACAGGAAGGGTGATGCTCGTTTGGGAATCAGCCTCATGGGCACATTTTATAAGCCCTGGTTATGGAAGACAGCAGGCAAGACACTGCAGACACTGAATCCCACTTTTTCCAGGGAAACATGAAAGACCAGTGTTCAGTTCCCTTGGTGTTTCCCAATGACTAGTTTAAAACTCTCCTGTGCTCAGCAGTTTGGCTTTTGGACATTCCCACCTGGAAGCCTGATTTTCCTGTCTTCAGTAGGGAGTGACTGTGACCCCACCAAGTCACCCCTGCAGATGGCATGGCAGGGCAGGTGCTGACAACAGCTGAGCCACAGCTGCTCCTCTCGGTTCCTACAGCCCATTGCTGGGTGCTTGCTGAAGTGCTCTCAGCTGCTGAAAGCAAACAGCCACAGTGGACAGACAGCTTTGTTTTCTTTCTTGCATTTGGGACAAATAGTGACTATAGAAACCATCTCCCCTAAAAAATTTTGTCTGACAAAAGTTATTCATGTGGCTTACTAACAGCACTTAAAATTAGGCAGATAATTTAGACTTCTAAACTGGGAGACTTTCTTACTTCATTTCCTTTGTCTGGTGTGTGGAGAAAGAAAAACTCACCCACAAACTTTTCAAAGCTGGAACTAGAAATCAGGGGCTGTTTAAAAGTCAGTGTTGAGTTACATTAAAATGCGGTGGAACATCTGGATTTCCTGATTGGTCCTCTAAAGGGCTCTCTCTTCTGCAATGGTAGGAATAGGCACATACAAGACTAGGCAGCTCCTTCCATTAAGTATTGCATCAGTCTCCAAAATGAGACCTGTGAAGAGGAATAGCATTAGCACTTTTCTACTCAATAATGCAACTCAGCAGGAAGGGAAAATGTTACATTAGAAAACAGATACTGATTTTATGTAGACTGCAGGTATATTCTTTGGAAGCTTCATGCAGCAAATCACTTGGAAGTTGATTCAAAACCCACAAAAACAAGACCACTTCTTACTATATACAAGTCTTACTAAATGCAAGTCTTACTCTGTATATGTCTTTAAGGGGATGCTTAAGGACATCTTTATTCTGCAAACTACACTAATGTGCATTTAAATGCCACTGAAGGCAAATACTCCCCCATATTATTGAACTGCAATTTTGAAATACATCATCACCTCTGTTCAAAATCTTTCCTCACTTTGGAACTCTACTGTTTCAGAAAGAAAAGCCATATGGAACTAATCATGCACATTTTGTCTAGCAGATAGGCATTATAGCAGATTGTGTTTCCCTTCAAGTGCTTGTCCATATGAGTATGCAAACTGTGGTGTGTATATAGCTGAACATGCAAGACAAGATTTTTAGCCCTAACAACATCTACACTGGTGTACCTCCTGCTTAGCTGCATAATTATGAGATGAGCACACTCGTATCTGCCAGCCAAATAAAGCTTCTTTTCTTTCTTCTTTTCCTTTTCATTTTCCTTTTCCTCTCCTCACAAAGACAAAAGACTTTTTAGCTTGTTTTTTCCTTATTTGCTTTCATTTAACAGTTGGTCTTTCCCCCTTGTCTGCTAGCTCCTCACTCAGAAACAGTTCAGACTACAAAGAGAGATTTCTCTTTCTGGCAGATATTCCATACACCACTACATTGCCTCACAGAGAAGTATGCCCCTGGGAAGTAAATAATCTCCTGAAACTTCAGTATCAGCTTACAGGGAACCAAGAGGGGATGAACACTGCAGGATTTCTATCAATCATAGCCCCAGGACTGGGAAGGAGGCATCAGTCACCACTAATCCTCGTATGTTGAAGTGTGTAAGTCAGATGCCAGTAAAGACCAAATTGTAAAGTTTAATCAGCTCACAAAGTAGTGGTTCTTTCTCTTTAAAAGGTGATGGGTATAGTCCCAACTCAAATTGGCAAAAGGTCTGAGACTGTGCCATTTTTGTTCATGTCCCAGCACTGGCCCTACAAGGCCAACTCATCTCAGTTCTTTTCTCTTAGGGTGTCTTAGCATGAGGCATTCTGAGCATTATTTGCTCAGTTGTTTAGACTCTAAAGACAAGACATTCATTTCAACTCTTGCAAATAGCCCTAAGCACTATGTCACAACACAAATTTGCTTATAGAAACACATCTGGTACATACAGGTTCATATATTATTTTTTAATTAAAAATTGTATTTTAAATATTTTTCAGAATATGTGAACAGTGCTTTGGGAGGTGAGTATTTTAATCCCTCTAAGTGTAAAGGTTTGTATTAATCCTTATCTGTAAAACAAAGGAGAAAGAAAATTCAAGATCAAGACAGGTAAAATTTCTGTAATGTGTCCTAAAGTATTCTTCTAGGAACTAGGCTCCTCTATGATTAAAGCAGTATAAATGAGCACTCTCCAGTTCTCTAAACTAGTGGATATACATTCTGGGAGACTCCAAAGCTCTTTGTTCATTAGCATTTGATCTCTGAATTGCATTGCATTAATAAATACTTGTCCCAACATGGAATATTGTCTATGGAGGAACTTAAATTTCCCACAGGGCAGACGGATATGAAGGGAGAGGATAGGAATTTATGGCAGAGTAAAATCTGAACCATTTTTCTAATAGCCATCATTTGGATTAGACAGAGGATTGTAGTGTCAAATGGGCTTCCAGCAGAGTGAGATGGAGAAGTTTGGGGTTTTTTAGAGCACTAATTTATCATATAGCTCTACTTGTGAGTGGTGTATAGCTATTTCCCTTATACATATGTAAGAGAATGAAAAGGGTATGTTACCAACATCATAGCCAAGCATTCATATTTTACAGTCCCAGCTGGGACTGAATGAATATTTTATGAACTGAAAAGGTAGCTTGGGTTCACTTGGCACAATTCACATGGCAGATGATTGGGAGCTGGCCTCAATTTGAGCTGTAAGATTTGCAGTGAGTGAGGAAGGAATCGAAGGCAGGTGTGTGTACACTGCTGCAGAACCTGGCCTTGAAAATTCTCACAGAGGCTGCCAATTTTATATAAAATACTTAATAACAATCAACATAAAGACTCAAACTCACATTCTCTGTCAGTAGATCAGCTGTAGGTGTGCTTAGGCCCTAATTCTGGCCAAAGAACTTATTTACTACATCAGGAACAAGCAGCAATGGTGATGCTTGCCCTTGCTTCAGAACTTGTACAAGGGTGGGGAGTAAACAGTACTTTGAGAGACAGCAAGCACTGACCCAAATCTGAATCAGCTCTATTAGTCAAGTAATGAAAAGTGCCTGAAATCTAACTGTATTTCCACTTTCAGTGGTCTAAAATATAGGGAAGTTGCATTGATTTGCAGTATTTTCATAGTTTGGCTGCTGCAGTGAGAAATCAATCATTTGAAAAACATGAGCGATTAGAAACTTTCAGCTAGCTTTCAATTAATAGAGAATAGGAAAATGGCAGAAAAATTATTTTGTATTTTTTAGGTGAGTTATGTTATATATTTTAAAATGCTTTTGAATTTGATCATTCTGACAACTTTCTTCACAGGATGCAGAATTCTCCTCAAAGAAGAAATATTAATTCATCTCCCTTATACAGAACAAAAAGAACAGCAAAGGTTCAGCTTATGCCTGTGGCCAGAAAAAATGTGCTACACTCTCTGAGGAGGTGAAGAGAACAATGTCTAAAACAATTATTCTGGGGCAATTAAATAACTGTAAAAGATGTGAAAGTTATTATTTTATCTTTTTTTTTTTGTTTACCTCTGTCTCATTTTCCAAATGGGTTGCTGCATTTATTCAGTACACCAGAAATTTTAAACAGCCAGTGTGCATATGGGTGTATGTGTTTGACAAACACAATAAATAAAATTTATATAAAATATAAAATTTATATTATAAATATATAAATAAAATTTTATTTGTCTGTTTATAGTTCTAATTCTCAATCTTTGCATTCCTTTAAATAAATACGTAAAGCATAAGCTTGACATCTCATTCTTTGGTTGCTTCAGTCATTACTCAGTGACATTAAAAAAGTCAAATATGCAACTGAAAGTAGTAGATTTATATCTCATTTAAAGAAGCTCAGTACCAAGTCAGAGGAATTCAAATAAGTCCTAGTTTGACTTGCAAAAAAGAAAATGTCATTTTCGTATGTCTCAATAATATTTCACTTTTAATTTAGCGATATTATTGCTCTTTATTGTGGGAAATTAAAATACAATAAAATTACAGCAAGATTTCAGAACATTTTTCACCTGAGCAGCTGTCAGGTCCCATGAGGGAGGTCCTGGGCCTCCTGCTCTAGGATAGAAAATTGTTGAATCTGGAGAGGGCAGGCCTGGACTGCCTCCTCTGGGACAGCTGATGTTGAGGATACCCTTGGACTAAATTAAGGCAAAACAATGCCAAATGACCAGTTAGAAAGTTTTAGCTATGGAAGCAGCAATTTGAACTTTTCAACCTTATGATAGGTTGAACAGTCCATATCAACAACAACTTAACATTTCTGAACAGCCCACAGCATCCTCAAGTTAAACTCCACTGAACAGCCTGTAGCAGCAGCACATCAAACTTTTAAGGAGAGGCAGAAAGGAAGAAGGAAAGATATGAAAATTAGAAAAGGATCTGTGTCACCACCCAGGGCTCCAGCACCATCACTGGTGTGGTTCCTGTGGATGGTGGGTGCACACACAGCCCCCCCCAGTAGTGCTATTTACAGAACAGTCCTTATGCAGGCACATTTTGTTTTTCTCAAAAGTTTCCAAAAAAAGGGGGCTGGATTTTCTCGTAGTTTCAATTCCTCTGTCAGAGACACAACTGAAATGCTCTCCAAATCTGATTTTAGAGATAGTTGCCCAAGGTAAGGAGAGCTCTCACAAAAAAGCACTATCCTACCTCCAAGACCCTCTTTCCTAACATCACCTTAAGTCGTTGGCATGGCAACATTCATTTTCTCCTCTGCCCAGTGTTTGAGACATGAACTCTTTCAGGTTTACATTAACTCCTTCAGGGATTTCAGCCTCTCACAGCAGCTCTCCTCTTTAGTATGAAAACCACGTTCTACTCTCCCTACCCTGTAACTGAGAAATTGTCAGAGACACTGAAGGCACACAGCAGAGCATTGGCTAAGGCAAGAATGAGATGAGATTCGCCAATTTGTGAATCTGTATCCCAACTACCTGATTAGGTAACTTTTATTCCAGGAGCAAATATTCAATCTTTATTATGTGCACTGCAGTACAATCTAGAGGGCTGAAACCTATTGTTTTAGGCACTCTGACAACAGAAGCCAAAAATACAGTATAGCAGGGGGAAATTGAAGATGGAAGAGCAGTGCACAGCAGCATATTTGTTTCTGAGGGCATTTTTCCTTGTTTTGCCACGTATCCTGACAATACTACAGCCTTAAGATGAATTTTGCAGACTTAAAGTTTGTTTAGACAAACTTTGCTGATGAAATAACAACTTTGAAAGTAGTCATCAGCCACACAGAAGACACACAATGGTTTGGGGTTTTTTTGACTTAGATATGTACATAGGAAAATAAATGGAAAATGACTGGAGTTGTGAAAATCAGGCAAGGATTTGCACTGAGCCTAGTTATCACATTAGACTGCTACAATGAAACCAGAGACTCAGGGAATCATTTTTGTTGGAGAAACCCCTAAGATCCAACCATTAATCCAGGACTGCCAAGTCCAGCAGTACAACATGTCCCTAAGTGAAATACCTACATGTATTTTATTTACCTTAAGGGATGGTGACTCAGCCTCTTCCCTGGGCTCTTCCTGTTCTAATGCTTGACAACCCTTCTGGTGAAGAAAATTTTCCTGATATCCAATCTAAACCTCCATTAACATCACTTGAGGCCATTTAATTTTGTCCAGTTGCCTGTTACTTTGGAGAAGATATAACATCCCATCTGCTTAAAACCTCCTTATAGGTAAAGAGTGACAAGGTTTCCCCCAAGCCCCTGTTTGTGCAGGCTAGACACCCCCAGCTCGGTGCTCCTCATAAAACAGGACTGGCCCCAATGCTGAGCCCTGGGTGCCACCCCGGTGTCTGTCCCCAGCTGGATGTGACTCCACTCCCCACTCCTCTCTGGGCCTGGCCCCACAGCCAGTGTTTTACCCAGCAGAGAGCACATCCATCCAAGCCATGAGCCCTCTCCAGGAGAATGTTGTGGGATATGTGTCAAAGGCTTCACTAAACTCCAGGGAGTCAGGACCCACAAACTCTCCCTCTTCTGCTGAGTGGGTCATCTTGTCCTGGGAGATCAGGGTAATGTAATCAAGGTAATGTACTGCTACATTAAGTACTTCTGATCTTCCTCCTACTCCTCTTTTGTCACTGTGTTTCTCCCCATCCATTAAAGGTTGGAGATTCTCCAGAGCCCTCCTTTTGTCACCAATGTACTTATGAAAACAGTTTTTATCATCTTTTAGGGCACTTTTAGGGCCAAATCAACTTCCAGTCAGGTTTTGGCCCTTCTAATTTTCTCCCTGCACAACCCCATGAAGGCTGTGCAGTGCTCCTGAGTGGCTGCCTCTTCTCCATCGGCCATAAACTCTTGGTTCCATCTGAATTCCACCTGAGTTCCATCCAGTCTGGCTGGGTGGGGTGCAGCCATGGAGCCCTGGTGTCTGTGACATCAGAGGGGACACGTCCCCAGACCCCGCAGGTCGCTGTGTCACCGCTGCAGTGCAGCTCGAGGCAGCGGTGAGTGCGGCAGGCAGCAGCAAGGCTGGGCTGAACCAGGAGGGCCAGGCCAGGAGCACCAAGCCTGGGGAGCTTCCAAGGCTGGGGACAGGGTGCAGGGGCTGTGGAGAACACTCGGGCCGGGCAGGTGCCACCACTGGGGAGAGTGCCCTGTCCTTGGGCCCTGTGTTTCCAGCCCCTCCTGCCTGTCCTCTCCCTGCAACCCGACCCCACTGAGCCCCTTCTCTCCTTCTTCCTCTTCCTCCAGGCCATGGCTGGAAAGATCACCAAAATCCTGCTGGTGCTGGCCACCCTCCAGCATGCTCTGAGGACAGATGCCCAGGCAGTGAAGGCCACAGAAGAGGTCGTGAGGCAGCATGAGGAACAGCACACCCAGATGACCTGGCTGGTGAGAAAGATTGTAAATCACTGAAGTGACTGGGCAGGTGGGAATAACTCCTGATTAGTCTGTGAACAGCAGGGTATACTCTAGCATTTAGGCTGAGTTTAAGAGTGCCTACATCCTGCTTGAGTGCCTCTGCCCAGGTGTTGTTTCCTGCCTTCTCCTCATCTCTGTTTTCCAGTTCAGAGTCTGGGTACATGGAGAACAACTGGCCTTACTCTAAAGACTGAGGCAAAGAAGGCATTAAATATCTCAGTCTTTTCCTCATTCTATCTCACTATATTTCATCCCCATTCAGTAAAAGATGGAGATTCTTCTGAGCCCTCCTTTTGTTGCTAATGAAATTATAGAAACATTTTTTTATTCTCTTATATAGCAGTTAATATATAACCAGATTAAGTTCTATTTGGGCTTTGGCCCTTCTAATTTTCTCCCTGCACAAATCCACGACAGCTGCGCAATGCTCCAGTGTAGCTGCCTCTTCTTCCAAAGGTCATAAAGTCTCTGGCTCCATGTGAGTTCCATCCAAAGCCTCAGCTGGCTGAGCAGGGTGTTGCTGTGCTGCTCTGAAGTCTCTGACATGAGAGGAGGGGGACACATCCCTAGATACCCCATGTGGCAGTGTCACTTTTTGAGGCAGCAGTCAGTGGGGCAGGCTGGAGGAAGTCTGGATTAAGGGGCAGACAAGAAGCACCAGCACCCAGGGGAACTTCTAAGGCTGGGGAAAGGATGCAGGGACTGTGGAGACAACTTTGGGAAAGGCAGGTGCAGAGGTGCCCAGGGCTGCCAGCTACAGCCAGTGCCTCTGGGGATGTGCCCACATCCCCAAGGAGTTCTCCAACCTTCTCCTGGCTGCCTCCAGGCTCCTGCACCCCCTCCTCCATCTGCTGCCTCCACTGCCCCAGCCACCATCTCTCCATGACCCAGCTCTGTTAAGCCCATTCTCTCCCTCCTCCTCCAGGCCTTGGCTGAAAGCATCACCGAAGTCCTGACAGTGGCAGGCATCTTCAAGTATGTGCTGAGTCTGGATCTCCCAGCAGTGAAGGTCACAGAAGAGCTCCTGAGGCAGCATGAGGAGCAGCGCAGCCAGGAGATGGCAAATCTGCAGGAGATGAAGCAGAAGATGCAGGAGTCAAACAGACCCACCCAGGAAAGCATGCTCTACTCAGCCTGCCAGCAGTGGTGGTTCTGGAAATGTGTCGAAATGATCCTCACGCTCTTTGGGATCTACTGGATGCCCAGTAAGAAGAGAGCTGGTTCTGGCAGTGGCAGCCAGGAGAAAACTACCTGCAGTGCCCAGGAGCAGATGGAGGAGAACAGGGAGGACAAGCCCTTGGATAAGGTAGGGACCTCCACTGCTTTTGCCTTGTCCTTCCCACAATGTTCTGACAGCTGCATCCAGCCACAGAAGCTGGCAGCACCTACAAAATCCTGAGTGCCTGCAAGGACAGCATCATTGACTGCCTGCTGCTCATGCCCCTGAGACCAACCACTGTGCACTTTTCCACCAGGGCTGGGCACTGGGGAAGATCTGCTGATACCACTGCAGCCATGGGGAGCAACAGCCACAGAATACACCAAGCTTCCTCCTCTCCCACCTGAGGAGGCAAGCAGAGTCCAAATCCCTGCCTCCTGCACAGCCTATGCAAATGGTCCTGGTTGTGATGCTCCCCCTGCCAGGAGATGCAGAAGAGATATCTGTTAATAAAATCGTTGATTTGCTTGGAGAAATCCTGTGTCTGTGAGGGTCTGGGCAAGACTCTGTTGGGGGATGACTCCATCTCCTCTCTGTAACAAAGAGATGAAGTTTGTGCTTCCACCGATGTTTGCAGTGTGCTTAGGCACTTGGCACCTCCCTGTCTTCTCTCCACCTGGTGTTCATGCCATCTTCTCCTCCCAGTATCCTTTCCTATGCCTTGGAATACCTCTGAACTTGCTTCAAAAGATTCTGCTGAAATCAGCAGTTCCATCACAGGGTATTTTCCTCAAGCTATTCTTTATAGGATGATTGTTCCATAAATTGGAACACCCAAAGGCCTGCAGAAGTTATTGTATCACCTATTTCTAACCATCAGATTTTGACCTACAGCTCAGACACCTCCGAACACAGTTTGATGAGTGTTGGGAGACAGCCTTGTGCACACAGACCTCCTGCTTTTCTCCCTGCACTCCCCTTCCAAAGTGGGAGCATTGCCTGTGTCTCCCAGGCTGCTGGGAACTCACTCTTGGCACAGGCAGAGCTGTGTCTTTGGCCCAGGTGCCCAAGCCTGGCAGTGGTGGAGCTGCAGAGCAGGCCTGTGAGAAGAGAGAAAATCCTGCAAGGTGGAGTGAGGAGAGAGGAATGAACTGTGAGGGACAGTGAGAAAGAGGAGGAGGAGGAGGAGGAGGAGGAGGATGAAGACAAGGAGGAGGACAAGGACGAGGAGGACAAGTAGGAGGACAAAGACGAGGACAAGGATAAGGACAAGGAGGATGAGGAGGAGGACGAGGATGAGGAAGAAGACGAGGAGAAGGATGAGGAGGACAGGGAGGCCGAGGAGGCCGAGGAGGAATCAGTAGTAAAAATATCATTTTAAAATAAATGCTTTTAGGACTAAACTGACATGGCAATCAAGTGTTATTAGCTTTTCATGTGTTTATTGAAGTTGTACATCTTTATAGTTTCATGTGTGAAAGGACCTGAGTACGGTCTCATGGTCATCTTCACGGATGTCAGTCCTGAAAGCAGGTATACCAGTTCCCTGTGCACTATTGTATGGGTAAGCTGCTCAATAAAATGAAAAGTATTTTCCTATCCCCATTAAACGCAGCAAATTTCAAGACATCCAGAGTTTTTATGTATAATTGACAGCATTTCACATGTCAGCCTGTAAACAATATACAATATGCATCTTTAATTCTGGGAGAGTTTACCTACCCTATAACTTCATTGGTATTTTAAATAAGGTGCCTCAAAGGAAAGAATAACAGAGAACCCTGGATGAAGGATCAAATGCTCCTTAAGCGAGCTTAGTGACAATTCAGAACGGGAGGAGTGGCCAATCCACCTGAAGGCTGTACTGCAACTCTGTGAGACCTTGATAGGCTGGAGAGAGGAGCAGAGACAAAACTAATGAGGTTCAAAAAGGGCAAGACTAGGCTCCTGCACTTGGGGAGGAACAGCCCCCAGTACCAGCACAGGTTGGGGGCTGATCTGCTGGAGAGCAGCTCTGCAGAGAAGGACTAGGGAATCTTGGTGGGTGCCAAATTGCCCATGAGCTGCCAGTGTGTCCTTGCAGCCAGGAGAGCCAATGGGATCATGGAGTGCACTGGGAAGAGTGCAGGCAGCAGGTCAGGGAGGGGATCCTTTCCCTCTGCTCAGCCCTAGAGAGGCCACACCTGGAGTGCTGTGTCCAGGTCCAGGCTCCTTGGTACAGGAGAGACAAGGAGCTGTTGGAGATGGTCCAGCAGAGGCCACACCGATGAGGAGGGGTCTGGAGCATCTCTCCTGTGAGGAGAGACTGTGGAAGCTGGGGAGGAGAAGACTGAGAGGGGATCTCATCAATGCCTATAAATATCATAGAGGCAGTGCCAAGAGGATGTGCCAGACTTTTCACAGTGGCCCAGTGAGAGAATGAGGAGCAATAGCCATAAAATAAAACACAAGGAATTCTACCTCAACATGAGGAAGAAGTTTATGTCAAAGCTGGCAGGGCACTGAAACGGGCTGCCTGGGATGGTCACGGAGTCTCCCTCTCAGGAGACATTCAAAACCCACCTGGATGTGCTCCTCTGTCACCTGCCACAGGTGACACAGCTTTGGGCAGGAGGTTTGGCATGGGTGATTTCTAGAGATCCCTTCTCCCTAACGATTCTTTGATTCAGTGAACTTGTAAAATTTATAAGAAACTGTGTGTGTAACTATCAAAAGAGAAGCATAAAACGTAACATTCAAATCACCTTTTTTTTCCCTCTTTATTGCTTTTTTTTTTGCCCCGTTCCCTTGCCTCTTCCCCATCCTCTTCTCTTCGGCAGTTCTCTGAGTCCCTGAGGCCAATGTTAGGAATATCTCGGAATTAGAAAAAATCTATTTATTTTTTCTTCTATTTTCTGTTTTTCCGTTTTTCTATTTGCCAGCCGGCTATTTATCTTCTTCCGAGAATGTACAGTTTCGTTTTCACCAGCCAGAGATCTTGAAGGAAAGGTGAGCATGAGGCTTTTTTCTTCATTATTAATTATTTCTTATCATTTCAAATACCAAAGCTAACTACAAAATGTACAAATGCCCAACTACTCACTATGAAATACTAAAAGCCTAATGTTCTAATGTCTAATGTCTAAATGCTCCCTACAAAGTGCAAAAAGCTTAATGTTTCCACCCTCAGGGTGGCGTGGATATTTATACTACATTCTACGTAATCAGTATTTATAATTCTTCACCAATAACTATTATCTATGTTAGAAGGTTAGATTCTATTCTAAGCCAACTATGATGTGCCACCTCACAGCAGAACATGGAGGCAAGGAAGAAGAAGGAAGAAACCCAAAAGCCATGTGCTTCCTCCATCTTGTCATCACTTGCTTACCATCCTAAAATCCCCATATATCTAAAATTCTCACCCTGTGATAAAACCATGCACTATTCTACTATTTAATACAGGCTCTTGAAAACTCTGCTTCATTTCAGAGCTTAAAAGCCTTTTTTCCACGAACAAAGGTTAAAAACACTGTTTCAGAGATTCTAAAATCTCTCAAACATGCAAAGAGAAATTCATCATATTTCCAGGCTCCGACAGGAATACTCCAGTGTTGCTAATCCCGGGTTTTTCCCAGGACAAGAGGGTTTTCCGGGAGCGCCGCAGGAGCAGGGTTCTGACCGCCAGGGGTCGCCCTTGTACCAGAGCCTGAGGGATCGGGAAAATCCCCGCGAATTCCCTTTAAAAAAAGGCGCTTCTGTGACTGGGTAAACACTGCTGCATAATCATCCCCTCGCTAAAGAATACAGTTTTAATGTGGTTTCTCCATTTTTAAATTATGATGTTCCTTGGAGGGACATAATTTGCTGATTAGAGATATGTTTGTTTAGCTGCAGTGCCTCAAGCTTCAAATTTGATTGCGTTCATTTTAATCACAAAACTGATCTTATTTTCAGTAACACGGAGTTGTTTGTTCCAAATGCATTTAAGAATTCTTATCTCAGTTATGTCACGTGCTGGAAGTGATATTACTAATTCCTAAAATCATAAAACCCCAACTTAAACAGAAAAGAAAGTGCTGGAAGAAGGAAGCATCTTTTGAATTTATTTAAACAAAAAAGGGCTCCATTTTTAGTGTTTAATCCTGCTTATGCTGCCCTAAGGGACAGGCTCCAAAACTACACATGATCCTTGTGCCTCTGATGTGAAAGACCTGTCAAATGTCACACACTGAGTGTGACACAGATGCACTTGGCTCATGTCACATAGCCCCTGCCCGTGGCTACATCTCCTTTCTCTGCCATGCTTTGCTTTGTCTTCCTTCTTTCTAGATACAACCTTCCCCCAGAAACTGCCCGCTGCTCCAGCTGCCATCCTTATTCTTCCAGCCTACAGGACAAGGGAGGAGGATAGAAACTAATTGAGGCAGTGGAACTTCACAGCACAATTTCCTGGCTTCTGCCCTGTGAACAGAGCACCTGCGCATCCTCTGCTTGGAACTCTTTTAGAGAAGGAAAACCTGAGCTTTCTGGGCCTGCAAGGCAAGCATCAAAGCAGGTAAATTTTAAAAAATGCAAGGCAGGTAGAGGTTTTGGTGATAGAAGAAATTGCACCTGGCAAGTCACTAAAGGTGACAGAACATGTCTTCCCTCTGCAGCATGCTAGAGACAGAGATGGATTTTCAGAAACATTCAGTTTCAGCCAAGGATTAAAGAGGAACTCACAAAGAAATACTAATAATGTTACAAGCACATGTAATTATCTCTCCCAACCTCACACATTTAACACTCACGTCTGTGGGCCATAGGGTGAAGAACAGGGATCCAAGGACATACAATGTCAGCAGCAAAATGTTGCTCGAGTCCCACAGAGCTCCTTTCCCAGTCCAGTTCCAGCCTGCCACCAGGCAGTGTCCATGCTCTCCAGGACATGTGTGCCAGGGATATGGGGCTGGAAGAGTAGGAGGTTCCTTACCTTGTTCCAGAAGTTACTTAGGTGTTATTTTAGGAAGAGGTCATCACTGGGCCATAAAGCACTTGGAAAATGTCCTTTCTCACCCTTTCTCTGTGACAACAGCAGGGAGAATGCCAATGGAAAATTCCTTTGCATAATGAGGTCAGATATAGTAGTTTTTCCATCTTTCTTAACTACCCAAGCAGTGAAAAGCAGCAGGAGTGACAGTCAAGGCTTATCCAGACACAGCTCCAGGAAACATTAGTCTAGAGCAGAACCTTGAGGTAAACAGGAGTTCAGGGCCTTAATGCAAATGGGAGTCACTGAAAACATCGGGCTGATCACCTACTGAGACAGGGTTGTTCAAATCAGAAGAAATATTTGAAAGCTAACTCCATCTCCTGAGCACAACAATGCCTAAATCCAAAGGTGGATATGGGGACATGTCACTGAGCACCCCAGCTGGGTCTTGGAGCCTCAGAGCCAGCGTGGGCTGGAAGGTGAAGTGACATTAAAGAGATGGAACAGTTTGTACACTGGCCAACATGCAGAGGTTTAATTTCTCCCCAGTAGGTAACAAGCACCAACATCTGTGAAAGTCACTGTGCAGTGAATAACATCCAAATGTGGGGCATCCAGCACCAGCAGCTGCACTCCAAGCACAAAGCTTTTATTGCAGTGACTATTGACCAAGCCCAGCACCCCTTTGGAAAGAGGCTTCTCATCCAACTGTGTATTAATGCCTGACTCAGAGAGCTGATGGCTTTGCTTCATAATTTGGCTCTGACACAGGGGAGCAGAGCAGGAAGATTAGGCAGCAAATGCAGGCAAAATCAGTTGTGGATTCTAAAAAGTACTGTTGAGCCTCTTCTTTGCACAAATGACGAAAACGATTCTGTGGCACGAAAAAGGCTGGCTTTACAAACAGCATGGTGGAAACCTGCAAAGTAAACCACTAAATAAGTAGGCATAACTGGATTCATTTGTTTTAATGAGGTACAATAATAAAAGTAGTAATCAGAGAAAGGAAGGTGTCACTGTAGGGATGGTCACAACACACAATAACGACCAGAAGTTTCCAAGGCAAAAAAGCATTTATTTAGCTCATCCCTTTTTATGCACCAAAACATACACCTCCCTCATTGGCTACATTAGGAAAGCCCCATCCTTTTCATTGGTACAAAGCACCCAACACCACCACTGTGAGAAAGTGTCCACAGAAAGTTTAAACATAGATCATTCATTCTATTTTTCAGCCACAGGTGTCCTTTGTTTGTCTCTATTCCCTCAGCTTCTCTGTGAATGGCCTTGCTTTCCTTCTCTTCACGGATAAATGTGAATCTTAACAAATTCATCTTCTGTCAGCTCCTTCTCTTGGTTCACAACCAGCTGCTGAGCCCTTCCACAGGAAGGGCTCCATTTTAAAATGATTTTCAGACTCACCACAAGTTTTATTTGAGCTTATACATACATATATATATATATATGTGTGTGTGTATAAAATGTAAGTTTCTGTATAAATATTGCATATATATAATTTCCTTTACATTGCTTTTTCCATCATTGAAGAATTTGAATCATCTGCCTTACACAGAGAAGTTTTAATGACCATGTTTGTATGGGAAATATAGTGGGTTTTTCAGCCACTCACTAGAATCACTTTGTGAAGCCTTAAGTGGCTTAAAATGCCCTTTAAACAGTCTTAATTCTGCTTACTTCAGAGAAATCTCAACTTACAGAAAGCTAGAAGGGGGGAATCTTTTTCCAGAGCAGTATTGGTCTGATCCACGCAAGCATGAGCTTTTTATATCAAGTCTTTAAGCAATAACTCTGACCCATATGGTTTACTGAATCAGAGCCTAATTTTGTAATATCCTATCCACATTTATATCTTAGTACCTGAACATTTTGCCTTATCAACTAGAATGTTGTCCTGCATAATTCATGAAGCTGTGAATTATTTTTATATATCCTCTGCCTCTATTTTTTAAAAGAAAGCTGTTTGAAAGCCAAACAAGCTGTTAGAAAAACAAAAATGCTTAACAGTGTTCTGAAACAAACTTAGACCATGATGATGTGAACAGTACTGAGAGCAGTGAGGGATTATTAACACATACAAGATAAATCCTAGATGTAAATATTTCCTTGATCATAGCTTACACACTTACGGGTGCAAAAAACAAAGCCAAATATTTTTGTTCAAAGTCCAATAATAATACTTCACATTATTTTAATTTATAACTTTAAAATATCCATAAAACTTGCTTCTATTAAAAAACCCTACTAAAAATCAGAGTACAGTACCTTTAATATTTCTGTTACCTCCCTCTTGAATGCTTAACAAGCAAAATAGCATAAACTGCTACAGATGGATCTTTAGCACAGTTTAGCAGAGCTCTCTGCATCCCATCAATGTAGTACAGAGCAGTGAAATGAAGGCAGGCAGTGCAATAAGTGCAAAAGCTGTAAATGAATGTGAACAGAAATTGATTTTGAAATGTTCTTGGCACTTTCCCAAGAAAATATTATCACTGTACTTAAAAAGAAGCATTCCATGCCTTGTTTCAGGATTACTAAGAATAAACTCTGGCCTCTTTAATCATTTTCTCTTCTGAGACCTTTTTTCAGTTCAGCTGCAGCATTTACATAAAAACCAAGTGAACTTCTATGGATTGTCAAACTTTAGTAGATCAAGAATTGTACTTGAGCACTGTGTCTAGTTCTGGGCTTCCCAGGACAGGACAGATATGGAGCTACCGGAGAAAGTCCAGCAAAGGGTCACTACAATTAAAGGGCCTGAAACACCTGTCCCACAAGGAAAGGCTGAGAGATCTGGGACTACTTGGCCTGGAGGAGAGAAGACTCAGGGAGGGACCTCGACAGTGCACAGAAACACCTGGAGGGAAAGTGCAAACAGGACAGAGCCAGGACTTTCTAAGCAGTGCCCAGTGACAGCACAAGATGCAAAAGGAACAAACTGAAACACAGTTCTGTCTGAACATCAGAAAACAGGTTTTTACCATCAGGGTGTCTGAGCACTGGCACAGGTGTCCAGGGATGTTGTGGAGTCTCTGTGCTCAGATATTCCAAAGCCACCCGGACACAGTTCTGGGCAACTGGCCCTAGGTAACCTGCTTGATGAGGGGAGGGAAGTTGGACCAGAGTGTGGCCAGACCACTTTCAACCTCAGCCATTCTGTCATCCTATATAATGAACTGAGCTTTAAATGTGTCAATTAAAAAAAAAAAAAAAATCTTGAGGAGACTGCAGTATCTTGAGTATCAACCATATTAATTTTCAATGTTAGTAAAACCAACCGCTTCATTCTTTGATTGGACAAGAACTATACACCCAAAGTCAGGTTATTTTATGCTTTCCTAGGCTTGCCTAGTAAGTGCTAATGCATTAGCATCCCATAGAGAGCAGTGAGTATTCTGCAGATTTCTAAAAGCATCTAGACCAGGCTGCTCTCAGGTGCACAAAGCTGGACCTGTGTGAATTTGCATGACTCTGTGTTCCTTAACCTTGGTGCTTACTCCTTAGAGAAAACTGAAAACATTTGGGCTAGAAGGTTCTCAGGAAATATCTCATATTAAAATTTTCATTTTTGTAACGCCCAGACTTGTCTTAAAAGTTTTGTTAATTTGACAAAAAAAAAAAAAAAGAAAAGGACAAAAAGAAATATAAACAAAAAAACTCACCCCACCAAAACAATCAAGCAAACACCAAAACACCTGGGAGGGGTTTTGCTTATGGACAATGTTATATCTGTGCGTGCCTGTATGTGTGTACACATCTTGTAACACACACCATTATCACACGGCACAATGAAATATGACACACTAAGAAACCCAGACCTGGTTGAAGCACGGCCAAGTTGGCAATTTTAAAGAAGGTCAAATGCTGCACTAGTTTTGATGATTCAGAAGTTGGAAATATTCCATTTCCATTATCATGAATCTAACTTCCTTAGCATATCGTTAAAGGGTAACTTGTTTCTGCAGGTGCTAGCTTTCCTCAAGGACATAAAACCATCATTATCATCATTAGTTGTATGCAAGACTCCATGACATTTTCTTATCACACTCAGTGTCACAGCCTGAAATCCCAGCAATTTGCATCATTCCTCAGAGCCTGTGGCTGTGCCCAAAGCCCAGTCACTGTTCCCAGCTCCCTTCATCACCTGCTGTGGTGAGGTCCTCACCTCCTGGTGAGGTCCCTGCCCTGGCAAGTAGAAGCATGACTTGTTAATAAAAGCCTATTATTTCCATCACATCAATTATTGAGATCAGCTAACACCAAGGTAATAGCAAAATGTACTAGTTGACTTCAGATATTGATTTTTGTTCCTGTACTTTGAAATGCTTCCAAATTCCGGCCGTGACAAAAACGTTACAATTAAAATCTTGGATATCACAATGACATGTGTTGTAGAAAAGATGCACTTGATAAAATTTAGAATTTACAATATATCTTGTACTGACAGACTAATTAATGAGACAAAAAGAAGTATTTGGTTTAAATATCAACAGCAGCGTGCCCAGTGGGATTCTTTGCTTCCTTATTCTTTCAGACAATGCCAGAACCCTGAAGAGAACTGCTCTCCAAGCATACAAGAGTGTTTGTGTTCTGTAGAAATCACTTTGAACATAAAAAAAATGGGATAACCTGCTGGACAAAGTAACTGTTAATTGTGACAGACATGTCTGAAAAAAAAGAGTTCCACTATCCTGTGAATCTGAACAGGCTTGAGCCAAGGGAAGGAAGACCGGGGAAAACAAAGCCTATGGAAAAAAAGTTCTAGATAGGGCAAGGTATTTTAAAGTTAGATATTTTAATGTTTGAGTTTTACCACTTAAGCCAAAACTCTGTATTTCAAACTTCCTGCTCTGCAGAAAGCCCTGGCATTTGTGAACAACTAAAGAGTGATTCACTCATCACAGGTAGTTCTACATAAAATCACTGAAAAATGCAATATTCTCTTCAGAGTCTCTGTAACAGCTGTTCTGTTTCTACCTAAGTTGAAACCCTTACCAAAATTATCCTACCTCTCCAAATGGAAAATTGGACATTTTGTAATAAAAATCAATTCTGTAAGCAATGAGTATATCTACCCATGCTTTCAGTATCTTTTTGCAAAAATCTGTAAGTTGCCACAAAACAACAAAACAAACCCCCAAAACTTCCAGTCTTTTCTCTTATGGAAGAGACATGCATGACTGTCCAAGTACAAATTCATCATTTCCCAATATCCCATAATTTCTCATTGGCCAATTTCTACCATATTTGGTAATTAAGATGGAGTCTCAAAGAAATTCAACTCCTGTTAAATGACTAAATGTTATCAATCTGAGTAGTGGACAAAAATTCAGTGTACTCTTGAAGCAAAAGATAATTCAGTACAGCCCTATCTTCTGGTGTGTAATTTTCATTGTGATGAAATGGCAATGCAAAACTTAGGTTATACAGAAATTGTATTTGCATTATCAACTATACACAAATAACAGGAGAAAAGGTTTACTCAGGAAAAGAAATTCTGTTGGGCAATGCCAAGAACGTTTCATTTTCAAAACAGCTGTTCACTGTCAAATGATTGTTATGGAACAAAACAATGAAACCTTTTGTGTAGCTTTGTAAGTGGAGTCCATACAGAACAGGGTAGCTAAACCTGAGCAATATAAAAAATACTTATGGTAAGAAACCAGAACATATTGAGCAACCAGAAACTTGCTTGGGCAATTTGGCTACCAAATAACAATGCTACGAAACCCTTGGGGCTGCCTCCACTGCATGACTACTGGCCAGACTTCCAGATTTTGGCTACTAGCATGGTCTCTGCAGTGAAGTGATAATTACACACACACCCTTCCCCCCACAAAGAGCCCTCAACAGAGAATATTAGAAATATAAATATTTATTTTCTGATTTGGGCAGGAAACAGCTCAGCCTAATTCATTCCTTATTGCCAAACACCCCAGGGCCAGCTGCCCATCAAAAGTGAACTGACTGCAGGGCTGGGCTGTAAACCCAGAGCCTCTTGGATAAAAATGTAGATTCCTGGGACAAAGCCCATCCAGGCAGGAAAGGAGATACACTGCAAAGCTGACCTGCAGTGACAACTCTCTGGGGAGGGAAGAGCAGCACTGGGCAGTAAAGAACCAAGGGCTGATTTTGATAGGTAAGCTGGGAACCGAGTTTGGATTTAATAGAAGGTTTGCTCAAACCAGCCTTGAAATCCCTCTAGCACAATCCTGCTGATGTGTTCACACTATTTAATACAATTCTGTTGCTGAAGCTCAGCCTGTGTATGGAGCCCAGTGTTCCCCTTCAGCTCAGGAGAGATGTGGAATACTGGGTGAGAACAAAACTGCAGCCGCATGTGTATCCCAAATCCTGAAGGCATACAAAACTGGTACATCACTAAAAAATGTAAAAGACAAATGACAGATCAATCCATAAGACATTTGTTGGGAAATGCCTCCAGTCCCTACACGACAACTGAAGGCCGACTATTGTGTTCTCTTGGAAATAT
Source organism: Certhia americana (assembly GCA_018697195.1). Classification (NCBI taxonomy): domain Eukaryota; kingdom Metazoa; phylum Chordata; class Aves; order Passeriformes; family Certhiidae; genus Certhia; species Certhia americana. The sequence goes on from CM031857.1 coordinate 108,229,118, forward strand.
CAAGCACCTGGATTTCCTGGAGGAATCTGTAAATAAACAAGTGGAAGTGAACCAGCATACATGAAAAAGTACACCAATAGGTGCCACTTTGAGCATGGGCTGAACTAGATCCTAAAATTCCCCCCAAGCCTATTTATTCTATTATTAGATATTTTATCAATATGTACAACAAGCAAATCTCCAGAATCTATGTTCTAGAATGGTGGATTTACTAATCAGAACAATTACAGAACAAACAGCTTCAAGGCTTCAGCTCCCTCCTCCACCCATCACACCAGGATCATACCCCTTCCTTGTACAATCCATACTTTTTTCCCGGTCCTTCGCCTGTGGCATCAGATTTATAGAGCAAAAAGGAGACACAACAAGCCCAAAGCAAACAAGCCAGAAGTGCAGAGGAGTGAGAGGGGGGAATTCACTTTTTTGTCAAGCTGAAGACCAATACTGGAGGCCCACTCTCACTCTGGGACTGGAGAGGAGGGCAAATCTCAAATGATCTGGTGAGAAACACATGAACTACACCTGAGAATCGGCCTCACTTCTCCAGTTGTATTAGGACTGCACTTGTGCTTGTTTGAGAGAAAAAGATACAGAGCACAACCTGAAAGCGTGAAACTTCTGTACATGAACACATGAGCAGTATAAGATTTTGGGGGGTTGCAGCTACCAGAAGCACATGTTTTTTCAATGTACCTCTCCCTATGGCTTTGGTGGTTTAATACTCATACAAAAGAAGTACAGCAGAAACTGTCATCTTCATTTCTTGCTCTATTGCTGTGTGGCATTTGCTAAGCTCTCTTTATTTCAACAGAAGACTCCCCAGAGCACAGAAGGTGTTCCTTCTTGGCACGTCATTACTTTTGACTCTCATGTAGAAAAATGTTGTTAGCTCAACTCATTTTCTTATAAAGTCTTTATTTTCCTTAAACCCTTTGCTGCTGAAACTGGCAGAGATGCAGTTCCCTTTGCTGAGGTCCTCAAAATGAGAGAGCCTTTTCAATCTGAAAAGAAGACTGAGTAGAAGAAGAAGAAGTAAGCACCCCAAAAATGTAAAATAAATTGTGTCAGAATTAAGGAAAAAAACCTCCCAAATTTTAACTTAAAAAAAAATTTAGGGAATACATTTTTCTAGAACCAACAGAAATTATGCTGGAAAATCTTTAGCTACACTATCAACTCTATCAATGGGCACCAACAGAAGGCAGTTTATGCCAGAAAATAACACATGAACGAGATGTCCTAGCCATTTGCAGGGCATTTCACATTTTCAGTACTCTAGACTGCCAAGGTCTGTGTGGTAGAAACCACATATGGTACAATTGTGAATAAGCCAGAAAATGGGGCTTTAAGGAACACAGTACAAACACAGACTAGTACGTGGGTATCTGGAATGTAAACATGACAAAATGGCACTGAAGAGAAGTGAAGAAACCAGAATCAGAAGGTGAAAGCAAATTCTCTGAGCAGATCATAAACCATATTTAAAAAAAAAGATGGAAAGGACAGACCAGTTGAATCAAGAAGAGGATGTGAAAGTGCAAGTGAGGAGCTGCACAGGGTTGAAGGTACTTGACCAAAACAAGCCAGCACAAAGCTGAGAGAAGCCAGTCTCAACCTCAGAAAGGTCTTTCAACATCCATAGGACGCTGCTCTGGTGCTTGCTACAGCTATGCCTGGAGCCTCCAGCAAACTGCACCTTCCACCTCTCTTTGGGAAGGTCCTCAACTACTGAGGCTGCACGTCCAGAGAAAGTACAAGATATTACCAGGTGTCTAAAAGTCACAGATCTTTGATAAGAAATTCACTTATGGTGCAGAAATTCACATCATCGGGGCAGAACTGACAACTGTGTATCAAGAAAGAGTTGCTCTTAATCTCTGCTTCAAGATTGAGATTTTTCTTTTTTTTTTTCTTTCTTTTAGCTGGAATCTATTCACTGACCTAAATTTTCTGTTCCTCCTAAGCTCTGCTTGGCTCCTGCATGAAGGAAAGGGGCCAAAGATGGTCTTGTGCCACCGCTGGTCTGCTGGGGACTTGCTTCGCTTCCCATGCAAATTGGCCTCGGGCTGCCCTCGTTTGGATTTGGCTCATCCTTCAGCTTTGGCTGCAGCAGCCCCCGAGGGGCCGTTCCACAGTCAGGAATAACTCAACATCTCTCCGGCCACCCTTCCATCCCCTGTATCTCTCCAGCAGACCATTTAACCCCTTTTCCTCGGGGATGCACAGACGGGTCGGGCACAGATGATGCACCGTGTGTGAAAGAACAGCCCCGCGGCAGGACGAGCCGGACACCAGAACCGGGTCGGTCCCTGGCACGTCTCATGCCGGCGGTCCGGGTCAGCCACAGCCACGCCGTGCTGCGCCGAGAAGCGCTCGCCGAGCGCAGGTGGGGCGGCTGCGGCTGCTGGGCGGGCACTGAACGCGCTGTGCCGAACCCGAACCGGCTGCGGGCCGGGGCTCCGAGCCAACATCGCCCCTCTCCTCGGCAGCAGCGCCTCGCCCGCCCCGTCCGGCAGCGGCGGGCGGTGGGAGCGCCCCTGTGCCGCCTCTCCGCTGCCTCCCCGCCCGCCTCCGCCGCTCTCCCTCCGCCCCCTCGGCCGGCAGCTCCCGCCCGCCGCTCCCCGCTGCGCAGAGCGGCCGCGCCGGCGGGGGATGGAGAGCCAGCGCTGCTTCGCCAACCGCTTCGATGACTACCCGGGCAGCCCCGCGGCGGCGCCGGACAGGGAGGCGGCGGTGCCGCTGGTGACGGCCACCATCGAGCGCATCCTGCGGGAGCTGCCGCCCCTGGGCGGCCCCCGCGGCTGTCCGGGCGGGCTGTACGGCGGCGTGGCCGGCGTGGCCTACATGCTGTACCACGTCGCGCAGTGCCCGCTGTTCGCGCCGTCGCGGGACTCGTACCTGCGGGCTGCCCGCCGCGTCGTGGACGCCTGCCTGCGCTACCAGGAGGGATGCGGCGAGGCCGATGCCGACACCCGCGCCGCTTTCCTGCTGGGCGGCGCCGGGGTGTACGCGGTGGCCGCGCTGGTGTACCGCGCCCTGGGGCTGCCCGAGTACGCGCGGCCGCTGGGCAAGTTCAGGGAGCTGAGCGAGGTCTGCGCCCCGCTCTCCTTCCTCGAGTGCGGCTCCGACGAGCTGTTCGTGGGCCGCGCCGGGTACCTGTGCGCCGCGCTGGTGCTGAAGCAGCGGCTGGGTATGGAGGTAAGGGCGGGCCGGGGGCAGCGGCGGCGGTCAGCCGGGATGCTGCCGGGACGGGACGGTGCCCTCGGTGCTACAGGAGGAGGCAGAGGCTGTCTGCAGCTGCGGGGAACAGCTTCAGAGCCCCCGGGCAGCGAGTTCCCCTGGTAGCTGTTCCTCCTCAGCGCTCCTCCCCGAAATGGGAAGGTGATGCTTTGGCCAGAGGCAGCGGGATGGGGTCCCGGCTGTGGAGCGGAGCGCTGCATCCCGGGGCACGCCGAGAGCATCAGCTGTTGGTTGCCGGGTGGTGAATTACTTGGCAGAAACCACCCCGGGCTTTTCGAGAGTGTTTGCGTAAAACGAACTGGGTAAGAGAAGAAATAGCGTTGAGTAAAACAGAGTGAGGAACCCTGTAATACTGTAACCCTGTAATACTAAGTGGTGCTGTGCTGTAATTTACTAGCAAGGAACCAGATTTTCAGAGGCATTTGGTCTTGCTAGCCCCAGCATACAGTTTCGGAAATCTGGCGTGTTTTTGTGCTTTTTGTGAATGAGAGTAGGGTTTTTTTGCTGGAAGCGTGAGATGCGGTTATGGTTTAACATCGTATTGGTTTCAGCAGGGGGGACTTTACCCCAGGACATTGCCATTGTCAGTACAGTTCAGCTGACAATTCAGAGCTTCCACTGATTATGGCATAATAATTACTGCAACCGATTCTGTTTGCTGTGGTGATTGTTACTAAGTGGTCAATGTGGTATCTGAGCAGGCAGTTGGTAGATTTTTTTCCCCTGTCCTCTTGTCAGGTCCAATCTGTGTTTCCTCTGTTAATCACTGATTTGCAAGTTCATATGCTTCTGGCTTTCTTCCCTCCCAGGAGAGGCAGCAAGATTTATTTATAAGTAAATAAGTGATGTAAAATCTAGTGGCTTTGCCCCTTCCAATACCAGTCACTGCAATTGGAGTCTGAGGAAATTCACTTAATGGAGGTCTCAGGAGGCTCGAGGGTATCCAGAGGAGACAGGAAGAATGTTAAATCAGTTAAATACTGTGATTGCCTTGAACTAGAATTCCTAACCACACTAAGCATTTCAAGTAGCATACCAAGCCTGCTGTTTCTTTGTACAGGATTGTCTGACAATCATTACCATATGGTTTTTTGTAACCATAACATAACCAAACTTTTCATTTGATGGCCTTTCCCGTGACAGGAAAGTTTTGTAGACATGTCACAATCCATTGTGCAGCGGTGCCTGCCTCAAGGGATGGTTTCTCTTGGAGAAGTGAGCCATCCCTGTTGGTGCAGTTTGCACTGGGGGAGTGTGTCCAGCACCCATGTCAGTGCTCATGATGGTGTTGTGACATTCCAGCAGAAGGAGGTGGCACCCTGCACTCTACTGCTTTATTTAATGCTTTTTCCATTTGCCTTGCATCCCTGAGAGCAATTGCTGAGCGGTTGGCAGAGTGGGTGCAGTCACCTCTCACAGGCAGTGTGGGCAATGGGAGAGCTCTCCTCTGTTTGCTTGGTGAAAAATTGGACTAAACACAGCTGTAAAGAGTTAAACATCCCTACAGATAAGCACAGGTATGCACTTACTGTGGAATCTATTTAGCGGGTGGGCTAATTGCTGTTTTGCCAATAAAACATATCCTGTCACCCCTTGCTGATGTTTTCATTGATAAGCTAACATCCTTCTATGGTATTATTTCTTCTGTCAAATACAGTGTAATTTTAAATGCATCATGCAAGAAACAGAGCACATCCCTAATCCTTAATAAAATCAAATTAATTTTTTTTAATTTTAACAAATATTTTTAAAACTTGCAACTGAAATATTTTTCTTCTTTGTGAGGAGAATTATGATTTCTAGTCTATATGTACTCAAGCTTGAGCAAAATGTGTGTCCTTTGATAAATATTCCCAGCCTAGTACAGAATTATTTTAATTAGTACATTGCCAGACCAAACCCTGCATCTTTTTACAGATGAAGAAAGGGATGCCCAGAGAGAGTGCATGTCATTTATTACCCAAGGTCAAACTGTAAGCCAGGTACATCCCAGAATAGAAGCAATATCTTGTGATTCGAACCGCTGGAAAATGCTACCTCCTGTAATTTGATTGTGCACAGCCTCACATGGCTCATTGCAGCATGTTTTCTTGTTACCCACGATCTTTTTTCTTTTTTTTTTTTTTTTTTTTTGAGGACACTGTGCAAATATTTCCAGCACAAAGTGAAATCCATTCCTTACGTTGAAACACAGCCGCTGCTGCCCGTGTGGTTTTTTCCTCTGGAGGAGTCAAATGGTGACCTATATACGAGAAGTCACTTGTCCTTGAAAAATGCCCTTTGAGGGAATTTTATAATTTTTGTCTTGAGGTTTTTTTTTGTTTAATTCAAGCAGGGATGAAAGGAGACAGCTTTATTTCACCATACACAAGTTTAGCTCAGCTGCTGTGCTCCAATACTCAATTTCTTGCTTAAGAGTCCTGATGTCTTTAAGCTCCACATGTTCTTCATGAAGTTAATGGACAGTCCTGAAGGATCCAGTCTGTTGGATAACACTGACCTCATGTGAGGAAGGCATTTGCATTCAGCTGGTTTTCAGATTTTTAGGCTAATACAGCATTTTTCCCTGATTAATTAATTGGGATTTTTTTGCATGAGTAAGGATTACTTCAACAGTCAAGGCTTAACAGGATTTGACTTTCATGATGCACTGTGCATTAGGAAAGATGTTTATTTTCATCCCTTCTTTAATTTCCATTATATTACAGTCAGTGCTTCCCAGACAGAGAGAGGTAAAATATTGTTTTGGCAGAAACAGTGTGTCATTTGTACAAGGTGCATGTACTTTAGCTGTCCTTAACTGCTGTGTTTCCACCATTCAGGGTGAAAAAAATTGTTTTATTCTCTCATAAGTACATCTTTTTCTAATTCTTGTAGTGTTAGTTCATTGTGTGTCCTTGGGGAAATCTGTCAGTCCTGCTTTTAATTACCTTCACTCAGTGTGTGTTTGCTTGGGCAAACAGCAGTAAGACACCATTAAAATGGTGGTCCTGTGTCTCTGTTCAGATGATATTTTATCCTCTCCTCGATTTTTCTCCATGATGCTTCTGTCCCATTTCGTGGTTGATGGAGCATGGTGTGCCTCGGTCGTTGCACTCCCTTCTGGCAATGTAACTGTCAGATGACGGAGGAAAAGGTACAGAAGTTCAAGTGGCTCCTTGTATTACCATCTGCTAAAGATGTTGCTGCCTTTTAGCACAGCTTGGGTTATCTTTTAATAACTGACTGTATGGATGGGCTCGACTGACTTCCACTGGCTCAGGGTTGCAGCAGCACAGACAGCAGTGGTGCCTGTAGGAGACAGGGCAGCATTGTGCACAGCCTGGTGCTGTGGTTTCATTGGAGACCACAATGAATGAAATTAAATGAATGAAATGTGGTTTCATTTGTGGTTTCAAAGGACTGTGGGGACCCCGTGAGAGACCCTTGCTGCAGTTCCAGGGGTGACAAGGTGAGCCAGCACACTGTGGCAGCAACGTGGCCAAACATGTTTCCTTAGGGACTGAGGAAAGTTAGGGGAGTCTTGAGAGCCTGTAGAGGGTCTCTCATGCCACAGTGGTTAATCTTCCTGAGTCTGTGGCAGAGGGGCATCTTATTTCCTTTTCCAGCCAATGCTAGGTCATGACTCAGTGTGCATTTCCAGGGGTGTTGTCCTGTCAGTGTGCACAATTCTGATATTCTGTCAGGGCCTGCCCAGGAAGGGCCATGGTCTTTCTTGCAGGACCTCGTTGAGTGCAGGGCCCTGCTGAAAACCATTCTTATCCTGGCTACCATCTATCACCACAGCCTCTTTCGCCTTGGGCCTCAGGAGATTGCAAATCAAGCTGAAGGAGTCACCTGGTTTGTGGAAAGCAGGAATAGCTCTGCTGTGGGATGCCTAGGATCTGGGTGCCAGAGCAAGGCAAGTATCAGGCCTTATTTTATAAGGCAGTGGAATGGATGGATGTGCAGTGTGTGGAACCTGATGGGTCCAATCAGTGTGTATTTTGTAATATTCTGGGAGAGAAGATACAAATGAATGAAAACTATTTTCTTTCAGCTCCTCAGACAATTCTAGATGATGTGATTGGTTCCATAGAGCCTTCCCTGCAGATAGTGAGTGTTTAAAGACTATTGTAGGCTGCTTTGCTCCACTTCTTTCTTTTTTTTCCATTTCTTAGGAAAAAATTGAAAAGTGTAAGAAGAATCTTCCTGAGTGCTGCCTCAAGGAAGCACTACTCAAAGGAAGAGTGTGCAGAACATGTTCGTTTGCACCCTTTAACATGGAATGTAGATGTATTAATCCTGAATATAGTGTTTCTGAAAGACACACAGATTAAAGATCTTTGAAGGGAGATCTGCAAAATACCCAGGAAACTGATGCTCTTCCAAGAGCTGTAGTGCAGAATCCCTGTGTCAGGCTTTTAATTTCACCTGTACCTGAAAGGGGAAGGTTGGTCTTTGAGGTGAGATTTCATTCCTCCACTGTGGCCATTAAAGTCCTTTCTCTCTGTGGAAGAATTTGCCAATTTATGTGAAACGTTGTGGTGTTTTAAATGTCAGATATCGTGGTGCTAGCTGGGACTGTGCTGATTTCATTATTTCATTTCACACAGGCCACTACACAGCCAGGATGTCTTTTTTTGTCAGAGGATTAAAATGAGTTAACAGTAAAGATAAAATCTTCTGATCCTAGCCTGCGTCTTTTAAATATACAGTCTCCTAGCCATCGTTTCCCAAATTACACACAGGGGATAAATTTTGCATTAGTTTGCTTAAATTGATGACTTTAAACCAGCAGTTGAAAACCATGTTTTTCTAAAGTAAACAGTAAAACAAAGGGAATTATTTGCATCTGCATTTTTTTTAAAGGAGTCTGAAATAATTTGGGTATACATTTCAGAATTTTCCTGTTTCTCTTCAGTAAGGCAATGTGAATTCCTTTTTTTAACAGCCTTCAGACTTGGAGATGGGGACATCTTGTTAATGGCTGGATTAAGTTCAACGCAGTAGACCCTGAATATTCAGTTGTAGAGCCAAAGTAGAAAACTGGAGATTGAAAATGTTGAATTTCAAGTGCACTGTTTACCAGCCAGCAAAAAAAGCACTGTAATACAGACTGGATCCTGCTGGAATTGGAGGTTTGATTGACACAAGTTTAGTGACATAAGTTTTGTGTTCTGCTGCAGAAATACGGATTTCAACCGCTTATAGCTGAAGAATGGTATTAAAAAGACAATTCTGTACAAAAGCAGTGCTGTATCTCTCTACCTCTTTGTGCTGTTGGAAGAACATTTGCCTATGCAGCAGCATCTTTCTGCTGAAAAAGCAGCCCCAGCAGTAGTACTAATGTTATAGTAAGAGATTTTAACAAAAAAGAAGGAATTATATTTATGCAGAGGCATCTGTTGTATCTGGAATAGATCTCTACTTCCCCGTCTTTCTCCTGACTCCCTTAAATTTCATATGCCAGCATTTAACTCTTAAACTTTGTCAGTTCACTCACCTTCCTCAATATCCCCATGCAGAGCTTTAAGGTCACCCTTTGGAGTTTGTCAGTGCTGCTTGGAAGCAGAGGTGTTCGAGGCAGAGTCCCTGTCCTCTGCAGTGCTGCCTCTGGCTTGAAGGTGACAGCTGCAGAACAAAACACAGCAACTGAAACGAGGGCATGTTTGTGGAAAGGTGCTGGGCAGTTACTTGGACCTGTGGAGTTCCTGGTGACTGAATCTCTGGAATCATCTGGAGCCATCAGTGTTTGGAGCAGAGAAGCAGGGGGTCTCTCTGGCAGAGAGGTGCAGGGAGCTGCTGTTTTTTCATTCATTTCATTTCCGTATTATCATTCAATATTATCATTCAGTTACTTGGGGGTCACTTGGGTGGCACAGGTTCCATAAATCGATTGCCTTGGGTTTTCAGATTTTTGTGTGTTGTGTTTTACGTGTCTTACACCGAATAACTTTATTACAATACTGTGTTTCTGCAGGTAGCAATAGTTGACATTGATGTTTTCCCTTCATGATTTTTTGGTCTGGTCCTTACACAGGACCAAAAGCCACAGTTAACTGCGTTAACTCACAGGTAGCACTGGATGACACAGCAGAAAGGGAGAGTGTGCGTATCAAACATGCTTATGTGGTGGAGTGTGTGGAGGCAGAGACAGGCAGGCATGGCGAAAAAAGACATTTGACAGAGGCTGAACAGAGAGGTGAAGAAAGAGACAATTTAAAAATTATTTTAAAAGCGAAAGAATTCGTTGCTGGCAAAAATAGAAAAATGCAAAGGTGCAGGGGGTAGCAGAATTCAAGGATGAAGGGAAAAAGGCAAGAAATAACATAGTTCCTGGAGCAGGGGAGATTTAAAACTAAAATCAGGTTCTTTGTCAGATTTGTGGAGATCTGATGGCCAAGGTATTCAATGTTGAAGAAGGTAAAAGTTCAACAGAACAGTAAACACAGGAAGAGGACAGGCAGAGAAGTAAGCTACATTTTGTTGAGGAAAATTACTATTTTTGTCTGCTTGGTTTTTGTTTATCACTCTTCCGTCCCCATATTCTCTTTGCATATGCTCATACATTTACAAAAATAGCTGTCATCACATTCAGTGCTTGCAAATCAGAGCACAGCCTTATGTGTTATATTCTTTATTTTCTTTAAGGAATAACTGAGACAACTACTGATGCCTGGAAGCAAATACAGACTTCTTCATGAATGTTGATGTACTTCTGACACTGATGTTTTCCTGTTACATGCATATAATACTATAAATCAGTATGTAACCTAAGCAGTAATGCTCTTGGTAAACTTTACTTTGGTACCAGGCTAAAGAATCAGGAATATGAAGGACTGAGCTGCTCCAGGGAGGAAGAAAAGGGCACAGGCTAACAACAATTACTCTGTAAAAATATAACATTCTCAGCACTTTACAGCACTGAAATGGAGGGAGAAAAGGAGGCTGTAATTTCTCTGTAAAGAGGTTCTCTGAATCTCTATTATTCATTTAATAAACATTGTTAGAATATTAGATTTTTATGTAAATATGTAGCATAGCTACCACAACTGGCAGGGTGCAGACGTAAAAAAGATCCTCTACTTTTGTCTCACCTCCATTAAATCTGTAGGTCCTACTTTTCTCTGTTAATTAAGCTGGACAGTCTTAAAATCAACCTACAGCTCCATGGGCAGGCTGTGTAAAGGTGGCAGAGCAGGTTCTCAGCCTTGCCTCCGAGCAGTGTTGAAGCTCTTTTGAGAGTTTTAGGGAGCCAACCAAAGTGGGCAAGTCCCATGGTCCTGCTTTCACCCAACTTCTCTATTCTGCCCCTTTTAAAAAAATCAGAATTCAATATATGCAATCAGGTCACTATTTTTGATAAGATGATCTGTCAAAAAAATGTCTTTGTTGCTGTCTGTCACGGCAGGAAGTTCTGTGACCATTGACAAGCATGAGATCAAGCACCAAATGATGTTGTGTAACCTTCTGTCCACTCCATTACAGCAGAACTCAGGGACAATATCCTGTCAAAACCAGTTATTTCTTATCTATGTTGTAGGCTTATTTTCAATTGATAGTGAGCTGGAGTACCAAGGCAAAATAATTAAAATAGCTGTTTCATTTTAGGCAAACATGATCAAAAAGTATTTTAATAGCAGTCCAATCTGTGGCTGAGTCACTTGGTGTTTCTCAGCTCAGTATATTTTGATGTCTGAGAGAAGAACCATAATTCTATTTTTGCAGTAGATCAGCATTCCTGAATTCTTCATTTTAATGGCTTGGTATCTCTTGCTGAAGAACAGTGGATTGTGTGTGAGTTGGAATGGATGTCTGACAGCATTGAATTATCTGGGAGTAAAAAAGAAATGTGGCAGATAAATACACCTTCTATCTGTCCAAGGCATTTAGTTATTTTGTGTGGCTAGTCTTCACAGGTTGCTTCCAGTCCTTCATTGGTACAGTGTTAACATGGTTGAGGATTATAAATTGGGGATGTACTGGTCATATTTAGATTTCAGCATCAAGGGAATGAAGGCTGCTCTTAAAAGCGTGTGGGCCTGGGTCTAGAAGCAACACAGGACAAAGCAGCTCTGTGCTGGTGGGTCAGTGCAGAATTGGAAGATGGTAATTATTCTTATTCCATCCTGGTGGCATTCTCCAGTTTGTCTCCGCAGTCCTGACAACCAAATAATATCCCTACCATAATCAGAGAGCTGACAGGGACCTTGAGAGGTAATTTAGGCTGCCATCTAGCCCACAGGAAGGTACACCTGTCATTCCTGGCAGCCCCTCCCTGACTTGCTCTTCATGCCCCCAGTCAGTGATGAGGATCTGCAGTCTGCCCTGGATGTGTGACACGCTGCTTTGGTAGGAAGTCCAGCCTAATGACTAATCTGAATCTTCCTGTAATTTAAGCCTGATTTTCTTTGTCCTCTCCGTTGAGAATCAGCAAGAAACTTTGTTCCTCTCTGCAGAAGCTCTTTATAATATAAATTTCAAGACTGTTACAATTTTTATCCTTATTTTTTTCTTCTCTAAACAATAGTAATCCTTCCAATCTTCCCATGTGTGTCATGTTTCCCACCTGTCTGGTCATTCCCATTGCACTCCTGCCAGTCTCCCTCCAACCTTTCCTGAAGAGTGCCAGAAGTTGGACACATGGTTCTGGCAAAGGCCTTTCTAGTTTAGCAAAGAAATAACTGTGTTTCTTCCAGTTCTTTTATCCCTATACACAGCTGAGTAAGGTATTTGCATCGCACACCAGCGTGACACTGACTCACCTCCAGCTCATGACCTGCTATTATCCAGCAGCCTTTTAATGGGCTGCAGCTCATGGACAGGTATTCTTTAGGAAAAGTCTCTGAACAAGTGGAGTAGGTAGGGGTCATGTGGAGACAGGGAATCATTGAACGCTCTGCTGTGATATGCAAGATGAGAAGCTTCTTTAAATGAAGGAGCTTTGTGTCATCAATGCCAAGTAGAGGATCTCTCTTCCTTTGTTCCCTGAGTAAAACTGGGAATATGTCATTCTACATCGTAACTTGAGGTGTGCCATTACATATCCAGGGGACATCTGTGAAGTGATCATAGTTCCTTTGTGGAAGTACACTTGGAACAATATATTTGAGAGGGCTGTATTAAGTTGATTATTTTGTCCGCATTAGAAATCAAGGAGCAAGTGAAATCTGGAGTGTTGTAGGTGAAATTTAGTCTGTTCTTGTGAGCTAATGTAAAGATAAAGCTCAGTGTTGTCTCTTCTTCTTGCCATCTGTGAAATGGCTAATGCTATACTTGCTTTGGTTTTCTAAGACTAAGCCAGTGATTAAGTAGTCAGAATTCAAGTTATAATAGCAATGGACTGCAAGGTACACATTCCACATGGAACTGTTTGAATTTGAGCAGAGCTAAGTTGGTCAAATACGAACTCAGGGGAAATTCTTAGCAGTAGAACAGAAAAAGAAACTTGTTCAGGCTCTTTAAATAAATATTGATTTGTTTGTTTTTGGTCTTGCAGAGCTGACTCAATCATGAGCTTTCTTATGCCAGACCACCATTTTCATCCATACATGGTTTTTATTATACCATCAAAAATGCCTGGAAGTAATGCTCATTTAACTGCTGCACATCCAGAAGAAAAAATGTAGACAGAGTTGTAGTGTGAATGCACTTGTCCTAGTTTGATTTTGTTCTCTAAGCACTGTGAGACTGCTAGCTTTTTTTGGTAAAACAAATATTTTTTAAAACCCCAAAATACACACAGGTAAGCTGAGTCAAACTTGGACTTGAATCTAAGGGTCTCTAAATGATTAAAATCCACACCATCTGTCTGAACAGTGGATGAGCATACTCAGGTTTGGATTTGGCTCAGTTGTAGAGTCAAAGCATGGCCACAGCTGGAAGGCATCTCTGGGGATGTTCTGGTCCCTGCTCAGAGCAGGGTCCACAGGAGCAGATTGCCCAGGGCTGTGTCCACTTGGTTTTGAATATCTCTGCTCTCGGCCTTTCCTAGGCAACCTGTTCCTGTGCTTGGCTACCATTACAGTAAAAAGGCTTTCTTTTTACATTTAAGTAGAATTTTCTGTCAGGGCACTGCTGGGAAGATCCTGGCTTTGTCTCCTCTCCCCTATCAGGGTGTTTATACAAATTGATGAAGTCTCCACAGAGCTTTCCCTTCTCCAGGCTGAGCAATCCCTGGGTTTTATAGAAAGCACACAGTCATTCCCACTCCATTTGTCCATTTGCCTCTTTTCCCCAAAAGCAGGCTCACAAGGCCATTCCACCTCCTCTGACTTCCTCTACTACCTTGAATGAGTGAAGGATTGCAATTTTTTTCTCTTGCAGTTGCAAGGAGGGAAGTCCAGAAGGGCCAAAAGGACCCACTCAGCACCATGGTCTTCTTGTCAGTCTTAGCTGTATCAAGGAAGGACAGAATCTTCTCTTAGTAGCTAAATATTGAGGTTTGATAAAATCATTCCTGATTCTGGCAGGTAATTGTGAAGGTTGTGCATCTGAAAAGTTTTGGTTTTTTGGTTCTGTGATTCTGTCGGTGCCATGGTCTAGTTGAGGTGTTAGGGCTGGGCTGGACTCAGTGATGTTGAAGGTCTCTTCCAACCTAGTGATTCTATGATTCTGTGAAAGATTTCCTTTTTGCCTAGTTTAGTGGATGCTGCAGCTCGAAGGTTTCTCAAGCCGTGCAGCTCTGAGTGTCTGTTAGTGAAAATGCTTGGGTGATGGTAGGAGACCATGCCCCACCATTGAGAGAAGACAAGAAAAACCCTAAAAGTGCCCATGCCCCTGCAGTGCAGGAGCATTTTCTCCTGACTGTGTTAATCAAACACCTCAGGCTGCTGTTTGCCAGTGGAGGAGGAGAGCTCCCTGTCCTGTGTGGTGTGTGAGCAGCCAAGGATGCATCAGGGGAAAAAGAGAAAACCTTTTTCTGAAAGCTGAATTAGAGGCCAGAGGATGATAAAACATTCTTCCCAGTTTCTGCAGATGGCCGGGACACCCCTCGAGCATGGAGGGTATGAGGGAGGTTCTTTTCTGTTATTAGTGTAGAATCTCTTTCAGATTCTGCATGACAGACATCCTCAGAGGACTTCAGTGTCCTTCTCGGCCCTTGAAGTGAAGCTCCTTTATTCCAAGGGCATCAGAATATTAAGTACACAAAATAGGGTATGAAAGGCATCCGGTAAAGAGTTTTAAATACATGTATTTTGACTTAACAAGCTTGCCTTGGAAAACACACTTTGTGATTTGTAGGTCCAGAAAGAGCTGTGTGGGGCCCTCCTGTCTCACCTTGCTCAGTTCCTCCTGTGGGGCTGCTGAGAACAATCATGTAAAATGATAAATCCAGCAAAAGAGGAGATGGCACTAAGTGCTCCCAGAGCACTGTGTATCATCTGTAGCATGAGGTAATAGTAATTCCTGTTAGTTAATTACATGTAAGCTAATGGCCAAGTGCTGTGAATATTACGTTATTACTCTTGGCAGTGGTGTGATTTGTCTCATGGTTCTTATTCTTCCTCCTTGCCGTGTGAGGTTTGAACTCTTGGAGTAATCTGAATCTGAATCTGTGCCTCTGACACAGCAGTCTCTTCTTCCCAAAGTCTGCTAGGTTTACTGAGAATTGAGAAAAAGTAGCATAAAGGGAAGATTGATAAAATTTTCCTAATTGTGTTATAGTGGCAAATGGCAATCTTTCAACTAGGAAGAAAGTACAGATAGTAATCCCATTACGTACCAAGTAAGCTACGTTTTAAAGAGCACAGTATTCCACACTTCCTCAGATAAATCCCTTGACTCTTACACTGCCCTTGAAATGTGGCAGTGTTGAATTATAAGTGACTGTCTGTATTTAAAATACAACTTGGATTGTGTTTGGAGTTGTGGGCATATTTCCAGGCAACGCTAATGGCACTGTATGCCACTGGAAACTCTTTTGTTACTGTCTTTTGCTTCAGAGCCATCTTGTCGATGTGCCCTGGAGTATCTGGGAGCCACATACAGAACATCAGGATTTTTACTACATCAGGCTGCTACCACAGTCTAAGGAGAGAGTAAAATTCAGATGACTCAGAGGACTTGATCACCTTCATCTGGTTTTCCGGCGTTATGTTGTCAGCGTTCTTCCTGTAGATTAAGTTGATATTTCTATTCAGTGGCTTATTGGCATGGCACAAATTGCAGATCATCACACAAAGTAAAAAGTGGCAGGATGCCAGTGTGGAGTTCTCTAGAATTCCCCCCGCTTGAAGGCAGTGCTGGTGCTACTTTTAAGGGACTAATTTATGCCTTAGTTGGCCTGTGAATGATGCTGTTGTGTTGTTTACCTCATTTAACTAATTTCAAAGGTAGCCACATTGTTCCTCAGCAGCAAATATTTAGACATACTTACTTCCAGCTGACGAATTTCTCATAAAATCTGCATAGTACAACTGTGCATATAAAGCAGCATGACATGGAATAAAGAAGTCTTTTGAGACAAGCAAGATCACTTGTTGTAAACTACAGAATCATAAACTTAGTGGCTGATGAAAGTAGCCAATACCCTGTTTACATCTGAATCGGTCTTTTGATGCAGTGTCAAAGATAATCTTTGAAAATTTATTTCATGCTGGCTTGGATGGGGGCATTGGATTTGGAATTGGCTGAAAGACCACAAGCAAAGCTAATCAGGGACTGATGTAGTAACCAGCCTTATTTATTATCTTCATTAATGATCCAGAGAGGCAGATATCTGGATAAGACTTGCTTTGGCATTTGAACTGAAGCAAGTGCCAGACATGCACAGACAGAGGGTAAGTATGAAAACAGCTGAAGAGATTGAAAAATGACCTAAAACAAGGTATATTTTTGTTTTTTAGTGTAAGCATATATATCTGCAAAGAAATATCTGTAATACTTACTCTCTATGCCAGGAAGAAACTGAGATTCAAGTAAGCCGGATATGACAGGGCCTGAGTGCATCAGAGTTCAGTGCTTACTTTAATGTAAATTCTCCTTACTTCCTTTGCATTTATTCTCCATGGGAATGAACAGTTAATATCAATGAAAAGCCATAACCAGTTCTCATTATCAGAACATGGCATCCACCCGGTCAGTGCCATTTTGGACTCCCTACACAGCTGTACCATCCAGCAGAAATACTATGTTTTCACTCTCTGTGATTCCTCAGACTTTTCCATTGCCTAAAACTCATCTGGGATGCCAAAACATCAGAAGTTTTGTAGTCAAGACTTTCCTGGGCTGGTGAATAAGATTGGATATGCTTAAATGTCCAAGGCACCTGATTTATGCCCTTGAAATCTTCTGGGCATCTTTTGATAGGCATTCAACTCCTGGGAGTGCTGTGTTGAGGGTCACATAAACCATGGCAAAATTCATAATCCAACAGCTACATCACTCACCATCTGTGGAGCTTTGGTACAGATTTATAGTGCTGTCTTTTCTCCGTGGTATTTAAACTCCTTCCAGTCTTCCCACAGGTAGTGGCAGTTTGCACTCCATCTCACCTGCCATAACTCATCTCTACATCCTCCACAGGAGGCTGTAAAGCTGCAGCTGGGGAGTACATCCCACCTAGCTCATCCCTCCCAGTGTGCTGGAAGTGCTCTTCTCACAGAGCCCCCAGGGTTTTACTGCTGCCGAGTTAAAGAAAATTTGGCATTGTGTCCTTTCCCAGTAGCAAGGGCAGAATATGTTCACCTCTTGTCACCCTTACAGGTTTTAAGACCAAATGGGCTCTGAGCAAATTACAGTACAAGTGGGGGTCTTCCTTTTTGTATGCAATAACCTCGAGATTTCATCACAGACCTGGCAATTCAAATTCACCTCCCTTCTTTTTCTGACACAGTGCAGTGATTTAAGCTGATGCCTCTAAGTGCAGAGTGCTGATGGCTGGAGCATTTTACTGCACCTCTGATTGAAATTACTCCCACTTAATACTTGAAATTCTTCAGAGCACGGCCTGGAGGGAAGTGCCCCAAATTCTGTTTTTGTCACCTGAAGTGACAGCATGGGAAGAAATTGTTGCAGCATTGCAGAGGCACAGTAACTGCACAACAGGTTTAAATAACAGTTTTCAACTGTTTCACACACAGCACAGCATGGATAGTTGGATGCTTCCACTTGATTGCAGTGAGAGGAGCACTATAGTGTGTAAACAAATCTTTTTCCTTCAAGATTTGTTTCCAATGCTCCATCTGGTTTAATGTCATGTACCAGCGCTAGATGACTCAGCTACACAAATGTCTGTGGAAAGTGATTCTGAAATGTGTTGTTTGTAACATGCCTAACCTGCTTTTTTAAGGACTGGCTTTATGCTCTGAAACACAAGGGTTTATTTTTCTTTCAGAATTGATGGGCTAAGTTTTGGGAGTTAATTCTATGGCTTGGCCTTGCAACATCTGGCAGTGTTGTGACCCATCTCTGAAGGCAAGAGTGACCCAGGTTCTTGTTAATAGATCCTTGGGGCAGATTAGAGTAAAATAACATGGAATGATTGGTGTTTGTAAATATATATACATAGGGTTTATTTTGGAACAGTTTGGTTGCAAAGGAGAGTGGGTATGTGGCCAAAAAATAATAATTTTGGTTATAATTATCTATAGTAATATAGCAATATAAAAGCATAAAAATAACACTTAAGTAAATGTATGAGGGAAAAGAAAAAAAGCGTAAGAGTAGAAAGATATCCCACCAATAGATCCTGCAATGAGACTTGATTGTTGCAATTTTGACATCCATTGGTCAAAGTGATGATTGCAGTCTTCATGATTCGGGATTGAGGAAAGCCCCAAAACACAAAGTTCAATGGGTTAATGTATGTTTAGGCTTGGTGAGAATGCCCAAGTACTTTCCCCAGTGGGGGAACTTTCAGTCCTTTGGTGGAAAGCCTCAGAACTGAGTCTGGGGGTGCTTTGGGGGTCTTTGATGGTTTTTGACCCCTTCTTCCCTCTCATGTCCCGTCAGAGGGGATGAACACCCTCAGGACCTTTCACTGCGTGGCAGGGGGAGTTTTACAACTGAGGGAGGACAACTGTGATTATAAAAAGCACCATCCCATGTTGCAGGATCTGCCTCTAACCTGGCTCAAAGCCTGGCTTGTAGCCCTCAGTGATGGGTGCTCACACCCTCAGGACCAGAGGCTTTACCACCTTACCCCCAAAAACTCACTCCCTGCCCCTCAGGGGGTGCAAGCCCAGTCCCAGCAAAGCAAAAATGGGAAATTGAGTCATTAACCATTAACATTCCAGTCTCTTACAGTCAGGAATAAATGTTCTTACATTGTAATATTGGATGAGTTGAAAGGTGATAAATTATTTATTTACACAACATGGGCTCTGAAGGATTCAAATTTAATTAAGTTGTAGCAGTGGAGCACTTCTAGCAGATTAGCCAAAGATCTTTCTAAAAATTCTCAATTATAGGAAAGTTCAGACTTTTTTTAAAATTGCACAGTGTGAGTGGACTCAGCTAAATTTTGCAGAAATAATTTCCCTAGCTTACTTGATTCTTGGGGGAACAGAGAGATATTTTGCTTTTAAACTTTCAGCTTTTTATAAACTATCATTTTGTTTGTACACTGCAAAATAAAATAGCTTTTTGTGGTCTTAAACATGTCATCTCCTTTAGCACGTTATCTCCTGTCCAGAAAACAGATGTTAGCTTCACTTAGAAGAATTTCTTAATTACCTTTGAAGTATTTGTTTCTGCTTGACTTGTTTTGTTTGTTGTGTTTATTTGGATAATGGGAGAACAGACCCTGAGAATTATCCAAAGAAAGATCAAAGCAATCACTGCTAAAGTAGCTGTTAAATAATCATTTCAGTGTTACTCTCTTGCATCTGAACACTTTCTATTTGCTCTCCACAGTGCTGCAATACACTGAGCAGAGACAGATCTGTTCACAGCACTGAGCAAATTGTCACACAAAGTTTTAGGAGGAGGAGTTTTAGGTCCTACTCCTCCGTGAGTGTCAGATTTCAAGGAGGTCAGGGACTCCTCTGAGGTCCTGAGCTGTACCCATGTTGTACAGCCACTGTCAGGGCATTCCATGCATCCCTAGGTAGCATGTTGTGATGGAAGCCCAAGCTTTTATTCATTTTAAATGTAGAAAAAACCCCATTGCATTGAAGGCATTGTAGTTGGGAGCCTCTGGTGCTGGCAGCAGCTGTGTTCTCTTTCTGAACCCTAATTTGAAACAAAGGAAGGAATGAGTTAATTTCTGCAAGTTTTAACAGTAACACACTATACAGTCTTTTATGGATAGTATTGAAAATGCTGCTTTCTGCAGCCTCTCCTCCTCCTCCATCATTTTTTTTGGATCCCACACTTCTACCATGAGGCTTTGAGGTGATGTATCTGTTCTCTTTTTTAGCCTGGTAAGCCTGTGGATGACGTGTGTTCACTTGTTCAGAGGGAGGAGGTCTGAACACACAAAAACAAGCCTGCAGGCACTGGAGGTAAACTGGGAATTCTTGCATGAGGAAGATGACAGGACTGGATGATGGTGACAGATAAGGAATGCAGTATTTTTAGTGTAAAAGGGGAAAAAATACAAGGCTACCTAATAATGTATGGAATTAAGTGCCTGTTTTCTGAGTTTCACATGTCTCTGGCCTATTTTGTGAGTAGCAACCATGTAAACAATGCTCAACAATACACTGAGGAAGCCAAAAATAGAAGATAGAAGTAAGTTGTTATACTCAGCAACACACTTCATATGTAAAATTAAGTGGATGTACAATTGCTTTCATTGTAATATTTGATTAGTTGAAAAGTGGTATAATGTTTTTGGCAGGTGTAGTCCAGGACAAATCCTGTAGTCCTGACAGAAAAAAAAAAAATCCCCATGGAAAACTGTCTGCAATGCAAATGTCTGACACTCTCAGCTGCATCTGTGAACCATGACCTAGGATATTAGTTTCAAAGGCAAGTGAATTCATGCTGACTATCAAGCAAGGTGAAAGATCATTTAATCCAATACAATTTGGTGGTGTGTGTATATAAACTGCAATCCTTTGGTTTAATTTTTCAAACATCTTAACTTTTTTTTAATTCTTCAAACAATGTATTTGCAGTAGCAAAGAAGATCTACAGTATGAGTGCAAAACTCTGCCTCCACAAAAAATACACACCATTATTTGGAATTCTGACTTCAGGGGAGTGGTGCCTCATACCTCAACTGAAATTTTTAGTCTCTTTCTTTTAGATGCAGAAGACATTGTGTTGCCTGGCTCATCACAGGAGACAGTCTTCTTGAGAATATTGGTTCTTTGAGAGTCTGAGGGAGAACTACTGCTTATAAATGCAGCTTTTTTCAACAGGCATAACATATGCACAGCCTTGGCAAAAATGTGATTAAAAAAACCCAAATATTTTTATTGTCTCTTAAGCCATGCACTCCACATTGGTTTAGAGTAATGACTGACAGTGCATGTGCTAGTCAGTTCGCTCCAAACTGACTGAAATGAGAGTAGGATCAATGTTTGAAGAGTTGGATTGTTCAGCTGTGTCTGTTGTCTCTACTCAGCTGCTACAAGTGAGGTCAGCATTTTACTCTGTTAAGTAATTCATGTTCCTGAAGTCTCAGTCTTTAAGGGCTAACTTGGACAAAATTATCAGTCCCAACAAACCCTGAGCCAGCCCTGTGGTGTTACTAGCAAGACAAAGAAACCCTAACAAACTTGTAAAATTTCCAGCATTTCTTGCATGGTACTTGCCAGGAGTAATAGTCTCCCCACTCAAGACCCATTCAGGTCAATGAGGACTTTGATATTAAAAGCCATAAGAATGATCTAATAGTTGAAGTGACTTTGACAAATTGAAAAAATAAAGTGCTGCATGAGGCTGAGAAGGCTCTTTTCCATTACTGTAAGTGATTAAGATATGGTGTTACTTAAGATGAATTGAATGATGAGCATCCTTAGAGATATTCTCAAGGAACTAGCAATCAATCTTTCTGTCCTTATCCTGTACTTTTAATTCTTTTTATTACATAATTGCTTTATCTATTACATAGTTGCTTTTAGGTATAATCTCTTAGTTTTATTGTGGGTTTTTTGTGATCTCAGATCTCTTACCAATGAAGTAAAAGAATGAAGAAACAGAAGTGTCCAGTTCTTTCTGGAGACCTTCAAGTCCTCTTCAAATATGGCTCATCTGTAGATACAGTTGTCATTTTCATTTGTAGAACTCTAAGCCTAGGTCAGTTTCTCTTTGACTAATGTTAGCCTTTACTGACTGACTCGAAGTCGAGTTCTCCCCATCTCCTGCTGACCTGCACGTGTGTACAAACACTAATAAATTCCTTTTCCCAAGAAGCAGCCTGCCTAAGTTCCTAGTAGCAAATGGTGGTGCCCAAATGAACTGGACTTGCATCATTTTTAGATTCAGACTAAAGCCATGGGTTAATGCAGTGTTTGGGGAGGGTCTCTCATTCCTGGTTACAAAGGTTTTGTCTCTTGCAAGGACTGTTTCATGAATGTTTCCAGCTGCTCTGGAGCTGGAAGAATTGCATTCTTGAACCAGTCCAAGCACCAGGACAGCTTTGCTACCACAAGAAATGTCTGTGGAACAGTTGAAGGCATGGAATCACTTCCAGAGAACCAGCAGACCCACTGTTAAGGGAAAGTAAGCTGATGGAATATACACAGGCAGAGCAGATGTTCCTTGCTTTGTAAGGTTATAAATGGGATGGGGTCCTGGGGCAGCACAGCTCCAGCACACTGGGCTGCCTGTTAGCCCAACGTGAGTGCAAGGTGCCCAGCTTGGAAGTGTTTGTTATCATAATGCAGCACTGTCAGGGACACCTGTCTGGAGTGCAGAAGGATAAATCTCCCATCAGGAATTGACAGCTCTGTGCTGTGTTTTTGGCATGAGCTAATTACAGAACTCATGCACTGATTTACTTTCTAACTGAGTCTAAACAGAATCAAAGGATTTCCCACTGATGAAGTTTGTAATGCAGCAGTAATCTTTTGCTTATTTGCAGCTCTCATAAACTGCTTCTGTGTCTGGTGAAGGAGTGGTTGATACCCAGAAGCTCCAAACAAGGATCTGGTTTGCAGAAAGTGATTTCTGATACATCCATTTTTTCCAGTTCCCAGGGTCTGTGTCCCCGTAATTGCTCAGCCATGTGTTATGTGGCTAGTCAATAAAAACAATGAAAAAAGAAGAAAAAAGAGGATTTTACATGTCTATTGAAAAATGTTGGGGTAGAATTCTGTAATATAAGAAAAAGCCTCTCCAAGCTGTGCTGGATTTGTTTCTCACTTAATTTGCAAATCTTTTTAATGTTTTTAAACACGCTTTTCAATTCACACTCTTGAATTTGGGTGCAATTCTAGGGAGAGATGCTTGAAATTAAATTGTTGGCTCTCTATGCTCTCTGGTAACTCTAACCCTCAACTAGGAAGCAGAGAACATGCAGCTGGGGTGCAGACAGCTGCTGTTCAAAAGCCTCAACACAGGAGTGCATCCCGGGATGCCTCACTTCTTGACCTGTGATCCAGTTGTCCTTCTGAGAAGTGCCCTGCTGGCTTTGCTGCTGACCAGGACCTCAGCTCTCAGTGGGCAGACTGATACCTCCTCAGTTATGGTGATTATCTGAACTGCTCTGATCTGAGACCTTGACATCATCCCTGCTTTCTTTCTCCTACAGCAGAGAGCAGGGGGTTGGTGCTTCCCTACTTTTTTCAAGTAATGATAGTGATGGAGTCCAGTTTTTTCTTTCCAAAGACATGGGAGAGCCACTGTATTACGACTGGATAGGTGTATCCAGCCACACCCTGGTGTAGCAGAGTAAGAGGTTTTAGGAGGCTTGAGTGTAACTAGGAGAAACTCATGTTTCCCTCTCTCCTCATTGACCCAAGATAGGGGGAGTTTGAAGAAAAGTACAGCAGCAAAAAATGTAGTCAGGTCTTGTACTTTGTGCTTCCTCCCCCTCCACACGCGCCTCGCCCTTCCCATTGTCTCTGCTGGGCATTGTGATCTGTCCTAAGATGAGAACTCATAGGGAGAAATGAACTAAGAAAAGAATAGAATAAGAAAATAGAATAAGAAAAGAATATCATGCACAAATCGCAGGAGGAACTGTGTGATTGCTTGCATAATCACAGAATCCCAGGAACAGGTTGGGACAGACTTCTGGCATCATCAAATCCAACCTGTGACTGAACACCACTATGGCAGGCAGACCATGGTACTACATCCAGTCTTCCTTTAACCACCTCCAGGGACAGTGACTCCCTGGGCAATCCATTCCAGTGTCTAATCATCCTTTCTGTGGAGGAACTCTTCCTAATGTCCAAGCTAAACCTCCCCTGGTACAGCTTCAGACTGTCCTCTTGTCCTGTCACTAGTTACCTGGGAGAAGAGGCCAGTGCCCACCTGGCTACACCCTCCTGCCAGGGAGCTGAATGCATTCCAGGGATGGGGGAAGCTGTGATTATTGACACTGACTTTGGTACACATCAGCCTGCCAAAGGCTGTAAAATGCTGCTGAGATTGGCCCAGCTGGGCACTCCTCCAGTTCCTGCCTGGTGTTGTTCTTACCTTAGGACAAATCAAAATGCCTATCAGTGGCAATCACAAGGGAGAGAAGTGTGTGTGGACAATCAATGCACACGAAGACCCTGAATGTTGTCACCCACCACAAAGGGCCAATTGTTTTTCTTTGAAACTCTCAATTTTTAAATAGAGACATTAGGAATTGAGATGTTCATTGCATTTGACCAATTCAGCTGCTCTGAGCCAGCCACCTGTGTACAGTAACAGTTGTGCTCCATCCTTTTCTGCAACACTTCATGTTTCCCTTCTGAAGGACAGGTTTAACAGCAGAATTTGATGTGTTTAGTGCTACACAGTCTTGGCAGGTAGGACCTGTCGAAGTTTTGTACCCTGTCAATGTAACAAAACTTCTGTATTGCCTTATTTACCAGTAATCTGATTAATCAGGAATAAAGGCAGCCTTCAGTTTCTGATTGGAGTCATGATTAGTGACCCACAAAATAGGACTGGCTTTGCTGTTTCCATGATGTTGAAACAAAGAGCAAGCTTCAACCCCCCCCCAAATTCACATGTTATAAACAAACAATGCCAGTGAGATGTATAGGGAAGTCTGTCTTACTCAAGATTGCAGTCAAGTACCACTTTCCAGTGAACTGACAGAATCACAGTACTAGTTGTTCTGAGGAGTCTGACCAGCTGTCATGGAATTGTGTTAGTATGAGAAATTCAGGGAAGTACACTCTCAAGACAATACATGGTGCTGTTACAGCATCAAACAGACTGTGTTAGGAACACTACTCCTGGAACTAATCTCATTTATTGACCAAAGTTCTCAGGAGCTTTAAAACCATATATTTTTTATCTTTAAAAGAAGGGTGTACACTTGACAGTGCTCATGAGGAAAGCAGACTTAAGAGCTTTTGTGTCTGTGTGCTTGGAGCTGGGTTTCCCACTGTGCTACAGGAGAGGTACATCAATCAAACTGGAATAACACTAAGGGGAGACAGACCCCTGTTATTGTACCTGCTGCTCTTCCATGGCTTCAGGTGTTACCATCATCTGAAAGGGAAAAACTTGGCTGTGACATTGCATGGAAAGGTTCCAGAACAATGCCACTCCCCTGTCTGTGGCAGGAAAAGATCAAGCTTAGAGAGTGAACTTAAATACTATGTGCTGCAGTAAGTATCATGAAATTACCAAGCAGACTCCAGTGTCTGCTGTCCTGCTGAACACAAATATGTGTATCTTTTTTTTGCAGCATTTTGAGTTATTATAACTAATTCACAAGCTCCCTCTGCTGGGCTACCAGCATAGGAGAGCATTGGCAAAGCTCCTGTTACGTTTTTTGCAGACTGACCCATTTTCATCAGCTTATTTTGACACTTTGTACAGCATCAGAAGTGTACAATCAAATTCATGTAAATGGATTTTTTGAAATGTAACAGAGAGATTTGATGCTTTAGGTGCATAATAAAATGCTTTTATGTGCATAGCAGTTTTTTTTCCACAATAATGTAACTGTAGCTGTTACCTCCTGAAAGTGCTCATGCATCTATCAAAAGATAATGATACTTGGCTTCAGTAATGCCTTCTGTCACAGGAAAGAGCTCTAAGGAAATAAATACAGACCTGTTAAAAGAATTAAAAGCTTACGGTCATCAAATACACCCCCATACAGTATGCAGTTTGATGTAGCAGTGGTTTTCAAAATGAGCCAAGGGGGTTGTACAAGCATGCAGATGAATGAAAAAGTGCTGAAAACGTTACTCAAATCAGAAGAGCTCATCCTGCTGCTTTCTGCCTAATCCTCAAGGTCAAGATTTCTGTCTACAGTTTTCAAAATACATACATGGGGCTTTAGCACTGTCATAAGCAATAATTGCAAAATCTCTTTCAGTAGATTAAAAAGAGTGGTGAAATTATTGACTTCTAACTAAACAATCTCAGGGTGATAGATTGCTAACAAAAACCAGAATTATGCTTTGTGATTGCTGTAGGCATAGCACTCCCTGGCTGGCTTTTAAGAGGGATTTACTGAAAAAAAAGAACCCGCCTTAAATAATTCACAAAATTGTGGAGTGCCTTTATGGGAAAAGGCATATTGTCTGCAGTGGCACCAGAGAAAAATGGAGAGACTTCATGAACAATCACAGTGGCTTTTTTACTGCAAGTCAGGCTCCTAGACACAGACAGTGGTGCAGATAGAAGATATTAGAGTGGTTTGCTTATGTAGCCTATGTGTTGTGCTTAAAAATAACAGGTATATGGGAATGTAGCTGTCACCAGCATGAGTGGAGCAGTTATTTGGCAGCACTCAGCATGACTGGACAAGGATGTAGAATAGAAAATAAAGAACTCCAGCAACCAATTGATACAGAAATTGCAGGGAGAATGTGGAATTCATGTATTCCAAACTTCAGTCTAGTGAGCAGATTAAAGTGAAATCACCTCTTTTGACTAAAGTGGGCAGACCACCTCTACTTAACCAGGAAAAGGAACCTGTATGATATATGTGTTTGATAAATAGCTGAAAGCTTGAGAGGGGCTTTTTACACAGGCATGCCATGACAGGACAAGGGGGAATGGCTTTAAACTGAAAGAAGGCTAGTTTGGTCTAAATATTAGGAAGAAATTCCTTGTGTGAGGGTGGTGAGGCACTGGAACAGGTTATTGTGGAAAAGTTATCCAGGGTGGATGGGGCTTTGAGCAGCCTCGTCTAATAGAAGGTGTCCCTACCCATGGTGGGGGACTTGGAACTAAATCATGTTTAAGGTGCTTTCCAACCCAAAGCATTCTGTAATTCTGTGGTAGAACAGGTTGTGATGTCTTTGAGAATACAAAAACTTTAAAGCATTAACAATATATATATATATCTTAGTGTCATTAGTCTCCCATTCAATTACTGACCTGATAAAGAGTAATTTTACCTATGTGCATATAGTGCCATTCAAGAATTTTCTCAAATTATGTATCTTATCTCAAGCATGAAACATTTTTCTAGGTAACGTATTCTCATATTGTTTTTATTCTGCATCAAAACATTTGATGGCTCTAGAGGACATGATATCAATATACAGTTTATCCTTTCAAAGCCTTGAGGGTGATCAGTCTGTTTCTTTTCTGTCCCTAATTAAACATTACTTCAGTAATTCCCAGGGGCAAGGAGGCATCGCAGCTACACTAAAATGAAAATTAAGTTTGTAGGACACAGTTTCACTGTCTGTGGTTATGATTAATGTATTTTATGATTGTTGTTTTGGTCATAAGATTTAGCAGTTTTTTTGAAGATACTGTGAGGGAGCATACAGACACAAGCCACAAGGTTGCTTTTTTTTTTGGTAAAGTGATAGAAATCTAAGAAGGTTTTAACACAAAATTGTTTGAAGTGAAATGTGTCAAACCAATGGAGATCTTAAATGCAATTGCTGGTTATTCAGCCTTTGTAAGGCCACTAACAGTGATGGTGAGAGTTTCTGTGCCAGTCAACCATTTCCCAGAATACGGAGCAAATGCAAATCCTTCATATTTAAGTGTTTTGGGAAGTAGGCAGCAACCCTGCAATGACTGTGTATTTGAGTGACTTGGTAAGAGGTATTTCTAGTCAAAATAAAGATTTATTTATTTATTTAGCTGCTAGTTAGGACACATCTGCCTGGTGTAAGCCCACAGATCAGTCCAAGAGGCCAGAAATAAGGCAGTTTTCAAGATACACAGTTCATTTTCTTTCCCATTTCCTTTGGGCATGTGGAAGTCGATCAGGTGGGCTGATTTCTACCATTCATTCATGCTTTTAAATACCATCTTTCATCTGTCTTTGCATATGGGCTGCTTTTGCATTCTGAAAAAGAGGTGACACTGGTTAGCATATTTCATTATGCCAGCCAAAAGGGTATATAATGTATAGACTTAGGTATTCATACTGCTCAAGTGTTTTGACTTTCTACACTTACTTTGTATTAAAAAACAGTAAACACTGCATTCTTATCTATCTGATACTTTTATTATGCAGCAGCATGGAAAGCTGGATTTGGATAGAAGTTTATACCCATTTAAAATACACAATCAACATTCTAAAACAGTCATTTGTTCAATTTAAAAATTAAATGTGCTGAACATAAAAATAAGCTTAGCAAAACATGGTCTGTATTGAAAGCTAGTTGCTAATATTAAGTGAAAGAATCATTACATACCAAAAATGAACTGATTAGGATTTTTTCTAACCCACATGCCTTTGCCTTTCAGAATTACAATTAGTAGAAATTATCCTTCACATTATCTTTTAAAGGATGACCTTATTAATGCTTTTATAAGGTGTGGAATTTGGAGGAGTACGTCCCAAATTTCAAGACAGTAAAAATGAGCGCTCTGGAGAGAATTCAGTGTTTCTCACCATGTGTTTGCTCTCTTCATTTGCTTAGGATTCAAACCATCTCTTTAAATTCTGTGAAGCTAAACCAGTTAATTTTTAAAATTACTGGAAATCAGTGAAGTCGCCAGATGTTAATGGCTTATTTAATTCTACTGCAGTAACATTAAGGAACACTAATCAAAATGACAACTAGGTTGTTCTCCAGGTTGTACAAATACCAGAGTCATTTGGAGCTGTAATAAAATCCATTGTTGTTGTGGAGCAAGGTGAGACAGACAGACAAGGTCTTTCAGCCATTAGTTTTCACTCAAGTTTTAAGGGACATTAATTATCTGTAGCATCTTTTACATATGAGTCCATATGAGAAAATATAATTTGTAATAGATGTTGTCTCCGTATTAAAGCTATCAGTATTTTGTAAACTTGAAGAAATAATTGTAAATCATATGGTAATACAAGTTATAGCAAACCCAAATGTTTTCAGAAACATTTCAAAGACATTCTGATATTCCAGTTAATTTTAGGATTGCTGTTTATCTTGTTAAGACTATTTGCACAGCCTTTTCCTTTTTTTTTTATTTTGAGTGATTTTTCCTTTTTGCTTTCTCAGTTCTCTTATCAGAAGTTGAAATAGATTTCTTCAAAGTACTGTTGCAATACGGGCTTTCCCCTAAAGCTAAAACAGTACTTTGGTTGTATTATTTAATTGGCCTAGGTATTGGTCAGTAATGTCCTGGTCTGGCTGACACAGGACGTTGATGGTGATTGCAGTGTAATTAGAGTGGTAGTTAAAACCTGTAAAAGAGATTTCTTACTGAATGCTTTAGCTCATTAACATGAAAATATTCATGTCTGGTGAAATATGTGATTTGCCAGGCTTACTTCTGACACCTGTAAGAGTAAGGCATTAGTCATTTTTAGGGACTGCATTAACCTGTTTGTGATGCTGAATTCCCACAGGCATAGCTAGCCTATCTTCATAGAAGCCTGTCTTGCACTTCTTTTTTCTTAGCATTTTCTTGTATTAAGAAAGGCTGACTCTTCTACTAAGAGGTTTCTGAACCCTCAAACTTAGTCATGATTTGCAGTAATTTAATAACAATTTAGTAACTAGTTGCAATTTGGTTCCTTTTTTTAAAAATCTTGTCTGCAGAAAAATCTGTCTAGGTCGGTGTGTCAATAAAGCCTGTAACATTTATTTCTTTAATCTTTGCCTTGGTCTCCTCCTAATGCCTCTCTTGCCCCGGTGTGGAGGCTGCTGTTCTGCAGCTTGCCTGCTGCTTGTTGTCAGCTTCCATCAGACTGAAGGATCTCTGGGAAGGATCTTAGAGGGCCTCTTTTCACCTCATCTGTGCAGCTAAAGATTTGACATTCACTTCCTGAGACAGGATGAAACTCTGGTTTTGAGAAACATTATGTAAATCATCTGTGTTATGTAAGGAGCTCCTAATAATGATGTACATTACAGCATATTTATAAGATTAAAGGCAGTACTGCATCCTGTGTGCTGGCAAAAAGGCAGAGTTCTGAAAAAGGTCTTAAAAAATGAAATAATTATAATAGATTTGATGTCTGTTTGATGTTTCTGTTTAGGTGCTGACTGCAGCACAAATTAAATCAATTTGCCTGGCCATACTAGAATCAGGAAAACAGTATGCAGTGAAGAAGAGGAAACCAGTCCCACTGATGTATTCCTACTATGGAACAGAGTATCTTGGTGAGTAAAACACATCAACACTTCTGAGAGTGAGCCGTGTGGAGATGCTGAGCTAGTAGGCACTTCAGAAATGAAATACATAAAAACTACAGTGTGGGATTTCTCCTGAACCAGTTGGTACCATCCAACCTTCTAAAACAATGAAGTGTGTCTGAGGAGCTGGAGGTGCTGTCGGGCACTGAAGAATGCCAGAGGTGCCTGTGCTGCAGCAGGGGAGCAGCTTCATTGCCTCTTCTTTCTGCCCTGGTAAATAAAGAGGCAGTGAGGGGTGTGGTGCCTGTGTGGAGCAGGTTACTCAGGGCACTGCCAGGGATGTTCTCTGTGAGCTGCTGCTGCCATGCCAGGACCAGCAGAGCGGTTTTGGCTGTAGCAGAGCTATTCAGGCACGTGGTCAGCTGCTGCTCTCATGGACAGCTTGGTTGGAGCTCAGCTGAAGCTGTGGAGAAAGGCCCATTGGACAGGGCCATCGTGGGCTTCTCAAGGCACAATATCACTGCAGAAAGTGTGAGATTGGTTCACAGTTCCCTGTCAGGGGAGCAGAGAGAGCAGTCACTGAGTGGTGTGTTCCACAGACCCTGGCAGGTACAGACAGTTCTTGCACTGAAGTTTAGGTGTTAGCTCACTGATACTGTCAGTCAGTAACAGGGAAATACCCATTTATGGCCCAGTTTCAATCTGCATTCAGCAAATGCAAATATATGGCCCAGATTCAGCAGTGTGTCAAGAAGAGTAACACCTTGAAACAGAATTCAGTTCAGGTTCAGTTTTACTTCATACAGTGAGTTTCAGCCATATCAGAGTGAGAGCAGAAGGAATTCATGCATATTTTTGCAAAGCTAGAGGAACTAGAAATTACAGAAGTAGTAAAATATGGTGTTATGCAACTAGAAGTCTTTTATTCCAAGCACTATTCCAGTATGCATGAAGAAGATGGAGGAGACATGCTCTTGACAAGGAAATCTGTCCCAAGAGAAAGTTGCAATGAGGTGCAATCAGGACCTAAACCCAATTCAATTATTTCTGTTCCTTCCAGGTGCAGCCCATGGGCTTTCCTCAATCCTGCAGATGTTGCTGTCCTATTATGAGTACCTGCAGCCAGCTGATCAGGAGCTCGTGTGGCAGAGTGTGGATTTCCTGATGGACCAGGAACAGAACAGCAACTGGCCCCCTGAGCTGGGGGAGACAATCGAGCGGGAGAACGAGCTGGTGCACTGGTGCCATGGAGCTCCAGGTTCTTTTCCCATTGATGCTGTGCATAGCCAGATGCTGATCACATTGCTTTTCCACATTAGGTGATTCCATGTAGAAGATAACCTCAGGTGAAATTCGACCAAAGTGAAAAACACGTTAAGGTGTTAAACTTAGAGATGTGAAATTCATTAATTGCTATTGTTCATCCCCAGAAAAACCCATCACTGCTCTTGGATAATAACACAGATGTAGCTTACAAGAACATTTCAGCTACTCCAGTGTTTGTTAAATTCAGACCACAAGTCAGCTAAACATTTCCTTAGGCACTTGAGTTGGTTGTGTCATGTGCATTCTCATAAGGTTACCATGAACTGAGTTGTGCAGTGCTCTGGTGAAAATTATGATTAATTTATTTAAATCCCCTCTAAAAATAAATGAAGTAGTCTTTTTTGTAGCAGAAGTTAGTATGTATAACTGTGTATTACTAGAATAAAGCAATGCAGGCCTCGTTGGGAAAAAAGTGAGTTTCTTTTTCTCCTTTAGTAAAAATTTTTATCTGTTGCCAGTATAAGAAATTATCTTGGCCATCCTTGTGTTTCTGTTAGTGTAAGAAGGTGAGGTGAATGGGGATTTGGAGTCAATAGAAGACAGTGCTAAGAGTTTACTGTTTTAAAGGCAAAAATGTGACTGCTCTTTTAAAAATGATGAAAATCAGGGAATGTTAGAGTAAACCCTGAAATTCAATAATCACCTGAAAAGATTGAAAGTGTTGTTGTCACAGGGGGTGGATAAATACATCTTACTGTGTTTTTTTAGCATAGCAGTTACTCCCCCATCCACATGGAGCATTTAGAGGCTACACTGACATGTAGAGCACAAGACTGCAGTATTTTACTGTATTAATCTTTATTTTCTTATGTGTTCTGTGAAACCCTTGGTGTGCTTATTACAAAAGACAATCTCACTGCTCTTTTCCTAGGTATTGCATATCTGTTTGCCAAAGCTTACCTGGTTTCCAAGAAGCCTCAATATCTGGACACTTGTATCCGCTGTGGAGAGCTCACCTGGCAGAAAGGCCTGCTGAAGAAGGGTCCTGGAATATGCCACGGGGTGGCTGGCAGTGCTTATGTGTTCCTGCTGCTGTACAGGCTCACTGGAAACTCCAAATACATATACAGGGCACAAAGGTGAGCATTCCTGTCTTCTGGGTTTAGGGCAATACCAGAAAGTTTCAGGAACATTTATAAAGCAGAGTCTATGATCACCACCCTTGGATTTAAGCTTCAGGGTCAATTCTAGCTGTAGTTCTGGGGTGGGTGCACTCTGTGGGAGCTCTGCAGTCTCCCTCCAGGCTGCCTGGGCTCTCCCAGGCTCCTTCCCTGCCCGAGAGCCTCTGTTCCTGCAGAGGGAACTGGGCTGGAGATGCAGGAATCACGTGTGTCCAGGTCTCATCCTTATGTGATGGCCAAACTCAGACAAGCTGTGTACCCAAATCCAGGAGAAGAGTAAAACATGATTTGTTACGATTTTTTCAGAGCAATTAATACTATTCCATATTGCTACAAGTGGAAAGTAAGTATAGGATGTGGTGTGCAGTTTTTTTATATTTTTTAAGTTTATCATTCCCACCTTTAGCTTAGCTAGTGGGGTTAATTCTATTTTGTCTGGGTGCAAGCACATGTGGTCCAGTGAAAATTCTGCAATTATCTTTAACTATGTATCTCTAGTTTATCATACTTGTTTAAAAGCATTCTATTCCATATTTGTTACTATTTACCTTACAGCATGGAATAACAAGGAGAAGTGGTGCAGTAATTAAGATGACTGATTTTCAGCCCTTTGCTTATATTTTAATTTGGGTAGCTATTTCAGCATTACAGAATCTGTTGCATTGATGTGAAACATTCCTTGCATCCTATCAAAAAGTATTTGTTTAATGACATGTCTTACAGAAATCAGAAAAAAGTTTATAGCTCTTAAACAAGCATAGTGCACACACAGATTGCAAAGGGTTTTTCTCTTCTGGATCTAATGAACTCCAATTTCTTGTGGAAATTGGATAGTGTAAAATTTGCAGAAAAGGTTAAATACTGATCGTTCTATTTTTTTTTAATTACTGAATGTTATTAAAATGATGCTTCCAAACAACAAGTAGACAGAGAGGGACATAGTGTATTAACAACTCTTTTTTTTTCTCTCTTAGGTTTGCAGAGTTCTTATTTACAGAAGAATTTAAGTCTGGTTCCCGGGCACTAGAAAGTGTATATAGTCTGTATGAAGGCTTTTCAGGAACTGTGTGTTTCCTGACTGACTTGCTGCAACCCAACCAAGCTGAGTTTCCTCTCTTCAGTGTCTTTGTCTAAAGACTGATGTTCTCCAGGGCCACATCCTGGAGGTAGTGGGAGAGGGCACCTGCAGTTCCACTTACTTTTCAAGACAGGCTATTTACAAAACGAGCCGGGGTACCACTAATGCTAGCCTTAATGTAGCTGGGAGTCAGATCAAAAACAACACACACTGGGGCTTGGGGGGTGGGAAAGTGTGTGGTCAATATAAATGGGTCAGTGGGGAAAAAAATTGGGGGAGCTGATTGAATCTGATGTTGTAGATATTTATCTAATTATTCGAGTGAGAGAGAAAGGGGCATGATCAAACTTTTAATCTGGCGAAAAAAAGGCAAACTGGAATTGCAGGGACATGCAAAGAAGAAACAGTGATGCACCCAGTAGGTTTTAGAAAGAGTCCTGCAAAAACCATTTGTGGAGCAATGCACTAGTTGGGGAGGGTGTTGTAGACATGTCACTGCACTGCACAAAGGCAAAATCTGGGATATTTTTTACCTAAACCACATCTGCTAGTTTTAGTAACATGTATTAGGAAAATCTGTCTCTTTGAGCTCCTTGGTCCTCATGTAATGGCAGTTCTGTAGATAGCTGTGTGTTCAGGCTGCAGTTTCACAGTCCATTTCAGCAAGTGGGGTTTCACATGTGTAAATAAGCACTGAATTGGACCCTTCCTTTTTAGAGCTCAGTCTGTGGCAAGGAGCTGGTCTCCTTTCTGAACTACTGTAACTGTGTCACATCTTGTCAGTGTTTTCCCAGTCACAGGGAAGATGAGTGGAGCCATAGAGAAGACTTGGATGGAAAAGTTCTGTAGCAAAGATACAGCAGGCAGATGCTTTCTTCATGATGCAGCATTGCTAGATAAGTATGGTTCAGTGATACAAAAGCTTCCTTTAAAAATGAATTACTTTTAGCAGCAGTTCTGAACACTACCCTAAGTTTTTCAGACAATGGAAAACATATTTTCCTTAATGAATTCTTCACTAGAAACCCTGCAAAGTGAATACAATCCTGGGATGGCATACTGATCCTCAGAAAAAAATTGATAACAAAACTCAAAATTGCTTTTTTTCTTAGTTAACACAATAATGTATGTGCCCAAATGATTTTTAGCTTGAAAATCATTTAGATAGAAATAAATGGGTTGCTCAATACTAGTTGCATTAGCACTTATAGTTGCAATTATATGCTGTTTCCTATGTATTATAGATATGGTGACATGGTACTTGAAAGCTAAAGAAAACACAAACATAGATTTGTACTAAAAAATAGAAAATTAATATCTCTATTTAAAATCCATTTACTATTTATTTATTTTTATGTATATGGGAATAATACCTGTAAAGACAAATTGGGAAATCCAATATGTCAAAAACTGAAGTTAGAGAGAAAAAGCTGCTGTACATGCACTGCCAAACAATGCAGTCCCTCTTCCTGCATTCTCAGCTGGAGGAGATTACAATTTCTTTATTTTTAATGCCTAATGGATTAAAGTTCCCATTTCATTTCAGTGGGCTTTGATCAGGCTATAAGTTGGAGCTGGGTCTTGCAATCCTTCCATATTTTAATATAGTAATCCCTTCCTGCTCTTGCCACTGTTATTTTAATGAGATGGCTTGCATTATTATGAGCTGCAGATAAGGATTTCTGTTACTCTGTCTTGCACTGTGCAGCTCTAATTAATTACTTAATCATAGAAATAACCATATTTCCCTGGTGAATAAAGCAATGCAGTTCTGTATCAGTTTGTCAAGAATTTAGATGTCTTTTAGTGAATGGAAATGTTAAAACTCAATATACGTTTGTTATGTGTTTATTAAAACACATAAGTTAAAAGATTAAATGGTCTTTTAAGAAAACCACTAATGTCACTTACTTGGTTACTCTGAGCAGTGAGATGTGTGCACACAGAGAGATGAATTCCATAGGGAGGGTGTACATGAGGCTGAATCAAAAAGTCAATGGATATGGGACTGTGCTCTGCCCAGCACTGTGGAAATGCTCCTGTTAGATCAGAGCAAAGCCAGTTGTCAGTAGAGAAGATCACAAATCCATTAGGATTTTTTATCTAGTTGGTTCCTGTAATGCATTTGACTCCTGTATTTCATAACAGTAACTTTCTTAAACAGAAGTTTAAGGAAGGTAAAACTTGGCCTGTCCACTTCTTTAAAATGTGATTCTTCACAAATGCCAAGAAATAAGCATTGACCTCAGTGTCAGTTTTCTAGTGGGTTTTCCTCTGCGTCTCTTATTGTAGAATTTCTTCCAATTCACATTCAGAGGAGACTCTGATCTTCTCTGTGTTGTGATCAACAGCACATGCGACACAGATCTCCTGTCCCCACAACCATTCTCTGTATATGAAGCTGTGTGTTTTGGAGAGAGAAAGAAAACAGTTATTTGAGTAAGAGTCCATTCAGCAATGAGAAAACGCATGGAACCACCCAATTTTTGAAATCCAGATCCCAAACATCTCTGCAGGTTATGTGAGTTTGGCACTGACTCCGGTAAAGGCAGCACACAAACATCCAGTCTCGTGGTAAAAATCATGCAACATATTTGTCATCTCTTTCATCAGACATTGAAGTTTGAGCTCACTCTCAGAGATTTGTGGCTTTTCTTACCTGACCTGGCTGGGTTAAGGTGGCTTCTAAATGTGCTGCAGTCATGGCTTCTGAACACAGTGCAAATACACGCCAGGGTTCTTTGGAAAATGCCACTCATTATATGAGCAGGGTCTTTTCATCTTTCCCCTCTTTATTCTCTTACCTGATTTTTTCTCTGTACTATATATGCTGTTACAAATGTGCTGTTGCAATCTTTATTTGTTGCTTTTAAGACATTGACAGAACAGCAACCTGAGTAGAGCTGTCAGCACTTTTCAGTGTAATAAAAAGTAAGGTCCTCTGTGTACCCTTGGTCCTGCTTTAAGAAATCAATCTTGCAACCTTTGCTAGACATTCTCTGTGGGATGCTATCTCCTCCTGCTCCCGAATTGGGCCCTGATGGACTGAAAAATGTATTCCTGAACAGATTCTGCCCTGGTGCTGTGACAAAAGATTGCGTTGTGGGAAACTCAAGAAGCCTCTTTCAGGGTGTAAAACACAGTAACTATGTCATGTTTGCACATTAGCTTCTTGGTTGTGTTTAGTTTCTAAAGTGTAGGCAATAGCAATTTAAATGATGTAATAGTATTTCTGATTATGCTGTTAAAGCCAAGAGGATGCATTATGTGGGTATTGGTGCTTATTTGTGATGTATCTGTGTTTGTGTGGTGCTATTTGTGAGTAAAGCTGTAGATTATACATCAGTTTAAGGAGCTATATACTGTTCATGACTTCTTAGCCTGCCATCCATAGATTACTGTCAGGGAATAATTTTGAGGGAAACTAGATCTGTAGTGTCCAGATTTATTGATTTCAGGATTCACAGAATCAAATGCAATAGGTTTTATCAACAGTACAGTTCTAGCAAATATATCTTTATTTTTACGTGCTACTCACAACTTCTCATCATAATAAGGTGTTCATTTTGTGCCACTGCTTTCAAGATCTGCTTTGTTTGCATCATTGTTGCCTTCAGTTTCCCTGCCTTTGTTTCCCAACCTATGAATTACTTGAGGAGGCTGAAGAAGCAGCCCAGGTCTTTCGTTCTTGAAAAGAAGATTGATTGCTTTTGCTTAAGCAGGGTGTTCTGCTAACTTGCATTACATTATTTTATGCTCCCAGATGGTCTCTCTCATTGGCTGTGCCATTTCCCACCTGCTAAGGAAAAAAATCATTATCCTGCAGAACAACTGTCACTGGTGTTTTACTTCATTAAATAAAACAGAGACTTTCTAGGGAGTGTGGTCACTTCTCCAGTGTTTCAGTTCTGTTAGGACAATTGAAATCAAGTGAAATGGCTAAACAGTCCAAAATTCGCTTTTTAAATAATTCTGGGAAATATTCATAAGGGAATGCAAGTAAAGGGATCACCTTTATTGCTACTCTGACAAATTAAGTAATGCCACTTTGATGTTCTAATGCTGATTACATATGGACATGGAAAGAATGTGACAAGAATACTGATTGGGTTTTTTTAATACTGTGGAAAAACCTGAACTGTAGGTATCTGCTGTAGTGAGAAACGTAGAGGGGCAATATGTGCAAATGGAAACTTTGATAAGCAATCAATTTTTTGTACTCACATAGTTTTCTGCACATACAGTTGCAGCATCTGCCAACATATTTCATGTTTTGTGCCAACAGTGACCTATTTTAGTGTATGCATGCATTTTGAGACTACATCCTTGTTCTTTAGATCTCTGAGGTCTGCCAAGTAAATCTCAGGTGCAGTAATCTTCTCCTACATACCTTGAATATTCACTGGTATGAGTGCATATTCTAATCTGTAGGAAGATTAGTATATCAGGACTAAAATTGCCCTATACGTATTCAAAGAGTAATCTTGCTCTGAAGAACTAACAATTGCTGCCTGGCAGCACAGCCTGGACTGCTCTAAGACATTTCAGTTTATATAAATATGTCTTAGACTAAGTAGTAGCAGCAGAAAGCTAAATTGAAAAGAAATAAGAAACTGACCAAAAATCCCACTATGAAGGGAACAACTTACTTCAAAGCCATAAGCCAAAAAATCTCAGGGCCCACAAAACAATACAGCAATTTAGGGATGTGAGTAGGCATTTTCCAAGGGAATATCACAGTGTTTCATGGCACAGGTAGTGGTACAGAAAGCACTGTGAAGGTTTCAGCTGCCTTAAACAGCACTCCACTGCAATTATAGCAAAGTCATCAAATGTTAAAAAACATTTGCCTGTGAAGGAGTTGCCTGTAGCAGCACCTGCCTACTGTCTGCTCCTATCTATTAATGGAACAGAAGTGATGTGCACTATCCATGATGAGGCAGTTTAAAAGAATACATTCAAGAAGCCAATAGCACCAACTCTTCAATCTGCCTTTGAATTATTAAACTTGACTAATTCGTACTGTCACCGTTGGTCCTACACCCCATACATTTGAAATTCTACATCATGCTCTCAAAAAAACATAATTTATAATTAGCAATCTGCTTGAAAATACATAAGGCCATGTTTATTTTTAATGCTTAGAAGGGAGTCCCTTGACTTTGTTCATTGCATGACTTGAAGATGGAGGCATTTAGGTCAAGTACAGAAATGCCAATAAGAATGTCAGAAAATAAATTAAAAACTAATTTTGCCTAGTGATGTAATGATATTTGAATACAAGAGATTTTATAATGTACTGATGATATTCAGCAACAGCATTGTATGACTATGTAGAAGTCCTTAAGTCAATTATATCCTACAGGGAATGGAAAACAGATTCTAGTCCAACATATATTTTTACATCACACAGAAGGAAAGGCTGTCTGACCAGAAATTTAACTCTGCTTCTGTCTTCATTACCATGACTGCACAAGAGAGAAGGATTTCCTTTAACAATGGTCTGGGTTTGCCACTAAATTAGCCTCCTGCACTCACTTTAAGGGCCTGATAGGCCACCTGCTGATGTCCGTGGTGAGCCTCCACTTGATTCCAGGCATGTAAGGTAGCTCCTTCCACTTGTGTGAAACTATGTCATTCCAGACCCCAGGCCTACAAAC
Organism: Certhia americana; assembly: GCA_018697195.1. Taxonomy (NCBI): domain Eukaryota; kingdom Metazoa; phylum Chordata; class Aves; order Passeriformes; family Certhiidae; genus Certhia; species Certhia americana. Next base: position 108,268,080 of record CM031857.1, read on the forward strand.
TTTCCTTTACACATGAGTCCCATGGAATTAGTAAGGCTTGTTTGCATAGTATGAGGAAAGCACAGGTGTTTGATATGCAGGGCCCTATTTGATAGCAATTTATATACATTTTATCTTGATATATCTGCAAAATACGTGAATACCAATACAAATAAAAAGTACAGGGAACTTAAATGGCATTATTTCATGTCTAGTTTGTGTTGGTGACATTTGATTAATCAGTATATTCCAGTGTGTGATGTTCATTCCTTGAGTATGTGCCACACCCTAGATTGGTTTCTCAGTGTTACAGCCATTCACAGCCATGATGTGGTACAGGCCTGTAGAATCAAGGTTGATTTGATTCTTTAGAGATGCACCTTATTGTTTGAAAGCAGGACCCCTGCTTTTCTAATATTTTAAACACTGTGATCTTTCAGAATGTGTTTATTGTATTAGTTTTGTATTGTAGATTATGATAGGAACTAGATTTTATAGCTTTTTAAAAGCAGTGATAATACTAAGCTTCTTAGTGGCAGAACAAACTGTGTATATCCATATTATGAATATTAAAGCTGTGATTATATTTTGCCTTAAATAAAAGTCCAACCTTGAACAGTATGATTTTGCATTGGATTGTTTATTTCTGTACTTAACCATCCATAGTGCTGGCAACTCTTCCTTCCAGAATAGTCATGACTCAGTGCTCCAAAAGCTTTTCAGTGGTTATCAAAAGTAAAATAAATCATTTTAGAATGAGATAAATCATCCAGGCTGCACACAGTGCTTAGGTAAAACACCTCATGGTAGTTTCCCAAATACAATACAGGTTGCTTTTGGCCTGTAGATTAAAGTTTCTCACTCCAGGTATTTTATTGTCAGTCTGCTTAAATCTCAGTTTCATGTCCTCTTCCCTTTCCAGAAGCACCCTTCCGTTCCCAGTGAATAACACAAGCATTAAATTCACCTAGGCCTGCCACAAGGTTTCCATCTTTGTCATCATGAGTTGAGCTTAGTAATGGGACTTCAGATTTGCCAGTGCAGTAGTTTAAGAAAGAGCCAAGAGTTTATTGACACTTTGTGCAAATATGGTGACACCCTAAATTGCATTTAAAGAACAGTAACAGGTAAGCAGAAGCAGCCAGTAATGTTATTCCATTAATAGTATCTCAGACTCCTTTATCTTGCCTTCCTCTTGTGCTCCTGTAGGTGCCAGGTCTGTAGTTAACCCCCACAGGGATATCAGCAGTTACCTGTGAACAAGCAAGGAGAAACAAGATCTATCACCAGAGCCAGCTGAGCATGAACCAAGCACCTGAACCAAGAAGAGGAGAGAAGCAATGACTGGAGACTCCTGTGCAGGACAGAGGCACCACCTGCCAGCCTGGCTTGGTACTTCAGTTTTGTTTCTTGCCAGATGCTCAGGTTCAGGATTTCATGGAGGGGCTACAAAGGCTTGTCTTTTCCTCAGGCTGTCACCTTGTGCTGCTCATCCATGCAGGCACCAGTGATACTGCCGGGGTGACTGTACACATCTCCAGAAGGGCTCCAGAATTTTGGTGGAGAGGGAGAAAGGATCCTGCTGGGCAGGGAAAAAGCCCAGGGACAGCAGGCAAATGCTGCAGGTCAATAGCTGGTGTCTCAGCTTAGGGTTCTGTGGCCCAAGGAACCTCTGAAGGATAAAGGTCTGGCAAACAAGTGAGCCAGCTGGCAAAGTGCTGAAAGGGCACCTCGGACAGTGCCATGCTGCCCTGATCAGGGAGTCTGAGCTGGGTGCATCACGGGAGGCTCCTCACAACTCCTTGTTTGGTTTTGTTGTGGGGTTTGTTTATTTATTAAATCATCTCTCTGCCTTTATTGTTGCAGAGGGTTATTTTCGTCCCAGTACAGACCTTGCCCTTGCCTCTTCCTTTCAGATCTCTGTTTTATCACTTTCTACAAGTCCCTGACAGGAAGATGTAGCCAGGTTGGGGTTCTGTCTCTTCACACAGGCAAACAGTGATAGGACTAGAGGACATGCTCTTAAGCTGCACCAGGGGAGGTTTAGGTTGGACATAGGAAGAATTCCTTCACAGAAAGGATGATTAGACATTGGAAGGGGCTGCCCAGGGAAGCGGTGGAGTCACTGTCCCTGGCGTGGCTGTGTGATCTCCCCAGCCTGGCCAAGCGCCCTGAGGGGCACCCGCTGGCCCCTTCCCACCAACCCCCTCAGTTCAGCTCTGCACCTGGCGGCTGAAGGAGGCACGATGAGGGGGAGCTCCCCGCGCACCGCCGGGGGACCTTCCTCCGCTTCCAGCCCGGTCAGGGTCAAGCCGCAGCCAAGACCCAGAGCCAGGCACGATCTAAACCCGGTCAGGATCAACCTCCGGCCCGTCCCCAGCCCAGGCCTGCAGAGGCCGCGGGCCAGCGGCGATCGCGGCGCTCCCTCTGGCGGGGACTGGGCCCTAGTGCGCGGCGGCGGCGGCTGGGCGGGCCGGGCTGGGGCGGCCGCTGCGATGAAATTCCCGGGCTCCGTCCTCGTCTCTCTCGTCCTCTTCATGTCTGAGACGGCGGCCGCGCTGTGCCTGAGCGCGGGGTACCACGACGCGGGGGACCGCATCTGGCACACGCTGACGCTGATCTTCGCCCTCGTGCCCTGCGCGCTGGTGCAGCTCAGCCTGGTCTTCATCCACCGCGACGTGAGCCGCGACCGCCCGCTGGTGCTGCTGCTGCACCTGCTGCAGCTGGGGCCGCTCATCAGGTCGGTGAGTCCCTGCCTCCTTCAGCGGGCCGAGCCCGGAGCCCCCCGGAGCCCCCCGGAGCCCCCCGGAGCCCCCCGGAGCCGCCCGGAGCCCCCCGGCCTTTGTGCGGTGCGGGCGGGGCCGCTCCCGCTCTGCAGCCGCTCCCGCGTCCTGCCGCAGCTGCGGGAGGAACAGCGTCCTTTGGGAAAGCCTCGGGCACGAACCTGCCCGGGTGAGCCCTGGGGAAAGGGGCTCAGCCCTGCCGGGCTGAGATGCGGGAGCCACTCCGCCCCCCGCTCTGCGCTGGGTTTCCATCCCTGGGGCTTCTCGCAGATGGTTGTGTCTGCTCGCCGCTGCCTCATCCGCAGCGCTTTGCTCTCAGATCACTTCTGAGAGAGAACGGGAGGTTTCTTCACTCTGGTGCGAGTTTAGAACAGCGATAGTACCCATCCCATCCGGGCGTCTTGGAACATCAGTGATGCTCTAGTCTGTCTCTTCTTTCCTAACTTGAGCTTCCTGCCCCAAATTGGTGGTTTTTTTCTATTCCAGTTCAATGTCTCACTGAGAACACCCTTAGGAAAAAAAAACCCAAAATATTTAGATTAGAAGTTACAGCAGTGTGCAGCTCCAAGACAAAAGGTTTCCGGGGGGCATTAATTTTAAACTTATGTTCAAGTCTTTAATTTTTTTTAAAAAAGGAAATTAAATCCAGTTTGTCTGTAGTAGAGGCTAAGAGAAGTATCACCAACTTTTTGAAATTCCTGAATACTGTGTAAAAGAAAGATTTGTTCGCACTGAGAAAGGGGAAGAGTTTGGATGTTACAAAGTATCTTACACTTGAAAAGCATTGACTTCTATAACGATGCGTGGATGTTTTGTTTGCTTTGTTAATATTTTAAAGATGTTTAAGTTACGGCTTAACAGTTCTTTAAGAGCTCTGATTTTCGAATAGCTAACAACAATATACTTCCTCATTCTTGGAGTAGAAGAGAGGAACCAAAGAGAAAGAAACTATCAGAAATTAAATACATGACTTTTGTCAATCTAAATCAATTTGTTGAGGTCAGACAAGGAGAGAATAATGTCAAGCTAGAATACGTGAAGAAGCAGACAAAGGATTTAAGCAACAAGAAATGGAAGGATTTTCTTTTTAATTATATGAAAAAACCACAGATTTATATTTTGACCTCAAGCATCAAGCATGACTTGACTTTCTGTTTCTTTCTCTACATCAAGTTTTCTGTTTACAGCACAAATCTTATCTTGTGTAGAACGCAGTTCCTGCTTTCTGGTGAACTCCCAGCTGCAATCACTGCTGTAAAGCTAGTGAGCATATGGAAGCCCTCTCCTCTCCTCTAGTGTGTTGCTGACTCTGAACTTTTTCCTTTCTCAAAGATCTAAAAACTTAGCATTTCCAGGAGGCTTGAAGATGTTCTGGATGTGCTGCAGCATACTTGTGCCATAGTCCCTGTGGCATCATTCAGGCATGACAAAGTGATGTATGTTGATCTCTCTTTAAACCCAAGATAACTGGAATTATAATTACTAATTAAATAGGGTAGTACATTCATGCTGCCTGAAAAACTTATTTTCTGCTAAAGGCTGGAAGGACTTTCTGCAAATTAAAAGTTTAATACAAAACAATATCTCTTTACTTTTAGGGCAATGTGTCAGTTTGTAGCACAAAAGCACAAAAGTTTGGGAAGTCAGAGTGATCTGAGACAGTAAAAGGTTTGGGTTTTTTTTCCTTCCTTGCCTTCCTGCAGCTAAAGATTGCTGTATCTGTCAGAAGAGGAAACTAATTGCTTCCTGTCAGATATAGCTGTGCACTGTAAATATTGTGTTTTCAGCACACAAAATACCTTCCCTTTCCCTGCTTTGCACAGGAAGCTTTCTACCCTGTGTGGACTGGCATACACACAAGGCTCAGGTGATAGCTAGAAGGCAAAGTATCTTTTGGTTGTATCATCCCTGCACTGTGGCTTTAACTTTTTGTAAGCTGAAAAGGACCATTGTCCTTGGAAGTATTTTACTCCATCCTTGTAGGCAAACCTCTGCTCCTTTGCTCCAGAGAATCCTGCTGCTCTCAGTCATCTGCTTCCCTCTTGTGAAGCCTGGCTCCATCCTCCCTGCTGGGATTCTTGTGCCTCACTGGCACAGCCCAGGGATGCTTAGGGAGGGCTGGGTCAAATTAGGTCAAACAGGACACAGACAGCAGAGCCTCCCCAGGCTCTGTCTGCTTGTGGCATGGGAATGAAATGTTTAGGAACCTTGAGGCTGTGTGTGATGACATGCTGCAGCAGAGGGCTGGCAGCTTTGGCTGGCTTTAAAAGAAAATTAACACCAACTTTTTAACTATCTCTGTTTGGTTAGGTATGATAAAGAATAGTCAGGATTTCTCTGTTCAGACTTAAATACTCGAATATCAGTGCACTGGTATACCCCCAGCCCATGTGTGTTGTGAGAGTTTTTCTTCATCTTAAAATCTAGATTTTTTTCCCCCTTCCTCTTTTCCTTAGGAAAAAACCCTATAAATTTTGGGGAATGGTTTGGAAATATCTTGGCAGGGAAGGAGAGTATTTAGCCTTGCAAGCCAAATGACTCAGCCTATTTTGAATCATCTGAGTGGTGGGGAAAAAGTACTTTCTCTCATAGAACCTTCTTGCTTGCCACCACCTTCCCCAAACACCCACACTCCACCTGTTCAGGAGGCACTTGCTGTCCTGCTGCTGCCACTGGAAGGACTAAAATTAGGTAGCATCCCTCTTCCTGGAGAGGACTTTTGGTGTACTGTTAATGTACCCTTTTTTAATCTCTTCTCCTACTCCCTAGGAGTTTCTCTATAAATTCAGAGCAATTTGTAGAGCAAAATTCCTATCTCCCTTAGTGGCCTGGCTGTGATCCTTAGGTTGCAGGCATGCCAGAGGCTCTGCAGGGACTTGGCTGGAGCAAAGTGTCTGCAGGTTTCTGGGCATCATGGGGCATTCCTGCAGCATTTCAGGTCAGTGCCACTCCTTATGAGTGCACTAATTTGCCTGGATGCTTTGAAGATGTATTCAGGTAGGTTTTGTTTTGGGGTTTTGGGTTTTCTCTTCTGTAAAAGGAAATTCCTTTGCCACGTTAAGTAACTTATAACAGAAAAAATTGCTTAAAAGAGTAGCCAGTGTCAATGGGGAGTTTATTGTTTTTGTCTTTTCTCCAGGGAAGGTCATGATGAGCTTTTTGGCTCAGGCTGCTCCTGTGCTAGGGCCTGTCTCTTCATTTGGATGGCACTTGTAGTACCAAGGTCATCTTGAGATTTTAAGTGCTGCTACAATTCCAATACATAATTACTGGATGTAGTTTTGCTGATGTACTGCTCTACACTTAAGGATTTCTTCAAAGTGTAAATAACCCCTCAGAGAATCAGGGAATTGTTTAAGTTGGAAAAGACCTCTAATATCACTGAGTTCAACCCAGCACCACTGTGCTCCCCACTAAACCATGTCCATGAATGCCACATCCACGTGCCTTTTGTACATTTCTAGACATGGTGATTGCACATTGCACCACTTCCCTGGGCAGCTTACTCCAATGCCTGACTGCCCGTTCAGTGAAAAAAATCTTTACTGATTTAATTCCACCTGAACTTCCCCTGGACCAACTTTAGGCCATTTCTTCTTGTCCTGTCTCTTGTTATCTTGGGAGAAGAGACTGATTCCCACCTCACTACAACCTCCTGAGGAGTTTTAGAGAGTGGTAATGTTCTCCCTGAGCCTCCTTTTGTCCTTACCCTTCATGATAGGCACCAGAGAACCCCATGTTAACTTGCTTGCCTTTTTCAATTCTTCAAGTAATAAAAAGATCAAGAGCTGAATTGCATATTTCCAACAAATTGACTTGGCCAGTCAGAGCTTACAGTCACAGGCTGGGGGTGTTGGTGGTGTTGGGACTGTGAGTCTGCTGGTGGCAGGGGTTCCCTCCCACCTGATTTACTGAAGATTGTACTGAAGTGGCATCATCAAAACCAACTGGTGTGAACCTGGCAGTGCTTCCTTTTGGTACCAGCTTCATGGAGAGGGAAGTTTGAGTGACTGCAGGAGTCTTTGGAACTCTGTTCCATGGTGTTCTGTTCTGTGTAAGGAGGTGCAATCAGGGGAGGGCTGGGTCAGCAAAAGGATGAACTCTTGCAAAAACCATTTCAAATAAATAGAACAGGCCCTCTACATAAAATACTAATGACTGATTTCCTCAGGTTATAATAGGACAAGGATATAAACAATAGACTTTTTTTTAAATGGGATCAGGCTTTTGTTTCTCAAGGCATAAGGAGAAATAATTACATCTCTCTATGTACCATGTTGACAGCAGCACAGCAGATGCAGGAGGAAACTTGCATCAAACTGCCAGAGGAGCTGCTGTTATGACCAAAGTTTGATTCTGTGAGCTGCAGGAAGTAAAAAAAGAAAAACAAAACTCCCAGTTTTTTACATCATTCATGTTTTGGGCATCTAATTCTGCAGTCTGAAATCTAATAAGCTCTAATGGTGCAGATACTGCTTCAGTGACATTGTGCAGAAGCCTCGTCTCTCGTGGGTTATCTCTCTTTGCTAGTGACCTGCTTAGTAGTTCAAAATAGACCAGGTCTAAAAACTTCCCTTCCCTGTAGGATTTCATCAGCAGACTTCACTGCAGGAGATCCTGCTGGTTCTAAGCTTTACAACTGTTGATGCACCACCTTCTTTTCCAGATGGGAAGAATGTGTCTAGATTCTCTTCAGGCTATTTTCTTTTCTTTATTCTTGGGCAGATGTGTTAGGTGTCCAAGGTGATATGAACAGAACATCAGTGATGGTAAAAGGTAGAACAGCGAGTGAGGAACAGATCTTTGCTTGATGCAGGTAAGTAAATCTGCAGAACTGATAAGTCTTTTGTATGCTTTTCTGAAAAGAAGGAATTAGTAAAATTTAAGTATTAGAAAATCTGCTCATACATTTGAAGAGGGTGTGTGTCAACAGGTCTCAAATAGCCATTTGTTCTTGGAGTGCTGGTTGGCTGTGGAAAGTTCCCTGTTTTCATTGCCTTCTCCCTCTTCACACTACCATTATTTTGCCTGTGTTCCAATCCCACGCATCCATGATTAAATGAGGAAATGAGGTGCTCACTCTCAGCAAGTATATAAGGGTAGGATTATTCCTCCTACTTACTGTGTAGAAGACAAATGTGTTGCGGCTGAATCACTCTTTGTGGGCACCATCAGGATCCCTGAAAAAGTATGGCTCTTCTTTCTGCCAAGATATGGCAGCAGGGGAAAAAGCAGCACCATCCTTTTCTTACCTCTTAACTGTAGAAAGTAGATCTGACTTTTTTTCCTCAGAGCAATTTTAGTTCCTTCAGAGCCTGTGCTGTGGTTGTCAATGCCTTACATGCAGAGGGGACAGCCAGCTGCTTGCCTTCTGCTCTTGATACCATGTGAAGGGCTCCTGAAGGGGCCCTAAACATCATTGCAGGAGATGGATTGTGCAGTAGTTGGGATCTCTCACTCTTGTCCCTCTGGAGCAGAGCAGCAATGAGGGCTTCTGCAGAATTCACCATGCTGCAGGAGCTTGTAACTGTGGGGGAAAACTGCCATGAAGCAATCCACTTCTTGCATTGTCTCTTAGCTGTGTTTCGTGCTAAAAAAGAGTAAGCCAGGTAGTTCATTTACAGACAAGATGCCCAACTCCTCAGTACTTCATAGGCAAAGTCATAATCTGACACAGCAACATGATCTGCACTGATTCTTCATCACAGTACTGGACCCTTCTCACCTGGATGGTCATTCAAGTGCCTGTGCCCCTCCACACTCTATTTATTCCTTAAACTTTTAGATTGGTGCTTGTTCTTTCTAGTGTGTTCTTATTCTTTCTAGCTGCCAGTCTGCTCCTGTTTGAATCAGTTGCTTGGGCAGTGGCACCAGCTGGAATCCTGACTGCATTTGTTATTTGTCCCAGAAGGCTTGACTCCCAGAAACACTCTTGCATGGGACTGGCAGGGCCTGGGAGAAAATGGGAATCATTATCAATGTAATCTGGATGCTTATATATAGCAGTTTTTATTACTCTGTTGTAGTGGTAAAAACCCCATTTGGCTTATAAACTGGCTCATCAGACCATTTCACATTATGTTTGCTTTTCTGTATGGACAAAAAGTCGCCATCACAAACAATGTACTGCTACTTGATACCCACTAATAAATAAAAATAAAACGCTTGCTCCAAAACTCAGCATTTGGTTGATTATAATGTTTGCTCATAATAGTAGTCTCATAAATCTGATCTCTTTAATGGGATCACTACATATTTTTTAGATGGGTCCCTAGACTATATCTGCTTCTAATCACACATGGCAAGAGTTCAGAACCTGATGCTGAGATCCAGTTTTCCATAATATACTCAGACTAGCCCTCAACTCAGGGTGAATGCATGGCTGTGAATACTAAATGAGACAAAAATGGTCTGGGATCTTTCTTTTTGGAATAAAATCATTTTGTTGGTTTCAGAATCTATGCTGGCTTCATAAAGTCACAGTGCTTTATCAGTTTTTCACACTTCATTTTTTACTGTTTGGATTCTTTCATGTGGAGCAAGATTGACAGGAAGTGAAAAAGATAATGAGGTAAAGGCAGAAAGTCACCTCTGTGAATGGAGTGTCCTGAGTGGCAGGAATGTTGAATAGCTTTAGTCATAATGATAGCTGAAGCCTAGTGAATCAGGAATAGTGAATCACTACATCTAATCCCAAAACTGCTCTTCATCTAGAGCTGCTGAAACTTGCTAGTGGTCCAGTTAGAGGAAAAAATGAAGTAACATTTATTAAGATAAACAGAAGTAAATTTTTTCTCCCTCCCCCTTCATCTTGTGTTTTCACCTGCTGTTTCTGTGTTGTTCCTTGCTTGTTATTACTTTGCAGACAAGGATAAATATTTCCCTGTGTGTTTTGGGTCCTACTTGATGCCCAAGCCTGCCCTTGATACCTTCATACACAAGTATGAAGTAGTCATAAAGTTTTAGCCAATTAAATAATAGTCATTGGTGAAGGATTGCAGAAGCTGTTCTTTCCTTCCAGATACCTCTCTGGGGCTTTTATCTTCCTTAATACTCCAGGAGCCAGATTGTCCCTGTTGCTACAGCATTTTCTGGAGACAACTTTTTCTGTTCCCTCCCAAATGTATGGATTTGTCTCTGTGTGTGGGTAAAGCAGCAAATAGTACAACAATATGTAATTAATGAGTAGAAGTGTATGTGCTGGCACCAGTTTGTTCCTTGGAAGTCAGTCAACAGTAAGTTATACCTGTATAATCAAGAGGTTTTGGTTCCCACTGTGTTTAATGTATGAAGAGCTGCAGCAACTGGGAATACTGCATCTTCTTATTTATAATCTTTTTTTGAGATTATATTTAATATTTCTTTAAAAGTACAATAAACATAAACACACTTAAGAACTAAAGCTCTTATTCTTGTGCCTTTGTAATGGCAGTGGTAATTTCAAGGGTTGTGAGGCTCAAAACTGCTCCTTTTCATGGCATGCTCGGGCATGTTACTGATGTTTTGAACCTTGCTTGGCAAGGTTTTGAGGTGTGTGCACCTGCCTATACCCTGAGCTTCCCTCTTCAGATGTTTTAAGGCAAAGGTATGAAAAATGGGTTTACTGACATGTTCCATTAACATGTCACAGATGTATGGATAACTAGAAGAAAAAGACATAAGAGTCTTTTGAAGAAACACACTTCCAGTTTGGGTCCTGGGTTTGGCATCCTTGTAGTGGAAGAGCAGTTTAAGGGCTTTAATGGGACACCAGAGAGCAAGGGCAGCTCATAGAAAATAATTAAACCTCCTCCCAAGACTGAGTACTACCAGCATCCCAAGGGGCACTGCTAGGTCCTTGCTCTTTAATAATAGAGTTCATGTTTTAAATAGTTAGATATGTCATATCCCAAGTTTACCAGGAGGTGAAAATCTACAGGCTATGCTCTATGAAAAAATAATTTATGACTTAGTATGTGGTTGCTTAAAATCCCAGGAAGTTGGGAGACCTTTCATATTTCCCTCTTACTCTACTCATTTGCTTGTAGGTGTGTGGAAGTGTTTTGTATTTACTTCCGTGCTGAGAGACATGAAGAGCCCTATGTCAGCATCACAAAGAAGAGGCAGATGCCCAAGGATGGGTACTCAGAAGAAATTGAGAAGGAAGTGGGACAGGCTGAAGGCAAGCTGCGCACACACCGCTCTGCATTCAGCAGGGCCTCCGTGATCCAGGCCTTCCTCGGCTCAGCGCCACAGCTCACGCTCCAGCTCTACATCTGTGTCCTGCAGCAGGAGGTCACAGTTGCCAGAAGTAGGTAGAGCTGTCGTTATGACCTTTTTGGTGTTTGGGTGGGAGGGCAGTCAGTTATAGGTGCCCTGAACAAGAGCCAAGCATTCTGCAATGGCTTTCATCACGCTGATAGCTTTTGGTGGTGATGCTGCTTTCAAGTTTCTATCGTCATGTTTTAGACTGTAACACTTTCTGTAGCACACTTGCTATAAAAATACTCTCTTGATGGAGTGACCGCTATGGTCACTTCAGAGAGGGAGGCAGCTGGAGAGACTGAGCTGTCCTCATGAAGAAGAAAAAAAATTACCTCTGTTTCATTTCGGTTTTTCAGCAAAACTTTCTGGAAAATTCCTTGGGGTAGGCTGCAGAGTATAGTTTGTCATGCTGCCTTAGGGAGGGTGTACTTTCAGGAATGAAGTTTCAAATATGAGCTGAGGACATGAGCTATCTTTGCTTGTGCCAGCCTCAGATTCTGGAATTAAAAGGCAGTAAACTGCTATGCAACTGTGGTCATCTCATCTTTGGACCCAAGCTATTAAGCCTTCACCGAGCAGTGCTGCACAACATGAACCTACCAGGACACATCCCTCTTACTGTGGCACTCTGCATCTTGCTTCCAGGGTGTGCTCTTGGTTTTCTGGCTTGCTGCTAAATGGAGAACCATCTTCAGCTGGTCATGGGACAAAGCTTTTCAATGTAAGAAAGGACTTTGGCACCTGTGTGAAAGTGTATTTCCACTGAAACACTAAATAGCTCTTGTTGTATCTTTAAGGCCCTGAGAGGATCTTTATCAGCTTTACAGCTAGGGAGGTTGAGGCTAAGGTGACAAGTTAATTGAAATAAGTAAAATAATAATAATAATAATAATAGTAGTAATGAAGGGGATAGAGAGAGGGGGGAGAGGGGCAGAGGGAGAGAGAGGAAGAAGAATAAAGCCCAAGAAAGACAAGTGATGCACAAACCATCCCCCAACACCAATCAGCCCCTCCCAGACAACTTCCCCCAGTACATACACTGAGAATGATACCAATGGTATGGAATATTCCTCTGGATAGTTTGGATAATCTGTTCTGGCTGTGCAGAACTGCTTCTTGTGTACTTCTTCACTGGCAGTGCATGGGAAACTGAAAAGTCCTTGACTTCAAGCACTGCTGGGCAACAACTAAAACTGTGTGTTATCAACACTATTCTCATACTGAATCCAAACTCAGCACTGTATCAGCTACTAGAAAAAAAATTAACTCTACCCCAGCCAAAACCAGAATATCATAGCAGTAGTTTCTTAGAAGACATTACTCCTTCCAGTTCCTGAGTTCTTCATAACTAAGGTAGGTTCTTCAAATAACCATGGCATTTGTGATGTGAGATGGGGACAATGTGATTGAATCCTTTGCTGAATGGTGCAACTAGCAAAATCTTCAGTCACTTTGTTGTAGATGGCATTTACTTGAGGAAGGTCACCTTTTTCTTGTCTTTCTTTTATTACTGGCTTTGACCTTACTGGTCATGATTTCCAAAGAGAAGTCCTGTGTTCCAGATGATCAGAGAATTGCATATTTAATAATCATTTGTAATGCTCTCTCACTTCTAGCTTTTTCAGTCACTGCTGAGATAAGTTGCAATCACAAACTGATAAGTGACATTCCTTGGGTGAAATGAACCAGAGATAAGCTGGCTCACCGGAGAGTTTGGTGAACCCACTTGCAAATGCAGCTGTTATGTCATGCTTCCCAGGAGCATCTCCATACAGATGTAATTCTAAAATACAGAAATGCAAGAAAAAAAAAGTTTTAGGAACAGTGTTAATGTTTATTAGAGCTCATTTATAAGAAAAACAAGAGTCATAACCATATTCTTGTTGTGTTTATCTTAGCTGCTGATATACTGAAACTTACTGCAAGCTCTTTATCCAGCCAGCCCAGTTCTTATTCCACATTTCAGATGTCTTCAGCTTCCCTGTTCTTTGACACTGGTTCTCCACATTTCAGGCTCTCTTCCATTTGCATCTGATATAATTATCACTGTCTTGTACTTTTATTTCCATGTTTTGTCTTGTCTCCTCATTGATCTGTTATTTTTCTGGATTCCTGCATACCCTGTGTAAATTCTGCTTGCTCAGGGGTAATGAGGTCAGTATCACCTGAGAACCTGAAGCTGTTTACCATCATGCTGGGGCACGGTTTCTCCCTTTCAAATCTGTTTGAAACTTTTTATTGCTTCTAGTGTTGGCTTGAAAACTTTGAAAAGAGCATGCATTCTTGTCTAGCCCTTTTTCAGCCAGAGCCATGCTGCGTATTTCTTGTGTATTTCATGGCATTCGTTATTTTCTCTGGGTGTTTTATTCTGTATTATTGGGGTCTTGCCAGGTCTGGCATTCTTCAAAACTGTCATTTCTCAGTCTGCCAAGAATGTAAGATCTAGGCAACCAGAGACCTGCAATAGCAGGACCAACTTCTGAGGTTAGTGGTGAGTGACATAAGGCTTTGGTGACTGTTTATCATGAAAAGTGTAAAAATGTTGGACGTAATACAACATTGGAAACTCACATGTATTAGCCTAATCTGAGTCCTAGTTCCATTTTGTTTACATATAACAATAGTATCTATAATAGATTTCAGTGTTACTTGTGAGGTAGCTCATGTAGAGCAGAATTCACTGTGGTAGCAGATTCTGAAGGAAGGACCAGGTCTTGAAAGGACTTCAAGTGTAGTAAGAAAACACAACAAAGTAAATTAGTGCCTTCCTGGATGACTCCGTGAGTGTCCACCTCTGATTTGTAAGAAAAAGAAAGCCTTTTGGGAGGAGGAAGGGAGAAGAGAAATGCCACCTTTATAACAACTGTTAGAGGATTTGGAACTCTTCCAGGGGAAGATACTTTGCCTTTTAAATTTATGGGTTTTGCCTTCTCAGGATGAGTAAAAGCAACTGTGTCACCCTCTCATATTTCCCTTTGTGGTTGCTTCAAACCATCTTTCTCACAGAATTAAAAATTCTGTTTGAACTGAAGGTTTGGTCATTATTTGGACATTAATGAGCTTTTAGGAAAGGAGTAGGACTGGACCAGTGTATTAAACCAGTCAGTATGACCTATTTTTTATCAATGGAGAAATGCCTCTTTTGAAAACTTGAGTTTACAAAATAGTTTTGAGATTAATTTTGATTCCCTAAAGTGAAATTGGGGAATAATATCAGTGTTTCAGCTTGTCAAAGCAGAAAGCAAGCAGAGTTCCAGCACAGCAGCACTCGGTCCCTGGTGGGTATATCTTTATGTTCCTTTAACTCTGAGAGTATTCTTTTGCTTCATTAGCTGCTGGAATTTATGTTCTTTCACAGATCAAAACTAGAGGAAAGATTTTGTAAAAAGCCATAGACTTTTACAAGCAATATTCTTGACCAAACTCACCTGCCCTTCTGCTTTCAGCTGTTCTTCCAAGACATAACATTTAAAAATGCCCAGCTCCACATGCCTTCTTACACATAGGTTTATGGTCACATGCTTGTTTTAAGTCATTATCAGAGACATTATTCACTGCTGTATGAAAGCTGTTTAAAAACTACCTGCTAACAATTTCAACATAAACATTTTCAGAGAATATATGCACCACCAAACTGGCATGTATAAAATTACCATGTAAAATGGTAAACTCTTTTTGCCTTACTGAGTGCCTTGGAAAGTTAGATATAAAGGCTTAATTATTTTCCAAAGTAATTCAGTGGTGGTTTTGGATCATAATGGAAAAGAGATAAGCTGAAATGATAGAGAATATTCTCTTATAAAGTTGTTAGAGATCTTAAAGTACACTTCTTTCTTCCAAAGGTTTGCTTAGAAATTAGTGACTTACTATTAGGAAAAAAGCCCAAACCCTGATAATATTGGCTGTATAACTATAGCAAAACAGGGAATCCAGTTTATTTGTAGGATGTAGGCACACAAACTAATTGAAGGCTGCAGAAAACACTGGTTGCTAAGCATTGGAAATGTAATTGACATAATTAAGAATTCCCAACTTTGATTATTTTATCTGACTCAACATCAGCTATTCAGCATGTTGATAAAAATTGTGAATAAATATTTATATAATTGTGTATGCAAATACTAGAAAACCTGTGGGCAATTAACACTTTGTTTATTCTCTGTGTCCAGTATTCATGTACATTTATACCTTCTTAATATGGCAAGACAAGATGCCCTCCTGCAGTGCCAAGTAACATCTGGTCTCTGCCTTCACTTTCAGAATTTAAATCCTTTCAGGGCTTCTGGGTAGGTGGGAGGTACTGAAAATTGAGCTGAATTTTTAATAGGAGTGGTTTTTTTAAATGCATGATACAGATGGGTGTATAAAGAAAATTGATGTATAGTAAAACTTCAGGCAGGTGAATAAATATTTCTCTACACAGTCAGAGACAATGCGGACAGCACTGGGTTTAAATTCCACCAACTTTCAATTTTGAGCTGTATCACATACCTTTTTAATGATTTGCTTCGACACAGAATTTCACAAGCACCAAGTTATCTACATGTTCAAGTTACTCCAAAGTTTCAGCTCCTATTTTGCAGTTTTTCATCTGTATGGAAAGGGAGTAGCACCCCTCTGCCTTGTAGAGTACTGTAGGAGTTTGAGAGCCAGTTAGATACTCTTAGACTGAGCTGTAAAATTACCAAGGACAGCCTAGGCAGGGGGAAGAGGGAGAGACATTTATGACTGCTAAGTGCCTACTTTTTCTTACTAGCTACTTGAATAAGTGTCAAATGGCGACCAAAATAGGAGGTAGGATCAGAGTAATGTGCTGGGTATGACTGGGGTAGAGTTAATTTTCTTCACACAAACATAGGCTGGGAATGGCTGCTGTGGCATTACACCCTGCTGGGAATCCCCAGGCCTGCAGTGAGGATGACTGCACCTGCACTCCCCTGATGCAATGTCTGCTGTTAAGCTGAAGGTCCTGATTTGTCTTTCCTCTTTGCAGGTATTTTTATGGTGCTTTCTCTCCTGTCGATCGTTTACGGCGCCTTACGCTGCAACATCCTGGCTATTAAAATAAAGTATGATGATTATGATATCCACGTGAAACCTGCTGCCTACCTCTGCATATTCATGTGGAGGAGCTTTGAGATTGCCACACGGGTCACGGTGCTGGTGCTTTTTGGTTCAGTCCTTCCAATCTGGGTTTTCGTCATCGTGCTACTGAATTTCTTGGGTTTCTTCTTCTACCCGTGGATTCTCTTCTGGCTTAGCAAGTCACCGTTTCCTGAGAACATAGAGAAGGAATTGAGCAGGCTGGGCACTACCATCGTCCTGTGCCTTCTCACATTCCTGTACGCTGGCATTAACATGTTCTGCTGGTCAGCAGCACAGGTGGAGCTCAGTGACCCTGACTTGATTAGCAAATCCCAAAACTGGTACCGGATGACCGTGTACTACATCGTGCGGCTGATGGAGAACGCCTTCCTCCTGCTGATGTGGTACATTTACAGAACAGACTTCTACCTGTATGTCTGTGCCCCAATGTTGTTCCTGCAGCTCCTGATAGGTTACTGCATGGGCATCTTCTTCATGTTGGTGTTCTACCAGTTCTGTCACCCCTGCAAAAAGCTTTTCTCCTCCAGCATTACTGAAGCTTTGCTGTCCTGTTTCAAGATCCTCTACTTCATTTGCCAGCATGACAAATCCACTCTATTGAAAAGCAAGGTGGTGATGAAATCTCCTGAAAATACTGATGGAGCACAGGACAGTAGCAAGACAATAGATTCTCAAAACAGGAGTATTCATCAAAGTGTTTCTTCCAATGCCTAGTACAACTGGAAGCAAGTAGGTGCCTTTGGAAGGTGGCAGATCACCTGCTGGGAACATTGTGTATCTTAGGCATTGTGTCTTGTGGGTAGGATTTCTTTCTTGCAGGTGTAGCACTGCATGATGGCTGACATGCCTGTTTTTGTGGAGAACAGTGTATGAGTATTTGTGTCTGTGTGTGTTTGTGTATGGAGAGCAATCGTCGTTCGTAGACTTCTATTTCAGAGCCTTTTTGCACACAGGTTTATTGTCACATGCTTATTTTAAGTCATTATTGGAGGCATTATTGAGAAATTGTCCTGATACTCATCTTACCCAGGAAGTCTGAGGATGGAAAGCAATGAATTTTATTTCAGATAGCATGTCCCATGGCATGCCACGGAAACAGAGCTTAGACCTGGACTGTGTATGGACTGTAGCTGTGGTCTGCTTTGATCAAATTGTAGACTATTTTACACTCTAATCAGTGTAATAAGATAATATTTCTCTCAGTAGTAGAAGAATTGGACTTTCACAATGCACTGTAGGCTGGGTTGCCATGAAACAGCCAATTAGCCAGCACTGACACGGAAATGTGACTGAGGATGGACAGAAGGGTTATTGGCTTTGCACTGTTTCACCCTTCATGTTTACTGCTTGTTAGTAAGGGAATTAAATTTAACACATTAATTGCGATGTTCTGGAATAGCTCATTTTTCTTTCATTATCATTTCTTTAATATTTTGTGATGTTCTGGTGTCAGGGTGATATTCACTTTGTGTAAATGTCTGGAGGCTGACCAGACAGTGTGTACCAGTCATGTAGATGCTCTCCAGTGCACATCTCCTGAGGGTGACTCACCCCACCTCAAAATGTGGGTGATAGGAATCACTCTCTGGAGACCTGTTACTCAGTGTTAACCAGATGCCTTCACAATTAGTTCTGACTATCCATCTTCCTTTTAGATGGCTGAAGTTAGAGAGATGAGCACTACCCTGATAGTCAGGGGTTTGGTAGTGCATCAAGTAGGCAGCTCATTGACTTTTTGTACAGGGATAGAAGACACTGGTTCTTTCTTTTTGAGCTGTGATTTTTTATGATTAGTTTAATATCATTAATTCAAAACCCTCTGACTTCTTTACCTCAGAAGTATCACAATCCTGAAGTGTGAAAGAGAAAATGGAAGTCATTGACTCTTGGTTCTCAGCAATACATCACCACAAATAAAAGTGTTTCAGTATTTTGCAAGTTTCTGAGAAAGCTTTAGCAGATGAGCACCCAAGAATTTAGAGAAAATACACAAACCCATATGTATTTTCACAAATTAAGTGGAAGCTTTTTGCACTTTGTTTGCTTAGCACCTTCCTAACATTTCTTTTGAGTGTTACACTTTGTGGCTGCTCATGGAAACAAATAATTGATGACCCAAAGCATCTCCCAGTGTCTGAAGCTTACCCTCCATTGTGTCATCATGAAGGATATGAAGCTCTTAATAGGGATGACATCATCATAATTGTTTTAGAAGTGTCTCAAACTCAGGTCTGGGGTCATTTATAATGAAATATGTCACCTGCAGTGCTGCAAAGACATAACCAGGTTTTATTTTTTTATTTATGGCAGTATAAATGATGTCTTCATATTTCAGTTTTATTATGGAGTTATGTTTTCATTTTGCTTAGTATGTGTCTATGTATGGTATGTGTATGTAAATGTCATTAAATTATTGGTGGGTGATAATGGGATTTTGGCTTGATTTTGCCATGGGAATGTACCTTATATCTGGGAAAGACACCAAACACCTCCATTCTAATTTCTCTGAGGAGAATAGAATAGTGAAGTGACTCCTTTAAGACACGACTGTGTTTCTCTCTACCTTTGTATGTAAAAATACAATATAGTATTTATCTTTGCTTTTCTAGATGTAAAAGACTATTGCTTTTTCTTTTTCAGTAGTGAGTCAAAGGAGCAAGGGAAAATGTAACACTTTCTTGCAAAGCTGTAGAGTTCAGCCCATTAGCTCAAATTTTCTGATGTTCTAAGCCAAAACTGAGTATTCGTCTTTAGCTGGACACTCATCAATATCAATAATCAGGGAATTACAGTGGCTGCCTATCTGAAATGTACCCAGATCTGAAATGTTAGTCGTTGGAGGGAAATTTTAAAAGTAACTTTATATGTAGAAGTAGTTGATATCTAAAGAGAGAGCTTAAAGTGAAGTTTGGACACTGTTAGTGGTGGTGCAATTATGATTGTGCCATTTGGAAACAGTGAAAGCTTCACAAACCTCAGCCAGTCTGGTGCTGCTGAGAAATGTTGGTGCTGCAGTGAAGTCAAATATAGGGGAGTTACAGAGCCAGGAGCCCAGGGTGAATACACAGTGAGTACCACTAAACCTCACAAACCACTGTATAAGCATATTTAGAGTGTGTGCCATATTCTTATTTTTATACCAGTCTCCTGAAGTGCATGCATTGGGAGCTAAATATTTAAATCACTGTAACGAGAGGAAAAAAAATAGTTTATATAGATTCTAATATTGTCCTATGGTTTGTCCTTAGTTGTGCAGAATAACCAAATACATTTGAAACACTCCACCAGCACGAGGGGCTGTTGTCTGGTGTCACCATGGCCCGGGGTGGAGCCCAGCTGACAGCCTGGCTGCTCTGAGGGGTTTATCCAGCTGTGCTGCCACTGCTGGCAGAAAGGTGCAGGGGGGCAGTCATAGAGACAACGATATTGTGTTAGACCAGGGCTTTAAGGGAGCAGCTGATTTTTCTGCAGTGTGCTGTACAGCTGGGAGAGGCAGTTTTTCTCCAGATAATGACAGTCTGGAGGGTGTTGTTACCAGTACACCCAGGGGCTGTGTGGGGAGGACAGTATGAATACAGTCTGTCTGTGTATGAATGAGTGATCTCTTGCTGCAAGTTCACTGTGCTTTTACTCTCCTCCATGAATGTTAGAGGGGTCCGTGTGTTCCATGAAAGGGTTTAGGGCTTCTTCTGAAAACTGTACTCTTTTGAGTAGTCTTGAGTCACACAAAGGATAGCTCAGCTAGGGTTATTTGTGTGTATGAGTATGCAAGATCTGACACATGCGTTTTCTTTTATACTTGTAAAACAATACAAATTAAATCATTGAAACTATCCTTCAAGTTGTGTTGGTATCAGTTCTTAGTGTGCTGCTTTCTAGAAATCCAAGTAAAGATAACAGAGCATGCTGTCATCTGTCACCACGCAGCAGCAGAAATATTTTCAAGAAGACCTGACAGAAGAATTAATCTGTGATTGATTTAGGAGCTCTTTATCCCCAGATTTCCATTGCTGTTTAGCAGAACATTTTGTAAGAGGGGAGCAGTTTAAGAGACCAGAGCTGTATGGAACAAGATTATATGTTACTCATTGTCGGTGTGAGAATATTTACTGGTTTACATGGAGAATTGGGAGGAAATTGTTATCTTATAAAGAATATTTTAACTTATTTTCTGCACACTTGTTTCACACTCATCTGGATTTACTGTATACTTATATCTGTCTCTGGGAGTATCTAGTAAAATCAGCACTGAAGATTTTGTGGATGGATAGGAATGCACAAAAACTTTGCAACACATGTAAATGTTTCTAAATTTAAATAGATAAAATAGACACACACTTTTTAAATATGGGTGTAAATGGATACATTGCAACAAGTTGTAATATGCATCGCTTACATGAGCGTTGAGAAAAGATTTTAGAAGTCCTGGTGGGGATTTTCACTTTTGTCTGCTAGAAAGAGCTGCACTCCTTAGTGTAGAATTTGTGGATACTTGGGAGTGCTAAAATGTAATTTTAGTTTAATTTTTTTTTTTTATTTATAAGTAGCTCCTTTATTTTTCCCCATAGTAGCTGATAATACCTAGCCTAAAACAATGAACCATTTTCTACCACTTTTTTACCTATTTGAAGGCCTTATGTAGCAAAGAAAACAGGAGTTTGAACAACATCAGTTGTTCACCAGCCAGACATAGTACTTAAAATCTTGTATTTTAAAATGGAATTGTAGTGAATGCCTCTACTCACTCAGGAATCATCACAGAAACATGAACTTACAGTTCATGTAAGGCAGAGATGGTAAGTTTGATTTACCAGAGACAGAAGACTTGAAAATCAAGATGTATTAAAGATTATGTAATTTCCTACTGACCAAGAAAAAATGTGTGATAAAACTGTTAGGTCTTGAGATCACCCCAAAATTAGACTAAGAATGAAAGGTAAGTGTTTCAAAATGACAATATGACAGCTTACTGAATCTCTGCCCTGAATGAACAATTTCATATCCTGGAAAAAGAAGGACAGCTTTATCCCTTTTACTTTTATTATTATTCATATTTTTTTTTAATTACATGCAGTTACAAGTAAAACATCTTGCCACTGAAATAAAGTTTTATGGAAATGATGAATTTCTGTATTCAGGTGCAAAAATTTTGCCTTTCAGGTGGGAAATTCAGATGTGAATGATCTGTGTTTAAAGGCAGACTAGCATTAATGGGAAAGCACACCTAAGCAGAGGATGGATGCTAATTTGTCGGATGTTGCTTACTGAGATCCTTCTGGAATAACACCACAGTTGTAACTTTTTGACCCTGAAGGTGAGACCTGATTGATTTAATGAACTAGAAACAGCCTGTCTTAAATAGGGTATGTGCCTTCATGTTCATAATTGCTGAAATTCCTATTTTGACAGAGCACACAAAATGACAGCAGATAAATGTTACATATTTTAACTTCAGAAATGTCTCTCATCAGCTACTTGGTTCATCTGATTAATGTGCCCTGTCAGTACAGAGCTTTAATCAGCCACAGACACTTTCTGGAAAATGATCAGGAGCAGATTTAGATGGAGAGTGATGCCATAAGTAGTCAAGGTGAAGATTAATTCACATCTGCCTTCTAGAGTGGGAAGTAAATGTCCAAAACAATAGCACAGCACCTTACAGACAAAGTGCCAGCATTGCATTTTGTTGTGTTTATACATGGATTTGCAGTTCTTGAAAATGGAGTAAGTTGTGTGCTGGACTTGACAGCAGATGGAAGAGAGGTGCTCTTGATTGCTTCAGTTCTGCCACCACTAGCCCTCACAGCTCCAGTTACATCCTTCAGAATTTGTGTCCTGGCTACTCCTCCTCCCTCTCTGCTGCTTCATGGGGGTCATTTTAAATAGAAATCGAGAAACAAGGCACCATGAGGTGCTCAGACAGATTTTTCAGTAGGGCTGCACTTTTGGAGCTGAAGATGCCTGGCAATGAAAAGGGCTGAACTCATGGAATGCATCAGTACTTCATTGCCATTTTAAATATTTTAATAATGATGGGAAGTGGAGTAACTCAAAAGCATCCATGTGTCCTTTTCAAAGAAATAAATTAGGGGGGAAAATGGGATTTTCTAAAAGAAGTAGCTTCAACTTTGGAGCTACAAGGAAAGTAAGAGAGCCCACAAAAGCACAATAATTAGGTGTTTAAGCTTTTTTATTTCATTGTGTTTATTGTGGTCTTCCCTGTCCTTCTTTTTTTTTAAGCCACAAGAAAAAAAAATACCAAATAGAAGAAAGAGAAATATTTTATGAAAGAAAAAAAAAAGTCACTACAAATCTATGGAAATGTGAGTGGCAACTCACAAACATGTTGCATTGAGGGTAAGCCTAGATTTCTCCACTGATGCTCTTGGAGAGGCTTAGTGAAAACCCCATAAAGAAATGCAGCTATAGTGAGGGAGAAACTGTGAAGGTCATCCTGATCTAGGACATAGCATCATGTTAAAAAAGTCAGTATCTATCTTTTTTGTTTGACTACTTTAATACCAGCAGTGTTATTTGTATGTATATGTATTTGTATATTTGTAATACATAGAAATATAGAAATATGTAATTAATTATATGTATATTTTATGTATGATATGTATTATAGTACACACATTAGTCTGATTCTGCATCTGAGCACAAATAGGCAATTTCAGTGCTAATGATCAGAACAGAAATGTTACCACTGACATCTTATGTGCAGTTTGCTTACATAATTCCACCTTCCTTATTCATGGGAAGAAAAATAGACTGTGCAATATGTCAAAAAGCTTTTTAAACCACAAAGTAGCTGGGTGGTTCCTGCTTTGATCTTATTTTCTTCATCAGCTGACAAGTTGTCATGCACTGAAAAAACCTGTCTGTTCTTTACAGAAAGATGAAAGATAATTGATTGGAGAAACCTGGGACACTGCCTGTGCTAAGCCTTGTTCATGATGATTTGGCTGTGTGGATCAGAAATGAACCAAGCTTCCTCTGATTCAGAGGAGAGGGAAAGGGAAAACTTTGCAGGAGACATGTTATCAGGTGGGAACAGGCAAGGAAAGTAATAAGTGAAAAATTACTTCTGCCTAGCCATGAAAAATGAGCCTCAGCAAGGATGTTGGTGTTGTGCCATGAGGATTGATGGTAGAGCAAATTCAGGGAAGGCTGCAGAGTATGGTAGCATTAACTCATCAGACAACTCAAATGTCAGTGACAGCTGACTTTTCACCATAATTTACCATCAGCCCAAAATGCAATGGAAGCCCCCGAGGGCACCAAGCAGAAATCCATTAGCCATCGACTATCAATCACTTGCCCTGTAGTGTCCTTTAGCAGTCAAGGGCTTATGTGTTTAAGCTGCTATCTTAATAACCCATACATCACTGTTCTTCCCAGGGCACAGCAGCTAGTGAGAAGTTGTCTCTTCAAGCAAGAAAAAAAAAAAAAATCACTAGGGAAAGAGAAGTTTTACTAGTGGGAGATCTAAAACTAGAAACAACAAACTGTTTACAGTTTTAAGTGCATCACTCATTCAAAAGAAGTTCTAGTGTAATAGAAAACGAAATTAAATTTTTAGCATGTGTAGGAGTATATTTGTACGGGGAGAAAAAATACTGACACAGGATTGGAGTATGATTTGACAGACTCTCCTTGCCAGGTAGCAGAAGTCTCAGTGAGATGACGTATCCTTTGATGCAAAAGAAAGTGTCATAAATCACTGTAATTATCATCAACAGATCTGATTTTGGTCAAGGTGGACACAGCTCCTCAAGTTTTGGCACAAAACTGTGTAAGAGAATCTCTAAATCCATCTGAGAAGAGCATGAGGTTTGTCCAGCCTGTTGCTGCTTCCATGAAAACCTGAGCAGTGAAAATAGCAGAATATGATTAAACCATCAAAACTTTAGGAGTCATAAACACAAGAAAGCAAATGAAAAAATAACGTAGAAATTGTAGTCGCTAATCTAACCTACTCATTGAATTTATGTTTTTCATAGTGATTTCTCTGGAAGTGCTAAAAACGGGTGCCAGGAGGGAGAGGGTTGAATGTATGAATAAACTGTTGTAAACAATCTTGCAACAAGGAGGCTTTAATAACGACTCATCCAGTGGTAATTTAACCTGGAAGAAATTCACCCCAGTTTGAAGCCCAAGTTATGTGACACTTGTGTCATCACTGAGTTTCCCAAAGAGGTGGATGGATGCTTCCAAACTTCTCTTGAGTGTAACTTAAGCTAGATAGGGGTTTATGAGATAGTCTTAGGCAAATGTCCAAATTATCAGGGAAAATCCAGAAGTAAAAAAGTTTTATCAAGATAAATGTGTGCAGGGAAGGAGTGAAGGGAAACATAAATCCAGCAATTGTGTGGCTGGAGGAGTGTAATTCTATAATAAGAGTCAATTTAGGTGTGATTTAGCAGCATATAGGCTTCATGCTGAATCTTGGCACAGGCATGAAGTCTCTTTAGCAATCTAGCTGAAGGATAATTTTAAAGCAAAAGCCTCTTCCTTGATGCCATAATTTATTGTATCATGTTGTCTTGGTTAGACACATCCATTAAACATGACATAATTCCTTAGTGTTTTCTCTATTGATATTTCTGAAAATGAACATAAAACCAAGGCCGTGCCTGTCAGGTGTGGACAGTCATCTGCTGACAGAGCTGGGTCACCTCCTCACTGAGGATTGGGAGGAAGAAAAATCAGCAAAAGAATTATCACAACACTCTTGTATCTCACAAGACAAACTGCAGTACTGAAATGTCCCCCTATGTTGCAGAGTTTGGGCCCTGAGGTGTTCCTACCTGGGGGCTGTTCCTGGGCGTGAAGGGGGATGCTGGAATACTTCTGGGGATATGGAGTTACACTGCTACTGTGGGCATGAGCTACCACAGCACAGCTCTAGCAGGCTGGAGGGCACCTCCTTTATTTCTGGTTGTGGGATGGGGATACAAACGTGTCAGGAGTAATACAGCTTCAGCAGATCCTATTAGGAAGAACAGAAGTGAGCTAATGATCTCTGGAAGTCCTTTCCCAGACTGTGATCAGGAGCTGCTAATTAGAAATGGGCTTTGACAGCAGTGCTGAAAGAGAGAGGGAAAAGCAAGAAAGTGGTTTTGAACAGGAATGCAGCAGGAAAGGAGAAACGAGGGCAGGTGCACACGGAGGGAAGGTCTGGGATGGACTGAGCAGGATTCCAGCCCCTTCCCCCGCCAGCGGTGCGGGGCCGGCGCTGCCAGCGGGTGGCACCGCGGGGCTGCTGAAACACCGACCCGGGCGAGACGGGCACACGAGAGACTGCCGTCCCTCTTCTCACATCTTTCGAGATGTTTTCTCGAGCGGGAAATAGCTGGTAGAGTCCGTCTCTCCAGGCAGAGAAAAGTTACTCTGGGCTACCACCAGCGCGTGTAAATGAAGTGGATCTGCAGTCCCGGGAAGAGAAGTCTCGCAAATAGAGGATGGTTGTGTTCCAGACCCACATTAGCAGATCATAAAGCTGGTACCTTGCCCAAAGGATGCCTTTGGGACACCCTCTTCCTCAGTCTTGTGCAAAGAAAGGCAGGTTAATTTTACCTCTGCCTTTTTACATAGGTTATGCTGTCTCAGCTTTAGTCCAGCTCTTCCTGGAAGCTACTTACTGCTTAATGAGATGAAATTTCTGGCTGTACTTAGGATATGTTGCTGGTGGTGTCTCTTCCTTCCAATAGCACAGAAGTGTGCAGCCATTCTGGCCCATCTTGCAGTGGTGCTGCTGCTTGACTTCAAGCCAAGATTGGTGTGGCAGACAGCAGTTGGATCAGACATGGATTTTTTTAGTACGGCATATGGGTCTCTCATGATGACTGCAAAAGACAGTGTGGGGAAATACTGGAGCAGGGAATTACACTGAGTTATAGTGTAAAGCAAGGATCTAGAAGGATCTGCCAGTCCTTATTGGAGTCTCATCGACATGCTTGTCCCTGGCTCATATCTCTCTCCTTTTCTGCTCTCTCAGCTTGGAATCATTTATTTTGTAAACAGAAGAAAGAGCAGAAGTTTCAGACTATGCCATTCCCTGGAGTGAGGGCAAGCACAACAGAGTGAGTGCCTCAGGCTGCTTGTGAAGAGTCTTTTCAGGGATGACAGCTTGACAAGTCCCTTGTTTGCTTCTTCCTCTTTGGTATAGATTCAAGGGAAGGTTGATAAACAGTGATTGCACAGCATTCAAAATAAAGACTTTAGGCTAAAAAATGAAAAGAGGTTAATCAAGGTCTCTACGTGGCTTTCCCACTCCTGCATGAGAGGACCTGGATCTCTCACTCTCACATCTTCTTCACATCACTCTCATTTTGGGGAGCGTGCAGAATTTTTCATTGTCCCTTTTAGGGACACGTGTGAAAGAAATGCCTAGGCCTATGCAAACACCTGACAAGAAATTTGTGCAGTAATACACAGACCATTCTTGTGCAGAGCAGGAGAGGAGCTAAATTAATTCCTAAGCAATGAGGTAAAATTACTGTGAGGAAAGGAAGAACCCTGAGACATGAATACTTTTACAATACAGTCATTCTGCAAAAGGATCAGCATTCACTGAATTTTCAGCATAAACTACGAAAAATTCTCTGTGTAATCAAGTAGCTTGAAATAAATTTTCTAAACAGAGTGAGAAAGGTTTTTTTTCCATACTTCAGTTTTATACTCCTACGTAATTAATACACAGCTGACAAAGTTGTTTTTTCTTGTACAGGATGCATTTTCCAAATTAGTACAAAGTATAAGACATTCAGGCTTTTGTAATAGCAAAAATGTTTCATTCATTTAGAAAGTGAAACTATCAGAATGAAATCAGGGTGATGTGTGGGTGGTATGGTTTTGGTACCATTTCTACTTGAATTTGTCACTTGCAGCAACAGGTGAAGTTTGCTGTGGTTGTGTCACTTTCAGAGTTAACATAAAACTCATAAGCATCAGGGAGAACCAGAACAGGCTGGGGAAGGGCCCAGCACCTCTGCCCTTTCTTTCAAGTTCAGGCAGTGAGATCAGCTACTGCATTTAATAATTGCTAGGCTGAAGGCAGCTGAGATATACTCTGTTTCATGGTCTGTATTCAGACTGTCAAAAGGACCTCAGACTTTGCAACTGTTGTGACTGATCCAAGATCAGCTCCTTCTGGGTTTGTAGCCTGCCAGAAACCTCCTGAGCCAATAAATCCATTTTTCAGGGGCTGTGTTGCCTGAGGAGCTTCCAGGCTGAAGCTTCAGCTGCTGAAGCTCAGAGCATCCTGGATATCTGCACTGGCTCACCCCAGAGAAGGCACAACTTACCCTGAGCTAGGGGGAAGAAAAAGGCAGAAAAGGACCATTCCCAGTCAGGGAGAGAAGGCTTGTCTTCACTGCAAGAATGGATATCCACAAATCAGAACTGTCCCCCTCCTTTCCTCCCCTAGCCACTCCAACTGTTTAACTTCCAGAGGCTGCCTCTATAAACAAAAATATGGGCATCAGAGCTCTGATGACATCCAGCACCCCTGGAAGCATCCCTGAAAGCATCCAAGACTGTGTGGGGCCCTGAGCTACCTGAGTTAGTGGGTGGTCTCCCTGCCCGTGGCAGAGGGTTGGAAGTAGATGATCTTTAAAGTTCATTCCAACTCAACCATTCTATCATTCTATAATTCTGTGATCCATTTGGCATGGCCATCAAAGGAGATTCTGTGAGACACAAAACCATGAAAAAAAAGCCTATTCAGTGACATATGTCCTCAGTTTTGGCCAGAACAGAGAGGAATTTTGGAAGAAATTTTGTGAGATTTGAATGTACCAGACAAAGAGGAATGTTAGATTACACTTTGAACATTGAATTACTTGAAGAGAAATAGTACTAGGGATTATTTATCAACAATGATCAGCATGAACTGCATCTAAGTCCTGAGATGATTAAAAAAGGCAGAGGTAACTCTTCTGTGCTTGCTATGTTACACTTCACCATTAAACGTTATATAAAGAGGCAATACATTTTTTAGCAGAAAACCTGACCAGTTGTATAATTTATTCCATCCTTTGTATCACAATGAAAAAGTCTGTTTCAACAGTTTATGTGTATTTGAGTTATGAAACATTAAATGCATAGATGTTAGAAACATACTTAAAACAGAA
Source organism: Certhia americana (assembly GCA_018697195.1). Classification (NCBI taxonomy): domain Eukaryota; kingdom Metazoa; phylum Chordata; class Aves; order Passeriformes; family Certhiidae; genus Certhia; species Certhia americana. Next base: position 108,296,329 of record CM031857.1, read on the forward strand.
CTGGGGTCATGATTAAATGGTTAACTTATTTCCCAAACGAATCAGAAAGGAAACAGGGTGCTGCAACCTTTTGCTCTCACTTCCTCATGAGAGAAGACGTAGAGGCTGTCCCAGAGAGAGCGGGGCTGTTGTGCACACGCATCTCAGGCAGCCATGGGGAACTGGGTGGAGAATGAAGGACTGTCCATCTTCGTCGTTGTAAGTACAATTTTTATGGTGATTTGTGTCTAGTGAAAAGTTCTATGGAAAGCTGTTCTGAGCAGTTCTCTCTGTGCCAGTGAATGATGCACCTGATTATGCTGAAACTGGGGCAGCAAATGCAGGGAAATGCTTCAAGGGAATAATTTTTAAGGAGCTCTCTGGTATTTCAGTTGCTGTAGGCTTCATTGTTGACTGAGAAATAATTGTGTATTAACTTTGCTTTGTTAGAAATACTTTGGTTAAGCAAAACAAATAACTTTAAAACTCAGCTATGTGCACTTAAACAGAAAAAACAATTAATCACCCTTTCTTGCACTTTCATGAACAGAAGTGGATGTAACTGAAAGCACGGTGTCTTGATGGTATGAAATATTTATTAATGTCAGAATCAAGAATTTAGAGCAGAGATTCATGAATTCTTCATTAAGACAACTAGTATTTGAATTGAATTTGTTTACAGTTTGCATAAATGGGCGGTGATTAATTTTGAGCAAGATTTAAAAGTATGGAAAATCCCAGCTGAGTTTACAAGTGCTAAAGAGTAAGCAGGGCAGTCCTCCTTGGAAAAAACTAAGTTTATATTCTAGTGTTGGGTTTTTTTTTATTTCACAGTTTGATACAAGGGCTACAGGTACACCTCTGTGCATATATTATGTAGATATACATATATGTATTAAAAACATATACAAAACCAAAATGTAAGAGCAGTTCAGGTATTGTGGCTACCTGTTCTTAGTAGATATAAATACCGAGAGGAAGAAAAAAATACATAGAATTTGCCTATTTGTGGTGACTGAAATATGAGCATCTTTATTCCAAGAAGTATTTCTACTCCTATGAGCAATCAGTAATTGTGTATGACCTTGTAATTTAGGAACATAGTCCCATAGCTGTGTCACTTGAGTGCTTTGAAAGGGAGTGACTGTGTTTGCTGTCACCTTCAGTGACTTGAGGAAGTTGAAACTGCCAAGAGGTGAATTCTGTCTTTTCTTTTGTTTTTTTTTTTTTTTTTCCACCAGAACTGAAATATTAAAAGCATTAAGTAAGAGACCTTTATTTTGCTCAGATAAGGAATTTGGGTTTTGTACATCAAAACTATAATAAGGTAATAGGGAAACTAACAGACATACTGATAAAGAAACCAGCTAAAAAGACAGATTACTGGAAACATTACCCAAGTGTTCTGCTTTGGCCTCTACGCCTTTACTGCACACTGAGCAGGCACAGGGTTGTCCACTGTTTGACAGAAACAAGACAGACACAATTCCTACTGATACACCTCAGCAAAAAAGAAGACACTTCCAGAGTGTGCCACCATCACTTTTAATAAATATCCAAAGCACTTACTCCTGAGATGAGCTTGGTGTTTTAATGAGGACTTGGGGATTTCCTATGTACTGCCTTACCCTAAGGGAAATCCCTTCATTTCCCAGTATTTATTTACATTTTCAAGATCTGAAATAATCCCAAGGTTTTTTTTTACAGTGTTATTTGAGCCAAAGAACTAGCAAAATGTATGGGTTAGGAGGGACATGGAACTGTAATGTCACCTTTTCTAGGGTTTCTCCCAGTTCTCAGACTTTCTCTCTGTTTTCATGCACCACTTAGTAAAACTACTTAGACTGAGTGCAGTGATACAGATTTGTTTCAATATGGGATGTAATCAGCCAACCAGCTCCAGGAGGGCAGATTTCCAGATTCATTATGATCTTTTTTGCCAGATGGACTTGTAGCTGCCTAAGAATTAATAACATGTCTTTCCCTAAAAAGCCTGCAGCTCAGGATGTGTAAGTGTGAGAAAATACTGCAGTACAGTTACAAAGGAAGCCTGGTTTGGGGTAGTCTGCATGCTATCAAAGAATAGCATGTGTTGAATATTCCCTGCTGGTTGATTTCAGACTGATTTCTTGAATTCAGCCATATGTGTAATTTAGTCCATCTAAATTTAGGTCTCAAGCTTCTTTGTCACAGCTTCCAAGTCTTTCTCTCACATAGGTTAATGTGTCTGTGAAACTGCCATTTGGTGGAGTCCCTAACTTTCAATGGTATTTGGAGATTTAACTGGACTCAGGATTAAACACCTGTAATATGACAGTCCTGATATAACAAACCCTAAACTCCTTGACCTATGAAAACATTTCAGTTGCACATTGCTGTGTTTTGTTCTATTGCCACTCCTGTACCCTGTGCTCACACATCCGACCCTATTTATACCAGAAAGATTTCTATTACCCCTGCTGAAAACTTTATACTCTGCAGTACAGCTCTCTGCACAAACAGGAGCACAGGGAAGTAACTGACTATCTGAACTGTGTAAATTCAGATGGATTATTTCTAACAATAAACTGTAAGCTTCCTGTTTAATTCTCTTTCAGCTTGTGTGGCTGGGCTTAAATGTCTTCCTCTTTTGGTGGTACTATCTTGTGTATGATGTCCCACCAAAATTCTTCTACACCAGAGTTCTCCTTGGCGTAAGTATAAGACATTATTATTTTTGCACAGACAGAGCACACAGCAGTTCTGAATAGTTTTAGTTGATCAAAACTGGATCTAGTTGCTGGAGCAGCAGGCTCATGTAGAAGTCACACACAAGCAGACAACTGAATGCAGATGTCCAGTCCTTCTGAACAGAAAGCAGGTACACAAAATAGAGAGATCCCATTCTAAAGATGTTTTCAGTAACTATTATGCTTCTGGTAATTAAATTAAGCATTAATTGTGGCAATTTAATTAAGCAAAAAATGAATAAAATAATGCCATTGAACCGTTGTGCAGTCATTTCCCCTTGCAATTATTTTTCAGAGCCTGAATAGTTTATAAAGATATTGGCTCTGAAAAACAATCATTGTTCATATATTCATCAAGAATGTGAGTGGTAGCCAGGTAGTGAAGTGATCCTGGATCCTGGGCTATTCCATGTAATCCAGCTGGTTAATGCAGCATTATGTGTCCTGCTACAAACTTGCTCCCAAAGCTACCATAAGTCATGACCAATTGACAGGGAAAATTAATTTGTTCACATGTTTTAAAACGCTGATCACAGACATAAAAATCAGCCTAAGCTTCAGATTACAGAGCACAGCATTTTGCCAAAGGTTTGCAAAGCCGTGGTTTAATTCTACAAAGCCTGAAATCCCATTCTGCATACAGCTTCTGGTCGGAGGATCAACTCCTGTCCTTTGCAATCATGGTGCAGTTGCCTTTGAAGTCACAGAGACTCATGCTTGGATAAGTAGAGCTCAGTGTAACCCCAAAACAGCTGTGGTCTAAAACCTAAAAGGAGCTCAATCCATGCAAAGAGAGCAAACATCTTCCCTTGTGTTTTTGATTAATATGGCCATTATTCCTCCATTTCAAACAGTTCAGAAATCTTAAATAATTCAGAGTGTAAAGACCAACATTAAGGAAACAGATTCTTAAAAGCTGAGACAACAAATTTCTTTAGACTCCTTTACTGACAGAGAACTTAAACCACTTCTCTTATAAGCTCTCTTATAAGCACCTACCATAACCCCCACCAACTGAAACCACAGACTCTTTACAGCCTTGGGACACAAATTTCTACTAATGGCTTAGATTTACACCTGTGTTTGACTGTTGAATGCCAGACGTGACAGGGAGCTTTATATACAACCATATTAATTCAAAACTGAAAAGAGGACGTGTCTGTCTGCAGGAGTGTGTTCTGCCTGCACATGTGTTTCTGACTTGATCAGAGCATGATTCCATTGAATGTTCATAGTGCAAATGAGAACTCTGGATCTCACACTCTTTACATGTTGTGATATAATACATAAATGAAATTTGTGCCTATCCATGCCCTGGATAATGTCTTAGATAATGCATTTAATAACAGCTTCTCTCTGATTACAGCGTGCTCTGGCTCTTGCAAGGGCCCCTGCAGCCTGCCTGAATTTCAATTGCATGCTGATTCTGCTGCCAGTATGTCGAAACCTGCTCTCCTTCCTCAGAGGATCAAGTGCGGTAAGATGAAGAAAGAATTTCAAAACTTATGAAAGATAATAACCTACACAGACTTGCAAATATACCAAGAAACTGTCCAAGTTCCCCAAATATACCATAATTTGAGGATGTCTTCTTACAAGAAGCAGATAAGCCTGGAGTTTTGCTATGAACAAGATGGAGGTCTACTGCCCATGGGTTATCTAGGATTCTAGCTTTGAGTTAGTCTCCTTTGAGTCCTCCCTTTTTAGCTGCCTCCTGGGCATGGTCCTGCCCTGGATGCAAAGTCCCTCTTTCGTCTGGCAGAAGTTGTTGGTGCTCACACAACCCACTGTTTGTCACTGATACTGCACCCCCTTAGAGAGGGAAATATTAGCCCCTGTCTGTCTTTGCATGCTCAGTCCTTAAGGTAAATGAAGTTTTTTATAGATTTTCAGAATGGGACTTTTTTTCAGCTGGCTCATAAATTATGTTCTTTCTTATCTGAATTGCATTTCCATCTCAGATGAAATAGATCACAGGCCTTTTGGCTTTTTCTAGCTCCCAAACACAGATGTTACACACAGCACTGAGGAACTGACACTAAGGAAAGGACAACTGATCCTAAGTGACACCTGGAGAGGCTTCCTATGATAGTACTGACTTTATCACACAGCCAAAATCTAGCTTTCTGGTTATTACAGCAGAAGTAATGAAGACAATGCAGGCCACGGTCTAGTGAAAAAGCAATATTCTTCTCAAGTTCATGGATTGTCCTTCCAAATATATAATGATTTCAGTCTTTTCCTACACTCCTTAAGATTCTAAGATGCCACAAAACAGACAGCCATACCCTCCATTCATGTAAAAGGAAAAAAGATAGTAAATAAACCTGTAGGGTTAAAGTTGTTATTCGCCTACCCTAAGGCAGATCAGCAAGTACAGCCAAAATGCACAGCTGACTCCTCTGGCTGCAGAAGTCAATAATAAACATAAATTTAGAAAGAATTAATGCTGCTATGGATGAGTGCAACTGGAAAATAGTGATGAGCTCTTTATCATATAAGGCATTTTTGAGATTGCACAGGTGAAAGCAAGATGGGCCAAGGTCTTCTGAGCTCAAAGCAGTCAAAGATCTGGGGATATATATGGAGACTACTGGAAGGCCAAAACCTGATTCCAGGTGTTAAGAATTTTATTCTGGCTGGGTCTTTGTGCTACTTGTCCTGAATTGTTCCCTTCTAGCATATATAACTTAACTTTTCTAACCAAGATCTTGGGAAAGCTGTACCTCTTGGTATTCAAGCTACAGAGTCAGTCCTTCTGCCTTGGGCATTGTGGTAGAGTCACTCAGGCTACACTCAGCATAAAAGTGACTGCCAGGCAAAGAGATACAGTTCCATTCCTGCTGGCAGCACACTCTCCTGCTGATAGCTGGGAATGAGGAAGCAAAGGGCTCTGAGGGTGAGCAAGGAGGCAGGGAGGGGCATGACTAGGACTCTTAGACAGCTGGTGTTTGTTTAGCATCAATTGCTTTTTGCAGAAACACTCAGGAAGGACATAACTTCAGATCTTAAGCAAAACACACACGGTCCTGTGAGCCACTGGCAGTGGAGCACTGTGGTGGCCTTAGCACAGGGGACAGCTGCTTATGCTTGTTGTGCTATTGTCCCTAATTAGCTATGCTCTGCAGGTAACAACAGTGAAGGTCTATAAGAAAAATCATTTAAATGTTGAATAACTTATTGGAAGAGTAGTATTCTTCCCAACAGCAATGCTATTGGTGTCAAGAAGAGGAAAGAATTGTTCAAACACAGCGTTCAATGGGAATGTACTGAAAAGTCCCTCTCCATCCTGCCACCCAGAAATCGCGTTACAAAATTATTTGGTTTTAATTAAAGGACAGCTGTGTTGTCTTTTGCATGCCCATCATTGCTGTAGTCACTGTTGTTATCAAGCCTCATGACTGAAGGCAGCTGGAGCCCTGTGCCATTGCCTGGCCTTCACTTCTTAAATCAAATGGCTTTTGTGAGGGAGCCAAGAACTGCCCCTTTATGCTACATTTTATTCTACAAATGTTTTGTATTGTCTCTCAATATAGGTGATACAAAAAGGCCAAATCTCTCCTGGTCATTATTATAGTCTGAAGTCATTGTGACAGCCCCAGAGTGTTTGCTTCTTGTGAGGAAATATTTGTGGTAGTTTGCATAGCGTTTTGTTCCCTTATCTGGTCAGCAAACACAATGCAAACATACAACCCATGACAATCATGCCTTCTACTGTGTGGAGACGGCAAACACCAATTTACAGGAACCTAAAGGCCTAGGAAAATTCCCAGTGATGGCAGCACGATTCAGATGGGGCCTGCTAGGAACCCATCATTGCTAGTAATGAAAATTTAATTCTGTTTTTCTTGAAAACCAATTTCTTTGGTTTGTATCTGCAGAGATTTTTGCTGTTTCCTTTTATGAAACTCCAAGACCAAGTTGTACATGAGTGTCTGGGAAGTACACCCAGTATTTTGGGGAAAGAATGCCTTCATATTACTGCCATAGATAATTAACATATTTGGTGTGGGAGCTCCCTGAGACAGTTACACCCAAACTTTGCAGCCTGTTTCAAGATCCTGAACCACAATAGGATCCTAGTGCTACCAAAGCAGTCACTTTGCCATGACAGACTGTGATCCCTCTTTTGTTTATAATGTGCAATTTAAGCAGGTAAGATGTATTCCTCTGTCCTACTGAATGTTAATTTTTTTCTCCTTATCAAATACTTTGTTTCAGTGGGATAGGTTAAAGCATAATCTGTAATTCCTCTTTTCTGAAAGACAGAAGGAAATATTCTTGTCTATATTTCAGAATTCTAAATCTTTCCTTGCAATGCCACCAAAGTGTTCAGGGCTTCTGTTTTTGTCCCTACATTTAAGAAGTGTGCATAGGCAACACAAAGAGTCTTCAAATACCTTTTTCTTTACACCCAAAGTGCTGCTCTACCCGTATCAGACGACAGCTGGACAGAAACCTCACCTTTCACAAAATGGTGGCCTGGATGATTGCCCTTCACACGGGTTGGTACCCTAATGTTTCTTTGTTTATTGCTCTCTTGTGTATTTTATGTGGTATTCAAGTTCTTAGGGATATGGGTAGAGACCATTTCATTAAATGAATGAAAGACCTGATTTCATTAAAGGAGTCAGTGTGTGCCAAGGCTTAAATCAGTTTCCAAATACATGCCAACTGTCAGAGAGCAAAAGATAAGAAAGAATACTTTTATTTTGAACTGTCAGTACCATTTATGATAGTTTTATAAAGGGTGTTTAGCAATGTCCCGAGAACCGGATACGCTGGATTTGGTTCTTGTTTAGACTTACTTCTTATCTGGCATGTCTGAAACAAATAATAGAAATTATTTTTAAAAATTATATCAAAAACTTGGACCTGTTTTGAAGGTAAATATGTATCTGTTTATAGGAGGTGGTTCAAATTTTGAAAAGCATTGTACAATTTTACCCCGCAAAAATATGTAGTGGAATTCATCCGAACACCTCAGCTGGTTTGGGGTTTTGGATGCATTCAGCCCAGTGAGAATACTACTAATGATTATTAGCAAAACTACAGAACAAAGGAGCACTAACAAATGTGACCCCAAAGAAATCCAGATTCACTTCTCGGCTCTTTTTAGAGGTCCTGGATGAGGATGATCCTGACAATTAGTTTAGGCCATTCCATCTTTCAGTATCCCTTATATTAGGGTACTACTGCTTGAATTGTTGAAAGCCTTTGTTGAACAAAAATACACTGGGAATTTCTCTTTACTTCTTTCCCTTCTCACCCAAAACCTGAAAAAATTTCGGTGGCAAAACTTAAACAGTAAAACACATCAGTGATCTGCAATTGTAATAAAGATGGCAAGAGCAGCAAAGCTCTTAAGTTCCAGTTGACAAATGTGACAAAGTTTCAAATGTTACCCAAAACCGCTGAGTACTTGTGGTCAATGCTGATGATTCCTTTCCTGTCACTCCTAGCAATTCACACCATTGCACACTTATTCAATGTCGAGTGGAGTGTGCAAGCCCGCGTAGAAGAGAAAGGCACTCTGGCAGCTGTGCTTTCTGGCCTTGGAGACAAACCAAATGAAAGCTATATCAACTTTTTCAGACAAACCGTTGCGGTAGGTGACATCAGATTCTGAAGGGTCATCATTACTTTTGTGTAAGTGGTCATATAAGATCATTTGAGTAGAGTGTCTGTTTCTCATCTGGGTTTGCAGAAAAACCTTGTAGAATCCATTCTTCTATATTTGCCAGTAGTATTGTTGCTGAGCTTTGGTAGTACTTTAAACTTTTTCACCTGAGGATTTCAAAGCAGTTTTAAAACATTATGTAAAAGCATACCCTGTAAAGCAGTGTTCTGACTTAGCCATGGCACTCAGAAAGAGGCACAGAAATCAAGGCAAAAGTTTTGAAGCTGGGTGGCTTAAGCTCTGGTCAGTGGGGAAAAAGGAAAGAAGGTACTTTCCTACTCCTCAGAAGAGCACTGAGCATCCAAACTCTGCATGAGTTATTAGACCCACAGCTGTGCAAAACCAGAGAAAGGAGAGTTTTAATTTAACTCGCAAAATACAGATATAGGACTCCAGCTCTTAACACCAGAGCTGTGCAAATGTATTCACATTCCCCAAACCAGTCCTGCTGAGCCATGGCAGAGTAAGAAAGCATGTTTGGTGTGTTAAATTCATGGAAAACCCTTTCTCTATTTCCAATTACCTTAGTAAAGGTATATCTGCAGTGCAACAAAAATGAAGTGGGATTTTGGCATCAGATGACTTCAAGACTTGTAAAGGGTTTTGTGAGTGGTGGTTCAACTGGCTCTGCTTTGGTGCAACCCCTTCCTTAGGCCAATGTGTGCAATTATTTCACAGAATCCCATTGGGGGCCTATATGTGGCTTTCACGTACTTGGCTGGCATCACTGGGGTTGTCATCACACTGGCCCTCATCCTCATCATCACCTCATCCACCAAAACCATCCGGAGGTCATATTTCGAAGTATTTTGGTACACCCACCATCTCTTTGTCATCTTCTTTATTGGCCTTGTAATCCACGGTGCTGGGTGAGTATTTGCACTTATCGCAAAATATCTGGGAACTACTGAATCTTCATTTAAAGCCCCCTTCACACATGAGTATAGGGACTTCTGTCACTGAGCAGCAGTTGTTTTGATGGCAGTGATGGGCCAATAGAGGCTCTGAGAGTCAAGAAGCTCTCACTGATATGTGCAATAAGCTGTCCACACTCAAGAGGTTTCATGTGGCTTTGGCATACTTAAGCTCACTGGCACTCAACTTCTGATATCTTAATTGCAAAGCTCATTTCCAAGGTTTCTATTTCTAATTGTTAATTTACCTTTCTCTCCTAAAAGCGATTGCATCACATGCATGCATGTAAGGAGATCTCAGTATAAAAGTTACAGAGAGTCTAGAATTTTATTGGATAATGAAAACTATAGTAATATAGATTTATGTTTCAGGCTTGGATGAACTTACAATATCAGCAGCATTTAAGGATAGATTTTTAGCTCTTTCAACTTAGAAATAGGCTTTTGCAAAGTTTTCCAACTTTCAAGTGCCAAATATCTTTTTTCTGCTGTTGTCCTATTCCAAGTCTTATGAAAGAGATGAAAAGCCAAATGAACTACATTAGCACTACAGAAACACAATTTTTGCACTTAGAAAAATGAACTTTAGATCCATTTTATAAACCAAAGAAGTGGTGAATAAAGAAAAAATCCCTCAAGTATCCAAGCTGTATTTCAATAGTTCATAATTGCACTACATTGCCCATTTTAAAGGAAATCCTACATGCAATAGAAAGTGTGTTTGTAAAATGCCCAGAAAAAACATCTATTCAAACCCACTTCCATACAGTCCATTAGTTCCATAAAAAAGACAGAAATGAAAGTAAAACAGGAAGAACAAAAATAGAAGGCAGATGGGAATCACCCCCAGCATATTTGTCCATTCCAACTTTCATAACAAGGAAACGGTTTGGACAAAACATTTGGGTAGAAAAGAACAAATGGTTCATATTTTCTGCAGCAAACATTGGATAGTTACTGACACAATGTCCAAACTTGCCAGCAGTTACTACACAGTGTTATCATAAAATAAGCATTGCCCTTTCTAGAGGTCAGTGGAGAGCATATGTTTTATAAAAGTTGAATTTTTTACTTCAATGTTCATTGTACTCCCACCATCTCAAATGTACTGGAATGAAAAGACAAGAGTTTGGGCAGCAGTGGTTGTCAGCAAAGTTGAGCTATCCTTTGGAAGCAGATAGAACATAGGAATATGCTCATCTGGAGAGGGAAGGATGCTTTCCAGCTGTGAACTCAGTGACCTCCCTTATTTGGGTTTAAAGGTGATAATGATATTTTGATTTCAGAGAAAATACACTAAGAAATATGAGACAGGATTGTTACACTCATGGAAGGCATCTCAAGTATGCAAATATGGATGTCATGGAATGAGTATGAACTGACAGTCTCAAAGCAACATGTTAGGAAGAGGCATAATTGCCAGTTTCTCTCAGGGAAACGTATATCTATAGAAACACACATCCTTGTATATGCAGAAAGCTGAATCAAAGGTTATTGATAGCATCAAAGGGGCAGATTCAAGAAAGATGGAGAGAAACTAGGGTGCTTTACAAAAGCACAGAGAGACAGGACAAGGGGGAATGGCTTCAAACTGAGAGTAGGTTTAGATGAGATATTAGGAAGACATTCTTTACTGTGAGAGTGGTGAGGCACTGGCACAGGCTGTCAGAGAAGCTGTGGCTGCCCCATCCCTGGAATTGTTCAAGGCAAGGCTGGACTGGACTCTGATCAACCTGGTCCAGTGAAAGTTGTTCCTACCCATGGCAGGGAGGTTAGAACTAGATGATCTTTAAGGTCCCTTCCAACCCAAGTCGTTGTGTGATTTAATTCTTTGACTCTATCTTGTCTGTTACAAGCTGTTACTGCACTTCTGAGGCACTGATTTCTCTTGTGTTTGAGCTGTGTGTCACAGACAAAATTCCTAAATTTCCCAACACAGTAAATATAAAGCAGAGAGAGTGCAGAGGTGCAGTTCACTCTTTTGAAGTAAAAGAAAAACCTTCAGCCAAAAAAGAAGTAATTATAAGGCTATACTGCTGAAAGTTTGATTGCAGTACTAGAAAGAGCATCTACACTGACTGATAAGGGGAAATAAGCTTTTTCTTCCTCTTATACAGGGTAGTGACACTGCCAAATCTTGAACAGCAGAGCATAGGACGAGGCAAAAAACCCCAAGCCCCTCTTCCCCTAAGCCATGGGGTGGGCAGTGGAGGAAATGAGCTCCTCCTGTTCCCGTAACTCATTGCAGAGGTGGCTCAGCTGAACCCGTTGTCATTAGTGGGGAAGTGAACTGTGACTGCTGATGTTCCTGAAAATTGCAGCTCGTGATGCTGCTGGGACAGTGTCACTGCTTCCCTTTATTTTTCAGACAGGATATTAATCAAACATTTAATGAAGAAGAGGTTCATTAGTAATGTTTATGAGCAATATCTTACCTCTCAACACTGTGCAGAGATTTTCTAACAATCTTCTGAAAAATTTGTTAAACAAAGCTAGGCATGTGTATGGCTTAGATACCATGGATTTCTTTCGAAATATCAGAAATGTAGTCTTGTCCACAGAAACTGAGCTAGAAATGCAGAAACAGAAGTCATGGGGAGAAGATATCAAAGAATCACATTGGCAGAAAACTGAACAGCCTGATCAGAAGCAGACTGTTTCTAGGTAAAATTCAGCAGATCTTAATCTGAATTTTTCTGCTTAGATCCTGAGGTTGGCTGAACTCCAGAGAGAGGCAGGAAATAGTGAAGAGCAGACTTTTGCCCGTTGAAACTGAAATTACCTCTCTGCATCAGTTAGGTTACTGGAAATACAGCTGTACTGGATCAGTCAGAGTTCTTTGTACTAAACCAAACAACAACAAACAAATAAACAAAAAAAACCCAAATAAGAATATTGAGGCCAGAAAATTGGCTGATGCAGGCTGCTATAGCTGCAATAGCTTCTTGTGTTAAAAGCATCTGTATTCATTCATAGCACCTGAACAGTTGTTCCACAGCATTAGAGGGAGAGGAAGGGCCAAAGGAAGAATATGTATTGGAAAGGGATCTCTAAATTTCTAAAATTAACAGCAGAAATAATCTCTGTGGTGTTCAGTAGAAAATTGATTACTTGTCCATTCCAGGTTTTGGGTTTTGGTTATTTTCTTCTTTTTTTTTTTTTTTTTTTTTCTTTTTTTGACAGGTTTTTTTGTTTGTTTTTTAATTGAAGAAAACCATAGGATAACTCAGACAAGAAAGAACCTTTCTAATTATGACCACATCCTGGCAGTGGTAATGGACATAACTCTCAGTTCCTCACCTAATCTTGAAATCAGGATTTTATCCCACAAACTTCCCTCCCCATTTTTATTTCTTTAATGGTAACCTTGTGGGTAGATTAGAGCAGTAAACTGTATCAAAGCTGTAACAGTGCAGAATTTGACAATTCCATATAAATAGAGTAGTATATAAATAGAATAACAATAAAGAACAATAAGGAATGCTTTCATTTTCATTTCATTGCCTTAGTGATCTTTACTTCTTCTTCCCAGTCGCATTGTACGGGGACAGACAGCTGAAAGTCTGGCTGAACACAACCCAGAGATTTGCTACAAGAATTTCAGTCACTGGGGCAAGAATGAGGCTTGCCCAATCCCTCAGTTTTCAGGGAATCCTCCTATGGTAAGAACAGCTGGCTTTTGTGTAAAGCCAATTGAAAATGTTTACAGTTTTCTATTTTTCTTAAATTGCATAGAAAACCAGCCTCAGCACTCTTCAGTGGCAGCTTTCTTTGCAAAAGACTTTGACACAATGGGTTGTAAGCAGAAATGGACTCCAGACAGACAACTGTCTGTAAACTATTTTACTGCTGTAAAATAAGCACAACTGACAGACAAAGCAAAAGAAAAATTAGTATCCGAGAACTTTTTATCCAAAAAGTAAACTGCTAAGTAATGGCTCCTGGGGATATTTAGAAAGGGCTATAATTCTCATAATAAATAGTTTATTAATGAATTAATGATCATTAGCAGAAAATAACACCCCTGGTAATGTGACTTTCAAGCTTCAGTTTTTATTGACTAAACAAGCTGGTTTTTCTTTCACATTTCAGACTGATCTGTTAACAGAAACCACATCTTTTCCTGCATTAATGCAGACCTGAGTCAATAATACCTTACTCCATATTAAACTATTTCACATCCTTTTTTAGACAGACACAAAATTACTAACAGGAGAATACCTTGCTTTAACTCTAGTAGAAACTAAAAAGCCAGCTGCAACACTGAAGGGAGATAGAAATTCCCTCTCTGACCAGAACTTTGAAGCTGTCATATATATTAAGGATTCCCTAATCTGGTTAATAAGGAACACATATTACTTGAACTTCACCTCTGCTTATAGAATTTTCAGGATTTGATTTGATCTAAGTTGCTATCTTGTCTAGTAGAAGGTGTCCCTGTCCACAGCAGGGGTTGGAACTAGATGATCCTTATTATCTCTTCCAACCCAATCCTTTCTGTGATTCCATGATCTCTATTATCTGACTTGTTTTCTTCTGTTTACAGACATGGAAGTGGGTGGTAGGTCCCATGTTTCTGTACCTGTGTGAGCGGCTGGTGCGGTTTTGGAGGTCACAGCAGAAGGTTGTTATCACAAAGGCAAGTGCTGCTGCTGCATTTAATACCAGACAAAGCATCACCTTCTTTTCCAAATGCTGGAGCAAAGGCAGAGGCTCCTGCATACCGAAGTTATTAGTGGAAGGAATGTTCTGGCTGTTGTCCTGATGCCAACATCTAACATTCAAATGTAGCCTCTAAAAGTGGGCAAGTGGAGGGAGTTAGCTAAGGCACTGGCCTGAATCTTAGGGAAAAAAATAATTTTCTTTGTATTGGGTGAAAAATTCCACAGTGCAGAAATTCCACAGACTTGAGACTAGTTTAAGACACAGAACAAATGACCCCTGAAAACAAGTTAGAGCATGTTTATTTTATGTATCCAAATGTAATGTTGAGCTTGCATTCCCCATGATATAATTGCAGAGATATTAACACTGATCCTGAAATTCTGACAGCTGAATTAGCACAGCACTAAACTCAAACATAAAAAAATTATCCTGGTCTTTCCCAGTGCAATTTCCTCACGTGGCACTGTGCTGCACCCTGAGGACACACCCTGTCCAAACCATATCAGAGTTTGGGGGATGATATTAGATGTTTCTACTGTGCTCAATAATGATACTGACACATTGGAAGGCTCCTAAATATTAGTGTGCTTTTGGTAATTTTACAAAAATATCCTGTGAGCCACTTCCACACTATGTTTGTAGGATGTCTGTTTTGTGTCCTATTGGCAGAAAATTTCCTTCACAATCCTAAACACCACTGTTAATACCTAAATTAACAGAGAGACTTGATTCTCCCTCTTGCAAATATCTTTTGAAAAATTAAAATAATTTTGGCAGACAACTTTATGTTTAAAAATTATAGTGACAGAATTACTGGTTTTGCTTCTAGAATATTGATTCTGAAGAATACCCAAAGACCCACCCAACAAAAACAAGAAAACATCCATTTCCAGTGGTACTGCCTATCCAATATCTATGGGATAACCCTATTTTTGCCCCTATATTTACAGTCAGGCCCATTAACTATGCTTTGTGCCACAAGGTAAGGTCAATCTGGAATTAACAATGTGCACACACAGATCTGGTGATGTGTTACAAGATGTGCCAGCCTGTCCTGTCCCCTTTGGAGTGACTGCAAGCGTGGTGTGAAAAAATACTTCAAAACATCAGCATCCCCTGCAGGCTTCCATTGCCTGTCAGGTGCTGTTCCTCACTCTCAGTTCTGCTGGGAAGAAGTTTCACCTGCTTTCCTTGATCTCATAGCAGAGGATGATGTTAGGTATGGTGGATGTAAATACATCAGTGAGATAGTGATCAGTGTAGATAGATATTTTCCTTCCCTTATTTTTCCCATTGCTCCTCTCACTGTAGGTGGTCATTCATCCCTTCAAGACAATTGAGCTCCAGATGATGAAAAAAGGCTTCAAGATGGAGGTTGGACAATACATTTTTGTCAAATGTCCAGCAGTGTCTAAACTGGAATGGCATCCATTTACACTGACTTCTGCTCCAGAAGAGGATTACTTCAGCATTCATGTCCGTATTGTAGGGGACTGGACAGAGGGCTTGTTCAATGCCTGTGGGTGTGATAAACAAGAATTCCAGGAGGCATGGAAGTTGCCCAAGTATGTACAAAGAGTCTCCATGGTAAAGTCAACAAACACCTATGACACTTTAAATTTTTTTCAACCAATTTGATGACACCAGTGATATAAACCTTAAATGATGACACAGATGTGGGTTTTAGATGCCTCTTTACAATTTATTCTATCAACTCCACCTCTCCTTTTGCTGGCTAGTATTCAGTCCAAATATGCATTGTAGCATATCTTTTAACTGTTGTTTGAAATGTTATTAATAAATAATCACTATTGATTTAACAAGAATGCTTTCAAATCCAGGATAGCTGTGGATGGCCCCTTTGGAACAGCGAGTGAGGACGTGTTCAGTTATGAAACTGTGATGCTGGTTGGGGCTGGAATTGGGGTCACCCCCTTTGCATCTGTCCTCAAGTCTGTCTGGTACAAATACTGCCATGATGCCACCAACCTAAAGCTCAAGAAGGTATTGTGTCCTTTTTCCCAGACCCCTGTAAGTTCAAGGGCCAAGGGCCCAAATGAAAGCAGGCACATCAAAAGTGATCTGGCTCCAGGCATGCATGAGTCCTAAAAGAAGGAAGAATACAGTTCCCTCTCAAGGTTAGCAGGAGGAAAGCAGGAGGATCTAAAGCAAAAATATAATGAAAGAAGAAATAGCCTACCAGCCAAATCACACATGCTAATCCTGACTGTGGCCCTGAGGATTTCCAGTTGCAGTGGAAATGGTGTTCATCTACTTGAGAAATACAAAGTTCAAGGCACTAATACTGCCTGGGCAAATATTGCATTCCTTTCCCCAACACAAAGAGAAAGGCTTTTCATAAGTGGAAGAGCAATGGAAGCATCCTCCTCTTCCCTCCTTCCTTTGGAAACTCCCGGTGCAGAGGTGTGGGGTCACACTTTGCAGTTATGGTCAAAGAACAGAACTGGTTTTTATTACCTACTTTGTCTTGCCTGCCAGCAGACAGAGAGTTCACCCTTAAATCATTCATTTATGTCCTAACAAACTGTTTTACAAGGAGATAAATGGGAAAACAATGCAAACTAAAAATGTGGAAGAGAAATAGAAAGATATTTCCTTGTTCTTGCGGTCAGTCATTCAGCTTTATAACCCTCCCAGCATCAAAATTCCTGAATAGCTTCAATACCATCCTGCTGATCTACTGAAGTGTTCAGGACATTTTTTAAAAGAACTCTATAATCCTCACTCAGTCAGCAGACATAAACCCAGAAAACATAAGTGCTTTTGTCCCCTGACAGCTCATTCTTGTCTCTTCCAGATTTATTTTTACTGGCTTTGCAGGGACACTCATGCCTTTGAATGGTTTGCTGATCTCTTGCAATCTCTGGAGGCTCAAATGCAGGAGAGGAATAATGCAGAGTTCCTGAGCTATAACATCTACCTTACGGGCTGGGATGAAACTCAGGTAACCACACAGTGGAGGATATCACTGCCATAAAACTGGGGTTAATGTTAGAAAATTTGTTTTCATAACTACTCAAATGGTCGTTGATCCTGGGCATCCATCTGGCTCTCAGAGGTTTTGAATGCAGGCAGGTGTTACCCATCAAAAGTTACATGGGGTCAGCTGTTAGTGTGCACTGACTTCCCTTCTGGTTTCCTCTGATCTGTGAGAAGCAGACTTTCTTCACAGGAGGAACTTCAGCTGACCATGTACAAGTCTCTGAAACAGCTGATACTGCCTAAAGCATGTAATTAAGAGCTTTGGGAACCAGGGAAGCCAATGCACAAAGTTTGAACAATAGCAGCGTATTTGTTTCAGGACTCATGAGTTCTCTGGTCCTGTGCTGGTAGGTTGCTGTGGGGATGCAAAGGAGCAGACACTAAAGAATGTGGGATTGAGCCAGGAAAGGCTCTCACTCTGTTACTTTTAGTGACGTTTTATATTACATTTATCTCACCATTCCAAAATTCACCATGTGCTGTAGCTCAGCTAGACATACAGGGAGGGGGAGCAGCAAGGGATTTATCACATATGCAGTATCAAAAAAGCAGAAAGGAAAGAAGAAAAGTCCCACATTTTTTTCCTTAGGGATAAAGTTACTTGGAATTTTTTTTTTTTTTTGTCTCATATAAAAGGGCTACAGAACTCTGCAAGGCCTGAACTTATGCTTTTAACCACATCTTCTCTTCCTTGCTTTACTTAACTTAGCTGGTCTAGCTGGAAGTTACACAGGCAAGACCTCCTCATATGGATCAAACCTTCCAGAGAACAAACTGGCAGGATTTCATTATGGTCAAGGGAGCCATGTTATTTTATTTGAAGGGAAAGGATTTTTTAATTTGCAGTCCTGTGTTAGAGTTCTTAGACTAAACCTGCTCATCGGAAAAAGACCCTACAATTAATTGCTGCATTCAGTGTTTCATAGCTTTGAGATCACCCGGTCTGGAAAGAAGGAAGAAGTAGATACTGATAGTCAGGATTTTATCAGCCTTAGCTTTCCTTGCAAAACACAGTAAATCCCATAATCTCATTAGGGAAATCAGTATTGACATTATTATTTTTTAACCAGAATGCAATGCTGCTTTGTCTGCAACATGATGTCCTTTGTCTTTCATTTTCCACAGGCCACTCACTTCGTAGTGCATCATGAAGAAGAGAAAGATGTGATTACAGGACTGAAACAGAAAACCTTGTATGGAAGACCTAACTGGGAAAATGAGTTCAAAACGATTGCGGGGAAGCATCCTGGGTAAACCTGTGCAAATTTATAGTGTCTGTGGACTTCCTCTATTTAATGGCCATACACAGCATACAGCACAATCTTGTTCCTTTGGCTGATAAAGTCTGAGGAACATAGTTTTTTCCCTATCTGTCACCAGGTATCTTGTATTCTTTTTTCAGCCATGGACATAATCTATGGTCTTGGCCAAATTATTTTGACCTACAATTTTTTAAAAAATCATTCCTTTTTCACAATATATATCTTGGAATGTCTAATTACTAGCAGAAGATTTAGGAAAAAACTAACCCTATCTTTCCAGATGAAGTAGATAAGAATATCAGGTGGTGTCTAAATACCTCCAAAACCACTTTCTACTTCTAGAAACCAAACCTGAATACAGATGACATGTAGCTAACCACCCAAAATTTGCAGGAAAAGAACAGAATAGATCCTCCCAAGAATTTGTGCTGTAAGCTCTTTGAATTTCTTTGATTCAGTGAGGTCAATAAACCTGTCTTCACTGACTAAGGCTGAGCTGAGATTTAGCCCAGCCTTTGTTTTAGAAGCAGCAATAAGTTATATGGAGTTATAAGGTTTAGGGGATGGGCATCCAGTTCTACTTCAGTTGCTGTAACTAGGAAAAAGCCTTGCATCTATAGAACATAAAAATTATTTACATGGGGAATATCCAGCTGCTCCATACCTAGTTTCTGACCATATTTTCATTTTTTTAACAGCTCCAGAATAGGTGTTTTCCTTTGTGGCCCTGAGGGCCTGGCTGACACACTCAACAAGCAGAGCATCAGCAACTCAGAAGCTGATCCACGAGGAGTACACTTCATTTTTAACAAAGAAAATTTCTAACTCCCAAGCATGTGGGAGTCATTAAATGCAAAGTCTAAAGACTGAATCTGTTTTTCTGTTTGGAGCTGAGGAAAGGCAGCTTCTAAATTTCAGCTACACTAATGCAGGTCCCTTTGCTTCTTGGGAATTATTTTGGCACTATGGTAGAGTAAAAGAATCAAATTTTACCTTAGGGAAGTTTTAACTGCCCTGCCCGTGTTGGCTATTTAGTAAAAATCTGTATTCTTTGTCTGTGTGAGGGGATTTCCCCTCAATTAACTCCTTTATCCTCCTATTATTCGTCATGACTGCTGAAGAGTGGAAGCTGCCATTTGCTTTTGTGAGCCAATTTACACTCATAAAGCTTAGTGCTATTAAACAATAAAGCATTCTAGCATAATGCTTGCTATAAAGAGGCAGCTTATCCTGGCTGCAGCCTGTCCCTGGAACAAGGGGAGTTGGAAATTCGTGACTGGGAAAGTTCCTTATGAGAGGAAAACTCCTTTGTGCAGCAACACCTTCCAGGCTTCCAACATAAGCCTTAAACATCCTCTCCAAGAGAGAACAACTGCTGCTGAGAAGAAGCTGCCTCTCGTCAGGAAAGTGAAGAACTGAAAAGGAACCACCCCAGCTGCAGAGAGATGACAATCCAAGTGAGTCACTGCTCGGCTGCTTTGAACACCCTCACTTTCACAAGCAGAGGTTTTGTGTTTTCAAGGCTGCCATTTCAGGTGTTCAAGGCTGAGAAAAGCTGTTGCTGAATGATTAATGGGTACTTTCTGATGCACTCTTAGATGCAAACAGTGCCTTTGGTCCTATTGCTCAGCTGTTCCTCTTTGATGGTGAAACAGGCTTTGAGAAAGTGGTGGTGACTTTATTCACAGTTATGAGTAAAGTTTCTGATGTGCACAACTCCCATGCACAGCTCAGTGCCCCGGTGTGGATGCTCCAGGTAGCAGGTCAAAAACAAACTAAAAAAGGGAACCAAAACTTTTAATACTGTCAAGAGAGGAAAAAACAAAAGTATTAATGCCAGCAGCATAGGGAAAAAAATTGAAAAAACAAGAGTGCAAAAACTCTTGAAAAAGCCTCAGTTTACTGTACCGTGTCATCCGTCCATCCCAGGTGCTTGCTTAGTGACTTTTGAACTTCACAGCCAAACCCTGCAATGGTTCCTGCACAGCACAAGACCTTCCTGGCTGGTTCTTGCATCCACAGAAGAAAGCTGTGGTCTCCTTCTGCAGTTTCAGACAACTTTGTGCAGCCATCTGGTTGTATGTAGCATATTTTACACCTCAGCTTGCCAGACAGGATGTGCTCTCCCTTTGCAGCATTTTAAAACGTTGTGCAGGCTCTGAATGCTACTTCAGAAGGACAGCCTACCACTTCCTATTTATTAATATCAGTTATCAAAAAATGCTGGCAAAGATCAACTCTTGGTGGGAAATTTTACAGTTCTTTCCCACAGAAGGGCCATATTCAAATCCACATAATTCTGTCTGAAACACATCTATTAAATCATAATAGAACATAAGTATAGACAAAGAAACTTCTTCTGTGGAGTGAATATTGCTGCTGAAATATAATAAGGGTCTCATCCTGTGCAAAGATCACTGAAATATTTGCCTTTGACTTTAATGGAAATGTGATCAGGCTTTACTAATCTTATAAAGTGGGCAAAGAGGAATTGCAAGGGGTCACATGGAGACAGGATATTTATCATAAGAAGAGTCTTGGAGGGGTGTATTTTAATCCACCATTAATTTTCTATACTTTGCCATGTTTTATTTTAACACATCAGAGATCTTTTCTTAGTCAGTTGCAGTGACATTCCCTGACCAGCTGCACACTTGTACCAGGGCTTATTTGTCACCTTGAACTCAGAAATAGTAATTCTGTGTTTATTAAGAAATCATTGTCTTCCTAAAACATATGAAAGAATAAGTGAGAGTTTCTCAGTTTTCTTCAGAAGTTATTTATATTAAATCCTGCTAAAATAGCAAGCCATGCAAAATCAGTCATGGTCTGAATAGGAATATTTTCTTAAATCTTGGATACAAGAGTGAAACTGATAGCACTGAAATACAAATATAAGAGACAAACTAGTTTGAGTCCTAAGGCAATGGGCTACAGATAACCTTCAAGGACAGTCCCTTTTTGTGGCCAAATGCCACTGCTTGCAATCTGACCATTGCTATTGACTGGGCCTCTGGCTGAAAAATTCCTCCTTTTGTGCATTACAAAGTGTACTGTAGTCTGATCTGTGCTTCAGTGCTGAAAAATTACCTACTCAAATGAGCAATGTTCTGCTCGGGGCAAGAAAAGCCAATTGTTGTATTATTAAAATAACTGTTTCAACTAACAGAGTCCTAACTTAATTAGGAGTTCAATTTAAAGTTCACTTATGGCCTCAGCCTAGGATATTTTCCTTCCCTTCTTCTATATAATGTTTTCTCTATCTTCCCATATGCAGTCATGTGAAAAAAGCAGTTAGTTATTCCACCAATATCCTTACTCTCCAATCCGCTGTAGTTAGCCTTACATTTAAAGACTGTGACCCTCTGGGCACTGGGCAGCTCTGGCTCCCACTGGCCTCACCTTTTCTTTGGAAGCTGGAGGGGGCTTTGGAGAGGACTTGGAACTGGGCCATACTCAGTTGGTGTATTCAAGAAAGAGCTTGATATGACTGGGTCTTATCTAGGCTCACTTCCTTCTCTTTTCCCTACTTGCCAAATGTAAATATGGGTAAATGAAATGAAAATTTTCTTCAGCTTCAGGCTACAGAAAAAGTGCTACTGTGCATGTTCACCATCATGGTGAAACCCCACCCCAGCTGCAAAACAGATCTTCCTCTTCAAAGTCTTGTAAGACTTTCTCTGCTGGGTGGGGAATTCTTTTGCCTTTCAGTTCTCAGATGGTGGGTTAAACTACAGTAGAAATGGATAAAAAAAACCTAACAAAAAGCTGCCTGTGAAACAAGGTATTTTTGAGCAAAAAAAAAAAAATGTTTGAGTGTTCTTAGCAAGGTAATGCTGACTGCTTATATTTTTTCATGTTTCAATGAGTTCCTTGTAGAATGCATAGCCAAGTGTCTGAACACATAGTTATATATATGCTCGAAGGAATTTAGGAGCATATATTAAGTGCTACAGTTGTAAGTGTTGGCAGGATCAAGATCCTCATGCCTGACTTGTGTAAAACAGCATCAGTTGTACTGACACAAGCCAGAGTAGTTACTTGTCATGAACCAGACATTCAGTTTTGCTTTTGGTATAGACCTTAACAACCTGCTTGTCTCATTTACATTCATCACACAAACCAGCCCAGACTAACTGCAAAATTTATCACAGTGGAGTGGAGAATTGTTGAAAGAATTGCTGAAAGATTACAAATGCTTCCCAGTCCCATTCTGCACCTCTGCTGGCCCCATTCCCTCACTTTCCTCTGGTACTCTTCTGCCTGGCAAACTGGTGACTTTCTGCTCAGAGCTACCACTGATATTTCTCTGCCCATTTCTTTTACTAATTGCTGCTGCCCCAGCTTCACTTGCCTGTTCACTTCCTTCCTTCTCCCAATCTCTGCAAATTCCTCTACATCTCCAAGTCCCATGATGTTTTTGCCAATGTTTTAAGTGCTTGTGCCCACTGCAAGTTCAGGGAGAGGCACGAGGGCTTCACCCTGAGCTCCAGCCACTGGAGTGCACATCTCACAAAGCATGGTTCTGTCCTTCCCTGACCTTACCTGTCACTACAAACAGACCAGGGCAGTAGCCACCTCTGGATTGACAAACAAGACTGGTTTGTACCTCTCCAATATTTTCTCCTTCTGCTTTATGATTTTAATGTTAAATTAAAAATTAAAGAAATTTATGAGCTGCTGTGTTCTAGATTTTCGGCACGTGTGAGTCAATTTGTGTTCATTTATCATATAAAAAAGCTCTGCATTTGACCTGTATTTCATTTTAATTGTTCAGAAATTAGGGACTTAGCCAGAAAACCCACCTCACTGCCCCCAGAACACTGAGCAACATTGAAAATCATCATCATAGGGAGAGGAAAGGATGGAGGAAGAAAAGACCAGTGAAGGGAGAATCAGACTATCTGTCTCCCTTGGAAGTGATGTTGTGTTATTCTGGAAGAAATCTGCAAAGCAAAGTGTCCTGCAAGTAACCCTTCAGTTGAATTTGTTTTATACTTGTAGGTCAACTGGTTTATGACCAGAAATTATGCAAATACCATTTACCCTAATTTTTTTGACCTTTGGAGCCAAGAAATTGCAGAGACATGTTTGGCCAAGTCATCTTTGAAGAAAACTGTGGATGCTTCTGATGTTGGTTTTGTCTTTTGATACTCCTGTGAATTTGACTGGACCAGGCAAATGTCTGGGATCTGCACTGTAGCTCTGTAAGATTCTCTCTGAGTGATGGAGAGCATTGAGAAAAGTCAGATGTAATTTTCCTGAGTGCAGAAAAGGCACAGGAAAGAACTGGAACAAGGCAATTGCTGTAATGTCCTTGTGGTTAACAGGCCCAAATGCAGCTGTCAGTACCAGTGTAAATAGCAGGGCATTTTGGCACAGAAATTGACCAATTTCATATCACAGATTCTTTGCCTCTATAGACCAGAGTTTTCTATCCTGCAACGTCATGGAGCCAGGGCATAAATGAATATCCCTGCAGGATGATCCAAGACTCTACTAGCTCCCATGAACAGTTAATGAAGGCAATTGCTGCTGAAGTTTTATCACCCTCTCTGCTTTCTTCTCATACTTCCTTTTCATCTGAGGCAATCAGTGTTAGCTCAAGCCTCTTTGCAGGTGGTGAATTCACTCAAGCCCTCTGAAACCTTACCCTTGCTCAGACAGCAGAAAGGAAATAATCAGCAAAGACTGCAAACCAACTGCGAAGCAGTTTCTAAAGCAAATTCCCCTGAGGAGACAGAACACTGTAGATTGTGAGCAGCCATTTTCTGACTCAAAATTATGAAAATTCCTCACAACAGCTGTCAGCAATTCATGCAATACTCTCACTGTCATAGGGCTGCAAATGGTTAAGTAAATAAGTGGATCACTGTCCATCACTCTTGTTCATTTCACATGCATAAATTATGGACTTGACAGCAAAGACCTATGGTTACAAGCCAAAGGAAATTATGACAAAAGCAGCATGTAAAGGACAGCAACACAAGTTGCAGTGAAATTCTGCTTACAGAGGACTTACTGATGCTCAGTGTCCCAGTATTAACTTTACAGGAAACCTCTGAAGATTACAGTCTCTGCCACAGTTGTTGCTGCACCTGGAACGGAGCCATTTCCTTGCCATTTCACATCTCTGCTGCAGGCAGCTGAGTCCGTGTTGCCAGGGAATCTTGCAGCAAGTTTGTCATTGTTGTTGGTAATTTAATGAATGTCCCATGGCCTGTATTTGCATTAATCTGTCAGATGATCAGCTGGTACCACTGTAAAAGCAGTCACATTGAAGGAACTGACTATCTTGGGACTGCAGGTTTGTTGTGTAGCCTCACACCACTGCCTGGAGTGCTACATTCCAGCAGATTTTCCCCAAGAAAACACTGAATCCCCCAAGCTCTCCTCCTGGGTAACCACAGTGATGTGAGTGTTGGCCTGAGCATTGCAGTACAGAGCCAATATATCAATGCATTTACAGCATTTCCCACAGTTCCTTGTTTATAGGCTGCAAAAAGACAATTTGCTATTAAATCCCTTTATGCATTGCTGCCCTCTGTAAGTGCTTTGTGATCTAAGAATTCCCATGGTGGGGGGATTGTTAGCTGTGAGTGAGCAGGGTACAGGTAGCAGTGACAGAATAGAGAGGAGTAGTAGCATTTGGGGAGAGATCTTGAAGTGAGATGACCACAGAATGGTATGGGTTGGAAGGGGACCTTGAAGATGATCTCACTCCAGCCCTCCTGTCATGGTCAGGGACAACTTTCACTAGACCAGGTTGCTCAGAGTCCATCCAGCCTTGCCTTGAACACTTCCAGGGATGGGGCAGCCACAGCTTCTCTGACAGCTTATCACCCTCACAGTAAAAGGTTTCTCCTTTATATCCAATCTAAACTTACTCTTTGTCAGTTTGAACCCATTCCCCTTGTCCTGTCACCCCAGGCTCTTGTTAAGAGTCTTGCTTCATCTTTCTTGTCAGCTCCCTAGAGGTACTGGAAGGCCACAATTAGGTAATCTCAAAGCCTTCTGCTCTCCAGGCTGAAAAATCCCAGTTCTCTCAGCCTTTCCTAATAGCAGAGGTGCTCCATCCCCTTTGGTGGCCTCCTCTGAGCTCTCTCCAAAGTCAATGTCCTTCCTGTGCTGGACTCAGCACTGCAGGTGGGGTCTCAGCAAAGCAGAGCAGAGGGGCTGAATCTCCTCCCTCAGCTTGCTGCCCACGGGGCTGTTGAAGCAGCCCAGGATATGGCTGACATGATGACAAATACTGTATGAGTTTGAGCTTGTGAGACTGGGTAGAAAAAACCAGCATCCCCCAACTGTTCACGCTGCATAAAAATCTGCATTTCTCAGACTTAGTCAGCGGGTGATAGATACAGGCAACTGACTACTAGGGAAATTCACCAGACACACTTGCATTTATGTAAGCAACAGAAACCAACCCCAAACCCAAGAAAATTAAGAAAGTCCTCATGTCACTTTCAAGTCATTTGCAAAGACTGAGCTGTGAGCCATTAAGATGCCACTTCCCCTTTAGAAGGAACAGATGCCTTATTTAGGCAATTCCACAGCCCTTTAATTTCTTTCAAGCTACCGGGTCTTCCCCTACCAAAGGAGGAAAACTCTGCTCATCGCCAGCTAATGGGGACAGCTTTTGCATTTTGTAACTGCCTAAGGAACGGTATCTGCAGAGAAAATACAGGCAGGGTGAACAGCTGCCTTACATGCCAAGTAGATATTTACTCCTGCTGAGGAAAGCATCTATGGGAAAGGTTGTCCAGGACTTTGCATACCTTGTAAATGTCATACATGCTACAAAGGGAACCTCTCACCTCATTGTCTTGTTCTCCACCCAACTCAAGAATGCTCTCATCTTTTTAAAAGCTAGTAGAAACAGTTTCTTGCTAATACCTACCAAATTTTCTTCTCTTCCATCCATACCTGAAAAATTATTTTGTAATGTTGTTGATTCTCCCATATTTATCTTAAACTTTCTTCTGTCTGAATTCTAGCTCGGTGTGATTCTAAATGCTGTGAGTAGAGTTTCTAAGTAGGAAAGTCCCTACCGCTCAGCTGCTTTGCTCCCAACAGTCAGCACCAACACGTTCAGCAAAGACCTTCCTCAGAGGCTTCATCTCTGTCCTCATCTTGAGACAACTGCTGGGCTCAAATTCCTTTCTAGGAACCCTGAGTTTGGAGTGCCTGATATTACATTTTTGTGTTCCTAGGACTTCTTGTGTCCGTCCATTTCAGTTTTCTCTCCATGGTCAAACTGAATGGTTTTGAGACTGTAGCTGGGGTTTTCTTTTACGTTTGAATAACGTCCAGCATAGCTGGGCATTGTTTCAAACTTAAAGCTTCTGGATGATACAGTAATAATACTCTGAGAATAACAATACTACTACTACTGCTGCTACTGCTACTTCTGTTCTGGAGAGACAGAAACACACATTCCAGTGGCTACAGTTTGAGCAAAGATCAGTTTCCAAGTTAAGTTTATTTGCTTAAACTGTTTTCCTGAAGAAATGAAACAGGAGCTGAGGGAACAAATGGATTACTGAAAAAGAGAGGGATAGAGACCAGGTTTTGTAAATTCATATGCCTGTCAAGGTTGGCTCTATGAGTTGGAGTGTGGAAAATAAGAAGTAAATTGGAAGCTCAATTCTTTCTTCAGCTTGTTTCAGCTGGTGTCCTTGCCCCATCACACTGCCTCTCTGCTTTGCTTTTCTCAGTTTCAGATTTGGCTTATAGACAAAAAAGTATTTAGGAGATTGTAAAGCCCCTTGACCAGCTGCAGTGGGTGAATGAAAGAGGTTGGCAACATGTAACACCAACTTTATATTTAATTCACTGACACGTCTTCATATCTATAGATATCATTACTGTTGTGATCTAACACATGAATGTCAGTCCTGTGTCTCTTCTCAAGGGAAGGCATTTTAAATAGTAGCAATGGCGATATTAAAAGTATGTTATATCTATAGTTGATCATATGTAAAAAATCTTACTTTTACTGGGCCCAACAGGTAATACCAAACCAGTCCAAGTCAAAAGACAGGTGGGTGACTATCACAGCCAACTCACAGCTGCAGCTGTGGCCCTGACTCTGGAATTCCCAGTGGGAAAGGAAGAAGAGCATCTGTGGGGTATCTGTCAGCCAGAAGAGACAAGCAGTTGGCAGCCTTGTGTTTCCTGGAAGCTGTGACAATTTCACAGAAAATACGGGTTTCAAGAGCAATGGCTCAACCATAACTGCCCCTGGCTGTTGTGTAATAAATTTCTGTTACGTGCCATAACTATGACTTCTGAGCCTGCAGCCAGGGCATTTCCCTCTTGGCTGGTCCCACATCAGCCACCCTAGCCCTCTGCTCTCCTGCTGTAGCTGTCCCTGGAGCCAGCAGCAGCAGAACTGCCTGTTCAGAGAGGTCTGGGTTTGCTTCATGGGGAGCAACCCTTGGAGACCAATTAGAAATCAAGCATTTTCCAGTTTTTACTCAAACAAAGCCTAAACTTTGCACAGACAACCCCCGCCAAGGCAAAAGCATAAGTTGCTTATGATGTGAAAGCAATGCTACGAAGAGATGAGCTTTGGAAGATCTCAGTCCTGATCCTTAAGCCTCAGCTGATCCAGATAAAAATTTTAAATTAAAGCTTCTCAATTCCTTCCTTTCTAAAGCCAGATTTTGCAAAGTTTTTCCCTACAAAAAATAATTTCAACTTCTACTCAGAGGACCTGTATGAGTGCCATGAAGTAGCAACTATAATTTCCTCACAACATCACCAGACCACCCAGCTACAACTGTTTAAGATTAATTTCCTAAAACATTTAATGCGGGCATGAACACTACAGAGCTATTACAGCATTCATCTGTGAGGTTCTTACATAGTCATGAATATATTTCAGACTAACAAATGACCTCACTTGAAACTCTGCAGTAGATTCTTGTGAAATTTAGCCAGACCACTTTCAACAGCTGCTGTAGAAGCCCACACAGGGAAAAAAAAACAAACCCCAGTTATTGACAGAGGTTGGATAAAGTCATGACAGCTTGGAGAAGAGTGCTGTGAGCACCAGTAAAGGCAGCCACAAACTTGCTGTTACCTCACCCTCTCACTTCTGCAGGCTAATATCTAAATTCTAAATTCTATTATCTCTGTTTGGATATTTGTTTGTATGAACGCTGTTGGAGTCCTTGTCTTGCCACCTAGACATTGGCGAAGTGGAAATAAACAACAAGAGACGAAATTTTAAATGAAAAATACTGTCTCTGTCTGACTCAAAATTGTTAGGAATATGGATGAAATAAAAAGGAATGAACACATTTAGAAATATATATATATGTGTGTATGAAAATTCCATAGAAAGGTCAGATTACTTTTTGTCAAATAAGGATTTAATTTCATTTATTCCCCTTTCCCAGCCTCTAATTTTACCCATCTGGTCCTGAATAAACACTGAATAATAAAAAACCCTTGAAAATTGCAGTAAATTCTACAAAATCATAGAGCAAGGCATGTTTCATTTCTCCCTAAGGTGATTACACATGTGTGGATATTGGCAGTTAGGATGATAATATTTCATACTCTAGGAGGTGCTGTTCAGAAATTATTTTAATTACATCCTATATTTTAATATAGACCTATGAGGAGAAGATCCTGCTGACTAGAAGGAAGTTAGAATGTGCTGCAGCTGAGCCAGTTAAGTCCATCTCACCACCTCTCCTCTGGATGGGGGATTTTGATGGCTTGGATTCTGAACTCTGTTCTCTCTATGCTGTGAAGCTTCATAAAAATAGATTACAATCTGTTATTAATTTACCACTGTAGTAAAACAGTAAAATTGTAAAATGGTAGTGTCACTACAAAACCTGCCTTTCCATCTCTTTTGTTTCAAGTGCTCTGTGACCCCAGTAGCTCCTTTGCATGAGGGGAAGTGCCTGACACGAACCATAATGAACAGGGAGGTGTTTCTGTGATTCTTACTCCCCTTTTCAAGTCATTTTAGCTCAGATGTTGGATGGGAGTTTCAGGGGTGTTTGCAGCTGTCACTCTAGCAAGAGCCTGTTTCTTTTTAGAAAAATTTATGTAACAAATAAAGCTGCTGCCACATATGTTTCCTGCATCTGAAAACAGATGCTCAGTGGAACATGGGAACTAAAACCTCCAGTTACTCAATGGTGATTAAGATTCATCAAAATAGAAAAATCTCCTTCAGTGGGCATGTGGTGTTTGACTGTAGCTTTCTTTGAGGAGGGGTGAGAGAGAAACCATTCCATACATGACCAATGACCACAGACCCCTTACCTGGCATAGACCGAGCAGGCAGGGCAGCTCACAGGCAACACAATATAAACGTGACTGCACAGCTTTGGAGTCAAGGTAAAACTGGGTTTAGTGCTGCATTTACAGGGTATCAGCTCTGAGCTGATATTCCCTGAGAGACAAATTGATGCTGGCTTTGAGCTGGGAAGGTCCTGCACACACAGTCAGAACTTCCTGACTCAGGATATTTTGATGGGGGTATGGACTGGCTCTGTGCTTTTATCAACACCATGACTGTGCTAAAAAAAATCCTCTCCAAATTAAATGGGAACAAAATGGCCTGGTTCGACTGCACAGGAGGCAGCAAGGCACATCCCAAGATCACGTAAGAATTGCTCATTACAGGAACTGCTCTCTGTTTTAGAACAAACCCTGTCTGTCTCTATATGGCCACCACTGTACAGATGCATACATGCTACCAGGAGCTAATAGTTTCTTTTATGGTTTATTTAAAATATCAGTGTGCTGACATTCACGTTCAGCTTCACATGGCCTAGCTGCCAGCTGGGATTTCAGTGGCTTCTGTGAGTGCTTTAATTTGCACACATCTGAGTTGAACACACCAGACTTTGTACTGGTGGCACAGATCGAATGTAATGGGATCACAGCCACCCAAAAGGTAACGAGTTACTTACTGGCAGACACCCAGCAGGCAATAAGGAAAGGAACAAATCTGCTCCCTTACTTTCACTTTCACCCATCTCTGTTTACATTAACCTGTGTGGGAAGAACAGCAGGTATCTTCCATCATGAAATCAGACATGGGAACACACAGCTCCCACTCTATGGGCTGTACCTTAATACAAACCCTTCTGATGTGTTCATAAGATCCCCATTGTTAACCATTAACTCATACCCCTGATTGCCACAACAAAGAAAATACATATTGATAGAAAATACCAGCGAAATGTTGTGGGCTTTCATAGCCTGTAATTCATACATTTATCCTTGAAATGAGCTACTTGGAAAAGCAGATAATAATGTTCAGCATTTGTTAGGAGAGTTAAAAGTAGCTCTGTGTACCCACAGAGAATGAGGAAAAGAAAGATGGGAAATGAGTTAAGTTTACTAGGACATGATTCAGGATGAAAATACTTTTCCCAGAGTTTCATAATAATCTTTCTGTAGTAAAAATGTTTTAACTTGCACCATCAAGATCCGCAATAGGGCAAAGGTATGAGAAATAGAGGTGTAAGAAATTAGGCCAAGCCTAGAACAGGACTTCTCTAAGATCTTGTCTTTACAATGCACCTTCAGTGTATTTCCCAAGTTCTCACTATTGTAGACAAGTGAAGGGAAGTAAGAGGAATATTTTTCTCTATTACTTTTTATATTGATCAAGAACACAAGGCAAAAATACAACTAAGGCAAAACTTTATTTTTTTTTTTGGTAGAAAGAAAAATGAAACAGTCATAATTAAGCAGTATTTTCCAGGGTTCTTCTGCAGGAGGACCTTCACCATGCCTCATTAAACTGATAGTCTTACTCAGTGCACCTGGTTTTCAAGTAAAGCAAAAATGAGATTACAAGCTATGTGGAATATTTCTTCTGATCAATGCACCTCAATACCTATGATAGGGGCACAACAGCCACCACTGTTTTTACTCACCCACTTCTTTAACCATACTGATCATACCAAACCTTTTTCCTGCTGCTGCCCCACACATTTTTTCACATTGCACAATCCCAAATATGAATTAAACTAATATAATTTTGTCAGTTTCACAATTTGGATCTTGGATGCTGGAACCTAAGTCAGAAATTTCTATCCTAACCCAAATAATGCTTAATTATTAATCTACATTTGAAGGTCAGTACAATATACACATACATCTTCACACAACACTTGCCTTTGGCAAATGCAGTATTACAGTATTAATTTTTACTTGCACTTCGGTAAAAGCAGAATTTTATTTGTCTGCAAAGCAAGATATTTTGAACAGTACTGTAAACTACACATACACAGGGCTCCTTCTGTAGTGTCACACTAGCTATAAATATACACAATTTAAGCAGTAAAATATTCTTTAGCTTGCTCTTTGCACAGGACACTTGTTTCATACCCTAATAGTCAGTTATCTGAAAAAGAACCCAAACCAAACAAAACTGCGTAATAGTGCTTTAATATTTATTTCTTGAAATTCAAACCAGCCCTACAGTACTGTTAGGCTGTTACCAGTCTCTTTCAAAGACATACAGTATAAACAAAAAATTCTATCCTTAAGCAGCATCTGAGAAAACAACTTAATGCAGCTGCCACTTAGTGGCAGCAATCATTTAGGCATTTTTGGTATTGATACATCTCTTTATCATATAATTTGTGCATTTAGCAACAAAAACGTAGGCCCTAATCCAGCAAATACTTGCAGGTGTGCAAATGCTTTTCCTCCACGTGGAATATTTCAAGTTAAGACTCATCAGATGAGCAGAGTTAAGAACTTGCATAAATCTTTAAAGGAGGGGAATTCTTAGTGCTGAAAACTTCACTGTTTTATTTCACAGGACTAAGATCCAATTCTAGACTTAAGAGAACGTAGTAAAACTCTTATAAAGAACAGATATGTTACTTTGATAAATGCTTTCAAAGCTAACAAGAGCCTCTAGAAAAGTGTGTGCCTTCCCACTGATCACTTTAATCCTACTTGGAGTATGGATTGCTATTGCCCTAGCCCCCGGCTACTGCATGAGGAACCAATAAAGTGCTTGTCACAAATTCTGTCATCAAGGAATAAAATCAAATTTAAGTACCTTCAGAATGTTTTCAGATTTATAAATGATGAATTAAGGGCTGGTGTCAGATCCCCAGCATGTTTCCCTGAATTGCTAACAAATATTATGCTCTTCATTTGAAGACAAATTAGAACTCTGCAAGGACTGGGCATATTTTACCTCTGTCCCAGCAAAGTACTCCTCTGCCTCCAGGAGAAAAGCTTACCTGGATTTAGTGTCCATGTAAACATCCATGCTTGACCAAAAAGTGATGCTCATGCCATTTCAAAAGCACCAACATTCCAAGGGTAAGTTTGCTTTGTTTAATCAAGCATGGAGAACCAGTATTGTTTACAGTATATCCACTCTGAATTGTTCATAATTTGTTCCCAAAGGCACCATAATCCTGAGAGTCTTGCTTGCCCTTTGACACTTCCTTTGATGCGTTTTGTTCCTCTGGAATAAAATATCTTTGATATTAGCTTTGACATAAATTCTACTGATATTTGTGGCAATTTCTCATTAACATACTTCTAAATATTTAAATAACTAAAATTTTCTCTTCAGATAGATACATAAATATATTAAATTTCTTTTGCTAGCTTTCAGATAACTAATCTGTGAGAACTGGCTTAGACTGTATGCTCTTGGTAGAGAACTTCTGTACGCTCCTCATACAGAATCAAATAATAGTTTGAAATATTTAATACATTAGGGTGATTTTTTTTTTTAAAGGCTTCGGTGTTGCTTCTATTTCTCTTCCAGTCAACTACAGGATAATAGCAACAGCAAATACATTGACAATGCAGTTCATGGTTCGGTTTTCCCATCTCACTGTGCAGGTTCCTGGAAGAGATTATTACAAAATTAAAACAGAATTCCATTGTCTTTACTACAGTCACTTCATTGAAGTGTAAGTTATGCCAGATTTGTATGAATATTTAAGCTGTAATTTAAGGGAAATAGTAGAATGCCAGCTTAGCTATAAAAGAAATAAAATCCTCAAAACATTTTCATTAACTTATACATTGTTTGCTACCTAATGTGAGCCTTGTAAGCTTAAGAGACTTAACATGAAAACACCATTCCAGTATCTTTCTTTAAAAACTGGACTTGTAAGATTCCCATACTGAAACTGGCATGACAATCACACAAGAAATCAGAAAAGGGACTGGATCAAATATATTTCAGTGTATTTACTTTCTGATATTCTTACTCTTCTGTTGTAACAATGCCTTACAAGCAAAAGAAAGATAAAACTATGTTTACTTAATTTTGTATTATGATTTCTTTTAAAGCTTGGTTGACTTTTTGAGGTTCTCTCTGTTTTAAACTAAAACCTTGGCACCCTCTTCTAAAATGACCTTTCTGAATCTGTGACAGACAACAAATTATTTTAATATTGTTTCCCTGTGATATTCTCAACCTGTGAAAAAAAATCTATTTAGAACTAATTTTGAAGCAATACAATGTATCCAAAGCCTGGCTGACAGTTACACAGCTGAAACACATCCTGTA
The DNA here is from genome assembly GCA_018697195.1 of Certhia americana. Taxonomy (NCBI): domain Eukaryota; kingdom Metazoa; phylum Chordata; class Aves; order Passeriformes; family Certhiidae; genus Certhia; species Certhia americana. The sequence goes on from CM031857.1 coordinate 108,330,096, forward strand.
AGTCAAACTATTTCTATTTTTCACTAAATTCTTTTCTCCTCCAAAGTAGCTGACCCCTCACAGCAGTCAGATACGTTTAGGGCTACCCATGTGTATTAACTGTGAGCAACGTCTTCTGCTTTTTCAGATGAGAGGATTAAATGTTTTGACTCTTGTTTCAGAATGAAAGGCTTTTCTATTCCTGCTTCTTATAATTTACAAAGCAACTGCTCTTAATTCTGGCACTGACTGATAACATTTTTACTGTGACTGTAAACAACCACCTCATCCTCAAAATTACTTCTTCCACAGCCATTCCCAAAAATGTTCAACCCAACTACTACAACTGAGCAAGAAGTATCATTTCTTCTATTACAAATTTTCTTTCTGGATGGGGAAACTTACCATCAGTTGTGGTATCCCAGAAGCATGAGTTTGCTGTGTGGAGACCAGCTCCACTCCTCTGCATCACTGCACAGGTAACTGCAAGATACAGTCATAAAACCAGGGAACTTAAGCAGAAGAGGTGAATGATTGAGTATTTAAAAATTTGAGCTTGCATTACATTTTCAAAGGGCTGCCACATGGCATTCAGCTAAGACAAAACCTTTTTTGACAACCCCTTTGGCCCCAGTATTTTCCTCAAGAACTTGTTACTCATTTCATGATTATTTTTACTCACATGAAGACAACAGCTAATAGGATTATGGGTTTTATCTTTTAAACTACTTAAATATAGCTTGTGCCCCTCAGAATGGGATTGCAGATGCTGTCCTGACAGGTACAGCAGAAGCCACACTTGATGAGAGTTGCTTCCCAAAAATACTTGTTGATCCCTCTCTGAAACCACACTCCAGTAACATGCTGCTTTTCTAGCCTGACCTGCAATGGTCATAAAACCACTGACAACCTGAGTCCAAGACTTCCAAAACAACACAGTGCAAACACTAGCTATTACATCAACACTCCACAGGACCAAAATGGGTTAAACCTTCTTATTTACCTCTTTCCTTCCACAGGTATACACATAAATATAATGGGTCATTACTGTATACAGGACTAAAGTCTTCCAGAAGTTTCTATTTAGAGGAGGCTTAATCTGATTGAAAATTTTATTAAAGAGAGCAATTTTTTCCTGAACTGATACTAAAAGGTTGATATAATTGTCTTGGAGTTTCTTAACAATCAGGAAAGACTGTGTAACAGGTAATCTTCTGTGATAACAGATAATCTTCTTGCCAGCATGCTCAGCCTAGGTAAAACTGCTACAGTTTTACCAGAGGTATTACTAAAAAATCTATGCAACCTGCTCTCTTTTATTTTTTGTCAACATTCTCTTGAACCTTTCAGAAATTATTTATTGTGACTGCTTGTGTTATAAGTTCAGCTGCTTGTACTTACCAATGTACTTATAGCTTTTCCCAAGTTTCACCAGATGGGTCAGTGACTGTTCTACTATAGCAGCAGTCCATTGGTTGACTTTATTTTGATTATAATCTGCCTTGCCTAAAACACTTTCTATGCACTAGAACAAAGGGGAAAAATAGTTACAGTAAGCACACTTCAAAATGTAGAATTATAAAATGTTTTGCATAATCTGAGGGTTTTTTTTCTGGCAGTTAAGCTACTTTAAATCACTTGAGCTCATTAGGTATCAGCTGCTGAATGGGAAGTAAAATGACACTGCTTGGAAATTTATTTGTAGTACACATTTACCACAATATTACAGATATAAAAATGAGGCTCTGACTAAACATTTCTTGCAGGAAAGGCCTTAGCCATATGCTTTGGATACCAAGTGAATGGATGTATTTACCAGTGAAGATCCTAACATATCCCACTGTTCCTAATGATTGCCAGCTCCAGTTTGGCTTTCAGAAACAGCTGCAGTGGGGATGGCACTACTCAAATCAATAATATCAGGCTGGGCTGGCCAACCTTTCAGAGCAAGACTCCAAAACCTTCAGAGATAGAGAGACAACAGTGAAATGCACATTCCCTGATTAAAAGATGGGGAAGATACTCAAAGGTCACATCTTGCAGCATAAGAAACATCTGAACTGCTTGAAAATTGGATGTTCTCCCACAGCTACAGATTGGCCAACACTTGCTTGAACTTAAAACAGTTGAACTAAAATCCTTCTCTCAAACTGTAACTCTTAAATTGCATTCTCTGCTCCTGAGAAATTCACAATTATGTGCTGATGGATACTTCTTAAAGTTGAGGAATTTTCTTAAGAAACACATACCTGGAAAAGGTAAGGGAAATAAAACTGTGTTCTCCTCTGATGCATCCTGTGCACTAATCCCCCACTAACAGGCTGTGTAGGAGACTTGTGTCCCAGATTTTGAAAATCCCAGTTAATTCTGACCACACTGTACAAAGCTGGCCAAAGGAGTCAGTGGAAACAAAGAGTCACAAAACACAATGGAAGACAGAGGAGGAACAAGGAACCCCTCAGGGATTTTGGTCCTTCCAGAGATGTAGCCAGTGCTGGAGCTCCTTGGCCCTGGTTAAGCTTCCAATCAGAGGCACAAACGCTTGGCTTTACTCCCAGTGTCTGGAGACTGTGTCACACCGTATTTGGCTTTACAAGGCAGGGACAGTTACATAAAGGACTGAATTGTTGTTTATCTAACATCCAAGAGCTTGCTGTTGTGTACTGGAGCAGCGTTGAAAAGTGCAGGTGGGAAAGGACCCACAGAAACCCCTGTCTCAAAACACTGCAAAACTTGAGAGCAGCTGTGAGCCTCAGGCTTCTCATTAATCACTTTCTAGTTACTAGGCATTTTATTAGACTATCAGGCTACTCACTTTCATCCTATTCTTTCTCTGTAAAAAGTGTTTTTAAACACTTTTTTAAAAGCTAGAAGAAGGAGATCATAGAGTGCAACCTCCCACACATGCCAAGGCTAACTTCCAAGTCTAATAACATTGTTCAAGGCCTTGTCCAGTCAAGGATGGAGACTCTGCAAGGTGTCCCTGCAACCTCTCCAGTGATTAGCTTCTCTCTAGCTGGATAAAGGGAAAAAATAAATCAGAGTGATTTTCCCTTGCAGCTTGTGACTGTCACCCTGAGTCTTTCCACTGTAATGCAAATCTGGCTCCCCTCTCACCTACCTTCTCCTCTTTGGGTAGTTGAAGACAGCAACTAGATAAAGCTTAAAGCAGCTCCAAGTTAAACTCTGTCTTTATATAAATACTAATTCTATATAATTTTATACTTATCTGGGGTTGTCAAAGAAAATAAAAAGCTTTCACTACTGTGCAAGTTATGGTAAAGAATTCCTTTGAAATACAGCTGTTAGCTAAAACCTACCTCCTTAACTATGTTGTGGGCCTCATCAGCATTGAAGATCATCTGTAATAAAAATAAATCATTTATTTCTGTCAGAAAAGTAAACAAATTATAGTTTTACTCTAAGGAACACGTAAAGGTTAGGCCTTGTGTCTGGTTATTTGCACTGTAGTCTGTTAGTATAATTTTAAAATCTCACTTTTTTTTCCTCAGCTCCATACATTTGTTATTTAGCACTGCTTTTCCAGTGATGTTTGAGTGGGGCCAAAAAGCTCAGATCTCAGTGAACTTTGAAACAGGTTCACTTTACATTTTCTAGATTAGATCCCACCATGTCTGTGCTTGCCACAGGAATATTTACAGGAAAAATTAAACGACAATTTTTTTTTCCTTTGGGTCTTAATCTGCTTTTACTGGAGTCACAAACTTGCTTACCCACAGCTTACATCTTGCTTCCCAAGGGCAACCCTCGGTTTTGCAAACCTAATATCTGAAAGACTGCTTTGTCATTCATTACCTTACCCAGATACCTTTCTCAAGCGCAGAAAAAGCTTGCAGGTTTTAATTCCCTTGCAGGTTTTAATTCCCTTGCAGGTTTTAATTCCCCCTATTTCCTACCCCTTCCTGCTCATGGGCTCTTGGCTCACAAAGGAATCATGGCACGTCCCCTTGTGCCTCCCCACAGCCACGGACCCCAAACACTCGGGCAGCGGCAGAAACCTCGGGGGCGATAATGCTTAAGTTCCTTGGAGTTTTGGTTGATTTTAAAGTGAAAACTGGCAGCAGAGCCCTGAAGCGGCGCCGGGGGAGGGCTCTGCTCCTCCGCTGGAACCGGCAGGGCCAGCCCGCGGCGCTGACCGGGCCCGGCACTTCTGGGATTTTCCCATGGGAATGGGTGTTTTATCCCAGGAAAAATGGCCGCGGTCTGACAGCCCCAGCGGCAGCGCCCCGCGCCGCGGCTCCTTCCCGGAGGGAACATCCACCCGCGGCCGCGGCAGGCGGGCGGCACCGCTCGGAACCGATCCCGATCCCGGTCCCGATCCCGGTCCCGATCCCGATCCCGGT